>CM065922.1:1677614-2327614 GCA_033439105.1 Magallana nippona
GGGCTGGTTCCTTTAATTAGGGGCCAAGAGACTCGTAAACTCTATTACAAATAACTTAAAAACGATCAAGATTTTGTAATGCATTATAGAAGCAAAGTTGTTGATCATTACAATATCTATCTGAAAAAATCATTGCCACGCCCATTTATTACATAATTTGGGATTTTTAAGGGCCAAAATCCTTAAATTTTGACGCAATATATCTAGAGAAGGTAAAATATTTTGTTAAGTATTATAGAAGTGAAAATGTCTGCATGGATGGTTCTAATCGATTCCACTTATGTAAACACCAATGTCTGTCCCCATTAAGGATCTATAGGACTGGCCACTAAAATATTCAATCGTTTATATCTCAAAAATGAACAACAATTTTTGATAGGTGTACGAACAAAAAATGATAGTATTCTTAAGACCTATTCAATGAACTCAAGAAAAAGGGGCTGGCCCTTAAAGTTAGGGGCCAAGATACTAGTAAACACTATTACAAATAACTTAAAAACGATCAAGATTGTGTAATGCATTATAGAAGACAAGTTGTTGATCGTAACAAAATCTGTTTGAAAAACTCTTTGCCACAACCATTTATTACTTAATTAGGGATTTATAGGAACCGAAGTCCTTAAACTTTTTAAAAAATTGAACGGAAGACCTACTCGTTACTCGTAACGAGATCGTATCTAGTTATTATTATTATTTTTTTTTTTTTCCACGAATTTTGTGCACGCAATTTCTCGAAAACTATCCAGCCGATTTCGGCCATTTTTTCACAGATGATTGCCTGTGGTCATAATTCTAGAAGTTTTTTTAAATTTTGAAATCGTCACTTCCGCTTCCGATTTACGGCCGATTTTGTAAGTTTTTACGACCCATTTTTGCAGACATAAACTCAGAGACTATCAAAGACATAAATGTGAAATTTTCAGGATAGGTAGACTATACTTTGAAGTTGTGCACCATATAATTTTTATACGCCAGCGGCGCCATTTCTTGGAACTCGCTATGGCTCGAAAATTGGGTACGGATTTTTAATCAAAATTTTCACACGTTTTGATCTGTGTCTTTTTATCAGTTGATATTTTGTTAAGACATATATAACAAAAGTGGTAGAATTTTAAAAGTTCTTTTCACCGATATCACGGAAAAGGGGCTAGCCCCTTTAATTAGGGGCCAAGAGACTCGTAAACTCTATTACAAATAACTTAAAAACGATCAAGATTTTGTAATGCATTATTGAAGCAAAGTTGTTGATCATAACAATATCTATCAGAAAAAATCATTGCCACGCCCATTTATTACGTAACTAAGGATTTTTAGGGGTCAAAATCCTTAAATTTTGACGCAATATATCTTGAGAAGGAGACATATTTTTTGAAGCATTGTAGAAGAGAAAATGTCTGTATTGATGATACTAATCGATTGCACTTATCAAATCATTAATATCTGTCCCCATTAAATATTTACAAGGCTGACCCCTAAATTATTCAATCATTTATATCTCAAAAATGAACAACAATTTTAGATAGGTGTAAGAACAAAAATTGTTAGTATTCTTAAGATCTTTCCAACAAAATCAAGAAAAAGGGGCTGGCCCCTTTAATTAGGGGCCAATAAACTCGTAAATTCTATTACAAATAACTTAAAAACGATAAAGATTTTGTAATGCATTATCGAAGCAAAGATGTTGATCGTAGCAATGTCTATCTGAATAATCATTGCCACGCCCATTTATTACGTAACTAAGGATTATTAGGGGCCAGAGTCCTTAAACTTTGATACAATATATCTAGAGAACGAGACATATTTTGTTAAGCATTGTAGAAGAGAAAATATTTGTATTGATGATTTAAATCGATTTCTCTAATCAAACACCAATGTCTGTCCCCATAAAGGATTTACAGGGCTGACCCCTAAAAGATTCAATCATTTATATCTCAAAAATGAACAACAATTTAAGATAGGTGAAAGAACCAAAAATGTTACTATACTTAAGATCTTTCCAACAAAATCAAGAAAAAAGGACTGGCCCCTTTCATTAGGGGCCAACATACTCGTAAACTCTATTACAAATAACTTAAAAACGATAAAGATTTTGTAATGCATTATCGAAGCAAAGTTGTTGATAATAACAATATCTATCAGAAAAAATCATTGCTAGCCCATTTATAACGTAACTAGGGATTTTCAGGGGCCAAAGTCCTTAAACTTTGACGCAATATAGCTAGAGAAGGAGACATATATTGTTAAGTATTATAGAAGAGAAAATGTCTGCATGGATGGTTCAAATCGATTCCACTTATCAAAACACCAATGTCTGTCCCCATTAAGGATCTATAGGAATGGCCCCTAAAATATTCAATCGTTTATATCTCAAAAATGAACAACAATTTTTGATAGGTTTACGAACAAAAAATGATAGTATTCTTAAGACCTTTTCAATGAACTCAAGAAAAAGGGGCTGGCCCTTAAAATTAGAGGCCAAGATACTAGTAAACACTATTGCAAATAACTTAAAAACGATCAAGAGTGTGTAATGCATTATAGAAGACAAGTTGTTGATCGTAACAAAGTCTGTTTGAAAAACTTTTGCCACAACCATTTATTACTTAATTAGGGATTTATAGGAGCCAAAGTCCTTAAACTTTTTATAAAATTGAACGGAAGACCTACTCGTTACTCGTAACGAGATCATATCTAGTTATTATTATTATTATTTTCCAAATTTTGTGCACGCGATTTCTCGAAAACTATTCGACCGATCTGAACCATTTTTTCACAGATGATTGTATGTGATCTGAATTTTATATGTTTTTGAAATTTTTGACGTCGTCACTTCCGGTACCGATTTATCGGTGATTTTGTAGTTTTTGACGACCATTTTTGTGCACGCTTAAACTCAGAGACTATCAGAGATATGATTATGAAATTTTCAGGGTAGGTAGACTATAGTTTGAAGTTGTGTCTATTGTTTTTGTTTTACGTCAGTGGCGCCTTATTTTGGAGCTCGCTATGGCTCGAAAATTGGGTACGAATTTTCATTCAAAATTTTCAGACGTTTTCATCTGTATCTTTTTATCAGTTAATATTTTGTTAACACATATATAACAAAAGTGGTAGGGAATTAATAGTTCGTTCTAACAAAATCAAGAAAAAGGGGCTAGCCCCTATATTTAGGGGCCAAGACACTCGTAAACTCTATTACAAATAACTTTAAAATGATAAAGATTTTGTAATGCATTATAGAAGCAAAGTTGTTGATCGTAACAATATATATCAGGAAAAATCATTGCCACGCCCATTTATTACGTAATTAGAGATTTATAGGGGCCAAAGTTCTCAAACTTAGATACAATTTATCTAAAGAACGAGACATATTTTGTTAAGCATTGTAGAAGAGAAAATTCTTGTATTGATGATTTAAATCGATTCCACTAATCAAAACACCAATGTCTGTCCCCATTAAGGATCTACAGGGCTCACCCCTAAAAGATTCAATCATTTATAACTCAAATGTGAACAACAATTTTAGATAGGTGTAAGAACAAAAATTGTTAGCATTCTTTAGACCTTTCCAACAAAATCAAGAAAAAAGGGCTGGCCCCTTTAATTAGGGGCCAATACACTCGCAAACTCTATTACAATTAACTTTAAAACGATCAAGGTTTTGTAATGCATTATAGAAGCAAAGTTGTAGATCATAACAATATCTATCAGGAAAAATGATTGCCACGCCCATTTATTACGTAACAACGGATTTTTAGGGGCCAAAATCCTTAAATTTTGACGCAATATATCTAGAGAAGGAGACACATTTTGTTAAGCATTGTAGAAGATAAAATGTCTGTTTTGATGATACTAATCGATTCTACTAATCAAAGCACCAATGTCTGTCCCCATTAAGGACCTACAGGGCTGACCCCTTAAATAATCAATCATATGTATCTAAAAAATGAACAACAATTTTAGATAGGTTTAAGAACAGAACATGTTAGTATTCTTTTGAACTTTTCAAGGAAAAAGGGCTGGTCCTTTAAATTAGGGGCCAGGATACTCGTATACTCTATTACAAATAACTTAAAAACGATCAAGATTTTGTAATGCATTATAGAAGCAAAGTTCTTGATCGTAGCAATGTCTGTTTGAAAAAACATTTTGCCATACCCATTTATTACTTAATAAGAGATTTATAGGAGGCAAAGTCCTTAAACTTGTTAAGAAATTGAACGGAAGACCTACTCGTTACTCGTAACGAGATCTTATCTAGTTAAGGTCTTCCGTTTCCAACGGAAGACCTTATTGTTTTCGTACTGTTTATTATTATTATTATTATTTTTTTTTTCCAAATTTTGTGCACGCGATTTCTCGAAAACTATTCGACCAATCTAAACCATTTTTTCACAGATGATTGGATGTGATCTGAATTTTATATGTTTTTGAAATTTTTGACGTCGTCACTTCCGGTACCGATTTATCGGTGATTTTGTCGTTTTTGACGACCATTTTTGTGCACGCATAAACTCAGAGACTATCAGAGATATGATTATGAAATTTTCAGGGTAGGTAGACTATAGTTTAAAGTTGTGTCTATTGTTTTTGTTTTACGTCAGTGGCGCCTTATTTTGGAGCTCGCCTAGGCTCGAAAATTGGGTACGGATTTTCATTCAAAATTTTCAGACGTTTTGATCTGTATCTTTTTATCAGTTAATATTTTGTTAAGACATATATAACAAAAGTGGTAGAGAATTAAGAGTTCTTTCCAACAAAATCAAAAAAAAGGGGCTAGCCCCTTTAATTAGGGGCCAAGACACTCGTAAACTCTATTACAAATAACTTTAAAATGATAAAGATTTTGTAATGCATTATAGAAGCAAAGTTGTTGACCGTAACAATATATATCAGGAAAAATCATTGCCACGCCCATTTATTACGTGATTAGGGATTTATAGGGGCCAACGTTCTCAAACTTTGATACAATTTATCTAAAGAACGAAACATATTTTGTTAAGCATTGTAGAAGAGAAAATGTCTGCATTGATAATTTTAATCGATTCTACTAATCAAAACACCAATATATGTCCCCATTAAGGATTTACAGGGCTGACCCCTAAAAGATTCAATCACTTATATCTCAAAAATGAACAACAATTTTAGATAGGTGTAAGAACAAAAATTGTTAGTATTCTTAAGACCTTTCCAACAAAATCAAAAAAAAGGGGCTGGCCCCTTTAATTAGGCGTCAATAAACTTCTAAACTCTATTACAAATAACTTAAAAACGATCAAGATTTTGTAATGCAGTATAGAAGCAAAGTTGTTGATCATAACAATATCTATCAGAAAAAATCATTGAAACGCCCATTTATTACGTAACTAGGGATTTTTAGGGGCCAAAATCCTTAAATTTTGACACAATATATATCTTGAGAAGGAGACATATTTTGTTAAGCATTGTAGAAGAGAAAATGTCTGCATTAATGGTTTTAATCGATTCCACTTATCAAAACACCAATGTCTGTCCCCATTAAGGTTCTACAGGGCTGGCCCCTAAAATACTTAATCGTTTGTATCTCAAAAATGAACAACAATTTAAGATAGGTTTAAGAAACAAAAATAATAGTATTCTTAAGACCTTTTCAATGAAATCTAGAAAAAGGCTTTGGCCCTTTACATTAGGGGCCAAAATACTCCTAAACTCCATGACAAATAACTTAAAAACGATAAAGATTTTGTAATGCATTATAGAAGCAAAGTTGTTGATCGTAACAATTAATGTCTGCTTGAAAAACTTTTTGGCACACCCATTTATTACTTAATTAGGGATTTATAGTAGCCAAAGTCATTGAACTTTTCAAAACATTGAACGGAAGACCTACTCGTTACTTGTAACGAGATCTAGTTATTATTATTATTATTTTTTTCCAAATTTTGTGCACGCGATTTCTCGAAAACTATTCGACCGATCTGAACCATTTTTTCACAGATGATTGGATGTGATCTGAATTTTATATGTTTTTGAAATTTTTGACGTCGTCACTTCCGGTACCGATTTATCGGTGATTTTGTCGTTTTTGACGACCATTTTTGTGCACGCATAAACTCAGAGACTATCAGAGATATGATTATGAAATTTTCAGGGTAAGTAGACTATAGTTTGAAGTTGTGTCTATTGTTTTTGTTTTACGTCAGTGGCGCCTTATTTTGGAGCTCGCTTAGGCTCGAAAATTGGGTACGGATTTTCATTCAAAATTTTCAGACGTTTTGATCTGTATCTTTTTATCAGTTAATATTTTGTTAACACATATATAACAAAAGTGGTAGAAAATTAATAGTTCTTTCCAGCAAAATCAAGAAAAAGGGGCTAGCCCCTATTTTTAGGGGCCAAGACACTCGTAAACTCTATTACAAATAACTTTAAAATGATAAAGATTTTGTAAAGCATTATAGAAGGAAAGTTGTTGACCGTAACAATAGATATCAGGAAAAAATCATTGCCACGCCCATTTATTACGTAATTAGGGATTTATAGGGGCCAACGTTCTCAAACTTTGATACAAATTATCTAAAGAACGAAACATATTTTGTTAAGCATTGTAGAAGAGAAAATATTTGTATTGATGATTTAAATCGATTCCACTAATCAAAACACCAATGTCTGTCCCCATTAAGGATCTACAGGGCTGACCCCTAAAAGATTCAATCATTTATATCTCAAATGTGAACAACAATTTTAGATAGGTGTGAGAACAAATAATGTTAGTATTCTTAAGACCTTTCCAAACAAATCAAGAAAAAGGGGCTGGCCCCTTTAATTAGGGGCAAGAGACTCATAAACTCTATTACAAATAACTTTAAAACGATCAAGATTTTGTAATGCATTATAGAAGAAAAGTTGTTGATCATCATAATATCTATCTGAAAAAATCATTGCCACGCCCATTTATTACGTAACTAGGGAATTTTAGGGGCCAAAATCCTTAAATTTTGACGCAATATATCTAGAGAAGGTGACATATTTTGTTAAGCATTGTAGAAGAGAAAATGTCTGCATTGATGATTTTAATCGATTGCACTTATCAAAACACCAATATCTGTCCCCATTAAGGATCTACAGGGCTGACCCCTAAAAGATTCAATCATTTATATCTCAAATGTGAACAACAATTTGAGATAGGTGTAAAAACAAAAATTGTTAGTATTCTTAAGACCTTTCCAACAAAATCAGGAAAAAGGGGGTGGCCCCTTTAATTAGGGGCCAAGACACTCGTAAACTCTATTACAAATAACTTAAAAACGATCAAGATTACGTAATGCAGTATAGAAGCAAAGTTGTTGATCATAACAATATCTATCTGAAAAAATCATTGCCACGCCCATTTATTACGTAACTAGGAATTATTAGGGGCCAAAGTACTTAAATTTTGACGCAATATATCTGGAGAAGGAGACATATTTTGTTAAGCATTGTAGAAGAGAAAATGTCTGCATTAATGGTTTTAATCGATTCCACTTATCAAAGCACCAATGTCTGTCTCCATTAAGGATCTACAGGGCTGGCCCCTAAAATACTCAATCGTTTGTATGTCAAAAATGAACAACAATTTAAGATAGGTATAAGAAACAAAAATAATAGTATTCTTAAGACCTTTTCAATGAAATCTAGAAAAAGGCTTTGGCCCTTTAAATAAGGGGCCAAAATACTCCTAAACTCCATGACAAATAACTTAAAAACGATAAAGATTTTGTAATGCATTATAGAAGCAAAGTTCTTGATCGTAACAATTAATGTCTGCTTGAAAAACTTTTTGGCACACCCATTTATTATTTAATTAGGAATTTATAGTAGCCAAAGTCATTGAACTTTTCAAAACATTGAACGGAAGACCTACTCGTTACTCGTAACGAGATCTAGTTATTATTATTATTTTTTTCCAAATTTTGTGCACGCGATTTCTCGAAAACTATTCGACCGATCTGAACCATTTTTTCACAGATGATTGGGTGTGATCTGAATTTTATATGTTTTTGAAATTTGTGACGTCTTCACTTCCGGTACCGATTTATCGGCCATTTTGTTGTTTTTGACGACCATTTTTGTGCACGCATAAACTCAGAGACTATCAGAGATATGATTATGAAATTTTCAGGGTAGGTAGACCATAGATTGAAGTTGTTTCTATTGTTTTTGTTTTACATCAATGGCGCCTTATTTTGGAGCTCGCCTAGGCTCGAAAATTGGGTACAAATTTTCATTCAAAATTTTCAAACGTTTTGATCTATATCTTTTTATCAGTTAATATTTTATTAAGACATATATAACAAAAGTGGTAGAAAATCAATAGTTCTTTCTCACAAAATCAAAAAAAAGGGGCTAGCCCCTATATTTAGGGGCCAAGACACTCGTAAACTCTATTACAAATAACTTTAAAATGATAAAGATTTTGTAATGCATTATAGAAGGAAAGTTGTTGATCGTAACAATATATATCAGGGAAAATTATTGCCACGCCCATTTATTACGTAATTAGGGATTTTTAGGGGCCAAAGTTCTCAAACTTTGATACAATTTATCTAAAGAACGTCACATATTTTGTTAAACATTGTAGAAAAGAAAATATTTGTATTGATGATCTAAATCGATTCCACTAATCAAAACACCAAAATCTGTCCCCATTAAGGATTTACAGGGCTGGCCCCTAAAAGATTCAATCATTCATATCTCAAAAATGAACCACAATTTTAGATAGGTGTAAGAATAAAAATTGTTAGTATTCATTAGTCTTTTCCAACAAAATCAAGAAAAAAGGGCTGGCCCCTTTAATTAGGGGCTAAGATACTCGTAAACTCTATTACAAATAACTTAAAAACGATCAAGATTTTGTAATGCATTATAGAAGCAAAGTTGTAGATCATAACAATATCTATCAGGAAAAATGATTTCCACGCCCATTTATTACGTAACTATGGATTTTTAGGGGCCAAAGTCCTTAAACTTTGACGCAATATACCTAGAGAAGGAGACTTATTTAGTTAAGCATTGTAGAAGAGAAAATGTCTGATGATTCTTATCGATTCCACTTATCAAAACACCAATGTCTGTCCCCATTAAGGAATTAAAGGGCTGGCCCTTAAAATTTTGAATCGTTTGTATCTCAAAAATGAACAACAATTTAAGATAAGTGTAAGAACAAAAGATGTTAGTATTCCAACGGAAGACCTTATTGTTATTGCTTTGTTTCTTTTTCACTATTATTATTATTGTTTTTTTTTTTCTGTCACGTTTTCTCAAAAACGCTTCAGCCGATTTTGATGAATCTCTCAGATCTTATTCATGACAAAATTTGTAAGAAAATTACACGAGATTTTTTCGGTCGTCACTTCCGGTCCCGAGATATTAAAGATTTTATGTTTTTGCTTGTTCACGATTTTTCTCCAAAAGTATTTAAGATAGAACTTTCGAATTTTCAGGGATGGTAGAAAGTGTCCTGCCGCAGTGCCCTTTGCATATCCAAACGTCCGCCGTCACTTCCGGTCGTCACAGGAAGGAAACAAACAATAGTCATTTTTCAACTTTTTTGTTTTGAATTTTTTAAATATTACTATTCGATAAAGACGCTTTAATAACGTCAGAATATGAAATTTGTTTTAAAATCGATCCACGCATTCTCGAGATTTTGGGATCCAAAGTCCTGAAGCGAGAGTCCGCGTAGCTCAGTCGTTAGAGTGGTGGACTTTGGCCCAGGCGACCCGGGTTCAGTCCCCAAGTGCCGAATGTTTTTTTCTTTTTTAATTGTGATTTGTTTAACGATTTTATCTTTAAAACGATGGATTTTAATGTTTTCCGTTTTAATTTTATCATAAATCAAAATAATACCAGCTTTTTTCAATACAAATATAGAGCCCGTTTCAAAATACCATCAATTTCCCGCATTGTGACAGTCTTGTTTCTGTCAGCAGCTCGCTAAATTCAGACGCTCGTCGCATCGCCGGCATCAAAGACATGCCGCCGAAGCATCTTTGCAGTACGACCGCATTAGAGCTCGCCAGGTCGCTTTGCCGGTATCAAAGAAATGCCGCCTTCTCATTGACTGTATGCACAAAACATTTAGCAATGCACCCACATTTCAAGTATTCTACAGGACTTTAAAAGGAGGACTGTTTAGTATTTATTTAGATATATAGATACATATATATGCGTTTATTGACATATGTTGTTTATATATTGATTTCCTGAACACTATAAAACACTATAAAATCTCTCTCTCTCTCTCTCTCTCTCTCTCTCTCTCTCTCTCTCTCTCTCTCTCTCTCTCTCTCTCTCTCTCTCTCTCTCTCTCTCTCCAACGTACGAATATTTTAGTATTTGAATAAGAACTACTACAGGTAACATGCAGTAATGTGGCTAAAGCCTAAATGTACATTTGACGTTTAAAAATTATATATGTATTTATTTCTAGTTACGGGATATTGTCTTTGGATTTAAATGATTTGAAATTAATTTTTTAATGATTGTCTTCTTACTGATTGGAAGTCAATGCTAAAAAGTCATTTTTTATTATAGACGGTGTACTTTCTCCTTCTTTGTATATGTCTACAGATACATATCTGTTGTCTGTCTTGGATTAAGAAACACCCCGAATTTTACACACGGAACTATACAAACGACCTGGTGACTGCGACAAGGTGTGAAAACTGACCACCCGTGTATGTGTGCTTGAGCTTAGGAATAAACAGCTGTAATCACTGATCGGGGAAATATACTGTTAAAAAGAAAAGTCTGATTTTTCACTTTTGATTAAAAAAAAAGTCATTACGGCAGGGTGCATCGGGATTATAATCATTTAAAATCTGCCTTAAGTTTATAATTATTTACAAAGGTCTACATACATGTAATGTTCACCCAAAAAGCGGGATTTATTATATCTGTTTAGTGATTAAGCATCGAGGTCAAAATTCATAAATTTCGTAATATATTAACCGATTGCTTAACACTGGTCATTTAGACATAACACTGGGGTATTGAGTGGATTCGGGAAAAGGGGGATAATTAACCATACTACATTTGTAAGATGTAGGTTATTTTATTTGCCGACTTAGCAAAATTTTTTATCATACAGTGTAAGTCGGCAAAGATAAACTTGACACAAAAAAAATAATCGATATGCAAAAGAAGCAGATAAAAAGATAATCAATTTCTTTATCAAATCGATTTCTGATTAATTCATCTCTCTCTCTCTCTCTCTCTCTCTCTCTCTCTCTCTCTCTCTCTCTCTCTCTCTCTCTCTCTCTCTCTCTCTCTCTCTCTACAAATGCAGTTTATAGCGTATGACATTTTATATATCTTATTTCTAAAACATTTAGAAGTAAAGAGTTAATCCATAGATTAACGATGTATTAAGAAAACAGTTACGCTGTTAAACCTTCCTTCATTTCGATCCTTTTATTTTTTGCTGAAATTAATTACGCCGTTTAATATGTCACTGATTGTGTTCAAAATTCATGATGTATACTGCTGTAGGTGTTACTATGTAAAATTGAAAGCCGACATTTTAAAATGTATAATTAAGACCGCGGAACATTAACTGGCAAGATTGGAAATATACAACTTACGTCAATTTCACTTGTTACAGTCAAAACTTTTGAAATGGGTGGGAACAAATTGGCGCGGACGTCTGAGAAAACATTGGATTGAAACTGTAGCTATAGGAAGTGTATCAGTGGCGACTGATTCTCTGAAGTCATCGGACAATGCTTTGCCTTGCGTAATATCTCCCGAATTTGGATCTTCTCATATTTGCTGATTGTATAATTATTGATGAAATAAAATGTTTTTTTTTATCGCTTTGCTGATACTAAATAAAATGTGTTTCGATCGCATAAGTAATATAGCAAGTTAGGAACGCTGAGGTGGATTGAAAATACACTTCCAATATTAACTACAGTTTGAATCCAACGTTTTCCCAGACATCCGCGTCAATTTGTTCCCGTCCATATCAAATGTTTTGACTGTAATAGCTTTTTAAAAACAAATTTTGTACCCGCGAGATCTCAGAAACTGTAAGTGATTAAGACACGAAACTTACATGGACGATAGACATTCGATTGAGGATGCGTTTAACTGTTTCCATTTTATCGCCCGTCACTTCCGGTCGTCACCGGAAGGGTACAAACAACTGGTTATAATAATTTTAACTGTTTTTCTTTGACAGTTTTAGATTGCTTGATAAACAAAACTGTACAATAGGAAAACGTTAAAAAATATATATACTTTAATTTTGATTGAGCACTTCTGTTGGTCCGTTTCCTGTCCCGAGACAAAAACCTTGCCTCAACGATATCTCAAAAATAGTAACTACTTGGAGAACCAAACTGTGTGGGATGATAGACATATGTATATTCATTTGTTTACTCTATTTTGTTTGATTCGTCTAACTTCCGGTCGTCACCGGAAGTACTTTAAAAATTATTTTCGTATTTAATTTATTTTTCATAGAATTAATATATTAGTATCTTTACATATTTTATTTATGCAATGTTAAATAGACAAAAAGTTCTACTTCCGGTGAGATATCTCGAATATCTCAGGTAGCTGCTTTTAAACAAAATTTGTACCAGCGAGATCTCAGAAACTGTAAGTGATCAAGACAAAAACTAACAAGGATGATAGACATTTGATTGAAGATGTGTTTAACGGGTTTCACTTCCGGTCCCGCCGAAAGGGTTCAAACAAATCAAGCTTATTATAAGTTTAAATGATTTTCTTTGACAGTTTTAGTTAGATTTTAAATAATAATATATGATGGAAAAGTATTTAATAAATACTATCTTTAATTTTCATTGAGCACTGCCGTTTATATGTATGAAGATATGTTTACTAGTTTCTGTTAGATCCGGCGTAAATGTAACTTCCAGTCTCACAGAAAGTTCTCAAAAATGACTTTTTGTCTTTTCTCAGACGTCCGTGTCAATTTGTTCCCGCCCATATCAAATGTTTTGACTGTAACAGGTGAAATTTATGTAAGCTGTATATTTTCAATCTTGCCAGTTAATGTTCCGCGGTCTTATAGATAGAAAAGAACAAGAATCCCGATAGCGTAAGGTGTATTCAAACGGAAGACCTCTCGTTGCTCGCAACGAGATCGCGTCTAGTTATTATTATTATTTTTTTTTTCTCCCACGTTTTCTCAAAAACGCTTCAGCCGATTTTGATGAAACTTTCAGGTCTTATTCATGACAAAATTTGTAAGAAAATTACACGAGCGTTTTTTTGTCGTCACTTCCGGTCCCGAGATATTAAACATTTTATGTTTTTGCTTGTTCACGATTTTTCTCCAAAAGTGTTTAAGATAGAACTTTCAAATTTTCAGGGATGCTAGAAAGTGTCCTGCCGCAGTGCCCTTCGCATATCCGAACGTCCGCCGTCACTTCCGGTCGGCGCCGGAAAGAAACAAAAAACAGTCAATTTTCAACTATTTTGTTTTTAAATTTTTTAATATGATTGTTCGATAGAGACGCTTTAATAACGTCAGAATATGAAATTTGATTTAAAATTGATCCATGCATTCTCGAGATTTTGGGCTCCAAAGTCCTGAAGCGAGAGTCCGCGTAGCTCACTCGTTAGAGTGGTGGACTTTGGCCCAGGCGACCCGGGTTCAGTCCCCGAGTGCCGAATATTTTTTCTTCCTTAATTGTGTCAAGATTTATGATTTTATATTTGAAATGATAGATTTTACTTATTTCCAATATAATTTTATAAAAAATCACGATAATAGCGACTTTTTAAAGATTAATTTAAGTATAATTATATGACTATTGAAATTCTTATAGAGGGTTAAATGGAATTTAATGACGTGTTTAGAAATGATAGAAAAGAACAACTATCCCTCTAGTCTATTTTATGGTGCACTCAAACGGAAGACCTCTTGTTGCTCGCAACAAGCATCTAGTTATTATTATTATTCTTATTTTTTTTTCCAAATTTTGTGCATGCGATTTCTCAGAAACTATTCATCCAATTTCGACCATTTTTACACAGATGATGAGACGTGATCTGAATTTTATATGTTTTTGAAATTTGGGTTGTCGTCACTTCCGGTACCGAGCTACGGCCGATTTTGTAATTTTTTACGACCCATTTTGTGCAGAGCTGATCTCGGAAACTATTAGATATATGACAACGAAATTTTCAGGATAGGTAGACCATAGTTTGAAGTTGTGCACTATTATGTTGTTTTACGCCAGTGGCGCCATTTGTTGGAGCTCGCCTAGGCACGAATATTGGGTACGAATTTTGAATCAAAATTTTTGTACGTTTTGGTCTGCATCTTTTTATCAGTTGATATTTTGTAAAGATATATATAACAACAGTGGTAGAGAATCAAAAGTTCTTTCCAACAAAATCAAAAAAAAGGGACTGGCCCCTTTAATTAGGGGCCAATACAATTGTAAACTCTATTACAAATAACTTTAAAACGATCAAGATTTTGTAATGCATTATAGAAGCAGAGTTGTTGATCATAACAATGTCTATTAGAAAATATTATTGCCACGCCCATTAATTACGTAACTAGGGATTTTTTGGGCCAAAATGCTTAAATTTTGACGCAATATATCTAGAGAAGGAGACATATTTTGTTAAGCATTGTAGAAGAGAAAATGTCTGCATTGATGATTTTAATCGATTGCACTTATCAAAACATCAATATCTGTCCCCATTAAGGATTTACAGGGATGACCCCTAAAAGATTCAAACATTTATATCTCAAAAATGAACAACAATTTAAGATAGGTGTAAGAACAAAAATTGTTAGTATTCTTAAGACCTTTCCAACAAAATCAAAAAAAAAAGGGGCTGGCCCCTTTACTTAGGGGCCAAGACACTCGTAAACTCTATTACAAATAACTTAAAAACGATCAAGATTTTGTAATGCATTATAGAAGCAAAGTTGTAGATCATAACAATATCTATCTGAAAAAATCATTGCCACGCCCATTTATTACGTAACTAAGAATTATTAGGGGCCAAAGTCCTTAAACTTTGACGCAATATATCTGGAGAAGGAGACATATTTTGTTAAGCATTGTAGAAAAGAAAATGTCTGCATTTATGGTTCTAATCGATTCCACTGATCAAACACCAATGTATGTCCCCATTAAGGATCTACAGGGCTGGCCCCTAAAATACTCAATCGTTTGTATCTCAAAAATGAACAACAATTTTAGATAGGTTTAAGAAACAAAAATAATAGTATTCTTAAGACCTTTACAATGAAATCTAGAAAAAAGGGCTGGTCCTTTAAATTAGGGGCCAGGATACTCGTTTACTCTATTACAAATAACTTAAAAACAATCAAGATTTTGTAATGCATTATAGAAGCAAAGTTGTTGATTGTAACAATGTCTGCTTGAAAAACTTTTTGCCACACCCATTTATGACTTAATTAGGGATTTATAGTAGCCAAAGTCATTAAACTTTTCAAAACATTGAACGGAAGACCTACTCGTTACTCGTAACGAGATCTAGTTATTATTATTTTTCTTTTCCACAAATTTTGTGCACGCGATTTCTCGAAAACTATCGGACCGATTTCCACAATTTTTTCACAGATGATTGGACTTCATATGATCTTCATACATTTTTGAAAATTTCCCTGTCGTCACCTCCGGTACCGATTTATCGGCCATTTTGTTCATTTTTACGACCTATTTTGTGCACACAAAAACTCAAAAACTATCAGAGATATGAATATGAAATTTTCAGGATAGTTAGACCATAGTTTGAAGTTGTGCCCATTGTTTTTGTTTTACTCCTGTGGCGCCATTTCTTGGAGCTCGCTATGGCTCGAAAATTGGGTCCGAATTTTAAATCCAAATTTTCACACGTTTTGATCTGTATCTTGTTATCAGTTGATATTTTGTTAAGACATATATAACAAAAGTGGTAGATTATCAAAAGTTCTTTTCATCGATATCAAGGAAAAGGGGCTGGCCCCTTGAACTAGGGGCCAATAGACTCGTAAAGTATATTATAAAGAACTTAAAAACTTTAAAGATTTTGTAATGCATTATAGAAGCAAAGTTGTTGATTGTAACAATATCAATCTGAAAACCTCAATGCCACACCCATTTATGACGTAATTAGGGATTTTTAGGGGCCAAATATCTCAAACTTTGATACAATATATCTAGAGAACGAGACATATTTTGTTAAACATTGTAGAAAAGAAAATGTTTGCATTAATGATTCTAATCGATTCAACTAATCAAAACACCAATGTCTGTCCCCATTAAGGATCTACAGGACTGGCCCCTAAAATATTCAATCATTTGTATCTCAAAAATGAACAACAATTTTAGATAGATGTAAGAACATAAAATGTTAGTATTCTTACGACCTTTTCAGAAAAATCCAGCAAAAGGGGCTGGCCCCTTGAACTAGGGCCCAAAACACTCGTAAACTCTATAACAAATAATTTTAAAACGATCAAGATTTTGTTATAAATTATTGAAGCAAATTTGTTGATCCTAACAATATCTATCAGAAAAAATCATTGCCATGCCCATTTTTTACGTAATTAAGGACTTTTAGGGGCGAAAGAACTTAAACTTTGACGCGATATATCTAGAGAAGGAGACATATTTTGTTAAGCATTGTAGTAGAGAAAAAGTTTGTATTGATGATACTAATCGATTCCACTAATCAAAACACCAATGTAAGTCCCCATTAAGGATCTAAAGGGCTGGACCCTTAAATTAAGTATTCAATCGTTTGTATCTAATAAACTGAACAGCAATTTAAAAAAGGAGTAAGAACAAAAAATGTTAGTATTCGTAAGACCTTTCGAATGAACTCAAGAAAAAAAGGCTGGCCCCTTAAAATAGGGTCCAAGGCACTCGTAAAGTATCTTACACATAACTTAAAAACGATCAAGAATTTGTAATGCAATATAGAAGCAAGTTGTTAATCGTAACATTATGAGTTTGTAAAACTTATTGCCACACCCATTGATGACGTAATTAGGGACTTTAGGAGACTAAAATCTTAAATCTTTAATGTGCTGTATGTGCAAAAGCAAAACACTTTGTTAAGCATTGTAAAGGATATTGACAATCGTATACATTATCTGAAAGTGAGGAGTTGAGGGGGAATTCTGACATTTCATTGATATTTTAATCATATCGTTTAAAAAACTGAACGGAAGACCTACTCGTTACTCGTAACGAGATCGTATCTAGTTCCCTATTATTCTTATTATTTTTTTTTTCTTACCGATTTTTTGCACGCGATTTCTCAGAAATGGTTGAATCGATTTTCGTCAAAGTTTCAGATCTGATTGGTATTGATCTAAACCTTGTTGGAAATTTTTTTTATTGATGACGTCACTTCCTGTCTTGAGATATCGTGGATTTATCGTTTTTTTTATAGGGGTATTTTGTCGGGAGAACTCCACTTTTACCATATTAGATATGATGTTGAACTTTTCAGGGCTGACAGACAAAAGACTGAAATAGTGTCTAATGGTCTTTAATCATGTTTATCTCAAAGAGCGCCGAAGCTCGCCTGAGCTCGAAAATTAAGATTGAAAAGGCGTCGTTATTTTTCTTGGTTTTCTTGAAATATCTCTTTTCTCGACAGAATTCTGATAAAACATATAAAACAAAAAAACTAAATCACATCAAGACCTTTCATTTAATATCACAAAACAGGGGATGGCTCTTCAAATTAGGGGCCGATGGGGCTATAAAGTCTTTTAGTAATAACTTTTAATTGTGAAATATTTTGTGATACATTATAGAAGCAATTATATTTATCGTAACGTTGTTTATCTATACATGATACTTATTTGCTCCTCTGTTACGTAATTAGGGATTTTAAGGGGTCAGAAGTCCAAAATTTTGATCATCAATATCTCAGAAAGGAAAAATATTTTGAAATACAGTAAAGAAGGAAAGATGTTTAAAATGATGTACTAAACATTATGCAATCTTCAAAATTTCGTTAAACGACCCCTATAAGGAGATAAGGGTTTGGCCCCTAAAACGTTCTTTCCCATATATCTCAAGAACGGCAACGAATTTCTTAACACTTGTTGAACAAAATGTGTTTAGAATTAAATGACCTTTTATTTGATATCAGGAAAAAGGCGCTGGCCCCTAAAATTAGGGGACAAAAGTGATCTAAAGTTTATTATCTATAGCCCTTTACTGAGAGATATTTTGTGAAAGGTTATAGAAGGAAATTTGTTTATCTCACAGTTATGTATCCATGCAATGTAATGATTTTATCATGTGTTACGTAATTAGGGGTTTTAGGGGTCAAGAGTCCAAAATTTTGATCATCCATATCTCAGAAAGGAAAAATATTTTGAAATGCTGTACATAAGAAAAGATGTTCAAAATGATGTACTTAACAAGATGCAGCATTCAAAATTTTGCTGAACGGACCCTTTAAGGAGATAAGGGATCGGCCCCTAAAACGTTCTTTCCCATATTTCTCAAGAACGGTAACGAATTTCTAAACACTTGTTGAACAAAATGTATTTAGAACTAAACGATCTTTCATTTGATATCAAAAAAAGGGGCTTCAATTGATATCAAGAAAAAGGGGCTTGCCCCTCAAATAAGGGGACCAGAGGGCTCTAAAGTCTTTGATCTTTAGCCGTTTACTGCGAGATATTTTGTAATAGTTTATAAAAGCAAAATTAGGTATAATATGTTTATATATCCTAAGAATGTAATGATTTTCTCATGTGGTACCTAATTAGGTTTTTAGGGGCCAGAGGTTGAAAGTTTAATCTTTTCTATGTCAATTGGAAGAAATGCAAGTATTTAAAAAGCAACATAAGAAATAACATAAAAACTATACAGAAAAGCATTAGTACTTCACTATTTTTTCCAGTTCATGTTTTGTTGTCGAAAATCAAAGTCAATGATGTCATATCACCTTCTAAAAATCGAACGGAAGACCTCCTCGTTGCTCGCAACGAGATCGTGTCTAGTTTTTCATACTAATTGTTAGACCATTATTTATTACCTAATTTTCTAGGGACTTTTCCGTTTTTTCCCGATTACGACAAAGAGCACACGGCGGGTGTGACCTGTCAGCAGATGATGCTCACTCCTCCTAGGCACCTGATCCTACCTCTATTTTTTGTAGGTTCGTGTTGCTCTGCTTTGAATTTGTATTTCGTTTTATGGATTTTTGAGATGGTTGATGGTTTGTTATTGTCATTTTTTCATACAACTTACCAAGAACAGACTTCGAAAAAACAAAGTAGAAATTTCAGAAAAGACCAAATGCCATTCTGTAGGCACCAGCAGGCAGATTGGCCCTATGAGAGACAACAGGCCATATAGCTGGAAGTTTTTCAGAGAACAATCTAAATGAAACAGTAGATGAGTTTTCAAATCTACCGAACATCGATATTTCTGAAAAGAAAAACTTGTCAGTAAATGATCTAAGCGAAGAAGATAAGGATTCTGTAAATCCACTAAACACCGATATCCATCGAAAATGAGAAAACACATGTAGAAGGGAAAGCAATGGTCAGACAAACGCAAGACCTTACAGCCTAACCCTAACCATAACCATAACCGAGACACATTGCACTTTAAATGCCGATTTTATGAACACAAGATGATTAAGTTGTTTTAAAAACGGTTCAATTTGAAAACGTTTGCTTTGGAGTTACATTTCCGTAATAGTGTTCAGGTAAGGGGCCTTCAATAAACACAATTCATACAAAGAAATGAGAAAAGTTATTGTTTATTTCCTTCCTTGTTTTAATTTTTCAAATAAACTAAACTTTGTGTTTAATATGCGTGGAGCCTTTAATATAAGTTTGTAGATCAGATGTTTACTATCTAACAAAGCATCAGAATTGAAAAAAGAACATTGATATGTACATGTAAATGTTCTTCTGTGAACAGGAAAGGATACTTTACACTACTAAGATTAACAACGTACCACGTGGTACTTGGTCAAATATTCTTAGAGAAGTGAGTACGGAATAAGTGCTATTGAAACTTTCGGATAATTGAGATTCTGTTCTAAATCGATGTTACGAAAAGAGAATTTAATCATTACTTTCGTAAAATAATATTCATATACTTACACTTTCATAATATAAAATCGAACTTTTTGAGTAAATTTTTGTCATCCTCCATCTTAGTGAAGACGTTAATCAAAAGTCGAACGGCACATACAATGTATTCGTCCAAGTGTTTATCCAAAATCTCAACAAACTTAAAAGATACAATTATAGTTTTACTAGAAAAGAGTCCAACATGTCAAAATACTTAAAACATAAGCAATGTATATAAATAATTCATGCTGAATCTAACTCCAGATTATTTCACTTTTTATAGGACATGTGTTTGGAATGGTACATGTATTTAAGGTCAAGATCTAGTAAATGAAAGGTGCCTACAGGTTTATGACATTCAGGGTATAAATTCTTTCAATGATGTTTCGTAACAATAACTTTGTGCAGGCATTTTTAATTTATTGGCAAAATGTCTTAATTTATAAGAATAAGATTATCACTAAGTCTTCATCTTCACAACGTCAAGGCTTTGTTATTACGGAACTCCACACAAACCGTTTACACAAGTCGCTATTTAAAAGTCGGGCTCAGGCCGTCGAATTTCTTTGGTTCCAAGTCTCAATTTGGAGCCAATCAGAATGCGGTTCTAATTCATATCAGAAACGATGTAAACAAATGTGGCTGCGCACATGTTGATCCCAGAAAATAGCAAGTTTTCGATCTTCTTGTCGCATTTGTATGGATAATAACCTAAACAAATATAGCTGATTAATTTTTTTTTAAATCGACATTCGTTCACTGTGTTCGAACAGCTTTCTGAAGTTATAAATACGTTGCATACCTTTGGAAAACGATGGAAAGTCACCATACATCAAATGTGCTTAGTTCTAACTAATACGTCTCGATTATCTATTACATGACGTAAACATAATATCGCGAGCTTTTGATTTTCAGTGAGACAATTAATATTGAATTTTTCTCAAATTTTTCATTCGAGATCTGCCATACATGTGCTCAACCCAAACTACGTTTCAAATGGAGTTATTTCATTGGACATTTTATTTTTAGAATTATTACGTATTGTTAAGCGTGAGCCCGACTTTTAAATAGCGACTTATGTCAAGGGTTTGTGTGGAGTTCCGTAATCACAGAGCCTTGACGTTGTGAAGGTGCTAAGTCTTGTGTTAAGATTTTATGCACGTCGAATTTCAATAAAACAAATTCAATATTGTAGGCCTAAAATAAGGTGCCAAAAAAGGTAGAAAGAAAAGAAAATGTCTCTATATATATGAAACTATAATTGACTAAGTTCAATTTGATTGGCTATTTCCTTGCGTAAAACCTTAAGATGTTGATATAGTGTTCCCATTAATCTATATTCTACTTGAAAAAAATCCGAATAAAAATGCTCTTGTTCCGTCCGTCCGTCCATCTGTCCGTCTGTCACATTTTACTTTCTCAAACTGCTCTTACATCCTATAAACCAGCAAACTGAACTCTTGGAGTTTGATTTGGGGGGGTCATGTTGTTTTGTAAATAGGTTTCAAAAATTGTTTGGTAGTCCTGGGGGTCAAATAATAACTAAAAAAAAAACACGTTATTTCACAAAAAACCTTCCTCCTCAAAGTTTTCTTACATTTTCAACAGTAGACAAATCATCTCTTGGAATATGTTTTGGGGTATCCCATAGTAAACAAAAAGGTTTCGGAAATTTAAATTCTGTCCTGGGAGTCATTTAGTGCCTGCAAAATGGCGTTTTTGTTTACAAAAAAATCTGGTTTATAAAAAACGTCAATTTCTTTTTGCAGTAACCAAATGATCTACTAGAATATGATTCGGGGTGTAATGTTGATAGGTAATCAGGTTTCAGAATTTTTTTTTATCACGGGGGTCGGTGGGCAACAAAAAATGACATTTTTGCAAAAAAAAATATGGTTCCCAGAGCTCCTCTTACAATTTATGCAGTAGCTATGTCATTTCTTGAGCTATGATAGGGGCTGTCCTATAGGTGTGCAAAGGGTTTTAAAAATTTAAATTCCATCCAGAGAGTCAAATAGTAGTAGAAATTTGACGTTTATTACTCCTAAAAAAAACCCTACTTCCCAGAACTGCTCTCATGATTAAATGAATAGCCCCATTGGGATATAACAGGGGTTGAGGTACAGATATGCAATAAGGGTTTAGAAATATAAATTTGATTCTGAAGGTCATTACTATCTTCAAAATGATGTTCCGTCCCATAAAAAACTTAATTCCTGGACCTCCTCTTATATCTTGTGTTTGAAATAACATACCATAAGCTGCACAAGGACAAAGAATATATATGCTTTAGGGGTGGGGATCACAAGCATTTTTTCAAGTTATTTGATCATTTCTGTTTTTGAGACGGGGTGGGGTTGGGGTTAGGGTGACCCCCAGAGGCCATGACCTATTAATACCACAACAAGATTTGTCTTGATATGGTCATGGTTCAAGAAACAAAAATATATATGGTTTAGGAGTACCAGGTATTCATGGGGGAGGAGATTCAGAGTATCTTCTCACATTTATACAGTAGCAAACTCATTTCTTGATTTGTATTTTTCTGTATGATATCAGATGTACATAAAGAGAATTTGGAAATTGCTCTTTAATCTTAAAGATAAACAAAATGTCATATGTAATTGCGAAAATTATAAAGTCAGTCAACAAAAACCTTGCTGTAAAAAACAAAGCAGGGTCATCATTCGGCTAGGGCTAGGAATTACTTACATACGTCAAACACTAAATATGAATAAGATAAAATACTTGATTAGTTTTAGTTCTTGGAATCTGAAAGGGGGCATAATCTATATACCAATTGATGTGCAATGATACAAGGAGCAAGAATGAATATGGTTTAGGGTTGGGAGGGGGGTGAAATAACTGAAAGACCCATATGTTATTAATCTATACACTTTACAGCAATGGATAGACTTGCAAATTATCACGCATTCTATGCATTAATCTATATAATGAGATGCTCCTGGATTTTCCCCCGGACACTTAAGGGGTTGGGGGGGGGGGGGGCGATCCGTGGGAAAATGTTGTTTGCCAGTGGGAGTCCAAGGCATACATATGATAAGTAATTTAACTAGGTCCATTTCATAAGTTTATTTGAATTTTCAAGTACTAAACATCGCAGAAAATTTGAACAGTTATTCAAATATGTTCAGGATCAGGGTACAAGCTACATTTACGTAGATAAATTGTGACCACATATTTTCTAAACAGATTATTACTTGCAATTGATACTTTCCTAAAACACAAACGCAGCATTAAACATCATGTATGAAATAACAATACAAAAATATGTTTATCCAAGTCGTTTGTAACTCGGTTACTTGTGGACAGAACAATTGGTTAATCCCCCTTCTTTAACATGATAATGGGTACTAATCATAATTTATGGTCATAAAATCTATTCATATACATGTATAACTAGGGTCAACGTCCCACTCTGATTGCGCCGTGTAATGATGAGTATGTTTACTTTTCCACAAGTATAATTTCTCTGTAATTGGGTCTGCCTACATTTAACTTACTTACATGTTCTTCTAATACTTCATCCACAGAATGCCTTTGGATAAAGAGTGTGTAGTGACCTTAAACCAAGTTTCTAGGTAATGGGTGGAGGCCAGGGGCTCGTAACATAACGCATGATAAGATTTTGACTTAAGTAGGGTCATAAGTAGGACTTACGCGGAATCCTAGGACCTGCCTAAGTCCAACTTAAGTAAGTGTCTTATACCGTAACATAAAGCAAACTTAGCAATGTCTTAAGTTAAGTCATGCTTATGTTAAAGAGTAGAAACGAATTGTTCATTTCTTTTATCGAATTTGAATGTATTGGCCTTAAATCACTATCTTGGGTTAATATCTTGTTTATTTACAAATTATATTAGATGGGGGTAGAAGTAAATGTACAGACACCAAATTCAAGGTGGCATGAGCATATTTATGTACATAACATTTTTAAAAAGCTCAAAGCGATGGCTCTCGGGCAATGTATTCAGTCTATTGTTGTTACTTCTTTCTTTTTACGAATATTCACTAGTTTAGACATTCTCGATAACTATATTTGTAGTATTTTGACATTTGTGGACTTTGAAGTATCCAATTTAACTAACTGTATGTGTTCAGTTTGTTGACATTTTGGATGATCACTTGGACGATTTCATTACATATACCGTCCGTCCGAGTTTTCGCTAAGATGGAGAATGACACCGATTTATTTTATGGGAGTAATGCTTAAATTATATTTGCGTGCAAACCAATTTAGAACAGAATCTCAATTATCTGTAGGTATCAATAATACTTATTCCATAGCCACTTTCCTACGAATATTTGACTAAGTACGACATGGTACGTTGTTAATCTTAATAGTATAAAGTATCCTTTCCTGTTGTAGAACGTTGTCGTGTACAAATCAATGTTCTTGTTACCAATTCTGTTGCTTTGTTAGATAGTAAACATCCGATTTACGAACTTATATTAAAGGAGAAACGCACTTTAAACACGAAGTGTAGCTTGTTTGCAAACTAATAACAAGGAGAAAATTTAAGAATAAATTTCCTCATATCTTTTTAGAATTGTATCTATTGAAGGCCTCATAGGAAAAAGATTTGACAATTTCCCGGAAATGTAACTTCAATGCAAACATTTTCAAATTGAACCGTCTTCAACAAACTCAATGGTATTGTGTGTTTATAAAATCAGTATTTAAATTGTATTGCTATTTTTTGTTCCCCGTCAAAGCGTATGCATTTGGATTATAACTACTCCTATAATAACACTACACTATATAATTATGTAACTTACTTACATGTACTTCTAATACTTTAGCCACAGAGTGCCTTAAGCTAAAGGGTGTCCAATGACCAAGGTTTCTGGATCAAAGGTCAGGATCATATGACACCTGTTTGAAAAATCCTTGTCTAACCATAATTATATTTTTCTCCCAATGATTCTGCCTGGCTCATACATTACTATAAAGAGTGCTTTTAAGTCAGGGATCTACAGTGACCTTTAATCAAGATACTTTTTAAATGTCATGGTCCTAACACAGACCACTGTGTAAAGTTTCAATAAATTCTCAGTCAAAATTTAAGACTTACAAAATTGCATTCAAAGCTTTCTATTCTTATCTCCAGAATTTAAGCGGTCGGGTCCTTTCAGAGGGACACCATTTAAATGATGAGCATTGCATTATAACTCAGACTGTTTTTGCTTTAAGGGCATCAATTACCTAAAGTGTCTATTTAGAGAGTCAATGTCGTAACATACAACTGTATACAGTGTAGTCTTGACCGTGTGTTCTCTCTTGTGGTAAAAAAATATAGATCATTGCAAACAGTACTTGTGGTTTATGAGTGTGCAGTGTTCATAAACTTAGTTTATAATTCAAAGGTCAAGATCATAACATACATCAGTGAAACATATGTCTATTCTATGCCATCTCCTTCTTTTGTCAAATTCAGTTTTAATTTCACAAGAAAAAGTCAGGGGTGTGCTGTAACCTTGAACATTTTTTTTTTCAGTGAATAGTTACGCAAGTGATTTTTAATGTCTTATCCTGTAATATAGCGGGGCTATTTGAGAAGTTCAAGATCCCAATGATGTATAGTTGTGAAATACAAAGAACAGAAAATAAATCCAAAATAGGATCTAAAATCATTTGATCGGTCAATCTCTTTGCGGCGAAAAATTTATTATTATAAATATGCATTTTCTGTTCAGCAGTTGCTGATAAATTCGTCTTACATGTATTTCGCACACATTTTCAAACATTAATACGCTGTCAAATATATTTTTAAAAAAAGAAAGAAACCACGTGTTTTTCCCTGACAGAATTATTGCTGGATTGGAATTGCTGTCCTCTTCAAGAAGGTGGTGATACATGTCATCCATTTACTCATTTATAAGCACTAGTATATAACATCATGACTACAATCATATTTACAATCCTTTTTCGACACGAAGCTGCAACGGAAGACCTCCTAGTTTATTTATCTTTCTCACAATTTAATAAAGTTAATAAACTCTCTTTCTTTAGGCCTTAGTCCAAGTCTTCAGTAAATAATTTTATGATATATGACATAGACCGTCCTCAACAGCAGTCTCTGGAGAAATTAAATCAAACAGCCCAAAATCACTCTACCTTCAATTCAACCTTTCACCTTAAAACCAACCAATCAGAATTAAGAATCCCTAAACCATGAACAACAATCTGAATACTCTGTACTTTAAATGTATGGAAACCTATAAGTGACATTATCGAAAAAAATAACTTGAATAATACTGTACAATAAGGAAACATATGAGAGCAATAATAAATTTATTCAAACAACTAATAATTAAAATTACTTGAAACCTATTCTATCACACGTATGTTATAAATAATTTATTTATCGCAACACGTGTGAGGTCAAAGTTTCTAATTGTTGTGAGAAGAACTAGAGAATATTTTACTGATTAACTTTTTTAATAATCTGGTTTTTTTACCTTGATTATAACAGAAAAAATACAATATAATTTCCAAAAATTTGTCAGATATGTTTACTCTACATGTACTGTAAACAGTTTATAACTAACAACTAAATAATTCATATTCTTATTAATTCTAAGATCCCTAATCTGTCACAACGTCATCTACAGATGCAGCATCACATCACATTCTATTGACATTTGCCAATGTAACTGCTGAAGTGTCTACCCATCAAGGCATTAAACCGACTGGAGAGGATCTACACATTCACTACGAGGGCCAACACGCCTCTCCATTGTCAACCCTAGGGTTTTCTCTGCTTTTTCTCATTGTCCTCTCTCTGTATCATTGGCTGTGTTCTCTTCATCCGCTCACGGTAACTCTTTACTGTTTGCGTTAACACTCGCATTTTCACAATAATTCAAAATTAAATATATTCATAATTCGTGTTTCTCTTGACAAAAACCGTTGCATTTTTTGAATGTCTTCAGGAAAAAGAGGTGGAAGATCAGAAGTTCTTCCGGTTTTTCAAACATAAGACAGGTTTTACTTCATTGCGTTTAATTGAAATAATTTCGGTTTTTTTTTAACAATTTTCAAAGCTGCAAAACTTTATTTCAGACGGTAACGTTCCATGAATGAAAGCTGTTGAATTGAAATTTAATAAACGATAAAACCTTTACTAATAAAAATACAATACATCTTTTTATAGCTATATGTTCCATATTTGTTTAAATTAGTATGTATCATGATCATTATCTTAGATCAAATGGGTGATGTCTTTTGTCACTACATTACATTTACCATCGTAATAAAAAGATTTTTTAACCGTAGTCGATCAGTATGGATATTCGTACTGAAGAAGTATTCTACTCTTTCGCTTTTTTGCAGGGACAAACGGACAAGGTTCCGGCTAAAACTATATCGCACATATATCGATTTAATTTTACCATGAATACGTTTCTTACTCCTATGACTCTTATTGATATAAACAATCATCAAAACTCTATTTGTAAGCAATCAAAATACACGTTTATGGTTATAAATGTCATTGTTCTACATTTGCTAGTTGTATCTATATTTTTGTAGACCGCCGACAAGAAGTAAACCAGGGCTCCGGAGACATTGAACTCTCTAATGTTAACGCACCAACGGTATGTGGGCAGGACGAAGACGATAGTCCGTACTCTGAGATTAGATATTCCCAGTTCATTAGGGGATACACTACGGGGGGAGCATGTATGAACACGGCATCATGTACCATGCATAAGTATGACTCCGACAGACATCATAACACGTCAGAAAAACAGAACACTTACCAAATGTGTATGAATAAAAATGAATACGGCTGCATCAACCTAACAGTGAAATCGTCAGACATGCTGTCCGATAGGAACCTCAGTTTACCACACTCCAATGATGAAGAATACGTTTCCTTTTTGAACAAGCCATTACGTGTAAATGAAGTCCGACCAAAGGATAGTTTAAAATGTCAGAATCTGACGCTTCTGAAAAACACGTCAACTGATTGCATCGATATGGGTAAAAAAGAAAGCAAAAGTCAGTGTCTATTAAGATGATGCAACCTACAAACAATGGAATTGGAAATGGAAGTCAGTAGATATTTCAGAAAAGACCAAATGCCATTCTGTAGTCACCGACCGGCAGATTGACCCTATGAGTGACAACAGGACCATACAGCATGGATGGGGGTTTGCCAGAGAACAATTTAAATGAAACAGTAGATGAGTCCTTAAATCTACCGAACATCAATATTTCTGAAAATAAAAACTTGTCCGCAAACGATTTAAGTGAAATAGTGGAGGATTCTGCTAATCCACTAGACATCAATATCCCTGGAAAAAAAGAAAACATAAGTGAAATGGAAAACAATGGTCAGACAAACGCAAGACCTTACAGTTTGCAATAATACCAGAGTTATAATCAAAATGCATACGTTTTAACGGGGAACAAAAAACAGCAATACACTTTAAATGCTGATTTTATAAACACACAATACGATTAAGTTCGTTAAAGACGGTTCAATTTGAAAATGTTTGCATTGAAGTTACATTTCCGGGAAAGTGTCAAATCTTTTTCCTATGAGGCCTTCAATAAATACAATTATAAAAAGATATGAGGAAATTTATTCTTAAATTTTCTCCTTGTTATTAGTTTTCAAACAAGCTACACTTCACGTTTAAAGTGCGTTTTTCCTTTAATATAAGTTCGTAAATAATCAGATGTTTACTATCTAACAAAGCAACAGAATTGATAACAAGAATTGATTTGCACACGACAACGTTCTACTCTGAACAGGAAAGAATACTTTATACTACTAAGATTAACAACGTACCACGTGGTACCTAGTCAAATATTCGTAGGAAAGTGGCTATCGAGTAAGTGTTATTGATACTTACGGATTATTGAGATTCTGTTCTAAATCTGTTTGTACGCAAATAGAATTTAAGCATTACTCCCATAAAATAAATCGGTGTCATTCGCCATCTTAGCGAAAACTCGGACGGACGGTACATGTAATGTAGTCATCAAAGTGATCATCCAAAATGTCAACAAACTGAACACAAACAGTTAGATAAACTAAATAATTCAAAGTCCAAAAATGTCAAAATTCTACAAATATAGTTTGTCCAAATAATTCAGGCAGACTCTAACTCCAGATTATTTCAATTTCACTTTTCATAGGACATCTGAGTGGAATGATAGGTGTTCTAAACTTGAATCTATAGATCCACAGTAGAGTGTTAAAACTACACATTAGAGTGTCACAAAGACCGAAGTCATAAAAAGAAATAATATACTTTTTCGAATACCAGATATAGTTAATTTGCAATTAAATAATTCTCAATATATATATACATGAATAGGTATCTTTAATGCATTTGTTACTGTTATTGAATTACATACAATGTGTATTTTTCTTGCACATGGCAATTGTTTTCTTATTATCCAAATGATCCTTCAAAATAGTTGGGAATTAATTTGTTTGCATCATAGATTCTGCTATTTTATTGGGAAAACCTTTGTAATCCTACATTATAAAACAATCGCAAATACGTTTCTTGTCCGAGGGACGTTGGTTCAGCAAATAAATGGTTTACACTGGCAAAACCACATGTTATATATACGTGAGTATTTTCATCTAAATTTAGCTGGTCAAAAATGATGTAACTTTGCAAAACTCTTGAATATTCTTTTAAAAAAATCTTTTCATTTTGATTTATATACAAAGTAAGAAATTTAGGATCGTATCAAAGACTTTAAAAATTCATGTTAATAAGAGATCGTGGATCAGAGAACCATACATCTTATATATAAGAACTCTGTTTTTTTATTATTTTATAGTGAACATTCTGATATTAGTTGGACGTGTATTTTCATTCTGTTGAATTAAAATACAATATTGACAGTCATACAATGGAGATATCTCAGTATCATTGTTTCCAGCATGGTCACGAAGTATCAAGGATCAGTTTAATTTGCGACGTCATTGAGATATATATTTCTTTAAATGTAAAGACCTGAAATTAGGATATTATCATCGATAAGTCTAGTGTTTCAATTTTATGCAGATCAAATTTCAATAAATCAAATTATTGTTGACAATTGTGTAACAAATAAGTATTAGTTTACTGCCAATGGAACAAAGAAAATATAAATTCTTAAAGACTAGTGCTGCCTTCTTTGGGATTATTGAGGAGAGTAAACATTACCGATTGATGTTAATAAAAACGAGAGCTTTTAAAAGAACATCATCGGAAAATCTAAATCCATTATATAAACAATCCATATATATTTGGCCTAAACGTTCTCCTTTAATGTGAATGACGGCATAATACAAAAAATATAGATGATATCACATGTGCCACAGCTATATTGAATTGATGCATATATTGCAGTCAAATATATGGCGCCATAGAATGCACTGCAGTAAAACTCCCTACAAATTATTTTTCCGAAAATAGGCAACTATATCTAAAATATCGTTGAAACCACGTAAGGCGTGTGTTATGATGACACAGTCACGCCAAATCAGCTGCAGAATAACAAAGTACTTGAAACGGAGAAATCCATTCTGGGATATGTACAGATGTCTCAATGAGAATGTTTCGTTGGATGACATCTGATTACAAATTAGAGACACGTTTATTTAAACATTTAATCAACTCTCAATAGCATGCAAATGTAACAGCGTTGGTTACTTTACAACTGAAAATGAATAGCCTTTTGATGTCAATATAGTATTGTTGAACTTCCCAGTTATCTATATCCTACTTCCCAGTTATCTATATCCTACTTGGAAAAAAATAAACCCAATAATAATACTGGTCTTGTTATTCTATTTCTCATTTTAAAAACAGTTAAAACGTCATATTGATATGTTCAGAACTGTCAAATACACGGAAAGCCATTATTTTAGTTATTAAATAGAATAATACAAAAAAGGATAAAATTGATGTATTAACCGTATTCGTATGTGTACAGTCTGATTACCCCACCCCTCCATCTTCTCCTTACACGAGTGTTAGAAGAAAGTGGGGGTATTACACTGGTATGTTGACAACAAAAAATTTAATTGAATTTGATATAAGCTCAGTTATGAGATAACTAGTTGAGATTGTTATTGGAGGCCAGAAACAAATCTATATTCCGAGTCCTGAGAGCTTTCATTTCCTTCCTGATCAGTATAATGGTTTTTTTCCGTGCTTCAATTTCATACATTGAGACCAGTCGATCAACAAAGGAAATGCTGACATAAACCTGATCTGTGTTTACAAGGTATTTAATATACAAGATATGTTTTATGCCATTTCTATGTTTCTACACATAATAATAATGTTTTTAAAAAACTAAACATTTTTTAGAATGAAAAACTGTTTGTACTACGTCACTTTGTTTTCGAGTTTATGCCAATCTAAAGAACAATCGGTTTGCAGAAGGTAAGCAATCAGCTAGCAATTTTATTATCACTGAAGTTTTTACTATTTAAAATATTTAAAAACGTTCCCAAATCTACTTACACATATTACATACAGAGAACCTCCTAATATGTGCTGCTACAACGAGTACCTGAATGAAGCTAGTAACACTTGTACAGGTGAGTTGATAATGATAAATTGTTTTATTGGTCACCAATGTCTTAAGTTCACTTTAATCGACAGTAACCATAGGACTATTTACATTTTGAACTACGTATTTTAAGGTTAAATATTAGATTTAGATTATATAGATAAATAAGTGTATGCTAATTTGCAAAGATATAATTCACAGTCATATAAGTTCAAGCTACTTCCTTTTCTTCTGAAAGTTGTCAAAGATAAATAAAAAAAAACAAATATTAATTGTAATGTCTTTAATGGTTTATAGGATATAGACCTATTTTTACTATTTAACTATTAAACAGTAAATACATTTTTTTTAAATAAAAAAAACATGTGTTTATGGACTGCAACTTCTCCGCTGTACAAGGTAAAAGAATTTTGCTATGCATTTGTAATTGAACACGCTGACGTAAAAAAAAAACATTGTTAATCACTTTTGTTTGTCGTATGTTTTTCTGTTAACTTTTATCACATTAAGTTAGAATGACTATTTATTAACTTAACTGATGGTTTAAGGTATTAAGATTTTAAAAAGACAGTGTAGTTATTTTTTTTTCTGAAATGCTGTAGAGTAGAAATGAAGATATAATCATCTTTTCTTTTATGATAAACAAGACCAATATGTAATTAATCTTTATGTCACTTTATAGCAGTTGGTCGATTTACTAATTATCTATCCTATTGTGTATTAACCACTATTATGAGATATTCTAATTTACTCAAATTCTTAAATGTGTTTTCACTGAGCATTATTTATTTTTGTTTTTCATCTCACAGAGTGTCCCTACGGAAGTTTTGGCTTGAACTGTAAATTATCATGTCTATCTGGATATTATGGACGTCTGTGTAAGTCGCTTTGTGAGTGTGTCGCCTCGAAGTGTCATCATGTGACTGGCTGTGTAACGACATACGGTATTTTAACTTACTTATGTTTATGTTTTATATAAGCACTTGCTATTTTGTTTTAGGTCGATAACATTAAAAAAGAGTTTTTGACTAAAGTCCATATGTGAATTTAACGATAGTACTCAACGACATCTTATCAAACGTATTTGGTTTGATAAAAATCGACAATAACAAACTGTCAACCATTAAAATATTGAATGAATAAACGTATATAAACAAGTAGTTGAAAAGTATAGATATTTCAATTAAATTGACCCTATATGCACTAATATGCCCTCACCACAATTAAGATGACTTGTTGTTACAAGATACAAAGACAAGTCACTTTTTAAAGCTCAAAAATAAAAGATTTCTATCTATCTACCAAACATCTAAACTTTTGATATAAATATAGAATTGTAAAATATAGGTATTGGAAAACCGGACTTTGACGAAGGCCATAAATCCTAGTGCTCTTTTTTGTTTGGCAGGAGAAACGTTTTTTCAATTAATTCAAGGTATCTCACTACATCAAGAATTAAACGTAAAAGACACTACGCCACAAGATGGCAATTTAAATGTTTTGTTAAACGGTTTGTATTCATCGATATGGTTAGATATCATTATAGTTCAGTGGATAAACTATCGGGCTTGTGAACTGCAGATCATGAGTTCGAATCCGCATGGAGCTTTTGTTCATATATATATATATATATATATATATATATATATATATATATATATATATATATTTTCGTTTATTTAACTTATAAACTTCCTATGCCTTAAGCTGTCTATCAAAATCAAATAATTTTCTGCTGAATTTGAAAACTACTTTAAGGTAATAAAATATTTATTCATCGAGACACATATCAAGTCAAAGTTTCCGATTCTACAGTTAAAAGCTCTTGTATCTATTTATCTGATAAACTTGTTCTAATAGTTTGCTTTACTTTAATCGCGATTATAGCAGTAAAATACAATATATATTAATCAATTGTCAGATACATCTACGCTACACGTACTTTAAACAGTTCAAAACTAAAATTACGCGGGTATGATAAGGCAACTCTCAGTGATCGATTGAATAACAATTCATCTGATCGATATGACGTCACAATAAGCAGCTTGATGTCATATTTTAATCAGAAACATGTCAATTTTAACTTTATCTCTGGTTTAAATTATGAAAACCACAGGCGTAAAATGTCACTGAAATCTTCTAACGGAATATGTCTTCGATTTCTATGTATTACGTATAATTATCATTGATGACGTCACGGGCATGTTTAATAGAGAACATCAATGTCGGGAGACAAATCATCGGAATGCAGTGTAAACAATGCCGAAATAAGACTTATTTAATACAGATGCCAAAGATTTAGATGAATATTAGTTAGGATATAATCAGTATAATACAGGCATGGGTATTTTGTTTTATCAGCGAATATTTTAAGGTAAGCAGATGGACGTTTATATGGCTTAATCGGCCTTTCTTCTGTCAGTGTGTACAAAAAGGGCAAAAGTGTAACACTACCCAGAATATTGTGAAAGTTGAATTTGGCAAATATCAAAAGCACATTGAAAAGTGCTGCTAGAATCCTGTGCTTTGTTGTTGTAAATAAAAAATACGCAGTATTTTCAATGAAATTGAAGAAGTTGAGGGGGTGTCCGATAAATAATGACAAAAATTATTTTATGCGAGCAACGATAGGATTCTAGCAGTGATACTAATAAACATGACTTAATTGCCGATCGAATTATTGTATCATACATACAAATGAACCTCGGGGTAGTGTTACACTTTTTTATTTTTTGTTAAGGTAAAAAAGTGATCTGTTTTTAACTGTCATGTGATACCATGGCAGGGCAGCTTCAAAGATCGACTAGATTCCGAAGTAGAACAATAATATTTTGGCGAACACATTCACTTGATGTTAATATTCAGCACTGTTTTCATAAAAATAAGCAATTTTTAAATTGATCATAATATCGACGGTCATTGAACTCGGAGTTGCCTTAACCGACCCGCGTAAATTAATCTTATTCTTATTACCTTCAAGAATCCCAGTCTGTCACTACGTCAGCTACAGATTTAACATCACCGCACAAGCCATTGAAGATCGCCAATGGAACTGGTGAAGTGTCTACCCTTCAAGGCATTAAACCGACTGGAGAGAATCTACACATTCACCACGAGGACCATCACGCCTCTCCAATGTCAACCCTAGGGTTTTCTCTGCTTGGCTCATTGTCCTCTCTCTGTATCATTGGCTGTGTTCTCTTCATCCGCTCGCGGTAAGTCTAGACTGTTTGCATTAACACTCGCATCGTTACAATAGTTCAAAAATAAATATATTTATAATTCGTGTTTCTCTTGACAAATTCTTTTGCATTATGTCTTTGTCTTTAGAAAGAAGAAGTTGCCACTCAGAGGTTCTCCCAGCTTTTCAAGGATAAGACAGGTTTTGCCTCCGTGCGCTAATCAAGGTCTGTTTAATCCAGAGCATTTCGGTTTTTGTTTTTACAATTTTCAAATCTGCAAAGTTTTATTTTAGAAAGAAACGTTACATTAATGTCAGCATTAAATTTAAATCATGATAACCTATAAAACCTCAAGAACATGAAATGAAGCTTTATATAGCTGGATGCTCCGTATTTGCGTAAATTAGGAGTATCATCTTAGGTGACATGGGTAATGCCTTCTGGCACACCACTGCAAAGTACATTTACGATTACATTGTATAACTAGAGCCGAGCTCGTTGCAAAGCAACGAGGAGGTCTTCCGTTGCAGCTTCGTATCGAAAAAGATTGTCAAGATGATAATAGTCATAATGTTATATACTAGTGCTTATAAATGATTAAATAGATATCATGCATCAGCCCTTTATTGAAGAGGACAGCAATTCCAATCCAGTACTAATTCGGTCACGGAAAAACACGTAGTTTCTGTATTTAGTACATTTGACAATGTATTAATGGTTAAAAATGTGTGCGAAATACATGTATAAAGATCGAATTTATCAACAACTGCTAAACAGCAAATGCCATATTTATAATAATACATTTTTTTGCCGCAAAGAGATTGACCGATCAAAATATTTTAGATCCAATTTATGATTTATCTGATATTTGTATTTCACAACTATATATCATTGGGATCTTGAACTTCTAAATTGCACGATATTGAAAAGCACTTTATGTAACTATTCACTTAAAAAAAACAGTCCAGACTACAGTGTATTAAGTTGTATGCTATGACATTGACTATCTTACCTAGATATTTAGGCCCCTTTCGCAAAAACAATCTGAGTTATACTGCAATGTACCTGACATCATATAAATGGTGTCCCTCTCAAAGGAGCCAGCCGCTTAAATAATGGACATAAGAATGAAAATCTTTGCATGCAACTTTGTTTTTATTCTTAAATTTTGACTAAGAATTTATAGAATTTACACAGTGGTTTGTGATGTGACCATGTAATTTAAAAAGTACATGTATCTTGATTCAAGGTCACTATACATTTTTTACTTACAAGCACTTTTTATAGTAATATATGAGCCAGACAGAATCATCGGAGAAAATATATAATTATGGTTATAGACAAGGATTTTTCACACAGGTCTAATATGACCCTGATATTTGACCCAGAAACTTTCTTTAAGGTCACTGGACACCCTTTAGCTTAAGGCTCAGTGTATCTGAAGTATTAGAGGTACATTTAAGTAAGTTACATAAATGTGGGAGCAACATTCGGCCAACTTCGGGGAATATATGGTTTGGACACCTGACCTTCACCTTTTACCTAGAAACTTGGTTTAATGTCACTACACACTCTTTATTCAAAGGCACTCTGTGGATGAAGTATTAGAATTACATGCGAGTAAGTTTAATGTACGCAGACTCAATTACAGAGAAATTAGATTTAGAAAAAGTAATTCGGACGGACAGAGAGTCACGATCAGGGGGATCATTATACGGCGTCATCAGAGTGGGACGTCGATCCTTTTTATACATTTATATGAATAGATATTATGATCATAAATTATGATTTGTACCCATTGCCATGTAAGAAGGGGAAATAACCAAGTGTTCTGTCCACAAGTAATCGAGTTACAAACGACTTGGATAAACGTATTTTTGAATTGTTATCTTAAATTTGTTTGAATTTTTCTAGTTACCCACCCATACGCCCCTTCTAGATCCGCGCATGGACGTCAACCAGTACTAAACATCGGCGAAAAATCGAAAACTTATTAAAATATATGTCCAGGATCAGTGTACAAGCTACACCTTTCCCACCCATCAAGCGTCCGGGAAAAATTCTGGAACTGCGAATGACGTCGTTTTTACTATGCCCTGTCCTGAAGGATCACGGGACTCCATGACTATGTGATTTTGTTTAGTTTAAAGTTTTAAAAGTTTTAAGAATTAGAAGCATGTAGTTGATCCCGTGTTTTACATTTATTACGCGATTTCTGCATTCGCTCATTTTGCGGAAGAAGTAAAAAGGGCTGATCACAACATACACACATCAAAGTAATTTGGTGAAAAAAAATATAAACCATTCGAGTGGGCGTGCACTGCATGCGCAAAAAAAGTTATTGTCCTAAAACAAAAAAGAAGCATTATACATTATGTATTACATGATGTATAATGCTGCATTTGTATTTTAGGAAAGTATCAAATGCAAGCAATAATCTGTTTTGAAAATATGTGGTCACAATTTATCTATGTAAATGTAGCTTGTACACTGACCCTGGACATATATTTTAATAAGTTTTCGAATTTTCGGCGATATTTAGTACTGGTTGACGTCCATGCGCGGATCTAGAGGGGGCAGATGCATATCATATCTTGGCGTATGATAGGGGCTGTCCTTTAGTTGTGCAATAATATCTGCAAAATGATGTTCCGTCCCATAAAATAACCTTATTCCTGGACATCCTCTTATATCTTGTGATTGAAATAACGTACCATAAGATGCATAAGGAGGAAGAATATATAAATTTATGCTTTAGGGGTGGGGATCACAAGCATTTTTTGAAGTTATTTGATCATTTCTGATTTTGGGAGGGTGGGGTGGGGTTAAGGTGACCCCCAGAGGCCATGACCTACTAATAACACAAAAAGATTTGCCTTGACATGGTCATGGTTCAAGAAACAAAAAAGGAGTGGAGATTTCGGTGATTTTGAGGATATTTTAAAAATATTCAACTATTCATGTTTTCAGGGGGAGGGGGATGGGGAGATTCAGAGTCTCTTCTCACATTTTTACAGTAGCAAAATCATTTCTTGATTGGTATTTTTCTGTATGATGTCAGATGTACATAAAGAAATTTTGGAAATTGCTTTTTAATCGTAAAGATAAACAAAATGTTATATGTAATTGTAGAAATTATAAAGTCAGTCAACAAAAACCTAGAGCTTGCTGTAAAAAACAAAGCAGGGTCAACATTGAGCTATGGCTAGGAATTACACTACATATGAATAAGATAGATTACTTGATTAGTTCCAACTCTGGAAAGTCACTGGGCATCTCAAAGGGGGCATAACCTATATACATATACCAGTTGATGTGCAATGACACAAGGAGGAAGAATAAATATGGTCTAGGGGTGGGGATCTCAACAGTTATTAAAATGTATTATCATTTCCTATTTCAGAGGAGGGGGTGGTTATTTAAAAACAACTCGGGGGGGGGGGGGGAATAACCCAAGGGGCAGGGGCCAATTTGTCTTAAATGTATCTTGACATGATCAGCAGAATTGGACAGAATGATCACTTTTGGGCATCTGCAGAGTGGGCCCTAAATAGTTACAAAATCAATCTATTGATAATATGTTATACATGTATTTAGAAATGTCTTTATTTTCAAAATGATTAACAAATTAATCATTCAAAATGATTTATAAATAACCGATTGGCAATTCTGCAATTAATTGCATGATAGTATAATATCACATATATTTTATTATATATAATTATACATGTATGTTAACAATCAGAATTAAAATGCACAAATTTTCATGAGTCATAAATCTTGACATACCATATATCTCTTGAAAAAAAAGAATAAGCCATTTAAAATAAAAGAAAATTAGTCATTAACTCTTTTTCTATTACTGGTGTATGATGATGGGGTAAAGGGTATAATGGAAAAAAAAAGCTGCAGCATGCCTTCATTCTCACTAGAAATATATATCTAATCCACACATCCTGGGGATGGGGAACGGTCAAGGCCCCTTCCCCTTCCTCCCTATTATAACTCATATAAACATGATATTTGATACCCAAATTTAATACAAAATACGGTCAATATGGAGTCAACTCAATAGTGTAAGTCTGACAAATAAAAAAAAATTCTGCAATTAAAATGACAGAACAGATGATGATACAGTATGCTTGCAAAGGGAGATCACATTTTAGAAAGTGAAAGTAAAACTTAACTGTTTTGTATACCGGTGTCTCATAATATTGCACTACTAAATGTATTATACTTACCAATATTGGTCAACATCATAATGATAATCCAATTAGCACAATATGAATTCCTTTAGCTGATTACCACAAAAGAAACGTTTATTCGTGTTAATTAATCCTATTCTGCATATTGAAAACACACATGCATGTACACCATGTGATACTCATCAAACCAAAGAGCGGGGTAAAACTAGTACCCGCTAATGCAACCTGTACACCTGTGTTGTGTACGTAACTTCAGACAAAGATCATTTAATTGTAACATATTTTTATAACTTTATTCTTTAAAACCCCTTGCACAATTTTATTAGGTAATTAACCATGTAAAGCACAATTTTCAGCTTTAAGGTGGTATGGGACACCCACATATTGTGATGTACTCCTTATTGAACAAAACAACGTATAAAATATAATATTTTCCCCCAAAATAATGTTACCTAACAGCATAGTGCAATGGGTTAGAGCGTTAACAATGTGTCTGTAAGTAGAGAGTTTGAATCCTGCTGGGGCTTATCTTATTTTTACTTTAAGTTTCAAAACATTTTAAAAACTTATTTTTTGGGCCAAATATTCATTTGTAAAAAATTTTAATTCCAAAATGGTGAAAGTAATTTAATTAGAATATAACTACATATAATATAAATAACGCACTTTTATCCACATAAATATCGACATGTGTTTGATACCACCTTTTAAAATCGTTAAAGCAGACCTGCAGTGAAAATCATTGCGCAAAATGACATTTATTTTGCACTGTTTACAATATTCTTTATTGCAATTACATGTATAGGCTTTCATTGTTATCAAAATATTCTGATGAATTTTTTATTTATTCATGAGTAGTGGGGGGGGGGGGGGGGATCAGAGTAATAATTGTTTTTGCAGGGGGGTGGGAGTGTTGTTGTACTTAACACTGTGCCGGATAATATGCCAGAGCCAAGGTTGCATTTTTTAAACCCGGCTAAGCTGCATATATCGAAAAATACAAATATGCCATATGATAGATCATTGCTTAAAGGGTTTACAGCCACCTTTATTATCAATGTATCTCACCTGTCAGGTGAGATATTTACCTTTCAAAAAATAGCACGATATATAATCCCTTGCTGATCAGTGTCTCCAACACAAAAGGAATAGACAGATTTTCATTCATGGACATAAATGAAAAGTTCTTTTTATCTTTTTAAATTATTTTGATTTTAAAGAAATAATAAAGAAATTGGTTGGTCTTAAACTCTTTGTTATTGTTGTTTAATCCACTTTAAAAATTAAAGCTCACTGGGCATGTATTTTTGTATTTCAATCCTACAAAGAAGGTGTTGCAGTTCCGGTGCTTTTTTCCATAAAGCTGCTGGAGATAAAAAAAATTAATTAACAGAATGCGATGGAATTTTTTTTCCATGCAGTGTTTCGTATAACGCAATTAAGAATTGTATCTTGAAACGTTATACCATTTTTATAAGACTATTTTATGCGCAGACCCAGAATATTTTTCCGGGGGGGGGATGAATACAGAAGTTTGAAGTTCCAAGGGGTTCCGAGGCAAGTTTTTAGAAATTTTATGTAAATTTAAGGAAATTTCCAGGGGTGAGATTAGACCGCCGACCCCCGATTCCCCCTCCCCCCTGCTCTAGATCCGCGCATGCATTATATGAATTGTAAAATAGTTTACACTGAAAAATGTTACTGGTTAATACCATATCCGATTTTTATTTCAAAGAGGCATATTTTTAATTAAACTTTGAAAAAAAAAAACCTCCGAAGTTAAATAACGGTGTTTTAAATCTTCGCATACTTCATCGTGTCTAGTATAGCCGAGTGGTTACGCATGTTGGCCGAATACTCACCGAGACTAACCGGTTAAAAGGAATTTTTGATCGTATGAAAATTTAATACCCGTATTCCGATGGTTTTGAAAATAATTAATGTCGGAATAAATTAGTTTTAAAACGCTTGTCATTGTAATATTTTACACGTGCTTAATTTTTTTTTTCAACGTTACCGACTTTGTTCACATTATAAACATGAATTGTAAACATCTTCTGCTGGACGAAGATTTTAAAACAACGTAACCCATCAATCAAGAAAGTTAATGTATTTTGTTTAAGTTATACGATCCATGATAGCCCCAGTTTCAATGAATCTGGATGTATTACAGATATGAATAGGCTTAATACTCAGTATTCTTAGACAAAATTTTCAATAATTGGTCGACAAAAAGCAAAAAGCAAGCCATGCAAAAATGTATGAATCAGCTTTTTTGAAGAGACAGAATCAGATTTATTCATTAAGCTCCAAGGAATTACATGTATATTTAAAACAGCTGACAAGTTGAAATCATATTGTTCTATGTTAACATCAAAATACATAAAGTTATCTAGCACCTAACTGCAGGCGGGGATCTGAGGGGGGGGGTATTAAAATTCTACATAGCACAATAATTTTAGAAATTTATTTTACTTCTAACTTAAACGCATACTCTACTAATAATTCATTCGATTTTTCACACAAAAAGAGTTTAATATAATGTTATCGATGTATCACGGACAAAGTATCTCTCTCTCTCTCTCTCTCTCTCTCTCTCTCTCTCTCTCTCTCTCTCTCTCTCTCTCTCTCTCTCGTGAATTCAAAGTTGCACTGTCACAAAAACACGGCATCTTTTTCAAAATAAAACTAGACCTCTTCCCCAGGTAGATTTGAAATGCTTGCAGTAAAGTGTCTCAAATATATTTCATAGAAGTTATTTTTTAAAATCCAGTTTATGTATTTTGCTAGAAAAGAAAACGATTGTTTATATTTTTCTCATTCTCGTTTTTCGTAAGGATTCTCCACTAGAAGACCTAAACAGAAATGACCAAATATAAAACTAAGAAAAACATGTACGCTTTAAAAAAAAACTTTCCCAAATGAATTAAATCACTCCGTATAAGCTGGTACACTTTCAATTGTTAATTTATATCAGTTGTGCGCACAAAGACTATTTGTTTACTTGCAAAATGAAAACGAGGTATATGTTAACAAGCCAAGCTTTTTACACTCATATTACGCAATACCGATACAAAATAATTTTGTAATGACATTAATAACATCATAATAAACAACTTTTTTCGCGACAGCTTTATCAAAGTACTAACAATTTTTGAGTTATAAAGCAAAGACTTTTAAGGGCTCTAGACCCTTTATTTAAAGGGCCAGCCCTTCTTCAATAGTGTCAAGTAAAATCCCTTGATATTTTGCACATTTTTTTGTTCTGTATGTGTTCAGAAAAAATTTTAAGCTAAAACGTTACGAGACAAAAATACGACCAAATATCAGCATTTTTTGAAACATAAAATTTAAATTAATTTTTTGAAACTTTAAATGGAAAAAATTGTAAATACAAACGTCGGAGGAAAATGTCGAAAGTATCTATTTTCAAGATTTATGACTTTGAAACACATGCCATGGATGGTTTCAGAGCCTTTGCGTGCACAGGAATGCCTATATTTTTTGAAAAAGGGGAATCACTCGGCACCAGAAGTGATGATTTCAATGATTTTCAGTTGATATTGAGAATTTGTAATTTTAATGTACCTGGAAATTTGAACGTAATAGGACAGCAAACAAGCGAATATATGAGTTTTAAAAAACGTCTAGAAGAAAAATAAGAATAATACGAAACAGAATCAGTATAAGGTCTTCCGTTGAAAACGGAAGACCTTAACAAAACGATGTTGTCATTGAGGGTAGTAGATCAGTTTACTTAAGGTCAAGATCTAGTAAATTATTCCAGAGTGACTTTTTGGTGCTAGAACCATTATGACGTCATAACTGATTTGAAGAATCTTTTTTCCATACTTTACGGCTTTAAAGGAATTATGTAGAAAATTAAATAATTTGTTGACATTCTATGTTAAATCATGGTAAAAAGTAATCCCGATACCTATATTCAATTTGACATCATTTTAAAGAGGAGGACAATAGCTTGTTTAATTCCGTTTTTGGAGAGACTGTAGGCATTCTAGATATATTCCATTAGTCAAAAATGGACAAAACTCTGAAATTTGTTTCTTATTTCCTTCATATTTCATTAAAAATGACAGTTTTAAACACGATTTTTCATTGTCTTTACGAAAGATTTAGCCCCGGTACACCCTATCAAACAATGATATTGTTATGAAACATCATTGAAAGAATTTATATCTTAAATTTTAAAAATCTATAGGCACATTTCATTTACTAGATCTTGACCTTAAGTTTGTGTTCTTTGGCATAAATAAATATTTCACTTACAAATTTTACTTAGAAACGAAAAAGTCCGATTCTCATGTGTTTCTCGTTGACAAGGTTCAAGTTAAGTCTCTAAATCACATGTATCATTATACTTTGACAAAGAATATGTTTCTTTCTCATATTAATTTCAAAGTTAAGAATTAGCAAAACTATAATCACCAAAATAAAAAAATACATGTTAATGATTTTAATTTTTTTTATTCTAAATTTGCTCACCGTTTCGATATTTCAGTAAACCAAGAATCCAGGGACATTGAACTCCCTAATGTTAATGCATCATCGGTATGTGGACAGGACGAAAACGATAGGCCATACTCTGAGATTAGATATTCCCAGTTCATTGGGAGAGCCAGCACAGGGGGAGCATGTATGAACACGGCGTCATGTACCATGCCTAAATGTGACTCCGACAAACATCATAACACGTCAGAAAAACAGAACACTTACCAAATGTCTATGAATAAAAATGAATATGATCACGTCAACCTGAAAGTGAAATCTTTAGATTTGCTGTCCGATAGAAACTTCAGTTTAACACACTCCAATGTTGAGGAATACGTTTCCCTTTCGAACACGCCATCACTTGGTACATGTAAGGAATTCCGGACGAAGGATGATTTAAAATGTCAGAATCTGACTCTTCCCAAAACATCGACGACAGACTTCAGCGAAATGATGGAAAGTGAAAGCAAACCTCATCGTCTATTAACAGAATACAGCTTACAAAAATTAGAATTTGAAATGGCAGACGTCGAAGTTGATCAGCTTTCAGAAAAGACCAAACACCAATCTGTAGACACTGGCAGGCAGATTGGCCCACAGAGTGACAACAGACCATACAGCATGGCAGAAGGTTTGTCAGATAATGATTTAATGGAAACAGTAGAGGAGTCGTCAAATTTACAGGACATTAATATGTCTGAAAATAAAAACTTATCCGAAAACGATTTAAGTGAAGTAGTGGAGGATTATGTAAATCCACTAAACATTGATATCCCTGGGGAAAGAGAAAACACAAATAGAATGGATGACAATAGTCAGACAAACGCAAGACCTTACAGTATTGCAAAAATACCAGAATTCTAACCGAAATGCATAGTTCTACGGGGAAAAAATTTAACATTGCACTCTGAATGCTGATATAAGAAACAAAGATGATTGACTTGATTTAAAGACATTTTTGTGAACGTGTGAAAGATTTATGATATTTTTGCAATAAATACAATTAATATAAACAAACGAAATAAAAATTTATCCCTTATATCGTTCGTGCTATAACATATTTCTTCTCGATCATGTTAAACCTGTATGTTGTCTTCAATGTAAGTTAATAAATTAATAATGATAAATAATAAATAAAAAGTTTACTATTTAGCAAAGCATCAGACATTGATATACATGTAACTTCTCTACTGGGAACAGTTAAGGATACTCTAAACTACTAAGCATTAACAACGGTATCATGTGATACTTATTAATAATTAGATATTCATGGGGGAAATAACAATGGAATAAGTTTTTCTGAACCTTGAGGATAGTTGAGATTCTGGGATTTGTTGGTGTGTAGGCAAATAGTATTTAATTATTACTCGCGTAAGATAATGTCTTTAATTTACATTTTCATATAATAAAAATAGACCTTAATTAATGTATAAATTTTTGTCATCCTCCATTTTAGTGAATACGTTCATCAATGTCGAACATTACATATGCATACATTATTTTAAACCACATAGCTCGGAGTCGAAAATTCAAAATACTAAACAAATACATTTATTTCAACCAATTACAAACATGTAACTCTGAGTCAAAAGATCAAAACACTTACTGATTTCAATTTTTCTATAGTCAACTTTCCTTACTTATGTAGCGATATACCTTCATTAACCGCATATGGTGTTTTTGTCTCTCAGTTAATTCGATACGCAAGGGCATGCTCTTCGTATGAACAGTTTCTAAGGCGAGGCAAGCTACTGACAAACAGGTTTATAAAACAGGACTATCAACAGGCTCGTTTGAAGTCATCTTTTCGTAAGTTCTATGGTCGATACAACGACATTGTCAGCAAATACAATCACTCACTGGGTCGCATGCTGACTGACGTTTTTCATACTAATTGTTAAACCATAATTTATCACTTAATTGTCTACGGACTTTTCCGTTTTTTCACGATTACGACAAAGAGCACATGGCGGATGTGACCGGTCAGCAGAGGATGCTCACTCATCATAGGCACTTGATCCTACCTCTATCTTTTTGGAGGTCCGTGTTGCTCTGCTTTGAATGACTATTTCGTTTTATGGATTTTTGAGATGGTTGACGGTTTGTTATTGTCATTTTTTCATTAGAATTAGACAATACAAATTCCACTGCTTTCTGAGGACAAATACAAAATAAAACCGTTTTGTTTCAAACGGCAAGAATATAAGTCGCAAAATTCAATGCCAAATATTTATAATAGTTTCATTTAGTTTACATCTGTCCAAATTTATTGCAGTCAAATATATGTCGCCATCTTATAATTTATCTCGAATGCAGTAAAACCCGCTACAGTTTACCTCTTCGAAATTAAACGCGACAATCATATGTAAAATGTCATTAAAACCACTCAAGGGAGTGGGATACATACGGATGTCTAAATAAGGATTTCTCATTGGATATTGATTACAAAGTAAAGATACGTTTATTCAGATGTTAAACCAACTCTCAATAGCATGTAAATGTGACAGCGTTGGTCACTTTATAACTCAAAATTAAGTAAACTTTTGATGTCGAGATTGTGTTCCCATTGATGTATGTTCTACTTGAAAACAAAATCGAATTTAAAATGCTCTTCTTGTTATTATTTTTTACATTCCAAGAACAGTAATAATATCAGATTGATATATTCAGAACTAAAACATTCAAGGACACAAAACCATTATTTTAGCTAATAGATATAAAACAAAACGATTAAATTGTTGCATCAAATTTCGTATTTGTATGTTTGCAAACAAATTGTTTGAGATAATTACGTGAGGCCAGATTTTCCAGTCATGAGAGCTTTTTCAACAAATGGTTGTAGAGAGGACACCAATGAACCCCCTTTATATTTTTTTCAGATTTTTAAATCTTCAAAATAAGTCTGTACCTGCGCAGTTCGACAGCTGTTCTAAGTGATTAAAAAGGCATTGTCCTGTTCTTCAAACAAAATGACATAAATGACTTCATATTTATTGCTTTTCTATCTTTTGGCAACATTTTTGCCAGTTCAAGAACATTCTTATCATCAAATGTACAAGATGGCCGCACATCCCCCTTAAATTGTTACATCAAATTTCGTATTTGTATGTTTTCAAACAAAGTGTTTGAGATAATTATGTGCCGCCAGATTTCCCAGCCACGAGAGGTTTCATTTGCTTCCTGATTAGCATGGTGTTTGTTATGCTTCTGTTTCATTCATTGAGTCAAGTCAATCAACAAAGGAAATACTGACATAAACTTGCTCTGTGTTTATAAGGTATTTAATTTACAAAATGTGTTTTATGCCATTTTTACGAAGCGATGTAAACAGAACAAAACTCATACTGTCTTCTAGGATGGTACAGAATGTGAACTACGTCACTTTATTTTGGATCATCTGTCATACTGAAGAAAAACCGGACTGTTACAGGTGAGCAATAGTTAGCGATTTCGTGTAAATGAATGTTTGAATGGCTTTAAAATACACTTGCTACATAAAGCATCATGTATTTTTTTTCAATGCTTACATGAATTTTTATCATAAAGATCACCTCCATATCCATGCTGCTACGACCAGTACCTGAATGAAACTAGTAACACCTGTACAGGTGAATTATAAACTTCACTTACATTGCAGTTTGTTTTATTAGTCACCAAAACGGTTTTTTCATATTTTCCTGGATTGACATTATTGATATTCTTCAGATATGTACATGTATTTTGAAATCATCTATCTTTATTCTACTTCACTATGTCTCAAAGTAAAATTTATTGCATGAGTTTTATCAATCATAATACTACACATGATTTCTAGAACATCAAAAAGGTTTTAAAAATCGTTATGTAGTTAGTATTTGTCACTTTCAAATTTTAGGTTTTGTCAAACAAGTCTAATCGCATTTATTATGAGGGATTATTTACTACAATGGAATACTTTGTTTAATTACTCAATTTCTATTACTTATTTACATGCTGAATCGTTTAACTTTGTTTTTTACAGAATGTCTCTACGGAACCTTTGGGTGGAATTGTAGACTATCCTGTCCCTCTGGGTTTTACGGACGCCTGTGCAAATCTGCTTGTGAGTGTGAAGACTTAAGCAGCTATGTTAAGGCTGTCCAAAATTAAATTTATATCGGAAAATGATACTAGTATATCAATTACTGAAAAAATACTTAAACCGGGCGAATTATTTTAAATTTCTATTACAAAAATTTAAAGCAATATTAAACCTTATATTTGATGCATTTTTATGATATAATATGTTCTTCTTAAGCACGTGACGTGCGTATCCTAACACAGCAAATGACCTGTACAAATCGCATCGGCGTAAATGATTATAAACATCAAATCAAAAATAGTTTTATGAAAAACCCTTCGATAAGTAATGAATTTTGCAGTTATTCGTAGGGGTTCATATAAATATTTCGTTTATTTGAAATATTGTCAAAACATTTCGCACCATCATCGAAATTTGGCACATTTTTACCTTTTAAGCTCGATTAACACAAAATTGAGCCAATTGGTAGATTTTCCCTAGCATAATTCATATTGGTACTTTTCTTCCCTCCCAATTTCACGGAAAATACACTCAGATTTTATTTATCATTTACTTGCGCCAAGCTGTTTTTTACATGCATATACATATCTCCATTCATAACTTACACGTAGCAGGGGGAGTCTCCAAACCATTAGTTTATGAATAGTTATTTACCTAATACGTAGCTTTAATACCGCTGATTTTTTTTTGTAATCAATATTGATAACATTGAATTTAGTATCACTAGTATTTACAACAGCGTCTATGTAAAGGAATCAAGCGGTTTTATCGTGTTCAATAAAATCCCCTTATTATGCTACAATACATTCCATAAGAATGATCGAAAGGAATGCAGATCGTGACGTCAAAGTTAATTATGACGTCACATCTTATGAAGTACAGACAAGTGACTTTCTACACATCGCTATGAAATCAATCCGACAGCCTTAACATACCCGCGTAATGTAACCGTCTGGTTTTCTTAAATAGCACAATTAGAAATTCAGAAAAAAAGAATTTTAACATAAAAAAGGAATAATATGTCATAGTTGTTTATTGTATTGGCAAGGGTACATCTATTTTATTTGATTAAAGTTTGCAAGTGAAGGAAACTTTCAAATAACACACATTGTCTTTGTTGGGGTTTTTTGGAGTTTTTTTTTCCCTTTTATTCTTCTTCTTCGGTGTTATACAAATATTTAAGAGGGTTATCCAAAAATAGCGTAGACAAGTGGTGTTGTTCAGTTAATCGAAGACATAGAAAAATGAAACAAGTGCCATGAAGGGTTCAAGTAATCTGCATTCAAATTATGTTTTGAAATCAAATATTGTTTGAGATTAAATTAGTGAAATGAAAGCATGCTATATCTTAAGTTCGACATGCAGCGCAATATCAAAAACGAAAAGTTAAAATCAACATAATGAAATGAAAATTGCGAGAAAAAGTAATTTTCGAATGAATATATTCAAATAAAAAATACATTTAAATTTGTTAATATTTTTATGATGTACCCAGAAAATAATTTGGCTATACCAAAACTTTCAAAGATTTTAGAGCAGTTTTGTGACGAGCTTAAGTGTTAAGTTGTAATAAAATGATGACGTCAGTGTTTAAGGCGGCGCAGAGGTAACTGATAAAATTTTGTAAAAAACCTTGAAACAAACCCTAAGTGGCCTTTGAAGTAAATAAAATTAACGAAATCGCTTAGAAATGGATTTTGTGAATTGATAGTCTAACAACATTGAAAATATTCGGACGAGTATGATGACGATAAGTGAACAAAAATGCTGAACTACACACTTCGGTAAGACGGACGTTAGACAACAAGCAATACAGGGCAAGTTTGGAGTCGGCAGATCTTTTGTACTTAGAACATATTTAAAAACAAAAAACTAGAAATGTATATTGAATGTGCACCCAGAGTACATGTTAAAAGAAAATATTTTTTTAAAGAAATTAAATGTTATCGTAAATGATGTGAACTAATTTGCAACAACGTGAAAACTGGAAATTTCGACGTCGCACATTGTCCCGCCTAGCAACACTTGTTGTTACTAATCATTCATTTTCTCAATACATAAATTGAGTACAGATTTGAATTTTTTAGTATAGTTTGCCAAAGAGCCATCAAAGAAAACATAAAAGTCTAATGAAATTGCAGTAAACAAATTTTGAGTTATGTGTTCTGTGTATGCTATTTTGGAACAACCCTCGAATTTCAAGATAAATCATAGAATATAAGTTTCTAAATAAGTTTCTAGGTGATTTGAGAATATATACTAGCATATGAAATTCAGTTTAAAGAAGCATGGTAACAATAGGAGCTAATCATTGTCAAATTCAATGTTTCGGAAGTTAAAAGAAAGTGGTTGTAGGGTGCCAATAAAACCTTCAATATCAAGGTTTAAGTGAACTAAAGATTCACAATTCTTTGTTATTCAAATAAGGCTCATGCTATGTTTTTTATTTATAAGTTTGTTTCTGAATAGAAAAATTATGTAGAACAAAAATAAATACTAAAAACACTAGAGACTGCCTAAATGTATTTTTATTTTAATTGAATCTCAACTGAATGAACCCGTTAGAAATGCTCTATTGAAGTTGAAGTTGTGACACTTTAGTTGATCAAAATATTTTGTATGGTTTTTATGTTTTGTTTTGGGTTTTTTTGCCATGGTTTTAACAGTAATGCAATATTATTTTCCAATGTTTATCTTTTTCACAGTATATGTTCCTACAACTATATAAATCTTCTTGACTTTCAGACAACCTCTCAAGTTCAATATCAAATACACATGTTACAACTCAAGCCGATTTACTTCAATTATCAACAATCACCTATACAATGCTGATGTGTCCACCTACCAAGGCAACGTTTAATCATTATTTTTTTTTATTTCTTTTCAAAATCTTTGCTATTCTTCTTCCTAAACATGCAATGTTTATTCGATAAAACATGATTTCTATTTGATAAAATGATGGTTTTATGCACAACGTTATTCATACTCGATAAATTATCATTCCAATTCCAAAAGATGTTGTTCTAAAACATTTTATTGCAGCTCTCCAACACATCTGTGTATATATTACTCTTATTCTTTAATCATATGATTTATAAGCAACTACATAACTTGTTTTTCCTATTCGAAAAACCTCCAGTTCGAAAACGTATCATTTCGATTCTGAAAATAATGTTCATGAGAACAAAATTCAAAATGAAGAGGCAGAAATCTGAATACCAGAAAAAAAGGTTATTATACATACAGGTAACTATACGAAAATTATCTTACATATCTATCAGGGACGTATAAACCAACGGGATAGGCAATTCTCGCAATTTTCGCCGAAATCACGCGGTACGTGATTTCGTATGTCATTTTATACTTTATATATCTATGATGTTACCTGGTATATCGGTATTAAACCTTAAAGAAACTATCTTAAAATTATTCTAGAATTGTTATTTGTAATACTGATCTGATCATAATTAAAACGGAGTTCTTAAAACCCCGAGACCCCTTTTTGCCCCCATTTCCGCGAGTACGTAAAAATCGATGTTTATTTTCTTTATAGCTAAATTAGTTTACAACCTATGATTAAAAATGTATGAAAAACCTATCCCTTTGAACAAGAGGAAATGAATAATCTAATGAAAAATGACATATCTTACTTGGATTGAACAGAGTTTTAAAAACTTGTCAAAGCTCGTGTAATAGTTTGGGAAGTAAACATGGCGAATATAAAATTTGCCTATCCCGTTAGTATGTACGTCTCTGGATCTATGTACAGACAATAATTCGTATTATAGTACTATCTTTTCATCGTATTTTGTGTTTGAAACCTCAGAGATTTTGTTAAGGTGAAAAAATGATTAATCAAACCTGACCATTTTAGTTATTTTAACCTTCACACCATCTACAACATCGAGTTTCGAACTAATGGACCTTTGGGCTAGTGGGTCTTCGGACTAATGAACTATTGGACTAGTGGGACTTCGGACTTATGTACCTTCGAACTAATGGACCTTCAATTTAATGAACCTTCGGGCCACTGGACAGACCCCGTTGAGGAATAAAGACTAATAGAACATCTTTCAATAGAGGCTACCATATTGATGCCCCCCTGCATTATTGGAAACGGAAGATAACTCTTGTGGATAAAGTTGGGGGAAGGGACTTAACGTTAGATGCAATATATTTAATAGCATGAAGAAAACACATAAAATTAAAAATTCTATATAAAAACATAGATTAAAATAAAAATAGTTTTATCATGAAAAGCTATTTCTTTAAATGCTTTTTGGAAGTATCATTGATTTAAAAAGCGTGAAGGGATATTCTATAGAAATTCAATCAAATCCAACAATTTACCTTGGGAGTAAATATCAAAATATACAAAAGAAATGAACTTTTTTAAATTCATAAAGTTAAAGAGAATTAATTTGAATGACAATTGAAAAGAAATGAACAAATTTAAAATTGAATGTATGTGATGCCTGCATGGGGCCTGCCTGACTTTAACATGGAACAGTACTTAATTTTTGATTTTTTTTTTCCTTAAAAGAAGTCAATATCATCATTAAATTAATTTTTTTTCTGGCTGTAAATTGCAAGATCCACCTATGCACCACCGATGAGTTTACACACTTTCATTTTGTTTTCTACCAGTACTTCCGGTTTTGACTTAATCTAACAAGGCATTCATGAAACAGTACATTTTAAATAACTATGTAAAACTTTCCAGTTTTCTTTATTTAGTAAACACATATGATATTGTTTAAAATCTGATCTGCTAGATGTATCTACATTTGAACAGATCGTCAAAAAACAATGACCCAGGGAAACATTGAACTCTCTAATGTTAACAACAGAGCACCGGTTTGTGGACAGAAAGAAGACGACAGTCCGTACTCTGAGATAAGATATTCTCAGTTCATTGGGGAACCAACACAGGGGAGCTTGTACAAACACGGCGTCGTGTACTATGCATGAGTGTGATTCCGACAAACTTCACTACACGTCAGAAAGAACATTTACCAAATGTATATGGGTAAAAATGAATACGATCGAGTCAATCTGAAAGTGAAATCATCTTTAAACTTGCTGTCCGATAGAAACCTCAGCACACTGCCATGATTAGGAATACGTTTCCCTTTCGAACACGCCATGCCATCACTTGGTACATGTAAGGAAGTCCGGACGAAGGATGATTTAAAATGTCAGAATCTGACTCTTCCCAAAAACACGATAGCCGACTTCAACGAAATGGGTAAAAGTGAAAGCAAACCTCATCGTCTATTAACTGAATGCAGCTTACAACAATTAGAATTTGAAATTGGAGTCAAAGTTAATCAGCTTTTAAAAAATACCAAACTCCAATCTGTAGACACATTTCTGAAAATAAACGTTTGTCAGAAAACGATTTTATTGAAGTAGTGGTGGATTCTGTAAATCCACTAGGCATAGATATGTCTGGGAAAAGAGAAAACTGAAGTAGAATGGATGACAATAGTTGTTAGACGCACGACCTTACAGTGTTGCAAAATACCAGAATTCTAACCAGAAGGCATAGTTTTACGGAGAAAAAAAATTGACATCGTATTCTGAATGCTCATATAAAAAACAAATTCAAATTACATTTTTGTGAACGTGTGAAAGATTGATGATATTTTTGCAATAAATACAATTAATACAAACAAACGAAATAAAAATTAATCCCTTATTTCTTTCGCGTTATACCGTATTTCTTCTCGATCATGTTAAACGTGTTTTTCTTTTAATGTCAGTAAATTAGATGTTTACTATTTAGCAAAGCATCAGACGTTGATATACATGTAAATTCTCTACTGGGAACAGGAAAGGATACTCTAAACTACTAAGCATTAACAACGGTATCATGTGGTACTCATTTATAATTAAATATTTATGGGGAATTGACAATGGAATAAGTGTTTCTGAAACTTGAGGATAGCTGAGATTCTGGGCTTTGTTAGTGTGTAGGCAAAGAGCATTTAATCTTTACTCACGTAAAATAGTGTCTATAAATTTATATTTTCATATAGTAAACATATACCATAATTAATGTATAAATCTGTGTCATCCTCCATTTTAGTAAAGACTCTAATCAAAGTTGGACGGTACATATGCATACATATTTTTGAACCACATCGTTCAGAGTCCAAAATGTCAAATACTAAACATATACATTTATTTTCACCAATTACAAACATGTAATTCAGAGTCAAAAGGTCAAAATACTTAGAATTACAAAATACAAATACTTAGAATTATTTATCCAAGTACAGAAATAACATCAGATTGATATATTCAGAACTAAAACATTCAAGGACAAAAAACCATTATTTTAACTAATAGATAAAAATAAAACAAAAACGATTAAATTGTTGTATCAAATTTCGTATTTGTATGTTTTCAAACAATTTGTTTGAGATAATTATGTGCGGCCAGATTTCCCCGTCATGAGAGGTTTCATTTCCTTCCTGATCAGCATGGTGTTTGTTATGCTTCAGTTTCATTCATTGAGTCCAGTCAGTCAACAAAGGAAATACTGACATAAACTTGCTCTGTGTTTAAAAGGTATTTAATTTACAAAATGTGTTTAATGCCATTTTTACGAAGCAATGTATAAAGAACAAAACTCATACTGTCTTCTAGGATGGTACATTATGTGTACTACGTCACTTTATTTTGGATCATCTGTCATACTAAAGAACAACCTGGGTGTAACAGGTAACCAATAGTTAGAAACTTCGTGTAAATGAATGTTTGAATGGCTTTAAGATACACTTGCTACATAAATCATCATGTATGTTTTAATTCTTACATAAATTTTTATCATAAAGATTACCTCCATATCCATGCTGCTACGACCAGTACCTGAATGAAACTAGTAACACCTGTACAGGTGAGTTATAAATTTCACATACAATGCAGTTTGTTTTATTAGTCACCAAAACGGTTTTTTCATATTTTTCTGGATTGACATTATTGATATTCTTCAGATATGTACATGTATTTTGAAATCATCTCTTTATCCTACTTCACTTTGTCTCAAAGTATTCACAGAAAAATAAATTTATTGCATGAGTTTTATCAATCATCATACCACGCATGATTTCTAGAACATCAAAACTAGTATTCACTCTTGTAATCAACTTAACAATAAAGATCGTTATGAATAACAACGTTTTATGAACTGCACCTGCAAATCCTTTTCTGAACTTTTGGTAAGCCTGAACATATATAAAATTAACTGGTGGTTTTAAGGTATATGGATTGAAGATGTGGTAGTAATGGGGTGGTTTTTCCTGTAATGCTGTAAAGTAATGATGTGTAGTGGATCTAAAAGATATTCTCTCTTTTATGATAAAAAAAGTTTTCAAAATCGTTATGTAGTTAGTATTTGTCACTGTCAAATTTTAGGTTTTGTCAGACAAGTCTAATCGCATTTTATTATGAGGGATTGTTTACTATAATGGAATACTTTGTTTAATTACTCAATTTCTATAACTTATTTACATGCTGAATCGTTTAACTTTGTTTTTTACAGAATGTCCCTACGGAACCTTTGGGTGGAATTGTAAACTATCCTGTCCCTCTGGATTTTACGGACGGCTGTGCAAGTCTGCTTGTGAGTGTGTAGACTGGAAGTGTCTTAATGTAACCGACTGGTTCTCTTAAATAGCATAATTAAAAATTCAGAAAAAAAATAATCTTAACATAAAAAGGAATAATATTTCATAGTTGTTTATTTTGTTTGGCAAGGGTACATCTATTTTATTTCATTAAAATGTGCAAGTGAAGGAAACTTTCACACAACAAACATTGTTTCGTTTTTGTTTTTTGGATTTTTTCTTTTATTTTCTTCTTTTTTGTGTTATACAAATATTTATTTCAAGAGATATAACAGAATATAAGTTTCTTGAGAATATATATTTGAAAACCTTATTTGAAATTCAGTCTAAAGAAGCATGTTCACAATTGGAGATAATCACTCTCAAATTTTATGTTTCGGAAGTGGATGTAGGGTGCCGATAAAACCTTCAATATCAAGGTTTAAGTGAAATAAAGATTAACAATTCTTTGTTATTCAAATAAGGCTCATGCCATGTTTTTTTTCATTTATGTTTGTTTCTGGATAAAATAAAATGTAGAACAAAAATATATATGACAAACACTAGAGATTGACAAACTATATTTGTATTTTAATTGAATCTCAACTGAATGAACCCGTTAGAAATGCTCTATTAAAGTTGAAGTTGTGACACATTAGTTGATCAAAATATTTTGGGGGTTTTTTGGCCGTGGTTTTAACAGTAATGCAATCTTATTTTCCAATGTTTATCTCTTTTTACAGTATATATTACTATAACTATATAAATCTTATTTTCTTTCAGACAACCTCTCAAGTTCAATATCAAATACACATGTTACAACTCAAGGATGATCACGCCTCTCCAATGTCAACCCTTGGGGTTTCTTTGTTTGGCTCATTTTCCTCTCTCTGTATCATTGGGTTTATTCTCTTCATCCATTCCCGGTAAGTCTGAACTGCTGATATACCACCAATCATTTTAGGGTTTAATGATGAATTCATTTTATAAGTTTTGTTTCTCTTTTGTCCTCAGGAAGAAGAAGTGGAATTGCAGAGCTTCTCCCAATTTTTCAAGAATAAGACAGGTTTTGCTTCATTGCGTCAATCAAGGTGTGTTTAATCATGCTAATTTTGTTTTTTCAACAACTCTCAAAAATGCATGGATTCGTTTAATTAGGGGAAGTTCTATGAATGACAGCTGTTGAATTAAAAAAATAAATTAGTAACATTTAGGGCCTTAACTACTCCATAAAATTATATAAGTACAGGTTTATGATTATAAATGTTACTGTTCTAAATTTGTTAGCTGCATCTATATTTCAATAGATCGTCAGCAAGAACTGATTCAAGGATCCGTAGACATTGAACTATCTAATGTTAACGCATCACTGGTATGTGGACAGGAAGAAGACGACAGTCCGTACTCTGAGATCAGATATTCTCAGTTCATCGGGGGTGCCAACGCAGAGGGAGTATGTATAAACACGGCGTCATGAACCATGTCTAAATGTGACTCCGACAAACACCATAACACGTCAGAAAAACAGAACACTTACCAAATGTCTATCGGTAAACATGAATATGATCACGTCAACCTGAAAGTGAAATCTTTAGATTTGCTGTCCGATAGAAACCTCAGTTTAACACACTCCAATGTTGCGGAATACGTTTCCCTTTCGAACACGCCATCACTTGGTACATGCAAGGAATTCCGGACGATGGATGATTTAAATTGTCAGAATCTGATGCTTCTCAAAAACACGACGACAGATTGCAACCAAATGGATAAAAGGGAAAGAAATCCGCATCTTTTATTAACGGGATACAGCTTACAACAAGAATTTAAAATGGGAGTCGAAGTAGATATTTCAGAAAAGACCAAGCACAATTCTTTAGACATTGACAGACAAGTTGGCCAGCAGAGTGACGACAGGCCATACAGCATGGCTGGAGGTTTGTCAGAAAACGATTTAAGTGAAACAGATGAGGCACGGTCACATCTATCAAAACGTAATATTTCTGAAAAAACTAAACTTGTCAAAAACGATTTAAGTGAAGTAGTGGAGGATTCTGTAAATCCAATGAACACCGATATCCCTGGAAAAGAGAAAACGCAAGTAGAAGGGAAAATAATATACAGACAAACGCAAGACCTTACAATATTGCACAAATACCAGAATTCTAACCAAAAGGCATGATTTTTACGGGGAGCAAAAATTAACATTGCACTCTGAATGCTGATGTAATGAACAAAGATGATAGACTTGTTTTAAAGCGATCCAATTTAAACACGTTTGGTTTGGTAATATTTCCGTGAAATTTTAAAAGATTTATGACAAGTTTATACAATTTATACTATCAAAACAATTAAATAAAACAAACAAATGAGAAAGGTTAATCTCTAACTTCTTCGTAACTTACATGTTTGCGGTATAACAAAGCATCAGAATTGAAAACAAGAACATTGATGTGTATGTACTAAATGTTCTACTGTGAAGAGGGAATGATGCTTTGGGAAGTGACAATGGAATAAGTGTTTCTGAACCTTAAGGATAGTTGAGACTATAGCTGTGTTTCATTTAAGAAATAAACAGCAATTTAAAAAGTTAAGTGGGATATGAATTTGGTTGGTCACGTGATAAATCCTGCGAAGCCCAAAAGGTTTCTCAGTAGATTTGACCACGTACCAACCAACTTCACATCCCGGTGAACTTTTTAACATTATACAAATATTGACTGGGGTTGAGGGCAACATTGATTATATTAGCCCCCGAGGGACGAAATATTGCCCGACGCGAAGCGGAGGGCAATATATTCGTCCCGAGGGGGCTAATAAAATCAATGTTGCCCGAAAACACAGTCAACATATCTGTTTTGTTATATGAAGAAATAAACCAAAATTCAAGAAAGAATTTGAAAACAGATCGCCGTAATTTTCTCAGCTCAACATAGAATTCACGAATTGAATTTTGCGCAAAGTTCATTTCCAAAATATCGTCGGCATCAAACGGTCAATGGTGATATTCCGCCGCCCGTAGGAATTAAGTTACTGATGTTCTACCTGATTTTACTTCACAATTCGCAAATCCCTATCTCCGTTATGATAGCAAATCATTGCGTTGCGCGTCCGTTGTTTACTTGCCTTGACAGATTGCCTATTATGACGTCACCTTGTTTTGGAGTCGCGAAGACTTATTTACGTCACCATTAACGAATCAACGAATCAGAAGCGATATATTGAAATAGAGGGAATATTCTCTAGATATTATTCCAAGCCGGTCAGTATTAAAAAAATGTCGACCAGTCAATATTTTTCGGACGAGCTTATATTACTATGACCGCGTAATTTCGTACGGTGCTAGGGAATTCATCTGGAACTGCACCCGTCGTGTGCAGTATGAACGGGGTGAGGGAATGTTGGCGTAGAAGGTACAAGGTATATAAGGTTGAGGCGCGCTGTGGGCCGTAAGGTAAAAGCGAAGGGTAAGTGCGCCGTATTCCCGAAGGTCCATCAATATGCAACTCCAGAGAAATAAAAGGCAATTGATGCAGGATTCCGAATTTATTGTACGAGACTCAACGATGGCAACAGTAACATAATTCAACAGACATAAATGTTACAAACAAGTCGGATATGACCAGTATTAGCCTCCGGACTCAAGACTATGGGTGAGTCGGACGACTGGCCGAGGCTGGCCGCCGTATTCCATACTGAAGATTGACAATTGTAGATTACTATATATAAAAATATGAACAATGAGTATAAATTGACAGGTGATGACATTAAGTAAGCTGAGTGAAAGGTTCACAGATATAAAATAATTAAATAAACTCAATGAGTCTTTGATGTCCAAAACATGAAAAACTGATAATTGCACAATGTTGTTTTAACAGATTAGCAGTTCTTGAGACATGACACTCTGTCTCTTTGAAATCACAAACATAGAGTGCGAAAAGTGTGAATCACTAATTGAATAAGTGAAATTGTATGAAACAAACTGTAAGAAAATATTATAAAACAGATGTTGAATTTGAAAAGTAGAGTTCAAAATAAAGTTATTAATAAACAGTGAATTTTGCACGGTGATATAACAATTATTGACTATTCATCTATATAGAGTTATAAAGTGAGAATATACTACTGAATATAACAATGCTGTTTATTTCTTATATTTACGTTTGAAAGAGGAAAACCGTTTAGAATCATTAATATAACCTTGCTTTTGATTTAATATAATGCAACCGTCAAGCGATAAGCGCGTGCGATGATCATTGTGACGTCATGAAAAAGTTCACTTAAGAAATAAACAGCAATTTAAAAGCGTCGTTGCTATGTAATAAAAAGTCTTTGTCCGTCCAAAAAAAGTTCCCTTAAAATCTAGAAGTTTAGACATTGGACATTGATAGAAGGGGAAGTTTGAATCAAGCTCGGTATGATCAGTCCTTAGAATAAAAGTGGTTTTGAGGAATATCATTCAGTTGTTGTGAGCCAGGTGTTTTTCGTTCCACTGGTACCAGATGTGGAACAGTGATTGATAAGCCTGTTGAAAGATTTTTTTTTCTACAATGCAGGTAAATGGTATCCATTTCACAAAATTAAAAAAAAACTTATCGAAATATAAAAAAAAAACACAAAACAAAGTTGGGAATTCAAAATTAATTAAATTTTCGAAATTAAAGTTGGAAATTCAAAGATTAAAGTTGTAAAATCCAACTTTAAGGTTGGAATTTTATAGGAAAAAAATCACAACGTGGCACTTGCTTATAATTAGGCATATGATACGCTTCCGTATTGAAGAGATTGATGTTAATTGGCAAAAAATGTGCGGCCAGGTTCCTTTCATATTTTGAATATTTACAGTTTTAATTTAAAAAAAACCAAAATATTAAAGTTTCAGAAAAATTGACAATTTTGACATAGAATTACAGGTATCTTTTTTGTGAGTTTTCAAGAAATTTATTGGAACTCTATTACAATATCACATATATATGGTACAAATAAATAAATATTTCACCAATATGTTTTTTAAGTATGAAGTTTTTATCCGTAAAGTTTTTACATGAAGTTGTGGTTAGCCCGGTAGGCTGCAACACGGCTTTCTACTAAAATACTACCCAACTTTCACGAACGTATATTGTATTTAATTTGTATTGTAACTGTTAATTGTAATGTAAACGTTCTTAAAATCCATGTGGTGAACTCAGGGGAAAGCTCAATTCGTTACACTCGCTCAAGTATACGCTGAATAAAAACTCCAACTAGAAACAAAAGTTCAACAAGTTGTATTTAAGTTGGTGAAATAAAGGTACATGGTATTCCAATAAAAACCGATTCTCGGAGTTCCGAGATAGCAACTTAATAACGTGCGGAGAATCCAGCACGGACAGTCCGATAAAATTCTGTACACAAATGGACACTAACGTGCGGAAATCCAGCACAGTCCGATTTCATACAAATTCCACTAACGTGCGGGGTTCCAGCACAGTTAGTCCAACATAAAACTCTCTACGCTAACGATCGGGGTTCCAGCACAGTTAGCCCAACATAACACTCTATGCTAACGTGCGGGGTTCCAGCACAGTTAGCCCAACCGTACTCTTCCAGATCTTAAACCATTCTCCCTTACATTTTTTTTTGAAAGGCATTGATCTTTTTCGATTATAAAGAGATGGTAATGACATGCCAGAAAAATAAACATTCACACATATAGCTTGTTATGGAAATTTCACACTTCTATTGTCTAGCAATTATTTCATTTGCCGGGAGATTAAGTTAACAAGATATCAAAGACTAGTGTCAATGGGAAGCTCTCCCTATAGACAACACGTGTATATATGCCCAAATATGGAAATTACACTTCAATAACTTTTCCAAGATGGAAGAAAAAAGAATCACTTCACGCGCAGTGACATCACCGGCATCTATGTTGAATTTGAATCTCGTACTAACTTCATGTTTTGTGATAATTTATCAATATTGTTAATGAGTGATAAATGCATTCAAGCTTACCTAGTGTGTTCTTGAAAAATTAATTCCTAATTAAGAAAATAAATTTTCGTTTCCTACAACTTTCAATAGTTGCATTAGATCCGATCAAATGAATTTCAAGGCATCTGATTGGACAAAAAAAAAAACGTGTTCCCACAGTGAAGCAGTTTTATTTCATTGTTATTCAAATAAAATCAAGTATTTTGCAATCTGATTACTTTATGAAAACAGCAAAGACGTTTTCCCTTACTTTCAATTTGAAATTTCGTTTTTTAGGTTTCATCTCAAATCGTAGTCTGACCTACTCGTACCCAGGTCATTTCGTACCCAAAAATTCAAATTATATCTCAAAAACCAAAGAAAAGTCAAGTTACGACTAATAACTAATTTATTAAAAACAAAAGATAATCAAAACTTAATTTTGTAGTCATCATAGTCTTTGACAGACACATTGTAAAATATTTCAAAAATGATTAATACATGTATATATATACAATAAATCATGTTCAAATTACCAAAAATCTGCCATAATCATGCATAATAGGAAGTACTGATCTGCATTCACAATCATAAATATGTATTACACACTAAATGTAAGACATTTGTCAGATAAACTCATGTTAAATTATATATGATTGTACAAAATACATGAAGTGCACCTTATGATGTGAATTAGCTAGGGTATCTCAATTATCTAGATTTAATACACAATTTAATCAATCATTGAATGTTCAATAATTAAGTGTTTTGATGACAAATTTTAGTGAATTTAGGGACCATACAAGTGAATTATTCTTGAGGTAAATTGATTTTCCTATAAAAAAAATTCTCTAGATTTAATACTCAATTTAATCAATCAATTCATGTTCAATAATTAAGTGTTTGGATGAGAAATTTTAGTGAATTTAGGGACCAAAACTAATCTCAATTTATTTCTGTCCATACATTGCCATACAAGTGAAATACTCTTGAGGTAAATTGACTTTCCTATAAACAAGAAACATCTAAAATAAGGGAGTAAAAGTTATGATACTTCATGCTGAGAAATTATCCAGATATCTGTGATTTTTTTGCATTCATAAATACCCCTACCTTCGCTTGCCAAGGGTTTCTGATCCGCATGAGTGGCGCGGATCAGAAACCCTTGGCTAGCAAAGATGAAATATCTCAGGGTTCTTGAAAACAATGTTTATTTACATACCAGAATGAAAATTTGTTTACATGTTTTTGTATTTGAATTTCCTCTCTCTCTCTCTCTCTCTCTCTCTCTCTCTCTCTCTCTCTCTCTCTCTAACTTGTTCGGCTAAAGAAAGTGGTTGTTAAATTGTTAAATAAAAATCTATGGAGATTCACATTAATTGCAAATGATATAAAATAAGGTCTGGATGATAGCATTTGAAATATTGTGTGAGGTGATCCAAGAGACTTCCGAATGGAAAAAAGATAAATCTCCACAAGAAATCTGTTTTTCGATCCTGTGATAATCTCTGAGGAAAAAAAATGGAGATGACGTTTTAATGAATGATTACAATTTTATTTCTTTTAGCTGTGTATATTTCTATAAAAATCGTCAAAATGTGATGGAAACAGTAACCTGAGATAGACTTTAGCCGTACTAGAGTATATCAGGGCTTGAACAAATTTAACAAGGACCTGGACTGGCCAATGCTCTTGGGCCAACAATAAGATTAGAGTCCAAACAAACAAACAATATATATATGAGATGACAGGCTAGAGATGATGAAAGGGCATCTACTGATCTAGACCCATTTATATTGGCTTCGCCCTCCAAACGGTTACACCGTAAAACATATCAAGTTCATAGTCACTATTTAATTTATAGCTAACATCTATGCTATCTAAAGTAATTCACAAATTGCTTTCCAATTTCTTTCATATTCTGAATATTTACAATTTTTTAACAACATAAATTTCGGAATAAGGAATCTGTCAGCAATCAATTTACTTAAACTAAAAAAGTCAAGTTTTTGGACAGATTTGAATTTACATGAAAAAATGTATTGTTTTACAATTACATGTATCTTTATGTTCTGTACATGTATATATAACTAAATTAAACGTTATAATGTTACCTTAATTATGGCTCTTTTATAAATTAGATAAAATTTTAAAGATTCCAAGATAAAGCATATCTTTAACCAAAAATAGGCCTAGGTCGAGCGTGGAAAATTTTAGGGCAATTTGGATCGGGTTCGACGTTACGCACACATTTCCGATTCACTGTTTTGGCGTTAGAAATTAAATTAAAAAGAGTGCTGCCAATTTCAATTACAGCAGGATGAATCTATTCGAACATGTGAAGCATCTTCATGATTGTGAACTCTACAACGACCTGAAGCATTTGGTAAACAGCCAATAAGTCTCTTCTGTAATCTATTGAGAAGTTTCCCTTAGTATATTCCAGAAGGCACAAGTAGTTATAATAACATGGTTAATGACCGCACAGATGTACTTATTTTTCAGTGTTTACTGTTTACTCCAACATCTATAAATACATGTAGCTGTAAATGAAGAAATCAGTGTAGTATTGTATACCTGATTGTGTGCTTGCATTTATAAATAAAACTAGAAAGTCAATAGCACTGTAGGCTGTAGGAGTATGCAATTTTGTTGTTAAATCTTTACAAGGTTAGCTTTTTAACAAGCTAAGAAAGTCAGCAAGCGAAATGTTTTTATTTATGTCACAATCTATTGAAATACAACATATATAGTCTCAAGAACATAAATTATCTTAATACACGGGTGTACAATTTTTTTATGATTGCAGGTGAGAAATCATGTTTGAATGCACAATCACTTAGAAAGTAATCTACAGTAACTGCATGCTGTCTTTAATTGTAACTTTGCATAAAGATTGCTCTAAAATCTGTAGTCCCACGTTGTGAGGGCTCCATACCATAGCTGCAGATGATACCCGTGGACACTCCTCCAATACAGAAGCATGACTAACGATGCACAGTTTGACCTAAGAACTGACCAGTTTCATAACTTATTCAAATTTCTATAACACAGACTGTCTAATTCGTTAATTCCAATTTAGGCATGCACATTTGAAGTTTAATCCTAACCTTTATTAGTCAACCCGAGGGCTGACTGAAAACACACATGGACACTGGTCTGTTAGCCCAGCAGAATGAACTTTAGGGGCAAATGGATTTAAATGGGACCCAGAGATAGAACTATTCTCTGTCAATGATCAAAGACATATATAGAATGATCTGAGTTCATGATTGTTAATTTATTTGAGGTTAGGATAATTATTGATGATTTTTTTTTCAGGCTTCTATAGCCATGTCGCTTTGTGACAACAACCCTGACAGTGAGGTAATGAATCTATCACAAAAATACCAGTGTACTGTATACTATGGGAACGCACTGTATCATTTACAGGAGTACCACAAGGCAGAGGTAAGCTACGCCAGTGTACCGTGTTCTGTTGGAAAGAGTTATATATGTATGTACTGTAATGCATATCAACACAATTCATGAAAGGCATTGTGTACTGTAATGTGAATCAACAACAATTACTGAAAGGCATTATGGAACAACAAAATGCTTTTGAAGACAAATTGACGAGTGCATTATTATATATACTAAGATGTTAAATGAGTTATGACAAAAGGTCTAGACATCCATTGTACAATGTGTTTTATTTTATGGCTGTTATGTTGACATTTATCATTTGTTTATTTTATACTTTGTTATCCAGGATATTTACAAGAAAGCTCTTCATCTTAGAAAGGCAATAAACAAAGAGAAAGTGAAAGACAAGCCCTCATCAAGCTTTGTAAGTTTAGATATAAATCTTTGAATGAGCTTTAATAGCACGTATATAAGAATTGTTGACACAAATTTCTAATTTTATTTCCATTTAGCCAAAATCTTCTTGCTGATAAGTCTTCATAAAGTTTTTAGAACAAAAATCACTGTTACATTTTCCTTGTCATTAGGTTCTGTAAATCTTTAGAAAAAGCTAAAATTTAATGATATAGTGAATGCAGATAATATGTCCATCGTCTCTTGTAACTGTTGTGTACCAGTACAAACTTGGACAAGTTACTTGATAATTTTTGTTTGCCTTATTTTTGCCTTAGTATGATCACTTTGAGCATAAATGTCTAAAGTTTTTATTAATAGAAAAACCTGAGTAAAACTCTCTACAGTATTTATTACCTTACGTTTCAGGAACTGACTGATGAGGTGGAGGTGAAGTACAAGATATACGAGTGTCTAATGGCGACCAAACAGTGTAGAGAGGCCATGGTGATGGTAAGAACATGGAGTATACCTGAACCATGGCAGGGGCATTGTGTTGTGAATGATAGTTTTACATTAATTCATACATATTGCCCAATTATTATTTTCTCTTTTACAAAACTCCCCAAATACATTTTTCACACATTTTCATTACAAACAATATAGTGTCACTGTAGTTGCTCTAACTATTGAATCAGATGAATTTTGTGCACACCATAAAGAGGTCTTGTTCAAAACAGATGGTATTTCTTAATGTTTTTCTTCTTCAGTTGCAAGGAATAAGCTCCAAACAGAGGACCCCCAAAATCAACCTTGCCTTAGCCAAACTATACATCAGAGTGGGTATGGACCGCTCGGCCATCACCAGCTACAAAGAGGTTCTCAGGTAAATGTCTGTGAATCAATGTCTAACTCTGTGTTGGAGTTAGCTAAGACAACTCATTTATCTTCCCGCAGAAATAAGTTTGTTGCAAACACAGCACTAGATCGATTCATGAGGGGGAGATCATTAGGAGGATGTCTGAGAAGATCTGCCGCTGAAGCTTTATTTATTACTTTACAGAGTTCAAGTTACATACTCTGTATTTACCATAGATTCCTAATCAAATCTGAGGAATTAATATCCACGTAAAATAGCAAATACAATCCTCACAGATTTAAAAACCTTGTTTTTAGTTTTTAGACAGCTGTGATCTGTATGACATTATAACAAATGCTCAGTGATAGTAATTTTATATTATACTGAATTAATACAAACAGCAGAATTACTCAATAAAGTACTCTTGTAAATAAAGAAATCTACAGTAGGTCATACTGTTGATATTACAGGGAGTGTCCCCTGGCTTTGGAGGCAATGACGGGCCTGATGTCTCTGGGGGTGAAAGGACCGGACGTAGCAGCCCTTGTGATGAATGGAGCCCCCAATACCTCAGACTGGTCAGTACTGATCCTTTATGTAACAGTTTATGCTTGACATGTACTGCTTTACATATATCTATAATAGGTCATACTTGTTGACTCAACAAGTCTCAACAATGTTGAGAATACTATATTTTTGATAATTTGACTGAATGGACAGAAAACTCCTTGCATTGTTATGAAGACTTTTATTATATACCCATATAACTTTCCTTTCTTGATACTGTTATTTTACAGAGTGTGATCTGATTTTCCGGATCACTTCAATGTAGTTTCCTAAATGCATATCACCACTCTCTGAAACTGATGACTTAGTACACAATAGATAACATCTGTATTTTAGAACGTTTTAATGAAAAGAGTTTGGTTAACAATGGTTTAGATCAAAAGGTAAACAACATGAACAATGTAAAAATAATTAAACAATTTAGTTTTGTTATCTTTATTTTATTTTATTTATTATGTTTTTTATTGGAAGGGTATAATTATATAATAAATTTATCATCATAATACAGAGGGCCCCGCTTAATATAATACCCGTTTAATATTATAGTTCGGTTAATATAATAATTTTTCAAAACACAAAACCATTTCTTAATAAATCATTGTATTTTACATCGGTTATTATAATAGTTTAAAATGTGCACCCCGCTTAATATAATAGGAAGATCACGCCTGTCAATTGAGTTTCACACCTTTTTCACGAGCTAGCCCCTCATGAGAAGCTTGTATAAACACTCTGACTCCCCAAATCACTTTGAAATTTACCGACAGTGCTGGCCAGACGGGATTGGTCACGCCTCACTACACGTGGCTTGGGTACTTTACCTATGCACCTGTCAAGTGACATGGCTGTGTATATTGAAGTTCTTTACAGATTAAATAAGTGAATGTCTCTTATTTTTGTAAAATAATTTATAACAAATGGGATATTTTACATGGCTTAGCATTGCACATGATGTTCCATTTGACGACTTGTACTGCAGTTAAGTGGTGACAAAATCTTTTTTAAATATGCCTTTATTCTATAGGAAGAATGGGCTAAATAATTCAAAGAAAATAAAAAAAATTCTGCACAGCTTTGTGGATTATTTGATTTTTAATGAAAGAAGTTATTAAATACGAATTGTCTCATGAATGCCTTATTAGATTTAGTCAAAACCGGAAGTGTAGGGAGAAAACAAAATGAAAGCATGTCAACCCATCGGAAGCATATTGGTGGATCTTGCAATTTTCCCAGCTTTTTAATAGTTAACTTTATCCATGAAATTAACTTTTTGGAAGCATAAAAAGTAAAGTTTTAGAAGAAATCATCAATTATTGTGGAAATTACATTGTCTAGAAATGGATAGTAATAAAACATGACGTGAATAGGTACATATCATGCTTGTACACATTGAATTTAGCTGGGTTCGGTTATTATTATAGTCCGGTTAATATAATAATTTTTCCTGACAAAATAACTATTATATTAAGCGGGGTCCGCTGTAGTAACTTGATCCAAAGAGTCGCCATTGCCAGGCGCGGATCTTCAGATCAAACGGGACGCAAAAGTTACTTTTATTGATATAATTATGTATACCGTATTTTTCGGACGATAAGACGATATTTTTTTCTCTGAAGCAGAGCACCCGACTTATCGTCCATATCGACTTGTCTAAGGCTCGAGATCAGAAAATTTAAAAAGAAAATAGCATGAAAAATCTTGGTTTTAATCATCTAAAATTGGTTGTGTGATTGGATATTACCTTGTTGAAATCTTTGTTCATCTTTATTAATTGTTGTTTGTTAACACTAGTATGCATAATAATACCAGTAATTAATTATCTTTTTACTTTCATAGCACCCATATGAAACTGTCAAACCCTAAAATTACTCAATAGTTGTCATTTATTTAATTGCATTTTCAAGAAATTTAAAGTTTAAGATTTTGTCAAATCTTTGTAGAACAATTTTGTTAACTTTAAATGATTCCTGTTTTTTTTTATTCAGGTTGTCTCTGTGGATAAAAGGTCAGGCCCAGCTGTCACAGAGAGACTACATGTCCTCCATAGCGACCCTCTCCTCACTTGACAATCAGTCCTATCTTCGCGACAACACCCAGCTCCTCAACAGTCTGGCAGAGGCCAAGTTCTGTGACGGCCAGTACACACAGGCCCTGGCTCTGTTCCAAAGGGTGAGACCCCCTTCTGTTTGACATCTGTCTGTCTAATCAGTTTATTTGATCCTGTGTTTCCTAAATTATACACAGTCTGTCAATCTGTAGTTTCTTTCTGATGGAGAATCCCCTTGTCTATTTGATCAGTTTATTTGATCCGGTGTTTCCTAAATTACACTCAGTCTGTATGTTACTGGCTGGTAGAGAATGCCCTTTCTGTTTAATCAGTTTATTTGATCCTTTTTTCTTTCCCTCATTCTTCTCTCATGAATGAAATATACATGTATCTGTTTATTATTATGATCATGCTGTTGCTTGTGTATAGTAGAATCACATATTGAAAAAGCTGTAAAGTTAGAGTTATCAATTATAAGTTAGTGTGCATGTTATATATTTTCTGCTTTTTTTCTTTTGTGTATGTATTTATGTGTACTACTCCACTCAGTGTGCTCTGTCTTATAAAAAAACTTTCACAACATAGTTAATTATCATGCATCTAGACTTGCATGTATATTGCATGTAAAAAAAAAATGAAGAGATTTCCAAAAGAAATGTAGAATGTAACAAACTGTTGTGAAAGTCAGGAATAAAAGTATAAATTTAAAAAAAAAAGAGAAAAAAAGTTTATTTGATCCTGTGTTCCCTAAAATACACACAGTCTCTTGGTCTGTATGTTACTGGCTGGTAGAGAATGCCCTGTGTGTTCAATCAGTTTATTAGATTCAGTGTTCCCTAAAATACCCACCACTCCGTCTGTCTGTCTGTCAGGTACAGAATGCCCTGTCTGACGTACTTCCTTAGAACCCTTCATGGTGTGAGACTTGGTAATTTTGAATATTATCAAAATGCTGTACACAGGTTGGCATGAAAAGTGGATGACCTCTTGACATTAAAATTGATACCCTTGTCAATCTAATTAATAATAATGTTGCACAAACATTAGTTTTGATAAGCAATTTTGGTTAGTGGCAGTCTGAGGTGCAACTTATAGGCATCATCCTGTTTAAATAGTTCAGGTATTTAAACATGAAACCAATAAAAGAACCAATAAATGAAACTATAAAATTATTAAAGAATTTAGATATACACTGTATATACAGTTGTATCAATGATTTCTTCAATATGTCATATTGCTGGATTTGACCCATCACAATGAATTTCATAAGACTGTTGACATGACATTAATACAGTGTGTGCATATCCTATGCTTCCAAATAGAATTTATAAGTAAAAAAAATCATGATTAAAAGAATTCTCTTTGCATTTTCAGGTTACGATTTTTATTAACTCAATCTTCTTTTCAAAACTATTCATTTCTCATCACAACTGATGGCTATCATATATTATTTTTAATGTCTTAAAGATATTTACTGAACTATGTATTTGCCAATTGTTATATCCCACAATGTATGGCAGTGGTACATCTTCTGTTTGTATTTTCCCACAATGTATGACTGTGGTAGTGTGGTATACGTTCTGTTTGACTTGTAGATCCATGCCCTTGACCCGATGCAGATGACCAACATGGACTTGTATTCCTACCTGCTGGCAAAGGACAGAAAGGTCAAGGATCTTCTAAAGTAAGTGATCCCTCACAAGGTCAAAACACAAAGGTCAAGGATCTCCTAAAGTAAGTGATCCCCCAAAAAAGTCAAAACCACAAAGATCAAGGATTTAAAGAAAGTGATCCCTCACAAAGGTCAAAAACACAAAGGTCAAGGATCTCCTAAAGTAAGTGATCCCTCACAAAAGTCAAAAACACAAAGGTCAAGGATCTCCTAAAGTAAGTGATCCCCCACAAAGGTCAAAAACACAAAGGTCAAGGATCTAAAGTAAGTGATCCCTCAAAAAAGTCAAAACCACAAAGGTGATGGATCTAAAGAAAGTGATCCCTCACAAAGGTCAAAAACACAAAGGTCAAGGATCTCCTAAAGCAAGTGATCCCTCACAAAGGGCAAAAACACAAAGATCAAAGATCTCCTGAAGTAGGTGATCCCTCACAAGGTCAAATACATCAAGACCAAGAATACCCTTGATGAAGTTATCCCCCAGGTAAAAAACACAGTTGTCAAGAATCTTCATAAGTGTTTCATTAAAGATAAGAATCTCTTGATTTGGATTCATGGATCTACAAGTGTAAGAATTTCTGAGCTGTTATTGAGTCCTCACCAAATATCTGTTTTCTTTATTTTGTTGTGTGTATGTTTCTATGTGTAATTCATCACTCCCAGGAAAGCTGTCAATATAAGTGAAAATTTCTGAAACTTTTGTTATTCAGCCTTATGGATTAATGAATTAATGTTGAATGTAAATCAGTTTTATAGGATTAATGAATTAATGTTGAATGTAAATCAGTTTTATAGGATTAATGAATTAATGTTGAATGTAAATCAGTTTTATAGGATTAATGAATTAATGTTGAATGTAAATCAGTTTTATAATATGAGGAACTGATGATTTGGTTGACATAAAGAGATGATTCACTGACTGAACTGTTGCATCCACAGACTGTCTCAGCAGTTGCTGAAAATCACCGAGCAGTCCGCAGAACCCTGGATCTCCCTCGGATACTACTGCCTAGCAACCAGGAAGGTCTCTAAGACCATCTACTTTGCTCAAAAGGTGAAAAGATTTTCATTCCCCATGTAGCGGAGATAGACATTACACACAACATTTTTATATTTATCAAACATCTGTGTTGCAGTATTAACTTTAAATACATTAAGATAATGATTGTAATAATTGATTGTTATGTATTTTTTTTGTTTCTCTCTGTTTAATATATGAACCAATCCTATTTGGTTATACTTGAGATATGTTTTATTCTCGAGTACCTTATAAGCGAGATCTATTGTAGAGAATCAAACTGTTAGAACTAGATGAAATTACAGGCCAGATGAGAAATTATTGCCATTCCAGTCAGTACTGCAGTAGTTGCCACCCAAAATCAACCCTCACTTTTATTCCTCCTGTAGATTTATTTTATGTATAATTATGTACTTGACTAAAAACCTTTCAAAATGCGGTCAGTGGCCATTCAAATCCTCACCCGCCATGTCAAGTTGTGACTTTCCCATCACTTTTATCTGTCAAGTGTACTAAATTTGAATATGGACACATTTTGATTGTATATTGATTTGGGGGTTTTAAGAGGAAAAAACAGGAAAGAATGACCATCTGTCATAAGTGGCCATGTTTCTGGGAATTTTGTTGATGGTCCTTCAGCATTTCCTGGGTAATGGATTTCTATACAAAACTTGACATCTCCTCTCTGTAGTTGTGTCCTTGTCTCAATTTTCATTTAAAATGGGTTCTATAAGGAAACACTTTAAAACTCCATCATGTTTAAGAGTCACATCTAAAAATGTATGTGTAGTATCTTAAAAAGCTATATAATTATGTACAGTAAGAACTATTTCAAAGGTCACTTAGTGCACCACCTTTTGAGACAAGTGACTTTTTATCACAAATGTGTGAAGCCTATTACATAACAAGAGTTCTCTCAATACCATTTACATGTGTATTTTCTTATTTAGTACATTATTTCTCATAACAAACAAATATGTGGCCTGAAGATGACGGTCAAGCAAAAATTCAAATTAAACAAAGTCGCTAGAATAACTGGTGTTTTTTATCTCTAGCACCAATATGGACATAATGAACACATTGTACTCCAAATGTAGTACTCCAACTGGTAGATCCACTGTTCCTAGAACTTGTCATTCCAAATATGAAATGTATAAAATACTTCAGACATATTTACTTAAAAAAGTAAAGTGAACAAATAAAAATATTTTATTTATCTTAACCAAATTAATTACAAATTTAGTCTTTAATAAAGACAAAGTTCTTGATAAACTTACAATCATATAGTAGAATTGATAAATAAATGGAAACTGTGTTAACAGATAAGGAACTGAAATCTGTCAATTGAAATCAAATACATTGAAAATCAAATGGATGGAGAATGGTCAGGGCTGCATTAGACAGGTTGTCGTCAATTACATAGAGAGTATCACTGGAAAGGTTTTAAAGTGGCGAAGCAGGTTACTGTACTAGGATAAAGGAAGTGTCAAAAAGCAGTGTGTTTTCATTTTTTATGTTATCTGAATACCAGAATTTTCATTGGTTGTTCTGTATTATTTTCATGGAGAACTGATAAGTAAATTGTTTGTTACATGAGCAGGCTAACACACTTGACCCATACAACATCGAGGCCTTCCTATTGAAGGGGACAGCACTCCTAGAGCTCAAGAAGGTGGACGATGCCACGCCCCACATGAAGGAGGCCCTTAGACTGGCCCCACACAGATATGAGGCCTACACAGGTAAAGAGGCCCTTAGACTGGCTCCATATAGATATGAGACCTATACAGACTACAAAATAAATACAAGGCCTCCATAAGTAAAGCCTAGAGGCTCTTATACTGGCCCATCATAGATATGAGGCGTACACAGGTAAAGAAGCCCTTAGACTGCCCCACATATATGCAAGGCTTAAATATGCAAAGAGACCCTTAGATTTGCCCCACATAAATACAAGGCCTACACAGGTAAAGAGGCCTGTAGACTGGGTCCACACAGATACAAGGCCTACACAGGTAAAGAGGCCCTTTGACTGGCCCTACACAGATTCAAGGCCTGCACAGAGGCCTTTCACTGGCCCCACATAGATACAAGGCCTATGCATGAAAAGAAGCCCTTAGACTGGCCTCACATACATGTAGATCAAGGCACTTTTTTTATCTTTATCTTTTTTTTTTTGCACTGCACACATAAACAGCATTGTCAAGCAATGTAGAGGTTAGGGATATGCTAGCTGGGTCATGTTTTTCTTTCTGATATTTTTTACTTTGGGCCTGATACTTTAGGATATTTTTTACTATGGGCCTGATACAGTGTTACACAGCTCTATGATTTTTACTTTAGGTCTTATCCAGTGTTACATGGCTCTATACAGACACAGAGAGGCATTGACGTGGGCGGGTAAAGCCATCAAGACACTGGGCACCACAGCACGGACGCTAACGGTGAGTGGGGGCAGGGTGAGTGGGAGGGAGGGGGTACCTGTGATTAAAAGCATATTGGGAACATTGACAACAGCCAGGTAAAGAGAAAGTGGAAATTTAATCCTTGAAGGCCAAAGTATGAATAGATGTATGGAGAACAGGGTATCTTAGGCCATCAAAAATTAATTCCTTGGTTCTCAGGCCCGAGCACATCTGATTTAACATTGCGCATTGCCCATTTTTATCATTAAATGAATAAAATAAAATTTCGATAGTGCGATTGCTTATTCCGGAAAAAAAAATTCTGGATTTAGGACCACATATTAGATACTCAAGTCAGTAAAACACTTGACTTAATAAAGAACATAATTGCAAACATCGCGATGATTCAGGATTAATTATAGCAATTGCAAATGGTCGCCGAATCTAGTTACGAGACCTATGTTTAAGTTATGATCGCAACAGCAATAATTTTAGTTTTGGTATATGAAAAAGAACGTCATTTAATCTCAAATGTATAGGAGTTGAACTATACTAAAAATCCCATTATGCTTAAACACATTGCTTTCTCAAGCCTCGTAGTTGTGGTGTTTCTTTACGAACATGTTGACCTGTTTATGACTTGTTTATTTCATTTAGTTTGAGCTAATAGATCCGATACATTCATTGCAAGGTACCTATTTATTTGCTTTAAAACATAGCTTTTTCTGGATTTGAATAAGATTTGCACATTGTTAAAATAAAAAGACAAATACAGCATCCTTTTTTTATGAAATAAAAGGAAAAAATTATCCCCGGCCGACCCCATCTGTTTTTAAAAATGTTGGCACAAGAACCAAGTGATTAATGTTCATGGCCTTATAAAGTTATCTTATGAAACTTGGATGTTCTGCATCCACTACTGATTCTCAAATGGTGTTCAAGAAGTGGATGCAGGACATCAAATTTCGTGAGGTTACTTAGAGAGGAGATGGTGATTAGAATGTACAACCTGTCGACCGTGAGGAAATGAGGTAGAGGGGTAACATTTTACATTCACTCAAGTGGTAAGGACTGGAAAGGGGGCATTTGTTTAACCATCTCAAAATAGTGATCTTACTTTAATGTTAAAAAATGTTAGATCCATCAAAATTATGATTAAAATTGTGAAATTATGATACTATGACTTTATTTCAGCTGTACGCCTCTGTGCTTGCCAAGACACCAACAGTTATTGCAAAGGTGAGGAAATCATTATTCATAATAGCTTTACCAGTACATATTGTCTCAGAGTCGATACCTATCCAAGCACAAAGGTCTATAAAACTGTCTCAAAAGTAACCTGGACTATGTTATGACATTACACTGTTATTTGAACTGGATGTGTTCTATTGAATTCAGGCTAAACCATATTTGGAGAAAGCGATGAAGTTGGACCCCTCGTTTTTGGAGGCGGTTTATATCATGGTGGAGATTTTGGGTCAGGAGCAGCAGTATGATAAAGGAATTGAAATGTAAGGAAAACTACATTAAATTCAAAGTATGTCAATACTGAAATCTTTAATTATCAACAGTTGTGATTTCATTTTGTTGATGTAATTCTTGTTAGATTACGTAAACAACTGGAGACTCACAGTACATGCCGCCTTCATCAGATGTTGGCAGAATTTCTTACTCAGACTCATGAACATCAAGAAGCTCTGGACCAGTTTAGTATAGCTTTGAGGTATAGCCACCGGTTTAACAGGCATACATCTAAACAGACATGTGTAATTGTGTTAATTCCAATGAATTTGATGCCCATGCCATGTTCCTCAGCTTTTACTGTAACCATATTTTGAATGATATAGGGCTCAGGGCTAAAGCTGAGAGGCTAAGAGTTTGAGCTACTTTGTAAACCCTGGTTGTTGTTGTAGTTTGGACCCATCAAATGTGAGAGTAAGAGAGGGCATGGAGCGGGTGGAGAAACAGAACGACATGGGGCTGGAGAGTGCCTATGATGTGGGGGTGGAGGACATGGAAAACAGTGAGGAGGAGGTAAGACAAAACTAGGTCAAAGGGAGGTGAGACAAAAATAGGTCAAAGTGAGGTAAGACAAATTTAGGTCAAAGGGCGGTGAGACAAATATAGGTTAATTGGAGGTAAGACAAAACTAGGTCAAAGGGAGGTGAGACAAAACTAGATCAAAGGGAGGTGAGACAAATATAGGTCAAAGGGAGGTAAGATAAATAAAGGTCAAAGGGAGGTAAGAAAAACCAGGTCAAAGGGAGGTGAGACAAAACTAGGTCAAAGGTAGGTAAGACAAATATACGTCGAAGAGAGGTAAGACAAAAATAGGTCAAAGGGAGAGAAATGCAGGTAAGAGAAATGCAGAGGACATGGAAAACATTGAGGAAGAGGGGAGGTAAGACATGCAAATGTCAAGGGTCATGAATAATTAACAAGTCAGCATTGTATACATTGTCATACAGGTCATGTAGCCTTACATGTTTGTGTGACTACTTCAGTTTAGCCCCCAGCTCCCTGCATACAGAAAGCTAGCCTTAAGTTTTAGTGTTGCATTATGATGAAAGAAAATAGCCAAAAGCTGAAGTTTAGAACCTATTTAATCTCGACCCCATCCCTGAAAATAATTGTAGATGTATTGAGGTCAAAGATATACTTGAACCGAATGTCTCGGTATAGACACTCAAAAAAGTAGGTCTCAATGTACACACATATCTTGCATATCAAGCAAAAACAAAGTTGTTTGTTACTCGTGTGTCAGCATTGCTCATCATAACATTGTATCAAACTTGTTTTGTCAGGAGGAATTTGAGGGCAGTGATGTGGAGAGTGCCTGGTCCGACACAGAGTTCAGCTGATCTAACAAACATTCAAAGAACTCGGCATATCCACCAACCAACTACAGACATCATCAGAACTCAGTTGATTGGCTGACGAGATCTAAAGGGGCGTGTTCCTAGAGTGTGTTCCTAGAGTTGGGCTGAGTTTTATTCAGTCCTCCATCAGTTGTTAGTGACAGTACCCAGTACTGTATCTGCACTATCCAATTGTATACATCTGAATGCAGTTCAGTGTGGATCATGTGATGATCAAAGACTGCACGCCATAGATGATTTGTAAAGATGTATAAACTGACTTGTAATTGTTTACCAGGTCATTCAATGGACCAGTTCTGTTTTAGACTTGTGCTTTGTGTTGTGATATGTTTCAGGTAAACTAATTTTTATAAAATTTTGTTTTAATTTCAAAGACCTTAAAAAGGAATTCAGACTACAAAGAAATTTGAGCGTTCAGAATTTCAATTCACCTGAGTCACTTATGTTAGCTATTGCCATTGGTCTTCGCCCGTCGTCGTTCATTAACAATTTTACATTTTTAACTATTTCTTGTAAACTACAAGGCCAATTGTTAACATTTTTGGTTTAAAGCATCTCTTGGATAAGAGGAATCTAGATTACGAAATTTATGAACTTACCACCCCCAGGGCCTCATTGGCAAATATGGCCATATAATGATCATGTATTATTTTTTAAACTAGAGTCATTTGGAAAACCTATTGTCGTTAGTCATCCTTTAACAGTTTTAAATTTTTAACTTTATCTTGAACACTATAACGTTAATCGTCTTTAGCCCATATTCAATTAAATATGTGTTCTATTTAGGAAATCTGCTTTAATTTCCTGTTGTTGCAATAAATTGTATGCATGTTGTGTGCATTATTTAAACGGTAAAATGCATTCTTTGGTGATTCATGCTGGCAATGAAATTAGCGACAATGCAGAAAAAATACATAACAATACATAAGTGGGTTATTTATATTGTTTATGCAATGATCGCTACCTTCATAGTATGCATAAATCATCAAAGATAGCATTTTATTGTTTAATTTTCATCTTTCATGTAATGAATTATTGAATTAATCATAAATAGCTGGTAAAAGTAAGTAAATTATTGTTATGTACTTCAGATAAAAGAAATAGCCAATTCTTTATATATTGGAATTTGAGTCTAGCATCATCATGATTATTTCGTGTAGTCCGTGATTTTTCTAAGGTTGCTGAAGGTTTCAACCAATTGATTAACTGGTTAGAACTCAATCGTGTAGATTTCAGCCCTGTCAGTTTCTATAGCGCTGTGAATTACAATCGTTTGTTTAAGAAATATTGGAGAAAATACACAGCGAATGTAAAAATATATGAAATGGAACAGTTACTGTGAATATTATAAAAGATTGACCATTAAAGGCCTGCAGGTCTCTTTTTACCTTAAGTTTTTTTGGCCTCTAGAGCTAGGGTATAGATTAACTGAGATTCCTCCGACTCTTCCCCCCTTCTTTATGAATTGATATTTGCAAAAATCAAATGATTAAAGTTGGGATAACAGTCAGAGGTTTGGACTCCAAAATGAAGCTTAAGATGCAAACATGAGACTCCCTGACAGGTCCATCTAAGGGTTATGGTACTCCGGTGACCGTTAAGACCTCTGGGCCTCTTGTTTTCTGATAATACATGTAAAAGGTTATATGTTTATAAATATGATGAGAAAATCAAAAATGGCCCCTTGTTAATATTGAATAATTACATACATGAAAGTTTGAACAACTTTTCGGTGATGTTTTATAAATCGCTGTTCTTTTTACTAACTATATAAATGTATAATAGTCAGCAAGTCTTTTAAGGACCCTCTTTACACTCCAACACTCCAACACTCAAAGGAATAACTCTGTGGTACTTTTTGCAGTGAGAGTAATCTACCCTTAATAACTGAGACTTAGTGTACAACATTAACTGTCACCAATTAAAAGACTTTGTTTTTACGTACTGTTGAATGCATTGTTGCCAATTCGAATAAAATGTTGCTATATTAAATTCAACAAAAAGACTTGTGTTCCCGCTGATAAGAACATCAACACTCTTGTTGAACCTGTAGCTTTTTATTTGGGAAATTCAACATATGTCTTTGAAATAGCAATTATTTTTCACATATTATAAAGAAGTGTTTGTCAAATACTCTAGTCAAATTTAAACAGTTGCTTAATAAAGAAATATTTATTTTATCAATGGGGATTAAGTAAAAAAAAATTTCTCTGGATAGATGCCTTGTGGATCTACAAGTATCTAAAATTATTGGGAATATACATAGAATTGTGTTTTCAAAGTTGGCAATACAGAAATAAATATGTAATTTTTGTATTTGGTATGAGGTAGGAGATGAATTTCATTGTCATGTATTTGATGTTTAAATCAGAGATCAATATGCCTAGCTATAACTAAACACAAACAATGATAAGTATCGACAACTCGTTCATTCATATACAGTACTGATTAATGTTTTTGTTAATTTATTATTGAGAGAATTAGCTCTCCAGGTCCATAGTCAGACTGTGATGTATTTTCTCTTTATGCATGTCTCACTGAATCAAATATTATGTTTGTATATGTTTTTATTTTTCAGCAATGTACATGTATTTGCTGTTGTAAAAAAAGAAATTGTTATCAGTTTTATACGAAACCGATTAGGGTCAATTCTAAACAGGTGAAAAATAAACTCGATATTACGAGTAAGTATCTCATTATAAGGAGTTTGTATCTCGTTAAAAGGAGTTAATTATATCGTTGTTACGAGTTAGTATCTCGTTGTTACGAGTTAATTATCTCGTTATAACGAGTTATAATCTCATTAGTATGAGCTAGTATCTCGTTATAACGAGATAATTATCTTGTTATAACGAATTATAATCTCGTTATAATGAGCTAGTATCTCGTTATAACGAGTTAATTATCTCGTTGTAACGAGTTATAACGAGTTATAATGAGCTAGTTTCTCGTTATAACGAGATAATTATCTCGTTATTACTAGTTAGTGTCTTATGATATAATGAGTTAGATATCTCGTTAAAACGAGTTAATTATCTCGTTATAATGCGTTAATATCATACGCATTACACACTGAATTTGGTCCAAGTAGCGTAGTGGACAATGCACTCGCTTCTCACTGCTGCGACCCGAGTTCGATCCCCGTGATCGGCAGTGATTGTATGTGAAAGGGTCTGGTGGTCTCCGCTTGGACACGTGGGTTTGCTCTGGCCATTCCGGTTTCCTCCCACATTAATGACCCCCTCGCGCTAACATCCGTGCCAACGGAAGATATTAATATAAGTTGCAGAACTTGTTTATCAATCGTTGTAAAATAAAAAAAAAATCATTTTTTTGAGGGGGGGGGGGATTGATAGATAATACAAATTTTTTCCAACTTTTATATGAATGCGTGAGATTTTGTTTTGATTTAACGTGCTTCGAATAATGGTGTGTTCTGAGGTAAAAACCTTACAATAGTGTAGATTTTTTTTTATTAAAAGTGTTGTGTTATTAATTTTGCCGGTGCGGGATTTGAATAAAATAGACTTGAGTAGAATGTTCGCCGCCCCTAACTTCGAGTTGAAATACAAGAGCAATTGAATGGCAATTAAAGAAATGTCTTTTTAGACGTTAGAATTCCGTTATTGTCGAATGATTTGTAGGGCTAGTTAAAATTTTCTTGAGTTTTAATATTTCACAGGTTCATAGGGACGAAATTTGGCGAATTTACTTCTATAATGCATTAATATTTTTTATACGATGAATTAATACAGAACTTTTTCTCCTAATTCGTTGAGGATTTCAATTTGTAGATGAGGTGGATCCACGAAATCCCTGAAAATTAAGGGTACCTGTAAAGTTAGTCCGAAATATCTGACGTTTTCCTGGCTTTTTTTTAACGATTTTGATATTTTACATGTCAGGAAAACGTCAGAACCGGCGCCATTACGAAAACTGGAAATTCGCCGCCTCCAACTGGAGGCGGCATTCTCGGCTCGATTTTAATTATTTACGAGTTGAATCAAATGTTTCACTCCCAACTAATTAATAAAACGATGATTTTGCTGCTCACTAATATCGCTTTTATGGGTCCTTACATCCCATAAACAGGCTGTTGAACACATTCTATCGAACTGTGAGATTTGTTTTGATATCGTGCATTTTTGAAATCTCGCGAGAAAATAGGTCAATAACACTTTTGTTTATCAGTGGGATTATCAAGATGTGCAGTAAAATTATATTTTAAGCTGTATTATTGAGTTTAAATATATATCTATTTAAAATCGAGCCTAGAATGCAGCTTCCAGTTGGAGGCGGTGAATTTCCAGTTTTCGTAATGGCGCCGGTTCTGACGTTTTCCTGGCATGTAAAATATCAAAGTCGTTAAAAAAAGCCAGGAAAACGTCAGATATTTCGGACTACTGTAAAGTAAGAGACGAAATCCAAACCAAACCAAACCAATCGTTTCATTTTTACAATATTTCATATCGATAGAAAAAAAATTGTCGTTGAAATGTCTACATAATCTCTCTCTCTCTCTCTCTCTCTCTCTCTCTCTCTCTCTCTCTCTCTCTCTCTCTCGAAACGTCTGATTATCCCTTTAAACCAATTAGAAACATAAGGATATTAGAATGTACATCAGTTATTTACATTATTATATAATTTTGCAAATAACGAGTAAGTGGCTTAAGAATTTACAACGGCAATCTGAAACATACAGGCTGTTTTATTCATGGTTTAAAAATTCATTTCAATGAATATATTTTCACTTTTATGTAGTCATAATTGATTAATTTTGAAGTTTTCTTTCGTTTCGATTGGTTTCGTTTCGTTTCGTTCGGTTTCGTTTCGTTTCGATTTCGTTTCGCACTTTACAGGTACCCGAAAATTGAGTTTACACGAATTTCAATTGTGCCACAGTAGCTGTAACTGTCAGTGTACATGTGCTGTCTTTAGAGCTAGACTCGGAGGGATGCGACGCTTCATTAGAGCGCCCGCCAAACTACATTTTCGCAATATATTCCCCAAAAACTGGAACATACTGATTATCATGTATACATTTTTATTGTTCTTTGATTATATTCGAAATAATAAAATTTCATTTTTAGATCAATATTTTACTTTATATAGTGCAAGTAGTGGCTGACCTTGCTATAATATAACATGCTAAAATACGCTTTTCAAAATTTATTAACATGCACAACTTTCTGCAGGGGATGTCAATTTTTTGTTGAGTCGGTATTGCAGATAGCAATAAATCTGATCAAATTCAATAAGGTGATTTAAATTATGTAAATTCACAACATACAATACAATATAATTGCATAAATAAAAGATCACAATTCATTACATATATGTTGACAATACAATAAGATGAAGGACAATTAATAAGTAATAATTTAACAAGAATATGTATATGTATACGCTTCCGTACACCCCATCCCATTTACAATTAGGGATTATTGTCTCGGCACCATTAATGGAACACATAAAATGACAGGATCATCAGTGTTGGATTAGACAGGATCATCAGTGTTGGATTAGACAGGATCATCAGTGTTGGATTAGACGGGATCATCAGTATTGGATTAGTTTTTTTAATCGATCTGTTACTTGGTTATAGTCATTCAAAAAATACTTTTGTGTGCATAGAAGAACTTTGAATTAATTTAGAAAGTAGGGGGGGGGGGGGGGGGGTTCAGTGGAAAGATAGATAACATACAATGCATCATATTATAAAAGAGGAAAATGAATCGAAATGTATTTTTCTGAACGTTTTAGACATAGATTTTTCATTTATACATCAGTAGGTCAGAGAACTCTGTACAGATGTGACCTAAGATAAAACGTGTTTTAACAAACTTATAAGAGTACGTATAAAATATATTCAAATTAGCATTAGTTTGTGAACATTGTTATAATTATTTCTGAAGAGTTCTTTAAATTATGGTCGTAAATAATTTTTAATTTTTAGATTATGTAACAAGTTTTATATACATGTGTTAATTTTTACAATTCTAGGTAAAATTTGACCCACTTAATAGAAATTAAACATTCAACGCATCGTAAACGTGAAAGTGTTGTGTTTGGGTTGATTTTTAAAAAAAAAAAAAAAAGGTACTCTTCATTAATGTTTTTTTTTTAATTTTGGATTTACGCTGATTTGATGTATCTTATATATGTACTTTCACTTACTCGTAAAAAATATCAGTGATGTACCACAGGGTTATGTTTATTGACCATTTTTATTATTTAGTAATAATGTCATATATAACATACGTAATGATATATGTTGATACATGAAGTGACGCCATTGTTGGAAATAGTTGTGTGAAGAAAACAAATGATATTCTGTTTAGTTAGTAATATGATAATGATTTTATCCACGTAAAACTATAAACAATAATCCAGTTTCTCCAAATATAGCCCGGTTGTAATGAGAGTTGCGTCATACAACACTCACTATAGGGTTCTCCCATTTCCAATGTTGGAAGAAATGGTTAAGGTTCACTGAACCTCTGATAAAGGAGATTACTCTTACAAGAACTTGTTATTTTTAAATTGTTAAGAAAAAACGATTTCTGCAAAGCATTCTAAAATGTGTTCATGTTTGTTGTAACTTTTTCTGCACGGAACCCATGATCGGTTCTTGTTCGTGCTTGTCTCTCTTTAAAATATTTTCTTACATTATTCTCTTAGAAACGATCCGGTTTTACATCAGTTCTGGCCTATGATAAAAATATTATCATAAACAGAGACCTGACATGTGCTTTTTTTCCCCTCCGATTTCGTTTGTTTTTACGAGTTAACATTTTTAATGTCAGTACTCCCTGATTTGAAGTACATGTATATTTTTAGAATTCACAGAAAAAGAGCAATTTATGAGTCAAAAACATATTTCCATTTAAAAGGAAAAGATGAGTCTTGTCTATTTCCATATATACTTTTCACCTATATAATAATATAGTGTCGGTTAAAATTAATGGGTTTTTTGTGCAGAGAGGAAAACGTACTCGCTGACTTTAGAGTGAGAAATTTTGCAGAAGGCAATTTTTCTTTGGGGCATAATTTCAAATCTTGAGGGCAGAGTTAGAGATTGTTACTTGGAACACCAGTACCGGTACCGGTTTTTACCGTTCATATCCGCGGGATCCAACCGAACCCGATCTGGACAACCGTTAATGGAGCTGGTATTTTCCCTATATTGTAGAAAAAATGTCGGTTTTATACTAGTTTTAGTGTACTATGTCACATCCCTTTTTCCAAGCGATAAGGTTGGTATGTTCTATCAAAAAATTACGAACACTTAAAAAAAAAGAACACAACCAGTATCAAAAATATGTTACGAGAATACAGAAAGAAACCCAGTCGCTCCTCACAAAATGATGTTCAAATTACATGTGTATTATTCTCAGGTGAACATACTTCAAAGAAGATAGGGGATAAGGCATCCAAAATGCCAAATAAGATGGATAAGATAATGTAAAATAACAAGAGGCCCATGGGCCACATCGCTCACCTGAGGAACAATTGCCATAATAAAATCAGCTTTATGGAGTCATATACAAAATATCTGGACAATGTATTAGAATGGATCCTGTACAAAAAGATTTTCAAGTTTCTCTCGAGATATTCATATGTTAAACATTGAGCCCCTCTTGAAACAGGATGATTTGATAGTCATATCACATATTCTCAAGAAGAACAACTGTTAATATAAAAAAAACGTACAAAATATTTTGAACCCCTTGTGTGGCCCAAGAATTGCCGAAGCAATTAATAATTACACAATATGTCAAAATGATTGCATACAAGTACATGTAATGCCATAATTTATAACATAAGAGGTTTTGAGAATAATTTAATTCATTTCACCTAAATATGCTTCGTGCCAAGTTTGGTTGAAATTGGACAAGTGGTTCTAGAAAAGAAGTCGACAATGTAAAAAGTTTACGACGACGACAACAACAACGACAAACAGTGGACAAACTTTGATCAGAAAAGCTCACTTAAGCTTTCAACTCAAGTGAGCTAAAATATCAACAAATCTGATAATTCTTTTAAAAACCAAAGCAGTGTATATTTAACATAACGTAACGTCGAATTTTAACCATCTAATGTGTTCGATATGTTGATATAAAATGGTGTATGCGTATGAAAACTTAAAATTTGTCATTTTTTAGAACTTCAATGCTTTTTATTTTATAGAGTGCAACGTGGGTATGTGCTTCATATTTTTGTCATAGTCTAATTAAGGTCTAATGGAAAACGAAGCGATTTCAATCAACAAAATCGTGAAGTGATGACCCACTCTGCATCAGAAATATTATTTTGTATCCCAACAATTGATCGTTTTAGAAAAATAATACAAGTCTGTAAATTCGTGGCCAAAGTCACAATCACAGTAATAGCATTTAAATAACTCACTTTGTTGTGACTGAAATGGCTCAATGGTTGAAGCACCAGACTTTAGGTAACCCTATAGAACTAGCTGTTTAGGTTGTGAGTTCATTGCAACTAAAACTTGAGGCAATAATTTTTTTTCTTTTCGTTTGCTTAAAATAATCAAAACTGAATACTAGTATAGTTAGAATTTGTGCTTTTGCAAAATTGCTTTATAAAATTATCAAATAGATTTAAATGGAAAAAAATAACTTTGAAATAATATTTTACTATTTAACCAATTGGCATGTGCGCTATCTTATCCCCCATCTTCTTTGAATGATGCCATGCATGGCGTAAAGAACGGTATCACGTTTGCCACAAATAATGACAAATCCAATCTCCATTACACAATACAAATACTCAAGCTTTTAAGTCTTGTGGATTTCGGCAAATGAACTAAAATGCAGTGCAATGGAGTTGAATGAAATTGATGACAAATAAATCTAACTGTCCATTTTATATTCTTGTTTAATGAAAAAAAAATCTCAGTTTTTATTCATGTAAATTTTCCCCGCTCTAAATATGACCTTGGGTTATTAAGTTTTCTGTACAAGGAGTCGCAAATTGTCAATATGTCTGCAATGTTCTCGTTTTAATGTCGCAAAGACTGGTGCGTCAGTTGTTAAAAAACCACAAAGAATGTTTATTGAACACTATACAAAGCATCTTTCTATAATGAATCAATAGGGTGCCATTAATCTGCTCACCAAACACTTGCTTCCCCCTCGGCACCCTAAATAGAGCGCCAATGCTATGTATAATATTACCAACAATGACATTCAATAATCTCACTATGAATCAAAATTGATCAGCTACAATTATTTCACAGAATGTATCTCTACTTTGATCTACTTTAAAGATGAGGAGTGAATGCTGGTGATACGGACTGCATCGTCGAGTCCGAGAAAATTCGATCCACTGCCGGGACGCATTAAGGGTTCCGGTTTCGGACCGTTGCATTCCTGGATCATACACGTTTAATTAATTTGTATAGACACAAACACGTGAAAATGATATACTTACAGTTCAGATATTATAAACAATTTAGCCTTTCAAGTGCAACAGGCAAAAATATATAAAGAGAAAAAAAGTCAAGCAACCATGACAATGCAAAAAATATCAAGATAAGTCACTTTGTAATAACTTTAATTTTCTTATTTGATATTCATAACGTTTTTAAATCAGTTAATTAATGAAACTGTCAACTGAAATGTGTTTCTCACAAAATAATATAGATTGTTTAAAACTTGTTTTGCTTGAACACTTCAAAAATGGAATTTGCCTGAAAATATGTTATTAAAAAAGGGGTATACATATTTTTGAGATTGTGATCAAAAAATATTTTGTTAAGACATGATATTTTGGGGCTTTTTAACTACAGAAGATGTCATACAAATAATTTCAAGAGAAAAAAAACATTGCTTTAAAAAATATTGCAGAGTAAAGGACTCACATTAGTACTGGACAAGAAAGCGTTGATGTATGGTCAATAGTCATTTATTGTCTCATCTTTAGAGAATGGATGGTCGTGGCCATTTCTAGACTGTATTAATTTGTTAGAGAAGAAGAGTTCTTTATAAAAAAAAAATACTAGTATAGGAAAATATTCAAGAGATAGCTTTATGGAAGTTTTCCAACAGGATGAATGGACAAGAAATCAATAAGACAATTACCCTTTTTAAGGAAGGACAACAGGGCTTGTACCTGCCGTGTGAACAGTTAAATTCAGAGGTCGATGTTTATTTTTGTCGATTTCCGGTCAAATGGTCAACGATTCACGGACTGATGAAGAATCCAAAATTGAGGTGATGTGTTCTGTCTAACATGTCCAACCTCGTCTTGAAGGACGGGATATGAAGGACGAGAGGAGTGGACAGAGACGGGTGAAGGTCACCAGGTGCCGTATAAGTCAGAGTGTCAAGTCATTCATGTTTTGATCGGAAATATATTTTTCCGTGCTCTTTTTGATATCCTATTCTTATGACAAACAAGTTGTTTTTACCAACCTTAACTCACAGAGGGGGGAGAAAAGCAATTCAAGATGACCAGATAGCGTATTTATGCCTCCTCTTGGGGGAGATCGTGGTTTTGCATTTATATTAAAGTTTTAACTGCAAGTGATAAAGTTAAGAAGGCCCGGTATTAAAGTATCATAAGACAGTCTGATGCTGAATCTTCTCGTGCATGGTAGCGGATCTCTAAATCCAATCCAAGACGTCACACGTCTATATAATGGATCCCCCATTATATTGGGTCCAATCATCCTTAATCGTTGATCGATTACAAGGTTTGCTGTTTTATTTAATAGCAAAGATTGCAAAAAAGTAAACTAATCCCCAATACTTTTGCTATTTACTTCGAGATGAAAAGAGTGTTTTATTTAACCAGATATTTAAAATCCTTAATCTTCTGAATTCGCCACGAATAGAACTAAACAGAGAGCAATTGTATATTTTTATCCAGTTTGTAAATGACATGCGGAACGCTTTCGTTTTAAAATATGTTTAAGAAAGAAAGTAGGGGCATAGGGCGTGTAAAAAGTCCCTTAAAGGAGGGCTAATTCAGTTAAAGATAAACAAGCCCCGATATTTCCTTTGTTTCTGAGGAAAATTGTCAAAGATTTTTTTCAAAATATCGAATTTAAAAACGGTGAAGGGCAAATTACTTTTAAAAAACGTTTTGATTAAAGCGTGTGCATTCGATCATAGCAAAATCTTTAAAAAGAGAACAGTTATGCATTTTTATTTCCTGTGCAAGTCCTCGTTTTATTTAATTGAGAATATTCATTATAAATTTTAATGAGCAGTTGAATCACCCTGAAAATCTCAACCGATAACATATTATGATACCTCAATATGATTATTCTATATAACGCGACATCTGATTGGTTCTAGACAGTCACGTGTCAAGGCAATAAAACTTCATATTTCCTTGTCATCATCATATTTTTCATCATATCCCACCCCTTCGAATTTTCATTCCATGCTTATGAAAAATTCTGAGGATGAGCATACGATGTAATCAAGTGATTAATTCTATCAAAAAATCGTTTTAAATCCTTTTTATATCAGAAAACTGACGTAGAGAGAAACCGGTAAACATTCACTACGTTATTGCTTTATTAGAATTGAAAAACGATTAGAACCCGATGTATTTTTATTATCAACTGTCGTTCGGTGTAATAAACAATTTATTCCATAATTGTGAGGGAAATATGAAGATTCATTCCCCCAGAAAAATCATATTTCCCTCGGGTGATGCCCTCAGGAAAAAAGGATTTTTCATGGGGGAATAAATCTTCATATTTCCCTCACAATCGTGCAATAAATGTATAATGTTTCATGTATATATACCGGTATATTGTTTTATGTCAAAATTTCTTTTTCGATATGATAAAAAAGTCGGTTTAACTTATCAAATACAGACATGTATTTTAAATCATGATAAATCACACAAGTATACAATACGAACTATTTTTTATGAATAAAAAGACTATAAAAGAATAGTAACATCAGTATCATAATATAAACATGATAATGATGATTCTGCAGTACTGCAAAATTCTCGGTAATTACAATATATAAAGTTAACATAAGTCATGCTATTAAAAAGTATACATTTTTTTTTGTTACAATGTACAATTATTATTTAGGATGATTGATTTTTTTTCAAATAAGCATGTAGTTTTAAAATCAATGAGGTATAAACTTGACTTTCAAAGAAATATCTCTTCTTGGCATCATTTTTTAACAATATTGATCTATACAATTGAACTTGCGATGGAAATCATTCTGATAATTTGTCAGGGTGTTAGGATGTTTTAGACATGTTTGTTCGACGACTCATGGAAGTTGTTTGGCAATGCGTGAGTAAGTTTGCGCTCTCTTGGTTCACCAGAACAAGTGAATTAGCGTCAGCACTTATCCTCCATTGAAGACGACAGGGCAGGCTGGAGGAGTGCCGAGTGTCAACGATAATGACCGAGGCAGAGACAAGTGCCGTGTCTCAAGTCATCATCTCGCAAAAAGAGCGCGCATTACCGGTCAAACACTCCCTCAGACGCAGTCTCAATGTGTACTGAATCGAAAGAACAAATAAATTCCTGTCTGATTACAATGGCAAAACTAATTCCAAATAAATGGTTTTGACCCGCCGGTGAGGGACATTTGGTCTCTGCTGTAAAGCGATGCTGTCGATATCCTCTGTTGTATAATTCATGCTTCATTTTCCCTTTGTTAATTACTCGTCTTAGAAAATCAATGTTAAACTCCCAAAAAATTGCCTATTAACTCTGTTTGATGTCTAAATGAAATGCTTCTCTAATATGTCACATCCATATTTACTTTTCTGCTTGCGACGAGACCGCCTCCGTAACGTAGATAATTATATATATAGCTGTGAGCAAATACAGTTAAATCAAAGCTGGATGGTCCAGACACAGGTTCTATTAATATCTCGGCAAAATTTGCGTCACTCTTTTCCATTAACACCTGAAAAGCATTTTTTCATATTTTCAGCCAGTCATTTGGAATAAACTTGTAAGCAACATTCTGTCATATTGATGTCTACAAATCTTCCGATTCTAACGTAAATTTTTAATGGTGGTGGTGGGGGAGCAGGGGTGGGGGTGGGGGTGGGACGGGTGGTTTATAATTACATATAATCTTATTTATAATTTGAATCTACAAAAAGGATAATTAATAATAGCTTTGTATTCAGAATTATTATTTTATTTTGAGTTCCATTTGTTTACTAACTGTCAGTATTGTGCTCAGCGTTCTGACCCATCTAATGAAACAAAGCAGTCAACTTTACAATTATTAATGTATAGCAATGATATCTATAGACAGAACATATTGAAAAAAAAATACATTTTTTTAGTTTTTGAGTGTATATATTATTTAGGCCCCAAATCTCATAAAATTGAGAAGACCACATCACCATTTTTTCACAGTGGTAGTTGTTAGATGACCATGAAAATTTCAGACCCCCGGGTAGGGGCCCGGATATTTTCGAGAGGGATGTTTAAAATCATGTTATAATGAATGGTGCATTTTCTTTAGGACTCCAAATCTCATAAACTAGAGATGACAACATCACAATTTTTTCACAATGGTAGTGGTTTACCACTAGTAGATGACCATGAAAATTTAACCCCCCCCCCCCCCCCCCTGCGGGTAGGGGGCCTTGTTGTTTCCGAGCCCGATGTTTTAAATCCCGTCATAATGAATTGTGTATTTTTTAAGGCCCCAAAATCACATAACTAGAGATGACCACATTACCATTTTTTCACAGTGGTAGTGGTTTACCACTAGTAGATGACCATAGTAGATGACCATGAAAATTTCAGCCCCCCTGGTAGGGGTCCTTGTTGTTTCCGAGCCCGATGTTTTAAATCCCGTCATAATGAATAGTATATTTTCATTAGGGCCCCAAATCACATAAACCTGAAATGACCACATCACCATTTTTTCACAGTGGTAATGGTTTACCACTAGAGGATGACCATGGAAATAATGGTCATGCGCGCATTAAACTTAAAACGTCAATATATATACTTCGTAATTTTGTAGGTTTTTCGTGTCTATCTTTGTTTGTACTTTCACTAAAATTCTTCTGGATGTAAAATAAATCTTTCGTGATTTACTACTTAAACGTATATAGTGTGATGGAACCTCCATTTAAGCATTTACCAACAGGGAAAAATCAATATTTTCGGCAAACTAAAGTGAAATACATATAGTTTGCTATCAATATACATCGGAGTCTGTATTATTTTTTTTATATAAAATTTCTACGAATAAAGTTGCTATTTCGTCTAGATAACTTTAACCGTGAGAGAGTTTCCGTGCGATTTGTCCATCGTTTGACAATCGAATCATACACAATTACTACATATGACCGATAAATCAGAAAAAGTGACATTCCAGTGTCATAAGAACTATTTCTTTACGCTATGGAGTGATTAAGTCCACACATGGGCTGCGGGCTGGGAGTGATTATTGTAATATATTGAAACAAACGGTGGGTTTATGAAATATCGGTGGGTTTTTATTTTGTTTTTTTTTTTTTTTTTTTTTTTTTTTTTTGAATCAACACCCTTTGCTGATATTTGATGGCTATTTCTAGTTTATTTGTTTTTGTCCCTGACATCGGACTCTAAGTTTCGCGGGATTATTATAGGCATACTCTAAAACCTGGCCTGGCCCCATTGGCCTGGCCTGGCCTCAAAGTTGGCCTGGCCTCACTTTTGGCCTCAAAATTGGCTTGGCCCCAAATTTTGGCCTGACCTCAAATTTGGCCTCTACAAAATTTTTTGCCTCAATTTTATTTTTATATTTTCCTTACATATTTGATGATTTTATTGATTTTTTATTGATTTATTTTCAATACACACTAAACATCCCACTTGGTGGCTTTAGTGTCTTATAGTGTTAGTACTAGTCTATCGAAAATAATAGTTACAATTTAAAATAAAGTTTATACAATGTATATTAATGACTACAGGTATTAGTGATCGATTCTAAAAATATTTTGATTCAGTCTTTTTCAAATTCTATAAAACTTAAGAATGTGATTTTGCCCTGCCATTGTATAATCATGGCGTGTTTTTTTTCAATTGTCATTAAATCAAACTGCTCTCGGGATCGGACAATATTTTCTTATATCAACGACTTGAGAAAAATAATGGAGGAGGCCAATATTTGTTTATTCTAACCAACATCAAAGCTCACAAAATGTTTGGCTCTGTTCAAATTCTGATAATGAAAATTCCATATAGGAGAAAAAATGTTTCCTAAACAACACATGCATGAAACTCTTCTCTAATCAAAAGGTGATGATTTATGATTATTGCTGAATAAAATTTTGGAGGATGCAATGTTGCTGTCATTCACAAATGCCATTAATTAAATTAGACCGTTTGAATTGTTAAACGGCAGGGCAGGCAATGAATCTGACCCCAATGCAGCAGATAAGCGACAGAAGAGGCTGATATAGAATTTTTGCTGGAGAGGGAAATTTTGGGCTTGATCGGTGTTGACAGGTAAAGTAAGGAAACTGGGAATTTTAAATTGCGTTACACAGGGTTACAAACTTTCACTCAGGTCGGTCTCTTAAAATGTTGTTTTACCTTATTATTCTAATAACAGTTCGCGTACTTTTTGAATTGGGGGAAGAGGGAGATGGCGACTCTGAATTTTAAAGCTGATCACTTTAGTATTGGGCATAATCAATTCCTTGGCAATAGTAAGAGCATTGCTGTACATGCACGTCACAGGTATTTATTGTGTGTGTGTGTGTGTGTGTGTGTGTGTGTGTGTGTGTGTGTGTGTGTGTGTGTGTGTGTGTGTGTGTGTGTGTGTGTGTGTGTGTGTGTGTGTGTGTGTGTGTGTGTGTGTGTGTGTATAAAATGGATTAAATCAATTGAAACTTTCTAAAAGAAATCAATAAAAATTAAATGAAAAACTTAGCAATTGAGTAATAGATAATTTTTAAATTTGAGGCAAACGATTTTTGAAGAGACCAAATTTGGGTCCAGGCCAAGATTTGAGGCCAGGCCAGAATTTGGGGCCAGGCCAACCAGGCCAGGCCAAGCCAGGTTTTAGAGTATACCATTATTATATGCTTAATGACCGAATCCATCTTTTAACTTAGTTTGAAACAGTTTCTTTAGAATCTAGATGCAAACTGAAATCTAGAAGAATTACTTAATATGTACATGTTTATTAACAGTTGATACTGAAAATTAGTGTTAGATATACATTTTTTAATACAACTAATATAATGAATTTCTTGACCAATTTCTTACATATACGTTTATTTAAGCATCCAAGGTATTTTATCTATGCAAAATTTCTCAACGATTTATATCATTCTCTTCAGTTACAATCATCATATCATCATCATCATCATCATCATCATCTAAGGGAGCTCCTGGACCCCGCCTCTCATTAATTAATACTGAAATGTACTAGCCCCCGCTCGTTTTCTAGAGGGTTGGTTAATACTCAATGGTTGAATGCCTCACTAAAGCACGGAGTACCCATTATCATGTAATTAACGCATTTTGTATTCCAAACTCATCATTCTTGTAAATTGTTGCAGGAATCAATTTTGGCAGTGGTGTTTTTTACAAAACGATAATTGTTTTAATTTATTACATCTGTAAATGTGTCTATGCGGGTATGACGCTGTTGCTTCAAATATCAAAAAAAATTTTTTTACCAATTATCAAAAATATAGAATCTGTAGTCTAACGACAAACTCTTGTTTCGATCTTCAGATTAAATCCTTTGATTACGTGAGCGATGTTTTTATAAACACTTAACACCAAGGAATTGGATAGCTTAATCGTAAAATCAATGAACTCCCTCAGTAATCGCTTTCGCTACTCTCTCATACGAAAAGTGCGCGCTATATTGGTAGTTAATAATCGGTAATGTCAAAAGATAATCCACGTACTTGGGAATATAAAACCCAAAATAAAGCATCATCGGGATTAGTTAGCCGCCAGTACAATATTAATATGACAGATAATTGGATTTTAAGATCATCATTGTTTTTAATTCTCCATTTTATCGAAGTGCCATTTCTGAATTAGGTGTCATTCATTTCATTTGCTACAGAAAATCTCATAAAAATCTTTTTCCAAATGATGCAAAATCGCATAATTTTTTTTCCAAATAATACAAATGTAACAATAGCAGAATTTCCCTGCCTAACTGAGAAAAGTTCCAATAATTTTGAATTTAATCTTTAATGATTTGTGAATATCGTTGGATTTAGGATGAGCTGTGCAATTCTAATATCTTCAACATTTATCATTCTCAATGTTGCGTACACTAAGCAGTACGCTCCATAATATTAAGATGGATAAATATTGCAGGAGTAATAGCTTCAGATCTGTTCCTATACAGAAAAATTCGGGTAGTCATATACAGTGTCAACCTGAAATTCTCCGTAGAGCCACAGATCTGCAGCTGCACGTGTAGCATTAGATGTGTACTGTTAACGTCTCATTAAGCATATTTTCCTCCATTACAGAGCAAACGACAGCTGCAGTGTGCTCCCTGTCATAGACTTGCGTCTATCTAACATTGAACTCGATGACATATTAGACAAAGTGAGAGCTCTACAGACTGAGAGACTAAGTCAGTATACTAGTATTTAACCTTTCCTAATCTACAGATAAGAAAAAGGTTCAACAGATTTTTGCTTTGCATAATTCATCACGATCAGAGACAAACCTTAAACACGGCATGTAACAAACAAGAAAATTACTCAATGTCTTTGATTTGGCAGTTTTATTCGTAGGCAGAGTATTGCTCCATTCGTTTGATTCTAAGTATTAAGCACGGGGAAAACTTTGGGGTGGATCAAGGAGTAGTAGCCGGGTACATGGAGGGGTGGGGCTGGTCCTCCTCCATCTCGTCTATTTCCGGTAACCGTTTATCTCCCTTTGATTGGTGATTTCCGGTGGCGCCATAATCGGGTTGATCTTTGAGCGATTGTAAAAGGTCACAGCTCTGAAGGTCACGCAGATCTCTGAACATAAGAATTAGAATTCCTAGTAAAATTAAATAGACAAAGGCTTCAACCAAGAACGCTATGCCGGGGAATATATGCGCCGTGACGCTGTACAGGTTGACAAATATGACAGTACCTAAGAATTTTGAGCACGTTTCGCCGCATGCAAGGAGAGAGAACATTTTGCCCGCTTCGTCCGTGTGCACGGCCTTACTAACCAAGGACCGAAGAGCAGACGTGATCATTCCCGCCATTGCTCCTATAGCAACGGAAAGGAAGACCATCCAGGATTCATCACAAAACCCCGCCCAAATCAAGCGGACGAATTTACAGCCAATTCCTAATATCATGATGGTAACGTCAGAAAGCATGAACTTATTGGAGAATAAAGGCAGGAAAATGAATAAGCAAAGCCCCATCACAGCATAGTCCAAAGACAAGAGATACCCATACCAGGACTTGGACCAGTTCAGAGGACTCCGAGTAACGAACAGGAGATTAATGTCCATTTCCCCCACCTTACACGTCTGGTTCATTAATGATATCATAAACAACGTCAGAATAATAAGTCGGAGGTTTCCAGAGCGGGGTTTGAGCAGAACAATCAGAGTATCCTTAATGTTTGACAGTCTGAACACTTCACACAACTCACATCGAGACTTCCGGTCTTCCTCGTCCACCTCCTTACGATCCACTGTCTCATTCACTAAGATGATCGTAAACATGATGGAAGCTCCGTGGAGGATCACGACCGACACAAAGGCAGCATTCAGGTCCAAGACGTCTTGGAAAATACCGGAAAACAATGACCCAATAAACAGTCCGAAAAAGTTCATAGCCAGGAGTTTCCCGAGGTTCCGCGTGCGATCCCCCGGATCTGACAAATCGAACACGAAACTGTTGACGGCCATCGTAATGACAGAGCTCTTCCCAAAGAATCCCTGTACTGCCGATCCCCCTAGGATGAGAGCTATCCGGTGTTCAGGCACCAGATTGCTGGTCATGTACAAAAGTACGGCGAATACACTCCCGAGACTGGGGAGCAAGATCGGGATTTTTCTTCCATAGCGATCGCTGTACGATCCGCAGAACAAAGACAGGGCAATGGCAGGGATGTTCAGAAGCAGTCTGTAGTACACCAGGTAATTGGCGGACTGACTTTGTATATAGTCCTCCAGAACTGGGTACTCGTCTAAATTCAGGCAAGTGGTTTCGTTTTTGCCTTTCTCGTCTTTGAATATTTCGTAACACACCGCGCGAACAAGGTACGGCCTGGTTGTCGCATCCAGCATGGATTCTCCAGTCTTGTACAGGAAGAAGATTAGGTCCACGACGATGAAGCTAAATCCACACGAAAACACCGACAACTTCATGACTGGTATTTTTTTCTTTGTTTCTTCCTAGACCTAGAATTGATCCTACACTGGTGAGAATTAAAAATCAAATTGTAAGTATATGTACGTGCATTCATAACTTTAACAAAGACAAAGGCGAGTATGCATTTCTAGAGATAAATCGATTTCCACTTTTTTGTAGGCAATATAACGTGCTAATGATATATGTTATTATATTAAAAAAAACTAATTAGTTTTACTTTCCAAGTAAGAGCACTTCATAATTAATATTGAACAAGTTGCAGAAAACGCGATATAAAACTGGTGTCTGAACGAATTTATTTTGTTCAAAATTAATGAGCAGTTTACAGATTTTTTAAAAAAACAAATGAGAAGAACTGACCTTCTGTTGCCAACCAGCTTACCTGGCTGATTAAAATAATGTGTCTTTTGTGTTTTTTTATGGTCCTCTGGTTATAGAATCGGTCTGTGGATTTTATTCTGTGTTTTACCAGACCATTACTAAGACATCGAGGCCGATTAATCAGTCCCTGTTATTTCTGCGTCGTCTTCTGGAACATCCCCTTAACGTTGATAAATCCACTCTCCCGGAAGTCAGCTATTGACCAAATCCCATGTCTGAAAGGAACTGGTAATTAAACGTATCCTCTGGAGTTTTTATTTATTTAATCCTTCAATTAGTCGTTAGATGGTTCCTTTATTCTGTTAAAATCTCAACCATCTTTGTTCCTATTCTCTGTATTTCACTGTACTGACTGATGCATCTGTAAAAGAAGACATATTTACATTAAAAAGAAAAAGTCCAGTATAAATTAACCCAAATGTGTTTTTTTTTTTATGTCAAATTGATTTATAGATTTACTAAATAAATTAATTAAATAATCATTAAATCAGTGTCTATATCGTTATTATGGCGTACATTTGGTGACAATTGATGTATCCATTTCCGACAAGTCAAATCCTTTTACGATCTTGTATACAGCCCTAATATCTACTAGTATCAATATTAAGAAAGTTTTAGAGCATGTAAAAATTACTGAGTTTTATGTCTTAATTCATATTTCACAAACATACTTGATAATATACGACAAAACAAGTTTTTCTGCATCGCTTTCCTCAATGTCAAGAACAATTCAATCGTGGATGTCTTTTTTAAAGAACAAACAACCATTGGCAAATCTGACAACTCAGCGGATGCCGAACAGGTCAAGGAATTAAAATTCGCCTTTAGCTGTTTAGTTAGATAAAGTTTAAATATAAAAGTTCGTCTTTATTTTAATCTGTATTATCATTTACGTATTACTCAAAGCAGATATTGGATCCATGCATTGCTGAATCTAATTCTGTTTCTATAAGGTGAGATTTGTGCCGACATTCGTTTAGTTGAGGCCGTAATTTCTGGCCCATTTTCCCTGAATGTCCCCACTTCCTTTTTTCATATATCTCTTTTTTATATATCTGCGTTTTCGACGTCTTCGACATCTGGGAAAAAGCTTTTCCTTTGTTGAATGTTCTATTTAAAGAAACGGATCCTCTACACGTTACGTGGACGCAGTGGTTTTATATAGATATATTCTCTAGACTATTTTCATATGCCATATGCACCGAACGAATGTTTGAAATATCAGTGAAATATTCTGAATGGATTGCAATAATAAAAAAAAAACATTTCTATTTTTATATGCCCCGAATCAATGTTTGAAATTTGATACAGATATGTCAGTGGAATACTCTGAACAGATTGTAAAATTTGAATTAACAAACAACATTCATTAGATGCAAAGTTTTAACAGCTATTACAAATTTGGCGGTCATTAATTTAACCATAGGAGATAGCATCAGCATCAACACTCAAATACCGGATAGACTTTCAGAGTGTTGCCTCGAGGATAACCAATATTGAATAGCAAAACCTCCGTAATGTCAAATCCATGTATGGAGTTGTGGAGTTATTGCCAACCACAGACACATAGAAATTAAATTAGCTTACCTGCAGTTACGTTTTCGTGCTCTGCAATGTAGTTTCTTAAGAACGAATATGAAATTTTCCAACTTTTCTCCTATAATTCCTATAACTAAAGCGATTATGACGTCAGACAGATTCAGCCAATGATATTCTGATACTCCCACACGGAGGGTTCAGTAGATCGACAGAACTGTATCGATTCACTCTTGTGTCTAGTAGTACGTGAAATACAAAGCATCAGCTGATAAAACACACATAATACATGTTGTTGCAAAGAAAATGAAATAGTTGATGTTCACAAGTTCTCCGTTTTGTTCGGGTTCGATTTGTTGAAACGAAGGTATGGTAGTTAATCAGGTGATTATAATCAATTATTAAAGCACATCCAGGCGCGCGGACAGCTTGGTTTTTATTTGAATGATTTACAGACGCGCATCGGCGCCTGCTCCTGTGTTTCCTCTGATTTTCCCCTACATTTCAGTGTACAACACAATGCGGAAAATCAAATCAAGATAAGTTGTATCTAAGTTTTTAATATATATACAAAACTTCATTAAATGAAGTAGGTTGATTTTGATTTTATTTTTATTGAGGTGCATACGCATATAATTCTGCAAAATAGCCAAATCCATTCAATGACTCTCGTATATGTTTTACGTAAGTTTAAAATCGCAAAAATTTAAAGTTAACTGGACTATTATGGTTAAGTTTAGAATTCAGCGGGGTTTTTGTCTCGTATTAATTATTTAGAAAAAAAAATTCATTTATTGAATTACTCTGAAGTGACCCTAAATCAAATAATTTCCTTAAATATGACGTGAATTAAGGTAAATTAATATTTTCGATATTTCTGGGAAATCGGATATAGCAATATCTCAAACTGAGCAACCATGCACGCAGAAAACTAAACCGCCAAATACAAAACAACCAAACACCCGATACCTTAGACGGCAGTGTTATCGTTTCAACAACTGTTCAACCTATCGCAGACTGGGATAATTCAACTCTTTACCCAATGTCTCAGAAAGTCATTGTCCAATTCTTCGACCAGGAGATAATTCTCTATGTAGTCAAACGCTTTTACCAGTTCTACACTAAAATATTAGTCTAGTGCTTCAACTAATACCCTAGACGGTTATAAATAGTCCGATTTTTCTACCAGTATATTAGATTCCTATATTGTCAAACGCATCAACCATTAACACAGAGGATGTTTGTCTGTTGCTTCAACCAACACAAAACGTCATCAGAAGTCGACAAACCTGTGCTTCAATCAGTATATATTAGAGAACTAATGTAAGCTATTTTTGCCTGCTGTTTGATCCATATTCACTGATATACTTTTTGTATGTTTTTGAATAAGATACATCTTAAACCATATATTAGATTGATAGAGTCAGACGCTTCAACCATTCCCTGAACCGATGATACAGCACAGCGATTTAATCCAGTAAATAAAGACAGAAACGGTGTTCACTGCAGTTATACCAGGTCAAAATTCTTTATTTCACCATTAGTCCACCAACCATGCAATTGTAATTGTAAAAAGAAAACCAGGAGATATATATACGTATATAGATAGACGGCAAAACTGTAAAATAAACAAACTTTCATTTTAAAACCCTATCATCTTCAACAAATAGTACCACACGCAACATCATCACACATTGGTATATATAAATTCACCCGCCGATCATTTATGATTCAAAGTAATCGTCCTCATACATCAATGTATATAATTGGCACCCTGTGCATAACCAAACCCTTTGGTCCTATACATAACAATGTACATGTATTTGTAATAAAAACGTTTTATTTTTACATAAACAGTATTGTAAGTACATCTTTAAACAAGTGTTATTTTAATTTAAAAGGTAACATTCATTCATTCATTCTTTATTTATTTCCTCCTTAAGGAGATTTCTTAATGCATAACATATTTACAGTGTTATAATTTCAATACATAGTGAAAATAGTTCTATACAAAATAAAGAAGTGATAAGAAATGTCAGTGCATAATGGGGCGGATCCTTTTGAAGTAATACGCGGCAGCGTCTCTTACAAACCGAAAATTAAACAAGTGTAAGTCGTTGCTGTTATGAGCAGCGGTAATGGCGGAAAACGATCTTGCTCCTAAGAGGAAGAGATAACTGTCACGTTGATTCAAACCACACAAGTCAGCACTTAACTCAACACTGAATTCGTTGATGATAGTATTCCACAAGGCGTCTCGAAGTAATAATGTTTCTGCACAGGAGGTGGTAACATGCTCGAACACATTGGTAAAAGAAGAGTTACACAGGAGACATGTTTCTGGAGGTATGTCTTGAAGCGTCCACAGTTTAACAACAAATTTGCAGAGTTCCACTTCATAGATATTTCTAGGAATTGTCCAGAGAGCAACGGGGGGCTTTCCTGCATTTATGATGTTAAATGGTAAGAAGTCGGGATCTGAAAACATCCGTTGACGTCTGGAATGAAGATGATATTCAAGCACAGAGGCTTTCACAATAATTTTCCATTCTGATTTAGGGGGAAAATATCCTTCGTCTAGGTAGAGTAGGAGATGATTCTGGAGACTGTATTTTGAAAGGATAGAGATTATGTCCGGAATGAATCCGTATGGCTTACAAACCGGGGAGTAGAGGTATGAGAAAAGCCTGTGGAGGAATATCGTTTTGGGTAAAGTTTTGGTGTCAAGTTCAAATAGGCGACCAAGGAATTGAAGTTTTCGTATGTCGATTTCAGAGGAAATTGGAAGAAGACCAAGTAAGGACTCGCACATATCAGATCTGGTTTGTTTCGGAAGCGTCATTGCATGTTTGCAGATGAAATGTTGAAAGTTGTTGAGATTTTGAATATCCTTTTGCCTCAAGTCACACCATAACTCAGATCCATAGAGGACGGAGGGGGGGGGGGACTTTTTTGTAGAGTTTAGAAATAGTTCTTGGATTTAGATGCTCGGATATTTTTAGTGCAAAGTATGCTGCTTTTCCTTTTCTACATGCTATAATCGTTACCTGGGGTTGTTATAGATATGACCCAATAATCGTTACCTGGGGTTGTTATAGATATGACCCAATAATCGTTACCTGGGGTTGTTATAGATATGACCCAATAATCGTTACCTGGGGTTGTTATAGATATGACCCAATAATCGTTACCTGGGGTTGTTATAGATATGACCCAATAATCGTTACCTGGGGTTGTTATAGATATGACCCAATAATCGTTACCTGGGGTTGTTATAGATATGACCCAATAATCGTTACCTGGGGTTGTTATAGATATGACCCAATAATCGTTACCTGGGGTTGTTATAGATATGACCCAATAATCGTTACCTGGGGTTGTTATAGATATGACCCAATAATCGTTACCTGGGGTTGTTATAGATATGACCCAATAATCGTTACCTGGGGTTGTTATAGATATGACCCAATAATCGTTACCTGGGGTTGTTATAGATATGACCCAATAATCGTTACCTGGGGTTGTTATAGATATGACCCAATAATCGTTACCTGGGGTTGTTATAGATATGACCCAATAATCGTTACCTGGGGTTGTTATATATATGACCATATAATCATTACCTGGGGTTGTTATAGATATGACCCTATTATCATTACCTGGGGTTGTTATAGATATGATACTATAATTGTTACCTGGGGTTGTTATATATATGACCCTACGAATGTAACTCTAACGATATGTTATATTAAAAAAATAAAATTTGGCGCATGCATCGTGAATCAAAAACAATAATTTACTGGTATTGGTAGTCATATACTAGTATATGTACCTTGTAATATTACATAATTACGCAAACTCTAACAAAGCTCTAGCGCTTATCTGTAGATTTATATTAAATCTGTTGTATATCATACTGGCTTATTATATAGATAAATATTATTTGTTGTGACATGAATACCAAAAATTGTCATTTTAATTCCTTTGTCAAGTTTTTGTTATTCTTAAGCATGCATGAACATGGCGATGATAGATAACAAAGTACACTTTAAGTACAAAACATATCCACATGTAAATCACCATACTTAGAAACGATGCGAAAAACGTTTTCAATTTCTAATAGGTACCAGTTGTTGATGAACCAAACTCACCCAAAATTAGTGAACTCCCTACGCGACACAGTCGATAAATACAACTACATGTATAAACATTTTAGAATATGCAATGATCAAAAGTGACTCAGGTATACGTAGATCAACAGTATCCCTTTTCAATAGTTATATCACATGTGTGAGAAAATGTCCAATTTGCATGTGGAATCGAGCTAGTATACTTGTAAACTTAAATTCCATATTCAGTTTATGTAAATACTACAGAATTTCTGAAAATATGCGAAGGTGTGTTACATACTTATAATTACGTAAACATTTTCCGTGTGTGGTATTTGCAAGATTTACTTTCAAAGGATTAACGAATATTTACATTTTCTAGTGTCTCTGTCTGTGATAACACTACGAATCGATGTTGTACTATACAGCCCAATAAATTCAAACGACGTATTGTTGGGGGCGCAAGAAGGTTTGCATAATTAATATTATAATATCTAATCGTACAACTGCTGAAAATTATATAAATATAAGTAATAAGGAATCATTCTTTGAATATTACGAGGTGATAATTTCGGTCGGGGCGTGATCAAATCTATCATATAGCCCTTCGGGCTTTATTGGATTTGATCACGCCCCAACCGACATTATCACCTCATAATACTCAAAGAATGATTCCTTATTCCTTAATTAACACCAGAGCCACACTATACGCAAAAATGATCCAATATATATCGACTTTGGTTCATTTTTCAATGTACTTTAACATATTGTTATGGATGCAAAGATTTTGTACGGTATACAGATGATTTTGTGTTTGTTAGATATAATTAATGTTGTTTTCAAAACTGGTATAGCATGAACGATTAAAAAGCAATTTGGGATTCGTTAATGAAACCATTTGCACAATCTGCAGAGATCCCATTTCCTCCCAAGTTCTATAACGATCCAAGGGGGTCCAAAAAGCAAGCTTAGCGTACAATATAAATATAACGAGGACTCTACCCAGGGACATTGATTTCCATTTCTTCTCTACTTGTGTGGAAACATTTGTTGACTAATGAAAACATAAATAGTCCTAATAAACAATGGTATGAATAGACAATTGGGTGAGCTTTACGGAGAAACCAATCGCCAATCAATGGACTCTCCGTCAACAGATATTTATACGAAGAATGGATCAAGAAGAGAGAGAGAGAGAGAGAGAGAGAGAGAGAGAGAGAGAGAGAGAGAGAGAGAGAGAGAGATATGTTTTTTGTTAGATTTAAGTCTAATCTGAGAATACGGTTGGGATTTTTGAGAGTTCAATATTGAGCATAACGCGTTTGAAATAGTTCTGGGAAGGGATTAAAACACGTTTCATCCCTTTCTCGAATCAGTAAATTGTTATTAAGCTTAAATGTTGTCTTGAATAATTCACAGTAATGGTGTTCAGAGGAGGTATTGTGAAATGATTTATGGTCAATTTCAATATTGATTTCATCAAGAGAACTTTGGCAAAAATTCGCCGCATCTATTTGCATATTTCATCTGTCCTGAATGTCGAAGCCCTCGCAGAAATCTCTTTCCATTGACAATGTGTACAACAGAATATCCTCTATTGATTTCTTGTGGACTTTGTCAACATATTTTGTACTGAATGATCAATAAATGAAGTTCCAAACTCTCTTTTATTGGTTGTGTAAATATACTGTTGATCTATTGTGGTTGATTTGTAATTTTATTAACATTTTTTTTTCATAGAAATAAAAAATACTATTTGATATACTTAGGCTGTTTTTAACTTAAGTTGGTCCATGTATTAATTTATTTAGATAACCATATTTTTATTTAAAGCTTCGTAAACAAAATCATACCTCAAATAAATCCGCCCTTAATAGATCTCTCGTTGTTTGGTTTTTTTTTCGGAATGAGGCAAAATTGGTTTAAGAACAAAAAGTTACTTTACAGTCATTAACAGTTCCTAGAAAGCAGAGTCTGAGAATCCAACAAATCTCGTCCCTTGCTATAAGTTAGACCCACTCGACACCGCTTGGGCGAGCCAAGTGACCCCCGTAGAATGATGACCGGGGGATCAACTTTCTACACAGAAAGTTGACCCGGGGTCAATATTCTATGACGGGTCGGGTCGTTTTTCGACCGTAGAAAATCATTCCAGGCCTGTAGTTCTACGACTCTCCTCACGTTGAAAATGACCACCGTAGATATTCGACCCTCTACTTATTCACTTATTTTTTTAACTACATGAAAATGTTTTAAAAGCAAATAGAGATTATGTGTGTTGCATCATGGGACAGGGGCTGGCGGTAAGCGAAATCACAAGTGGAGACAGAAGTACAGTTGAGTCCTCAGTTTTTTGTGATTTATTTTTTAGGGGTGGGGGAGGGATTTTGAGAGTTAGGGCATAAGTTTAAACAAGAAAAGGATTTGATGATTTAAATGTAGTTAGTTTGCATATTATTCCTTCTCGCTTTTATTTCAATCTTTAATTTAAATTCTATAGAATACACAAGTACTTACAAAAACATAATAACGCACACCTTTTATCACACCTGTATTTATTTGACAATACAATAGTTTATTATCCCAAGCTGTGTTTATTGACGATACAATAGTTTATTATCCCAAGCTGTGTTTATTGACGATACAATAGTTTATTATCACAAGCTGTATTTATTTGACGATACAATAGTTTATTATACCAAGCTGTGTTTATTGACGATACAATAGTTTATTATCCCAAGCTGTATTTATTTGACAATACAATAGTTTATTATCCCAAGCTGTGTTTATTGACGATACAATAGTTTATTATCCCAAGCTGTATTTATTTGACAATACAATAGTTTATTATCCCAAGCTGTGTTTATTGACGATACAATAGTTTATTATCCCAAGCTGTGTTTATTGACGATACAATAGTTTATTATCACAAGCTGTATTTATTTGACAATACAATAGTTTATTATCCCAAGCTGTGTTTATTGACAATACAATAGTTTATTATCACAAGCTGTATTTATTTGACAATACAATAGTTTATTATCCCAAGCTGTGTTTATTGACGATACAATAGTTTATTATCACACCTGTATTTATTTGACAATACAATAGTTTATTACCCCAAGCTGTGTTTATTGACGATACAATAGTTTATTATCACAAGCTGTATTTATTTGACAATACAATAGTTTATTATCCCAAGCTGTATTTATTTGACAATACAATAGTTTATTATCACAAGCTGTATTTATTTGACAATACAATAGTTTATTATCCCAAGCTGTGTTTATTGACGATACAATAGTTTATTATCACAAGCTGTATTTATTTTACGATACAATGGTTTATTACCCCAAGATGTATTTATTTGACGATACAATGGTTTATTATCACAAGCTGTATTTAGTTGACGATACAATAGTTTATTATCACAAGATGTATTTATTTGACGATACAATGGTTTATTATCACACGCTGTATTTATTTGACGATACAATGGTTTATCATCACAAGCTGTATTTATTTGACGATACAATGGTTTATCATCACACGCTGTGTTTTTTTGACGATACAATAGTTTATTATCACAAGCTGTATTTATTTGACGATAGTTACAATAGTTTATTATCACACGCTGTATTTATTTGACGATAGTTACAATAGTTTATTATCACAAGCTGTATTTAAGCTGTATTTATTTGATGATAGTTACAATAGTTTATTATCACACGCTGTATTTATTTGACGATACAATGGTTTATTATCACACGCTGTATTTATTTGACGATACAATGGTTTATTATCACACGCTGTGTTTTTTTGACGATACAATAGTTTATTATCACAAGCTGTATTTATTTGACGATAGTTACAATAGTTTATTATCACACGCTGTATTTATTTGACGATAGTTACAATAGTTTATTATCACAAGCTGTATTTAAGCTGTATTTATTTGATGATAGTTACAATAGTTTATTATCACACGCTGTATTTATTTGACGATACAATAGTTTATTATCACAAAAACAAAATCCAAACAAACAAATAACGTTCTCTTTAACAAAAAAAGTGAGAGGTAAAGAAGAAAATACAGAACGAGAAAGAACTATAGATATTGAAGTAGATAAATGACAGATTATTCCCCCAAGTACTTCAACTTGCTAGCGTGCTAAGATAGAATATACATCTTCGGGTTACGCGCAAAACAATTTTATTTCAACTAAATTTCATAATTTTCGTTTGTAATCAGAGTACTTTCCCTTTTATGAAAATATTGATTATCATCTTTCTCTTATGACCATTAAAACTTTTTCAAATTGTTTTTATAATGATATCGAAATCCAAATACCAAAAAAGAATTTGTAGACTTTGATTTTGAAAATAAATGAAGTATAAAAGGTGCCACTTTTTAAAATAATATTTGTAAAAGCAACGTAATTCGGTGTGCATTTTTACTTTCAATTGTACGTGAAATTGTTTCAATACCATTTTCTTGTTGTACGATCAGCCACGGGAGCCAGGACTGGCAAAACCCGTAGCACACGCACGGTCACTGAACACGCACGATCAGTTGTGACTGAGGCTTTACGAAATTAGAATACGCTTACCTCACCCCCCCCCCCCCCCCCCCCCCCCGAAAACAGGAAAACACTTATTTCCCTAGATCTAAAATGTTAATCCGTTGGGAGCAGTATCAACGTATTTACTTACTGTATTATTTTTTTTACACTATCTGAGAAAAAATGAACAATTTGAGGAGCCATTTCACTTCAAAAAATCATTTTAATATAGTTAGTTGTGAAAAATAGTTTGGGTGACCACCTCCTCCCTGCATGTCCTGTTCATGTTTTCATTAATTAACGCATTCGTGAATGAATTGGAATTATATTGAATAGTATGAAAAAGGATCATTTTATCATTTTTGATATGTGATGTCAAGTAAATTAAATAGATTCAGTAGGTTGTATTTTTAGTTTGTTCATTTAAGGATGTTAGTTGGTCAACAAAATACCCATCAGATCTGCCTTAAACTTTTTGAATATGATATTTTTGGCCATAAACTATCCTTTAGCAAAGAAATCCAAATATTTTGACTTTAAAATTTGAACATTTCCCTATATATTTATACAGAGCTCTTCGTCTAAGGAATGTAAATATAACCTGAAAATATAACCTAAACATGACCACGCGGACATTCGGTCCTCGTCAATCCTGTAAAGCCTGAGGGGCTTCTTAGCATACTCACGATACTTGAACTTTTTAACATCATATTTTTTACGATTGAAAAAACTATAAGAAAAATTATGAACTGTGTATTGATAAACAAAATAATTCATCAGTTAAACCATTAGCTCGTGCGATGATTATATTACAGTGACTTTGTACATTATAGGACATCTTTACCCCTCAAAAAGTTCAAACCGAAATAAACGTTTTAAATCTTACAAATCTAAGTGTTTAACATAGTGTAGGAAACATATATTATTACATATTAAAATATTGAAAATAAGAAGGGGGAAGGACCTGGTCCGTGTACAGTGTATAAACGTGTTAAGTAAACCAGACTTATTTATCTAAACTATAGTATAATGTACATGTTAACTTTAGCTTTTTAAAAAGTTCTAAGTCTCATTTTTTTTCCATGAGAAAAATTTGTCGTTGGGATTTTTTGGCACTTTTATCATCAAACAAGAGGCCCATAGACCCTATATATAAGGGTCACCCAAGATTAATGCTGCCTCGTGAAAGATTTTAAAATTACATTAGCTTGTGCGTTACTAGAGTAGTAGTATAAATTGCAATGATGGAACGATGTTTGGTGAGGTTAGTTTACGGGATGTAATGGTTGTTAACGATAACTCTAAGATGCACTGTCAGACACCTCAAATTGTTTTTAATGCATGAATAAAAATGCTCATTTGCAGAATTCAAGATGAAGCCAATAAAATAATTTGACAATTAAAACAAAAAGATGTCGGGGATGTGGTAGATGTGGTAGATGCTATGATGCATGTTAAAAGTTGTCCTGGACTTAAATCAAGTAATTTTTGATTACACAAAACCACGTGTCAGATACTATTTAAAAGGTACAATTGCCATTTACACTCAATGATAACCCCCTTTTCTATCCCATTTTATCAAACGCGGAAACCCTATAAATACAGAGGCAATAAACAAAATTTAGACGAGACTCTCGTGTTTATCCTTATCGTACATTTACAGGATAGTCTAGATGTCCAAGAGGAGAGATAATTTTAAAACTTCACTATTTGACAAATAAAGACCCGCCCTAGAACCTCATTTCCTGACCGTGTGAGCATGAATTTCACAATTTTGGTAGAGGAGCCATACTCATAGTTTCTATTCTAGATGTTAGTAGTATATTATATGAAAATTTTCAAATAATTTATATTAACTTTATATAATAACCAATGTAATGTAAATGTATTACATTTGGCTGTGTATAATGTTTAGCATTTTTGGCGGAAAGCCGCTTCCGCTAAGTTATCGCAAGTTCATTCATATATGTATTAGAATAGGCACGTTCAGAAATACGCCGATTCAAATCGACGCTAACTTGTTGAAAAATCATTTTCCGCCAAATATAACCTGTCTGCTAAAAATGAAGATTTAAATTGCACTACGTTTTTACCCAAATACAATCTATATAGTGCCCTTTTGGGTGGGGGGGGGGGGGGGGGGTGAGGGATTTCACATTTAACGTTCCTTTCTCCTACAGATGCTACACACCAAGTGTGCTAAAGTGTGCCAAATGACCACGTAGTAGACGAAAGAAGCTGAAAATATTCTTGAAAACTCCGACAAAGGACAACGGACAAAAACAAATAGCAATAGGTCACATGAGTCACTTGGGGTACAAATTGTTAGACGCTGTCACCCAAATAAGACCTTAAATATAAGAAGCCGAATCCAGATCATACTTTTTATCGATAATAAAAATAAAAAATATACATGTTTGCATTAAATTGTACATATTGCTGATGCATGCATGGGGCAGGTTAGTCTGTTGAATAGTTTAATAATCCATTGTTAACGATAAAATATTTCATTATGAGCTAAGGTTTGTTAATGTCATCTGGAACACTTGTTTCATCTATATAATAAAATGAATCGTGTATATGCAGTCAGTGAAATCTTTTGTATTATTTTTTTTTCAATCAGATCTGCTGGTATTTTTTTTTAAAATTACCTTTAAACTGATTAAGGGGCAAATGTACCCCCAAAAATCAGTTATTCAAATCACGAAATGGTTCAGGGTAATTATTCTACAGACCACACGGAAAAAATGACCCAGAAGACATCGATTCTATGAAGCCATCAACGTATTGTACAAAAGAGTGGGTCGGTTTTCTACGTAGAAAATTGACCCCGGTCAATATTCTACGGGGGTCAGTTTCCGTCGTTACACCGTGAATTAAAGTGGAGTTTTACAAGTAAGGGCGTTTTGATATATATAACGGAAATCGCAATCACCAAGGATCACCATTGTCAACAGGATGGAAATCTGGACCAGCAAGTGGGCCTTAGAACAAATTGAAACGTTCCTAAGACTCTCCGTGGATTTGTTTGGGTTTTGGTTTGTTTTCTTTTACCAACTTTACACGTGTGACACAACAATACCTAAAAAGACAAAGGTATAGGGGTATATATATTTTTTTATGATGAGAAAAATATATAACGTCAGGTACCTGTCAGTGTGCGTTTCGACCATGTGTTATTATACGGTGTACGAAACCAGGCAGTTCCTGCAATCAGAATTATACAGTGATGATTGTAACCCTTTTTTTATTAAAACAAAATACATTATACTGTAGCATGACTGAACACAAAAAATGTAGCTAATATTTTTGAATTCATGTTGGAATATTAAACACGACAAAAATATATAATTACACTTGTACACACTTCATCTAAAATGGTGACCGCCCCAAACATAATGAAATACGCTCTTCCTATGGAAAAAAAAGTCCGTGTGTCTGATATTTCAAGAATGGAAAATATAATCCTAAAGTCGAGATATTTTGTTTGTGACAATACTTGCTCAAATCGAGTGTTCGACACTTGTCAGCAAAAAGGATTCGAACTTTCGAATTTACTAAAGGCAATTGTCAAACTGCAATGAACAGTTGAAGAAAAAGAACCGCTAGTCTGAGAGAGTAAAAAAAAAACCTTGTGATCTAAATTTATAAATGATAACATTTGCAAGGATGAGCTCCATATTTTTGTCATAGTCTAAATAAGGTTTAATGGAAATCAAATCGATTTCAAACAACGAAAACGTGGAGAGATGACTCACTTTACTTTAAAAATGTCATTTTGTATATCAACAATTGAACGTTTTAGAAAAATAATAACAAGTCCGTAAATTCGTGGCCGAAGTCCCATATAGCATTTAAAACACCGCACTTTGTTGTGTCTGAAGTGGCTCAGTGGTTAGAGCACCACGCATAAGGAAACCTCATACAGCTAGGGTTTTTAGATTGTGGGTTCGAAAGTACTAAAACTTTACAGTTTCGTTTTTTTCTTATCATTTGTTAAAATATTCAAACTGAATATAATAGTTATAAATTGTCCTTTTGTAAACTTGTATTATAACATTATCAATATTTAATCTACATACATTATCTATATTTAAGTGGAAAAAAATAAATTTGATATTGTATTTTACGACTAAACCAAATGGGCATTTGCACTATCTTATTCCCCCATCTTCTTCCACAAAAATCAGATAGAACATTCTACTTCTCAGGTGACGATACATGTATGTTTTTTTTTTTTTATATCATCCTTTACCCCCTAAAAATTAATAAGAGATTGTGGGATGCGTGGTCTCCTTGGATGATTTATCTCACCATATAATGAGTTAACTGTTCTAAAATATTACATTGCCCGGCATTACTAGTTTCCGTCCTACTCTTTGACCTAGATGCCGCAAAATCAAATTGTAATTACATGCCAGAGAGACACAGTTGTTACGATCCTGCAGATTTATCAGGGGCGGGTCTAGCTTGTACGACGGGAATTAATAAAAAAGAAACAACAATTCTCAAGTATACTTAAATTAAGAAAATAAAACAGCACGAGCAATGTCACAACGGTGGAAATTATTTAAGATTCATGACTCATCATTTTCCTTTGAAAGAATTTGACTATTTTAGGGTAGCACGCCGTTTGTCCCATATCCTCTTTTAAAAAGCAACAGACAATGCTATGCATGGACGCTATTCGTGTTCATAGAAAAGAGTTCATGAACAGTGTTATTGGATACAATTTATTTTTTACCTACTAAATAAGTGTTGGGGGTGGAATTCATCGACATGTGTTGGGATATCATCACCATCCCCCTCCCCCGAAAAAATTCACACTTACCAAATTAACATAAAATATAATTACAAAAAATAGGCCTGCCCCCTCCCCCTGAACAAGAGATGTTTGTGAAGCACTTATGCCTCCCTCCTTTGTGGAATTTTTTGAAGTCCAAAGGGCACAACTCTGTCAAAAATTGCTCGAACGTACCCAAAATCGAACTTGACCTAGATATTATTATAATAAATCTGCATACCAAATTTCATTTGATTAAGTGCAACCTCTGCGTAGAAAATGAACGGAAACTGCAAATAATGGAATTTTTCTAAGTCGAAGGGGCATAACTCTGTTGAAAATTGCTCGATCGTACCCAAAATCGTACTGGTTTTTTTTTTATTTGCAATTTATAATTTTTCACTTAGACATTCATACAATCTCAACAGGAATATACATATAAATAATTTGAGAAATATATAGTTGATACAACCAGCTTACAGAAAAGAAAATATAAAAGTTTACTCTTGAAAAATATTTTTCCACAAAGTCCATCTTTTATCAAATATCTTCATTTCAGAATTTTTAAAAAATATACATTTTTCAATTTCATTTTTAAGTAACATAATAAACCAGATAAACATGGAAGTTTGTTTTGTTTGGAACAGTAAAAAATAAATAGTTTTCCATATAAAATATCGTACTTGACCTAGATACTGTTATGATAAATCTGTATACCAAATTTCATTCAGTATGTGCAACCTCCGTGAAGAAAATGAACGGAAACTTGGTGGACTGACCGACCGACCAACCGACAGACAGAGAGACAGACGGAAAACAGCAAAGCAATGGGCATAAAAACATAATTATTTCTTGGGACCCCCCCCCCCTCCCCGCCCCTAGTGTAAAAATTCCTGGATCTGCGCATAGACACAACTGTCTTTGTTTAACAAATCTTCATCTTCATTTGAAATTAAATATTTTCATAAGATAAAACAATATATTTCGAATGAAATAGCTAGAGTTATAAAGTAAAATGTTAACTGCTTGTTAAAACCCACCCCCTCTGCTTGTGTGCTGTCATAGCTATAATTGATCATAGCTTGTACACATCAACATTTTTAAAAAAAAATCTGGTTTGTATATATCATGCACGTGTGCCCGCCCCCTTTACTGGCATCATTTGATGTAATGAAGAATCTTTATTACAATGGGGATTACAAATTGAAGAGTACATTCTGATTCAAATATTGTTTATGTATGAATCGCTTTCCTTTTCAAAAAAAGTTCCGATTGATGAAGACAATCAGATAAGTTCTCTACTTTTACCAAAATTAAAGAAAGTAAAAGATGTGTCCAATCATCTTTACATCATACAATTAGACATTAGTTCATGCATGCTCAATTTAAAAGAATCATCAAGAAATATAATATATTTGATGCATTGATTTGATGTAGAATCTCAATAAAATAAACTGGATGATCTAGGAATTCTGTAGAGAGTCTTATATCTGGATACTCTGTTAAAAGGTCCAGGGGTCAATGACTTTTCTACCTTGTTGTCTCCTGATGTTGTCAACAAATACTTCATGCTTACATTATATATCTATTGAACACTTTGTCATTCAGATGAAATAAACAATGTTTCATTGGGAAAGTTTTTTAATTAAATGAAATAAACAATGTTTCATTGGGAAGATTTTTAATTAAAATAATAACATAATTAAAATAATAAAATAATGAATTTACAATGTAACAAGAAAAGCTTAATTTATACAACTGAATTCATTAATACATGTTGCTAATTTATATTACACACAGTTTGTAAATTAGATTCATGTAAAACCCTCAGTTTGTGGATATTTGTCTGTATTACCTGTGAATACATGTGATATATATATACACAATTAGTTTAACTGTTGTACATTAATGTACATATACATACATATACACAGTTGATACATGTAATACAGTTTTTTTAAAAATTAAATTCACACTAACTGTTCTATTAAAATATTTTAACACATGATGTGTTCACACATAATATACACAGATTGTTTTGACTTACTATACAAGTATACAATTTTTCATATTAATAATATGAATATACAGTTTGTTACTTACACTCAAATGTATACACAGTTCACCTACATAGTTATTTTACATACAATATTGTATTTTCTTCACTTTACCTGTGTTGTTCTCAGCCACAAAGAGGTTGTCTCTGGTGTCCACACATAAACCCCATGGACCCTGTAAATCAAAGTTGTCAATGTAGTGGAGGAACTGTCCGTCCTGATCCAGGATGTGGATACGGTGGTTGTGAGGGTCTGCTGTCAGGATCCGACCCTGGCTGTCTGTTGTGATGCTGTGTGGACTAAATGATCCCTTTGTAGTAGAGGGAGGACCAGTGTAGGTAAACCGGAGTTTCCCGGCCTGATTGACCACCACTACTGCACGGGCGTCATAGTCTGACACACAGATATCTAGGTTCCTGTTCTCACTGATGTATTTAGTGTTGAACTTACCAGTTGAATAGAGAGGTTGTCCTTTGTCATCGTACTGAATACTTTGTTTCTCTGTGGAGCCAGAGAAACACACAACTTTTGTTTGTTTATCATCACCACTGTTCATGACAACCAGGAGGTCACCAGAGGAGGTACTACAGACACTGTTAGGTATCCACCCCTGTAGTCTGATCACTGTCTGTATCTGTGTATTCTTCACTATGTTCACAGTTCTATCACCTCTATCAGTATAAACTAGATCCCCACTCCTTGTCACTGCTATGTCCCATGGACAGCTCCCTGACTTTGTTTGGACTGACTTCAGTAGTTCCCCTTGCAGGTTGTAGAGATTCATCTTATTATAATAATTACACGTCCAGATTTCTTCATCACTGTGACAAGTAACACTGCATAAGTTATACTGTGTCTGTATGGTGGAGATGATCCGTGGCTCATCAAGCAGTGGTTTGAGAGGAGAGGATCCAGCTTCTGAGGTTTCCATGGTGTAGCCATGTTCCTCTGTTGTAATGGAGAATGCTGACAGGGAACCAAATTGTTGGTAAAGTTGTTCTGGGTTAATTTTCTGAGGGGTGAAGTTTGGTAGAGAAACTGTGAGTTTAGGAGGCAATCTTCTGAATTCAGAGTTCCTTGATTTGTAGGCAGAGACATGGCCGACATCATTGGAGTCCAGTAACTTCTTCAGATCAGTAATGCTCTGTGTGATTTCAGAAATGGTGCGTGTGATTTCATCTTCCTGTTTATTCAGGGTGGCCAGGTGTTTGGAGTCCATTTCATCAAGATCAGATTTCAGTTTCTGTATCATGATGTCTATTTCTCTGTGCAAGTCTTCTCCATGTTTGTTGATTTCTGTTGTCAATATCTGAGAGTTATTTCTCAGATCAGCTTTCTGAACTGTGATGTTCTTTGCAATCTCTTGATATTTAGGAGAAAGGAATTTTTTCAGTTCATGCATATCCTTTTGTAAATCTTCTCTTTTCTTTTCATAGTTGGTAAAAATGTCTACTAACTTATGATTTTTGTGACTTTCAGAGGAAACACAGTGGACACAAATTGGAATGTCACATTGTTCACAATGAAGTTCACATTGCTTCGGGGAATGTCTTGGGCAAATGGGATAATTTGGAGTAGATCCCCTTTCTTGAAACGGTACCACCTGATGCTTTTTGGATAAATCCAACATGTGGTCCCCAATACAAGCTTTGCAGAGATTGGTCTGACAGAAGTCACAGTGTAGTGGGGGGACAGGAGTATCACACACATCACAACGCACCACATCCTGGGCACTGTGTCGAGAGTCCATAGTCAAGTCCTTTATGTATGGTGTAACAAAGATTCTGAAATACATGTATACATATCATTAATTTCAATCATAATGGGACATGGTATAAAAGTTCATCTATTTCTATTTTTAAAATCCAAAACAAATTCTTTTAATTAATAAGGGTTGTATAATGCATGTAAACAATTCATATACCGGTATTCAATTATGCATACTATTTATAATACCGGTTATACAAAAAATGTACAGATATATGTTAATTCATTAAAATAATCATTGAGCTTAATCTAGAACTCTCGATCCTATACTCTGTTCCGAGTTTTTCCTTCCACCACTTTTCGCTTGATATTTCGATAATCATAAATACCCTTCTGCCCAAAGTACGTTCATCCACTAATATGAAAAATGTCCAGATTATCTCATTTAAAACGCCCCTCTACCTTTTCAGGTTTCAATACACAAGCCAAAATAGAAAGTCTATGGGGAATTTCCATTGCATCAGCCATGAAATAGCCTGGATGATAACGTTGAAAAATAATTCCGAATGGAGAAAAGATGTAAACATTTCCCATTATAACTCTCCGTAAGAAATTTGTTTTCGTTCCTGTGAATTTTTATGAGTGAAAAATGAAAATGTGCCAATGAAGACATCTTGGATATTTTCCCTTTTATATGATTTCAACTGTATTTCTTTCACAGGTATGAGTACTTTTTTAAAAAATCATCAAAAAGCGATGGAAGCAATAACTTGGGACAGACTATAGTATTATCCAACTGATTTTTTTTTTGCCATTTTATTATCACTTTTATTAATACATGTACTTCACGCATGGTAAACACAGGCTAGGCCAGTAGGGGCTTAATAATTTAATGCTGTTTTTATTTGATAAATTGATTTGTTTCAAAATATCTCCTGTTACTAATTTTCAATTAAAAATTATTTGCAAATTGTAAGAAAGATTTGTTACTTAACTCAAAATGGATGAAAAACAATTAATGAACGATTGATCCATCAAATAAAGCTATCAAGATTACAATTCTTAGTTACTATCCTATACATTTTTTATTTTTTTTTAGTTATGATGCATGGATAGAAACATATTTCATTGCATCGATGTATCATTTTGCATACGTTTGAGAAAACTTGTAAATTAAATGTGGATCTCAACATTCTTGCCAATTATTTCATTATTTGTTAAATCCTGATTATATATATTTATTGAGGGCCCTTGACTGGTGAATAAAAACATATATATAGTAACTAAAGGTGGCTTATCTCAACAGTTCATAAGATACTGTATACTTCATGAATTATAAAGAGGGCTGGGGTGTTATGATATTAAACCCAGGAGGCTCAGGCTCTGTATAGGCCTGGCATTATTAATTTGGTGAAAATGCTTGAATAAAAGATAAAATGGGTTAAAGTGGACATTTTGAATAAATATTCATGTTATTTGATAACACTTGATAAAACGTTCAATCTTACATAACCAATTTGATATGTCCTTTTGAAAAATAATCATTAAATTATATCTACTCTTTCATAAAAAGATTTTTCTCTACAAAGTTTCTGGCATTATATTTTTAGTCGAAAAACGTGTGGTATTCCTGTTGAGTTAGATTTACAAACCTGATACCCGGTACTAGACAGTTTCTGTCAACATGGTAATGATGAAGTATTGAGACTGTGCTTGGAAGTACATTGTATTGTAAAATCAAAACTTTCTCAAGAGGTAAACCTAGATAGAGAAAAATATTCAACATTAGTGAGCATGAATGGTCGAAAACAAATTTTCTAAATATATTAATATTTCATTTTCATTGATAAAAAAAAGTTACTCAGCTAGGAACCTTTTGATTTGCCTCATTTAGTAATTAAAGATATTTGTGATATTATCAAATAGAGATCATTTACTATAAATAACTAATTAGTCAAAATAGTGCATGCTAATGTTGTACTGTGCATGTACTATGCCTATATAGTAGTCAGTGTTTGATACGTAATGCACAAGCCAGATGCAAATGCACTATGTATCATCCTTAACTGTTTAGGCAATGCACAACACAATGCTATCATTATTATTATGCTGACTGTTGTATACTGATGTGCAATTCCAAGTCACTGTGACATTTGACTGTTTTCTAGTCCCAACCTAGAGCAAAATTTTAGGGAGACTTCACTTCTCCCTAACAGAAAATTGGGAGAAGTTTGAGAAATCAGGGAGACTTCCATTACTTAACAACGGCATAACGCTATTATCCAAAACTTCTTGGGGATCAATCTTGGGTATAAGCATATAGGAAAACTTGCTAACCAAAAATTGGTGCATTTGATATATCATCTTCGCTAGCCAAGGGTTTACGATTCACTCTGCTCCTCTACAACCCTTTGCAGATATAGCCGACTAAATCAAAACTCGCGCAACGGAATCTGATTGGCTGCGAAGACAAGCGATTGCAGGGAATCTACTAATTGGCGGTGTAGTTCGTTGGGTTTTTATATAAAAATATAAATACATTCATTATTACAATTTTTACGCGATTAATAAATAAAATACAATATATAATTACTAATATATGTTTTTTTTTAATAATTCTTATTTTTTTCTTTTTTCACACGGCCATTTCTCCTAACCTTTTAGATTTAAAATATGTAATTTAGCTGCTCCAATTTAACTCAATCGCTAGATGGCGCTGTGCTGCTTCTTTAAACATTGGCTAAATCTGCCAAGGGTTGTAGAGAAGCAGAGTGGATTGCAAACCTTTGGCTAGCGAGGATGTTGATATATATTTATGCAGATTTATATCAAAAATTACCGAATCAAAAAAAGTTATTTTTTGCACTTCAAATTTATATCCTATTTGGGATATTAGGCACTATAACCCAAACAGACCATTATATGCGATTTAGATATGGCCAGAAATTAGTCGTGACTTTACCCCATTTCATTTGTAACCAGTAACAAGGCACTTTCTCTGGTGACAAAAGTAACATTTATGACAAAACTGTTTATTTCCTTTCCACTACATGGTTTAATTTCATCCAGTAACAATGGTTACAGCTGTGACGAAAATTGGTTTATTTTAAGTTTTTCTGAAATGTAAGACAAACTTTTCTTAGACACCACAGTGAATGTTAATAATTTTTATTTATATGTCAGAACTGCCAGATCATAGGAAGACTGTGTTGTATGCATCATAATTGATCGCTACGAATTGTTTGAAGCAATAATAGAGAATAACAGTGATCTATTGTTATTTCTAAGACCTGAATAAGGTGTTTTGGAATAGATAACTGTGTTCTCTCTGAGTTTCATTTCACTTGCATGTAAGCAGTCTTCACGAAAACTTTTCAAACTAACAGGCCAGTAGGATCAGTGGTCTATCAAAATTTACTGGCCCTCAACAAAACTTTACTTGCCCCCATACATCCATGTGCGTAACATTAAAAAGTTCACGGGGACTCTGTTATGCATAATTGATTACAAATTGTTTTAGACGTTTGATTTTAAAAATATTTACAAGCCCATCTGACTTCTCAATTTTTGTTTTTCACTGATCCTACCCCAAAATTCACTGGCTCCGTCTTTGGACCATTGAGTTTTCGTGATGACTGTGCAAGTCCTGCATTATTAGTTACATGGTTTGTAGTTGACCTAATATGGTTTATACATGGTCAGTGGCTCTCGCCCCATATGGAATTAACTGACCGTGTATAAACCATATTAGGTCAACTAGAAACCATATAACGATTATATCTTACCGACTACCTCTGTTTTAATGATAAAAAGTAAATAAAACAACAACAAAAAAATTAAGCTTTTATAACAATATTACAAGTTTCAATTTGAATACGAAACCTGACGTCATAATGCTCTAAGGATGACGTCATGATGTGCAAGGAGAGATATATTTTATACTGACTATGTATGGAATATACATGGTCACCACGTGACTGCTGTTAGCCAATCATTTTCTTAGAATTCAGCAGGAGGTAAGATATAAGGCATTACAAGTAGAGCACAGACATGGAGGCACACCACGTATATACTAAGCGCACGGTTGACGCAGTGTTTTGATTAATATTTGGAAGGCAAGACAAAAGTGATTTATATTTGTGAGAGGCACCAGTCGACCACAGCTAGTGGTTATCCAATCAATAACCTACCCCTCATCCTAACCCTAGCTACATTGTAACTATCCCTAACCCTTACCCCAAACCTTTACCTAATTTGTAACCAATGTTACCAGTACCACTGTAACCTGTCACAAGTACATCAAAGTTTGTAATTAAATCATTCATAATCAAGCATTGAAACCAATGTAACCAATGTTACTGGGTACAAATAGAAAGGGGTAAAAGTCAAGACGAATTTCTGGCCATAAGGCATATATGGGGCGATTGATCCCAACCTGACCCACAGGGGCTCATCGTGGTGTTTTTGTCTTCTAACTGTGTGACCATGCATCTATAGGGGTGGTCACAAAGTAGGAAGACAAAAATTTCTTACAACGTGACCACCCCCTATACTATAAAATGCACAAGCCCCTTGGAGTGTGTACCAGGCCAAGGCTTTGGTTTTTTTGCTCTTTTTTCTACCCACCTCCGTTTCAAACCACAACACGGTGAGAAACGTGATCCATTTATAATAAAGATTTTATAATCGTTCTGATCAGTCATATTATATGTAACAAACCTCAAATGTCAACAGTTTCTCATGATGGAAGCAGGCGTTCCGGCCTCAGGTGGCCCAATCGGATCACCTCGCTCTTTTCCGTAGCACGCTAGAAAAGAGGGAAAACCCGAGGTAATCCGATTGCCTTGGCCCATTCGAATTTCCTCTAAATAAAGTTTTGTCATGTAATTAATTATGCGGTTCTAAATTACTGAATTTCGCAGATCTTACTTATTTTACCCGGGACGTCTCTCCGAACAAACATCATGAGACGCGTAGGCGTGGTGGGATATGGACATCTAGGTAAACATTAATGTATGTTCGTTCACAGGGGCTCGGTTGTCGGATAGTAGAGTTCTTTATTATTTGTTTCCGAATACAAAAATGATTAAAATTAGTAATCTTAAGTGTATTTCTGTATATTGCATTAAAGACATTAACTGAAAACTCCTGTTTCAATCATGTTAAAAAACGGTATACAAAGTACATTTTAAAAAAGTATTAGATTCATTGGGGTACTCGGTTTACGTTACGTTTTAAATACGTTCTCCAATTTCTCCAACGATTTCTAACGAGAAGTAGGTTGGAAAATAATCAAATTACTTACCACATCGTCAGACTACATCTGTGTGCCGCATAATGAATGAATCGTGTCGAAATGTACTAGATAATTGGCAAACTTATCGAAAGCAAAGAGAGCAAAATATTATAAATGAAAATGGGGAAAAAAATAAAACATTTAAAATGAAAAGATATTTGAACATATATATACAATAAATTAAACGGGATATGGAGCGAACAAGGACTCAGGCGAATAGGTAGATAGGGCGAACGAACCCAATACTGGTTAACATGGTCAATTCAGGGAACCCCAGAACTGTTGGTGGAATGTTTCATATAAATGTACACACTATTTAAAATGTACATCCCAGGTTAACAATTTCCACTTAGTTGATTTTATCATGCCAGTCTTCATGGTCTTATTACATTTAGATCTGCAGCCAATATTACTTGGAAATGTCTGAAGCAGCGCTTATTTGTAATATTCAGATATTGACAGTTTCTGCTTCTGAACAGGAAAGTTCCTTGTGGAGAAGATCCAGGAACACCCAGATCTGGAGTTAGCTTTTGTATGGAATCGGTCTCCGGCAGCCTTAGAAGGATTCCCAAAGGATCTGGTCCTACAGGATTTGAAGGATTTCAAAGAAAGGTAGGCATCATAAGACTATTTAATAAATTTAAGCATTAGGCTAAAGAAAGTTCAAATTTCCTAAACAAATTTGAGTTATTAATATCTGATAAACCAGTCAATTAATCAGATAATTTGCGTTGTTGACCTAGAAAAGTGGATCTTATTGTTGAGGTGGCCCACCCTGACATCACTCGGCAGTGGGGACCCATATTCCTACAGGAGGCAGACTACATGGTGAAATCTTGGATATCAAACAAAAAATAAAAATGTATTGTTTTACATGTGTCAATGGCAACAACTTGGTTATTTCCTAATTTTACAAGTATAGCTTTTATTTGTATTCAAATATATTTTTCTTCACCATCATGACTCGAAATCATTAATAGGTAATAACTTGTGCATGTGTTTCACAGATTGGCTCCCCAACAGCTCTAAGTTCACAAGAACTGGAGACAAGTCTAAGGACAGCCGCTATTAAGCATGGTCTGTATGTCCCCAGTGGGGCATTCTGGGGGGCAGAGGACATCAAGAAGATGGCTGACAGGGGAACTTTAGAGGTAAGACATGTTGACCGGGTGTTTAAAGGTAAAAATTAAATTTATGGATAAATCACTGTTGCAGGGTCATCTTCCCAAGTCAAAGGTTTCTGAGGAAAGGAGCAAATCAGAAACTCTTGACTTGTGAGGTATGGGTAATGTATGTACACATAAATTTAGGACGGAAGGCAAAGTGAAATTGATTTGTCAGACATGGAGGCAAGGCACAGGTAAAACATGGAGTCTGAGTGGAGGCAAGGCTTAGGTAAAACATGGAGTCTGAGTGGAGGCAAGGCACAGGTAAAATATGGAGTCTGAGTGGAAGCAAGGCACAGGTAAAACATGGAGTCTGAGTGGAGGAAAGGCACATGTAAAATATGGAGTCTGAGTGGAGGCTAGACACAGGTAAAACATAGAGTCTGAGTGGAGGCTAGGCACAGGTAAACATGGAGCCTGAGTGGAGGCAAGGCACAGGTAAAACATGGAGTCTGAGTGGAGGAAAGGCACATGTAAAACATGGAGGCAAGGTCAAGATAAAAATCAATAGTTAAATGACTCAGTGCACCTGGTTAGGTAAAAATTCACATGTAACTGATAAATTTTAAGGAAAACCCACTTGGTCCATTAAATAAGACACTGAGGTAAGGTGAAATATACAATGTCATGTATATAGGTAAGGAAATGGAGAAATATACATGTATATAGGTAAAAAAATGGAGACAGGCTGCATGAACTATAATAAAATCAGATATTGTTTATTACAGAACCTAAAGGTCACAATGACCAAGCATCCATCCAGCTTCAAGCTGAATGGGGACTTGAAGACCAAAAATGACCAAGTCAAGGACACCAAAGTCATTCTGTATGATGGTAAATAATTCAATAAACATCATTAAAAGGGGACAACCACTCACAAAAAGATGACCACTCTAAAAATAAATTTACTTTGCATTTAACATTCATCAGCATTAAGTTTATGATACATATATCATTCCAGTAATTTATTATTAGAGCTTAATTTAATCAGAGATGTACTTTTTTCTTGAAGGACCTGTGCGAGAGTTATGTCCCCTGGCTCCTAACAATGTGAACACAATGGCAGCAGCAGCTATTGCGGCACACAATCTGGGATTTGACAAAGTGTCAGGATCCATTGTATCAGACCCTCAGTAGGTTACAGGACATTTCTGTCAAATTCAATTTAAGTCTACTGGTAAATGCTTGACTATGAAATTTGGGATGATGACTTTAATTGTTAATAAGCAAGTGTTTTTTCCAATGATTTCCACAGAATGACAGACTGGCACATCGTAGAAGTGGAAGTCTGGGGACCCAATGGTTTCAATGTAAACACAACCAGGAGTAACCCTGCAGCGGTTGGGGCGGTCACTGGAACAGCCACGTATGCTTCCTTCCTCAGCAGCATGCTGGGTAGGTCAAAGGACATTCCATACACCCTTGGACAGAATATATCTTCTTTTGTATGGTCAAGAGATTTGAGTTACACAAATGTATGCTGAAAAGACCTTATTTAAAAGCTTAATTTCTTAAAATTTCCAGGTGCAAAAGGTAAAGGTGCAGGTGTCCACCTATGTTAATGAAGAAAGAAGGGAGGAAATGATCAAACATTGAAAGACTTCTATCATTACTGTTTTATATCAGAAATCATGCATTCCAAAGAACACTGTGATTAGTTTATAGGAATCTCTAATATTGAAATAAAAGTTTTAATGAAAAAACTGTGCTGAAATGTCATCTTTTTTTTAAATTTCAAATCTTGTGTCATTGTAGAGAATTGAAGTTTAACAAACCATCAATGTCTAGAACTTACTAAAGCTCACTTCCAAGTATTACAGTACCTGCAGTTCATTTAATTTTCTCACATCAAATTAAATATTGTTTCATTAAAATGTTGTGGTGTTCATCTAATAAAGTAACAAAACTAGCTGCTTGTTTCCTGATAAAACATTTAATAAAAATCTATGCTTGTAAATTATATTGATATTTACATATATTCAGTTATGCACATTCTCAAATGAGAATAATTTAAAGTGTCTGCTCTACAGTTACACGAAATGAGATTTCTGGACAATAAAAGATCTACGTGTTGTAAACAGGATATCACAATCGTCACAGGGTTTTGCTGAGAGTGGGCCTTTGATTTATCTCTGTGTGAGTGTCCGGCAGTGGGCTGGACCGGTCAGCAAGGGTCATGTGACCTACATCCAGGCTGTCCTCCTTCCGTAATTCTGTAACAACAAAGGTTAATACGACTGTGTACCCAGCTGTGTACTATCAAGACCAAGTTTTCACAGAAGTACATGTATTGCCATGTACTAGCAAAAGAGAACTTGTTCATAATGAAATAGGTATACTATAGTGGTGTGCCATGTGCATCACATGTCCCTGAACAGGAAAACTTTACATAGTTTATCTTCTATTTAAATACAACACAATAGTTTATATAGAACATCTTAAAAACCAATACATGTATATAATATTTGGTTGAATGGTGTCAAAAAACAACCACTAAACACCTGATATATCACTTCTCGTTAGTAACTTTCTAAATATTATATATTTCTATATAATTAAAAATGACACATGATAGCAAGAGTCATAAATAGTCATACCTTGGGGGCGAAGCCGCGCACCCTCATCCTCTCCGTCTCATGCTGGAGGAAGTCCTCATACTCGCGCTCCTCCTGTTGCTCGCGATCTTCCTCCTCCTTCATCCTCTGTCGCGCCGTCATCTGCTGCTCCTGACGCGCCGTCATCTAAAAGGGGGATAACCAAGGATTTATTACAGAATGATAACCAAGAACCATGTTACAGGAGAAAAAATAAAATCATCTGAAAAGGTCAGAAAAAGGGCTGTGTTACTGTTACAGAAGTATAAAGGAAAATAAAGTAATCGAAAGGGGGATAACCAAGGGTTGTATTACAGAAGTAAACAAAAAATCCTGTAACATACAGAAGACAAATCCAAACAGGCCATAACCAAGCATTGTTACAAAATATACAGGTGTTGGGAATCAGTTTTGAAATAAGAAAATGGTTTGAGAATACATTATATTACAGGTTTTCCTTCCCAAAATACTATTTAAAAAAATTCCCATCAAAGGAGTATCATTAAGATTTTTGATTACAGAAAATTAGTTGTAGAATGAGGTATCAACAAGTGCAACTGATATTAACAACCAGAATCACTAACATAATAAAGACATATTAAACATGTCTCACCTGTCCCTTGAGATCAAGCTTGAGAGCCTCTTTCTGTTCCTCAGCCCTCTCTAGGTCACGCTGTGTCATCTGATTGGCTATCTCCATCTCCTCGATCAGCTGTTCTCGTTGCCGTAGCGACTCCTCTCGCTCTCTCTGTACTTCCTCTAGCTTCTCCTCAATCTGCTGTTGTCTGTCCTTGAATACCTGTGAATAGTATTGACTTTGTGAAGGGAGACTACTACATTAATCCAATGGTCAAAAAATTGAGCAGAAATTTAAATAAGGATAAAACCATCCACACAATCTACTTGTATACAGGTATTATTTTTTCAGAAAACAACATAAAAATCATTCATAAGGGTACAAAATTTTTTTTTTTGAAATACAAAGTACCATATATAGTAGTCATGTTGTCAAAAAATTTAATCAAATTATCAGTTTAGTTTTGTGGTATATAGACAAACAAACCTCTCTCATCAGTCTCTCACGAGCTTTACTTTCCCGCGCCCACTCAGCATCTCTCTTCTCCCACATTCGAGCAGCCTCTTCCCTGTAAGGACATTCACATCATTAACTTAGTATTACATCAATTTCAACAGATTAATTTCACTGCTGAACTAATGTTCACATGAGACAGCCACTAGTTGACAGTGAGAGGAGGGACTTACTGGTACAACATGTCTAGCTCAGCTTCTCTGGCCTTCTCCACTCGCAGCTGGTCTTCTATCACCTGGTAAGTAATTACAGACATGTAGTTTGTTTATAGAGTCATTTTGCCGGTATTAACTTATAAAGTGGAATAAAAACAGATATGAAACTTACAATCACAGGAAGTAAGCCCAGTGTGAATTTAGCACATGTACTATAGATTACTTGTTATACAACTACCGGTAGTAGCACTTTTTATGAATCAAGTATATATGCATTTAAAATGTGTCTGAATTCTGGAATAATCAATTCACTATATACATGTAGAGTAGCATTTCAATGATACAAAAAATAACCATCTTGTCTCTCACCTGCCTCATCCATTCAGCGTCAGCTTGAGCTTTTTCTCGTCTTGTGGTCAGAACTTCCCGTTCCTCTTTCTCTCTCTCAATCAAAGCCTCCAACATTTGCTTGTCTTGTTCCTACATTAAAACACTCAATGAATCTTACATGGTCACAGTTATACTTCTCTAGTTCACTAATTTCTTTCGCTACATTACCGGTATATGTGCATACATTTATAACAGGATCTAACAAGATCACTAAAACCAGTCATGTTGCCAACAAAAGCTGGTCTATGTATTTGAAACACAGCTTCAAGTAAGAATGTATTTCAGTTAGATTTTTATATTACCAGTTCCTCTTGGATTTGTCGGGATCTTCTCATCATTTGAGCCTTGTGTTGTCTCAGAAGCATTCGTCTAGAGGAAAATAATCATATGTAAACTCAATAGATCAACTATATTGCATTAAGGGATAGACATTAACTTTTCAATTCATTAACTTTTCACTTGCCCAAAGGGCAAGAGAACTCAAACTCTGACTTGCCCGAATATAAAAATTGGTAGGCCGAAAATCAGTAAGACTTCACAATATTCTTTTTTTTTTGAGTAACTCACAAATATGATGACCAAATACATAGTCTTTTTATATGGTAAGCTCAGTTGCTGGTTAAAACATCCATGGACCAGACTTTTTGGCATACAGAGCATATCATACCAGTGTCTGTGTCAATTATACCTATAAACTTGGACGGCCATTAAGCCTCATTTACTTTAAGTAACATGTTTTGTTTAATTTTCGATGAATGTTTCTTCCCTACTCAATCACTACAGAGAAGACTGCGAGGTCAATCGAAGTGTGACATGATTCATAATCAGGATAAGTCTATCAAGGTAAAATCTAATTTAATAATTGAATAAACGATGATAGGAAATAACTTATCAATAATTAACACAGTTAATGCAAAGTTATAGTGAAAGTTTAGTACCTTTACAAATTATTTTTCAATTAAAGTTAAATATTTCTATTCAAGTTTTCATTTGCCCGATCGGACAAGTAAGTTCATAGTTTCACTTGCCCGAAATGAGAGTTTACTTGCCCCGGGCAATTGAACAACTGTTAATGTCAATCCCTGGCCTTTATAAATGTCACGAAACTTCAAAATTGAACCAATGAATGTACATAGGACTTAGCATAACTTGTAAAAGAGGTTGTGCATGTTCAATTCAAATTTTTGTAAGAACAATCATAATGAACAAAGGTTATGAATAGTGATTCCTACAGGGATAAATGAAGTAACCATGTAAACTGTTGAATGTACCACTAAGACTAAGGGAAAATGTTATTCCACAGGACACTACTTACCCCATTTCTCTCTGTCCACGAGCTGACTCCATCTTTTTACGCTCTTCTTCTAAATCTTCTAGTCTCCACTGCTCCTTCTGTAGGGCATCTTGTTCTTTCTTCAATCTCTCTGCCTGCAGTTCAATACTTTCATTATCTAATGTTTCTAATGTGTTTCTTTGAAAGCAACTTATACATAATAGTAAATAGATTACATTTATAAAGAACATTTCTCCCTTGAGAACCACCATATCAATTGCAAACATTCATAGAGAGGATCAATATTAAATTGTACTGGATGGAAAAAAATAATCTTTGTTAAACGGAATTTTTATGTTAATCAAAAGCCGAAATAAGATAAATAGAGAACATTGCTGATTAAACTCTAACAACAGATAAACAAAGAATGTTCAACAGGTCTACCCTATGCTAGCTATTCTATAATAAGATATACACTGAGTGTTCTAAAGTTCTACATGTATCTTCACATCTATCTAACCTCTGACTCCCGATCTCTGAGTTCCAGCATCTGTTCCTTCAGAGTGTCCTTCCACCTCTTCTCATCTTCTAACTTCTCTTCTTCCTTCTGTCGTTCCTCTTCTAGAGCTGCAATTCTCTCCTCCTCCATTTCTCTCTCGAATCTTTCTTTTTCTTGCCTCTCCTGTTCCTCTTTCTTAAAAACAAAAAGGAACACCAATAAAATAAAGAATTTTGTTCTATATTCTTATAAGGCATCACCATTTAATCAGTTTAAAAAATAATTTTCATCCTAGTATACACCAGACTCGGAGCAATATAGTATCAATCAGACTAAATAGAAGTACGTGTAGCTGACATCTATTCATTAATACTTTTTGCTGTCCACATCCATTAATACTTTTTGCTGTATAATATGGAATATTTGCCCCCCTTTTATTTTCGCACCTTTTGCCCTCCTTGTGCGAATTTAAGACTGGGCGAAATTCAATGTCTCAAATTATCGTCTTTAACCACAACTTTGTCTGGGTGAATTCAAGACGGGATGAATCCCTTTGCAAGTGAAGAAGGGTGAAAATAACACAGGGCAAAAATAATCCTACATCAGTATATTATCATCAAGCCTATGCCTGACTCTGCAAGTGAAGAAGGGTGAAAATAACACAGGGCAAAAATAATCCTACATCAGTATATTATCATTAAGCCTATGCCTGACTCTCCCCTAAAAACAAGAGTTATTTCTCCCTACTCCCCAGGCTCCCCTCTTACCTCTCGAACTTCATCCACCTGTGAGCTCCATTTATCCACCACATGGTTTTTCATTTGTTCTGATTCAAGCTTAAAAAGAGTTACAAGAAAGGGAATTTTCAAAAATTGTAGGACAATTGTCAACTATTTATACTTCTTACTACTGTTGTTCAACAATTTTTATACAATTTATCTTTTTTTAGTTCAAGTCTTTTTAGTAAAGGTTTGTTGCTGTTGATTTCATTACCAGTATTTGAGGAGTCTGTAGTTTAAATATGTAAAACTCTCTACAGTCAAAGGAGAATGCTGATTGAAATGCTCTCTGACAAAATCTTATATAAAGTTTTAGGAATTAACACTACCTTTCTAATATCTGGATTGTTTTGTCTCCAATATTCATACAGCTTTTCTGATGCTAACTGAAACACATAAACCAATGATTTAATCATCTATCCAAACATGTACATGATGTAGGTCTGAACATTTAATTTATAACTCCAAGTTATCACTTAAACTCTAATTCTTTAAAATCATTTTTGATACTTGTCATTATATAGAAGAGATTTTAAGTCAATAATGCATGTTAATGTATGATGAATATAAATATGTTGCCCTACAGACTTTTAAGTAAGGTGCAGGACTAGCTTACATGTTTTCGTTTTTCTTCCCGAGCACTCTTTAGGGAGTCCACTCTGTCTCTCATGTCTTCTAGACGGTCATAATTGTCCACCGAGTATCCCTTCAGTTCAGCCTAAGTCAGAGAAAACAGCACAATGAAAAGAGCCAAGATATCATCCAATACACAGACTAAAATATTCAACTACATATAATATCTGTTAGAGGACTCACTTCAAACCTGTACCTCTCTTGTCTCAGCATGGCAGCAAGTCTTTCTCTGCGTAGAGCTAAATTTTTGGCCTTCCTCTCTGTGTCTTTGCCTTTTTCATAAGCATCCATACTATGAAATATAAGAATTTAGTAACTGTTAAGTTTTGTTGCAGATAAAAGTACTCCAAACATGAATAGTTCTCCATTTTAATATATGGACACAGAAGACAACAAAATGTTGCAATCTTAATTCTATGGTGTTAACATTGTAATTTGTTGGGAATAAAAACATCATGACTAGCAATATATATAATTCAAAATCTATGAATGCTAATTAATAACACGTTAAAAAGATAGACTTTTGTATAATTACACAACAGCTGGCATACATATGGTACATACAATTCAATGAATACTTTAACTTGTAATGCCTGGGTGATATACTGTTTTAGATTCTATATATATAGTCTTGAGCAATACCTAGATCTGAGTGATCTCTCCGACTCCCATTCACTCTGTTTAGAGGCCGCAATGTTAGATTTCTGGAAATAGTTGGCTGTGTTGCTCCATCTCTCTCGGAGATGGTCATCATGGTTTCTGTTTCTTACTATGGCCTGTTCATAGACATTCCTCCTGGTTGTCCAGTAGTGTGGCATAGATGGTAAGGCCATTGTACAGTATTGTCTATGCAACAATTAAAAACTGAAAGAAACATTAAATTTGTGTGGATATGCAGTTTGAATTCGATCATATGCAATAACTCCCAGTCTTTTACACACTGAAACACATCCACTTCTTACCTATACTTAAGAGATGTATACATATTAACTAAAACAGTTCAAAGAGTGGTTAATCAAGTCATTCAAGTCATTGCTTATCTTATAGAATAGTTCATAGATATTTATGATTCAATATGAATATATTGTCATTCTATTAATTTTTTTCAAGTATCTGGTCAGAGGACTGTTTATTGTAACATATATATACATGGACATTTAACAGTGTCTAATTCATCAATTAAAACCTGAATTGTGACATTAAGTGGCATATCGAAACAAGCACAGACCTGAATATTTTAAAATATTTACTACAATTTTAGGATCAGATCACATATTCTACAAAATACTTACCATAAAAGCCTGTCTGATCACACTATATCGTTCACTGTCATTTAAAATCACATGTTCTTTCTTGTTTTCAAATACTGTAGCGAATGTCAACAGGATGTTTGAGAACCGTGCGCATGCGCGAAGCGTGTATAAAAATAAAATTAGTTCAATGGTATAATTATTTCCGAACTTGTTTACTGAAAAATTTTGCGCTTTCTCGAACTTGTGACCAATTACAATTCAAAATTTCATATTCGCCCACACATTGATATGGTTCAGTTTGATAATAGTTCAGTATTGAGAAATTACTGTCTACGATTTTTTTTAAAGATGAGGTGGTCGATCACCACAAACCCATACCCCCCCCCCCCAAAAAAAAAAAATTAATTAAATAAAAAAAAATCTTTAAAAACCACGTACATAATTACCCGAAAAATAGCAAACATTAATAATTAATATATTGAATGCTGATGGATAATTTTTTACAGAAAGTAAATTTTATTCCCAAGTGAAATAATTAAATATTGCACAAGATAAAATTTAAATTGTTTTTTTAAACATCAATTTAACTGGAATTGATCTGTATAAGAGTATATCAGTAGCAATATGGTACATGTACTATATCCCATCTCCATTAGGTATGGTACCAGAGACATAAATGTTATTTATGTCTCTGATGGTACATAATATAGATCACTTAACTCAAACGTTCCCCGCCAGTGTTTTATTGAAGTCTTCCAGTCAACAACAACAGATTTAGAGCATACTCATAATGTATATAAATTCCTATAATAAAATGCAAGGAATTTTAAAATAACAACAAAAATTTGAAAGAAGCACCCCATGCCGATTTTAAAATCTTGCTTTAACGAGAATTGGTGACGCACAAACCCATGATTTAACCAATATCGAATTTTTACAGGATGTTCACATTTTTTATTTATCATACGAAAAGATGAACTTTTGAAAAATTACGGTGTTCAAAAGTAAATAAATCAAATTAAAAAGAGAAAAATAGAATTAAACGTTGGGCCAACACAAAAATATTGAATATCCCTTCCGCTTCATAGCCACGCAAGCGCAGGGGAATGTAAATACTGCAGCGTGGCATATATCATGAGCCAATATTTACATTCAGTGTATATTTCCCTTTATGATTGCATTGAAATCTGCGACGTTCAATTTCCTATGAATACACTTAGCCAATTCATGCACCATGAGCACAGAATCTGATATATATAAACGTCACCACGTGTTTTGAGTATATTTATTATTGCGAGATTAAATAAAACACTCAAACTTACTTAACCAATTTGATATATACTAATGGAAAAAAATAATCGTTAAATCAAATCTATTCATCAATAAAAAGGTTTTTTTCGACACAGTTTCTGGCATACAAATATGCATTAGTATGAATATGAATATATAGGCAGTGTATGCTTATTTTTGGATGTTGTCGGTCATACCGCGCGGTATTCAATTTGTCTGCACCACTTGGTGTGTTATAGGACCGACGACATCCAAAAATAAGCATTCAATGCTTAAGTGGCCTCTCATTGAAACCTGATGTCTCCAAGAACTATACATTTATTAAGATGCACTACTCTCTGTAAATGCATATTTCTTACCACAGACATCGAATAGCTTCACATTCAAATTCTTTTCTCACTGTAACTATTTTTAGACAGCAATCGCAATCACGTGACACTAAAATCAATGTCCAAAACAACTCGGTTTGTTTACATGTGTATTTTCCGGATGGGTTTTAATGACTTGTAAACTGATAGATAATGATTTATGATGCGTGAAACCTTCTGTATGATGAAAATTAGTATATTTCTTCTGATTTACGTTGTCATAATCAAAAAGTAAAACATGCATTTTGAGTCACCGTGGCACTTTAAATTGTTATACTGACACTTGTGAACTGGGAAAAATTACAACAGAAGTTCTGCACTTGATGCAATTCTTAACTCCTGCAATTCAGTGACAGAATCATGGAATATGTGTGTGTGTGAGAGAGAGATAGGGTGTGTGTGTGTGTGTGTGTGTGAGAGAGAGAGAGATAGGGTGTGTGTGTGTGTATGTGTGTACTTGTGTGTGTGTGCAAGAGAGAGATAGTGTGTGTGTGTGTATATATACATGTATGTGTGTACTCATATATATAAAAGTAATTTAATAATGAAGCTGCCTTGTAAATTCACCCAAGCACTAAAAAACAAGAAACTCTAGCTAGTCTTATTGCACATTTTAATGCTATTTCATCACAGAACAAATGTAAATAAATCTGACACTAATAAAAACAGTCAACACAATACACATACATGTACTTCACAGATCAGTAACAACAACTTCACCAAGAGGACTGTCCTGTGCATATAATACAGACAACATATCACACGATACGGGCTAATGTACACAGTGATGTGGAATATCGACCACTGGATACGATGTAAACATCAGATGATACATCGGATCATGTCAGAGTCAATTATATATAGCTCTTCAGGTTCCTTGGGATAGCACTTTGCCACAGGGCTAGAAAATAAAGAAATGCATTCATAAAACAAAACTGTCATATGCATTTAAAGATATTCTTGGACAATTGTTCATAAAACTTATCACTAACAGAGTTGGTGATTTTACCTTCTGTTGATTAAAGATCATTTATGAGATGGTAACATTTTCTGAAAATTTTACCTTGATAAAGATATGAGTGGGTAACATTTTCTGTAGCACTGGGTCGATGGGATCAGGGTAGCCAATCAGGGTAAAGTTGAGCTTGGGTAGGTTCACATGCCCCGCTACCAGTGGAAACAAGTTGTACTTCAGTTCGTAGGGAACACCAGGCAAGATTCGGAAGTGGAACTGTAACCAACAAAACTCAAGACTGACAACACTGTATGAATGTAACATATAATTAACTGAAGACTGAAAGGGGAAATGCACCTCTCATCCTTAAACATCTTTTATCTCATGTTCTTAAAGAAGAAATACCGGTACAAAAACATAAAATATTTTATTCAAAACAAAAAAATATCTTCATATAAAACACAGAATTATAAATGTGAGGTAATAGACAATTATGCCTTTAGTCTCTACTTATTCCTTCTGAATCAGCAATGTTTTAAAAACATCAAAAGAACATACCTGTTTATTCCCCGAGAACATGAAGCAATCATTGGTGTCCATAGCAACCTCCAGTTCCTGCGGGTAAGGGGTGCGGTTCTGGAAGATGTAGGAAAGGGGTAGTAGGGACTTGACCCCGCCAAAAGCCGGCAGGCGTAGATCTACCGACAAGGGAATGAACTCTGTATCCACGGAGGGCAGCGGGAATATGGTGTCTACATAGGGAATGTCCTCATCTGTTTTACTGTGAAGACCAGAATATAAAACTACTGTACATGTTTATCACATTATAACTCACATCCATCATGTAAAGATAATTGTGTAATGTAGAATTAATGATGCAAAAGAGCACTATGATTCAAGATTACCAGATACAGCCATATAAGATCTATGAACTCCTATCCTATCTACCAAGAGGTCACTCACCGTCTCCATGACACAGCATACGTTCCCAAGGAAACAGCTGTAGGGGCGGGGTTAACGGTCCTCAGACAGAAGCACTCAGAGGCACACTCCGACTTGTTCAACGACACTGAAACAAAACGCAAGCTTCAATTAAATGCGTGGTTCAAACAAAACACCATAAGTAAAATAAATGAAGAATAGATGCAATGAATAGGACTATCTGTATGTACATTGTATAACATTGTACGGCGTTCTTTCAGTATATGATAATAACCTAACTCCATGTAATGTAGATTTCAATTCTATCAATAAGCAGTATACCGGTAATATAGCGATACTTGAGACATTATTTACTTTTTCAGTAATATTCAATTTTAAAAGAAAAGATTAATTGATTGTTTGAGCACACACTGACCTCCCTGTAGCTGTGATGTCACATCCTTGTCAACATGGCAGACATTTGGTGCCTACAATATGAAAGTGACACAATCAAATAGGTGCACTAATAAATTTCATCAAAAGAATTATGATCTATTTGAAATGGGTGACTTTTCATCTGCACCCAATTCTACAGCATACAGGCAACATTTATAGCCTGATTAACAGTAAACAGGTAGCATGTATTGCTTGGAGGAACAGTAACCAGGTCACATGTATTTTGTTTGGATTAACTCACCAGGCGGAGTCGACTGGCTGACATCTGGATGGTCCAGGGAGACGTACAGTTCAGTTCCGGACTCAACAAGAATGGCTCGTGAATCTGTACCATATCCAGGGCCTCAAACTGTCAAAATGGACAACATCCAAGAACATGTTTATAAAACCTGATATACCGATGTAATTCATGTACAAGTGAGTGTTCAATGTATTGATCATTTTATTTTTGTTTTTCAAAATCTTATTTATAAAATATCTAATTTATTATGAATATTACAGAAACTCATAAAAATGACTATTTCTCAATCTGATCAGATACATGTTACATAGACTTGAAGCCTGACCTTCATAGCCAAGACTTTAAGATTTTTTTTACCTTCATGGACAGGAGTTTGACGGACACCTCAAAGGGGTTGACTGTGCTGAGAGAAAGCTCCTCCTCCTTCTGACAGGAGCAGGTCATGGTGCCCTGTCTACTGGGGATGGACACCTCATACTCCACCTGTCATAACAAACAATACCACAGTAACAAGTATGTCACAGACAGACACATCTACACTGTCTACAAAGAGCAGGTCATGGTGCCCTGTCTACTGGGGATACTCCACCGGTCATAAATAACAATACCACAGTAATACACAGACACGTCACATAAGATCAACACTAACTGTCAAAATGGTTGCCATAGAAATCTTTAGTGTAGAAACCTGGGCTGCCTTTTACAAAAGAATTTACAACTTACAACCAAATTATTGATAAGCTACCATTGGCAAATGTTTTAACTTAAAACCAGTAGAACATTCTTCCAAGAATTGAAATTATTCAATATAAATGATTGTGTATGAATTTTGCACATTGATGATCATTCCATGACACTGATTTATGACTTTGTTGCTAGTAAGTTGTTTAGTACAGTAAAACTCATTGAGTACGAACACGGATATAGCAAATTCTCGGTTATAGCGAAGTCTTGTGAAGTCCCTGGAAAATTCTTAAATTCTTACAACTCTTACAGTTATAACGAACTCGACTGATATAGCGAATTGATTTTGAGTGAGAAATAGCGAAATTTACTTCTTTTACAAGTGTTTTAAAGTTTTAAAAATTAGCTTTACCAATTGAAACCATTCTTTGAAAGAGTTTATTTTTACATAAATCCTTCAATTTACTGTCTAATTATTTAAGGTTTCTAAAGAAGTTCCTTTATTTCATGCCACAATAAGAACAAATGGTATTCACACTTAACATATTCTTACTTAATATATTCAATTACTCATGAAGGGTATCTGCTATAAACATTTCTCCAAAATCAATCAAAGCATCATTTTTTGGTGTGCAGCACACAGTCATATACTTTTCTTTGTGTAACATCTGGATTTTAAATAAAATGTTTCACTAACATTTCAGGTAGAGATGACTTTTTTTACAGTAAATATATACTTAAATTTTGTGGTACTGACTGGTACATGTATGTACTATATATAAATAACATGTACCTTTAAAAAGACAATCCTTGTCCCTGTGTGTAGATTCTTAATGTACAATTTTTTGGTACACTGAAAAAATAATTATAGAAATACAAAAACTAATTGGGAAATTAGTAATATCAGTGCAAACACATGCCACATAGAAATTACAATCTAAAATATGGACATTCTTAAACAATTTGAAATATTTAGATTTGTTCAATAATATCTTTTGAAAACATTAAGTAGTCATTTAAAAGTTAGTCCAACGATAATTTCCTTAATCTCTGACCTGTCCCCCTTTAGGAATGGTGCCAACATCAATGTCACTGATTCTGTTGACCGTTTTATCACTGAGGTTTGGTGCATCAAGACAAACTTGAACTGTAAGAAGCACTGACATGTTATACAAACTACTGCATAAGGTATAATACAGAGCTTTTTTTTTTCAAACAGACTTTACACTTAGTGTGGATTCTAGAATATTTTTGTTTTGAATTGACGTTATCTGCTTGTATGACAGTGCAGAACTTGAATTACTTACTTAACTGGTCTGCCATATTAGTAGATGAATCCTCCTTCACACCAAAAGACAACCTACCAATGGAAGCAGAGTACTATATGGACAGTTTTTCTACATAAAGTAGAGAGATCAGTTTTTAGTAGTTTAAAATTAAGTTCACATAATCTTGCCATAGAAAAAGGTAGACACTTATCTATTCCAAACCATAAAAGACTTTGTAACTATTGTAACATTAGAGCAATTGAAGATGACTTTCATTTTTTATTCAGCTGTTCTAAATATATTCATTTGAGGACAGTTTTTGAAAGAATTTTATATACATGTTTTCCTACTAGAAATAATTTTTCAAAAATGTCAGATATCTCTAAGGCTAAGTTCTGTTTTAATAGTAAATCTTCAACATTGTTGAAAATAGCTCTCTCATTTATCAATAAATGTACATCATACAGAAATAGTGCACAAGCTTAATTGTCAGAACTATTTTCCTCTCATGTGAATGTGAAATATAATTATACATGTACATGTATATCTTTCATACTGATGTGTAATAAAAACAATACTTCTGTTTATGCATATATTGGGCCTTTGCCAATTATTGTAATTGTGTTTGTGCCAATAAAATATTTGAATTTGTATTTAATTAATAAATAATAATCAGACTGACAGCTGTATGTAACCACAGGAAAAGATGTGTGTATCTATCTTACTAATACAGTACATGGAATATGACAAACTACATTTTTGCAACTGACACTCTACATGTACATATTCTCTGTACTACATTAAAATATATATATATACTAACTGTACCAGACACATAGCATTTGAATATCTGACATACTACCTATATATATACCTGATATTCTAGATTGGCACACCTGACACTGTACCTACTCTCTGTACCGACTGACACTGTACCTACTCTCTGTACCGACTGACACTGTACCTACTCTCTGTACCGACTGACACTGTACCTACTCTCTGTACATAATTGACATTGCCGATATCTACGTCCTCTTTATTGTTTACACACCCGACACTGTACCTATTCTCAGTACATATCTGACGTTGCCGATATCTACGTCCTCTTTATTGTTTACACACCTGACAAATTACCTTATCTCTGTACATACCTGACGTTGCTGATATCTACGTTCTCTTTATTGTTTACTGTCAATGACAGGAAGTAGAACTCATTCAACAGACAGGGTGGTTGATGACAAAGGTCAAGGTCAACCTTGGCTGTCCTTGGTAAGACCCTGGAACACATACAACATGTACAGAACACAGTGGTGTAACCTAGCTTTGTTTTGAACTCAACATTCAACAAGTACATGTATATATGAGCAGCTTATTTATTGATAATTAATAGCACATTGGCACTCTTTGCTGAATTTTAGTTAATGATTTTAATAAAAAAAACCCACAAATAATAGACAAGCATTTAGACAATAAATAACTACAGACAAGGCAAAATCAAATCTACATACATGACTCTGAAAATTTTTGACCATAAAAACTCTGAGTAAAAAGAAGTGATTTCTATAAAGATTCTCTGATCTGTCAGAACTTACTTGGTTTTGGGTCGGACGCCAACACTGTCCCATTGTATCTCGCCATGCTTTACCTGGGGTTTACCAATCACCTGTGGGGAGATAAAGGGGGTGAGCAGGGCATCCCCACCCCCTCCCATCCACTTCAGTAGGGCACAGCGCCCTGTGTCAGACCCTAACTCCAACACCATCGAGGTCACCTATAAGCATCACATCCATCGTCAGAGTGGTATACAAGTAGAGAGCATTCTCTTTTATCAAATCTAATCTTAATCTATATTACTTTAAAAATTGACCAACTGAATAAGTCTATTGCACAAGACAAGTATGTCATGAAAGCAAATTTGCCTACAATTTAACTACATTTCTGCCCTGTAAGGGTAGCATACACACTTTATGATAGTATACTGTGGAATCATTAGAATTCGTGGTGGCTCAATTTTCATGGTATTCATGGGTAACCCCCCACCCCCAAATTTACCTCCTCGACTATTTTCTTTTTTTGAAAGAGTTAGTTCTCTTACTGAAACTGAAAATCGTCTCATCCACCAAAAAATACATCCCCACAAATAAGCAAATAAGCATAATCCAAAAAATTAGCAGTAGCAATTAGCAAAATAAGGAGAGGATATACATAGGCTATGCCTGTTGTCCAATCCTATTGAATTTATTCAATAAAATATGTTTGAATTAAAATTAGCCCCACTATTTCATATGATTCCACAGTAAGCTAGTCTTTAGAAAATAATGACATCCTGTGTTAACTGCATCATCACCTCAATTTGAGAATTGATGTCGTCCTTGACAGGTAGAAATGTGAATGTGTAGAGCTTGGTTTTCCCGGGGACAAGGTACAAGTCTTTGTCAGTGAAGTCTCCATCTGAGGCCGCCGAGATTCCGTGTCCGTCCGTCACCCGGCAGTAGTCGTTGTAGATCGAGTTGTTTAACTGCACCGAGAGCTTGGAGAACCTGATGGGAAACTGGCAGTTAACCCTGGAATTGAAAGAATCAGAATATCAATATTTTGGAAAAGTGTATATAGGGTATACAGGTAACTCTCGATACCTCGAAGTCCACGGGACCACGATAAAACTTCGAGAGATAAAGGTTTCAAGAGTCCAGAATATTCCGGGTTGGCTTTCAGGTTTTAAATTTAGTCTAATTGATTCAACTCTTCATTTTAATGCCTAAGTTACACATGAACTTTTAACAACGATGTTTCGTTGTGTTTTTCAGGTGAATATTTCGGATCAAGATGGTTAAAAACTGAATATAACTAAGAATATTGTATATTATAATATTTTAAAATGTAAGGTGGTTTTAAATTGAATAAAACTAAGAATATTGTATATTGTCATAATATTTATTCATTATAAATATCGTTTGCATTTACGATGACATAAAAACTATAAAGTTCCCCAAGTACTTGTTCTGCAATAGTCGTCATCATGATAACAATGATACTGCAATGTATTTTTATAATTCATTAAGCATTGTCACCGTCTCAAAATCATCGTCTCATAATCATTTTTTTATTTTTACGTCTCCTAATTATCATAAGTCACTGGCAATTTTCATTATCGGGTATTGAAATGACTAATTATCAATCAGTGATCACCTTCCATTTTACCTGTGCCACTTGCTAAAACTCCTGCTTCACGGCTAGTGCCTCTAACGCCTGGGGTCATTTAAATGACTACAGAAGGTGTTAATTAGGCATTGCTTGAGTTCACACTGACACTTCGAGGTATCGAGGGTAAATTACAAAGGATTATGTATAACTGGACCGTATTTTGAATTCGAGGTTTCAAGGGTTTCGAGAGATTGAGAGTTTGAGAAATCAAGGGTAAATTTGCTTAGTTATATAGCGGAAAAAATCTGGACCGGCGACTGACTTCGAGCGATCAAGAACTTTGAGAGATCGAAGTTCGTATCATCGAGAGTTACCTGAATATTTTATTCCTGATCCTGATGTAGCTATTTGGAAAAAGTATCTACTGTTCACTTATAATAAGTCAGAAATGAGGATATGCAATTTTAAAAGCAAGTGTCAAAATTGAATTATTATTTGAAGGAAAGAATTGAAATTGTTTGATGTACACCCTTTCCAAAACAGTAAAATTCCCTATTTTTACTTTCATTTTCAGAGTTTTTCAATACAGACGCATTTTGCTGGAAAACGAATCTGACTTCACCCCACGAAATTTTAACAGGAGAGAAACAATTTGATGAGCTTTCATTCAGGAGGTCACTTGTTGCTGAACGAAAATTAGGGCCGGAGCTATGAACCCGAACGTTAACGTTAACATTACCGCCTATGGAAAATGCATTACTGGACTATACCCAGTTATAAGTAACTGATGTGGACTTACAATGAATTATAAGTAACTGATGTGGACTTACAATGAGTTATATGTACCTGATGTGGACTTACAATGAGTTATATTTATCTGATGTGGACTTACAATGAGTTATAAGTACCTGATGTGGACTTACAACGAGTTATAAGTACCTGATGTAGACTTGAAGCTCCACTTCCTGGTCTGCTCCACATGTCTCTGATGAAAACATGGCTTTGTACTCCACTGAAAACAAGTACCAGTATTAACAGTTAAAGAAATACCACCAGTTACAACACAGCATGATCCCTCTGACAGACATGTTTTTATCTGATTGATTATCTGTTAAGAGAAATTAAATTAATAAGACAAGTCCTACCAAAGGGAACAAAGTTTTGTACGTCCATGGTGAACACACAGGGAGACTCTAGGGATGTCTGCCACAGAAGTCGCGCATTCTCTACACAGCTCGGCTCTAGCCCAGGCTCGGGCTCAGGCTGGTCATTCTATTGGGACAGAGGAAATTCTGATTAAACATATGGACAATGACATATAAAGAGTTTAATGCAATTAAAGGCAATGTTGATGTGTTTACTCAATTCTTCTTAATTGAAAACAGTATGCTGGTCTTACAGTCATAATCCTGGTCAAGTTCATCTGGATTCTTGTTTTCTCTTCATTGCTCAGTTTGACATCTGGTCAGAGGTCAAGGACATTCAATCCAAATAAATAATCCAATAAGTGCATTTACTGGGCATAGCAGCATAATGTTATCAATCTTTTACAATTTCTAATGGTCTCTACATGCATTGCTATGTCTGAGGAGGTTTTACTTTCATTGACTGCTACATATATTTGCTGACGGACAGAAGGATACAGGGACCTGCCAGCTCTAGGCAGGCAGACACGTACTCCTGCACCTTGGCCGTCAGATAGGCACACTTCAGGGAGATGTCCAAAATCGAGGTCAACAGTGGCCACCATCGCTCACCTCGGTAGTCCCAGGTTACTTTGTTTAACAACCTACAGAAAGATCAAGCGTTTCTGATAGAGTATTATAGAGGTATGGTCTCTTGCATTGAGACTGGCTAAGATACAAAAGCTTGGTTTGCATGAAGTATCTCTGTTGAACTGCCACTGGTTGTACAAGAATGCAATGAAGGAAAGGGGGGTGTTTCCTGTACAATTTATCTGACTGCAATTCATTTGAGAGCATTAGGGTTGTGTGTCCTGACTTACATGAGAGCCTTGTTGTAATCCTTGGCGTGGTAGTATTCCTCTCCCATCTGAACCACTGAAACCAGAAAAACAATTGTGTAATAACTAGCTACTGAAAACAGAGTACATAGTGTAAGAGTTAATATATAAAACAAGAAAAAATAGAGTAAGAGCTGACAACTGAAACCAGATAACAATATTGTGGACAACTATTAATTACACATGTACATCTTACACAGAAAAAAATCTAATTCATATCAGATACTGTGATATGTACATGTACATCTTTAAATCAAAAAGTTGCATGTCACATCAAAGAAAATTAATCTTAAATGGTCTGTAATACATGTACTAGTACTACTCACTTAGGAACCGCTTCATGCGAGGGGATTTGTATTTCTTGAACTGAGCTACTGCACTGCTGAGTAGAGGGATGGTCAGCCACTAAAATCAGACAGATATACATGTATGTACAACCTTGTACCGTACTATAGTGCAAACATGTACAGATCTTTGGTCACACCTGACTGCTCACTCACCGAGTGGTCGATGGTCACCTCCAAACTCTGAAGTGCCATGATGCCTTCCTTCTCCCGCTGCATATCTGGAGGTTCAATGCCTACAGAGGACAATGAAAATCACCCTGAATAATTTGTTTTCAGTCATTCATGTGGAATCATGCAATATCTTGTGAGGGCCAATATAACATTGTGGATAAATGGTCAGTAGGAAAACAGCTTCTTCATATACAAATGCCAATACCACGTTAATGAGGACGTAAGATTGTGCTAAGTGGTTTCTACAAAATCCACAAACATTGAGCCACCATGAACAACAGGGATATCACAGCAATATCCATTTATGAAAAAGATAAATAAACTTTGGTTTGTGAATTCTCCCTGATATTGGTGACCACGTTTTGTTCCTCTTATTGATAAATGTATAAGACGAAACTACATGAAACAAAGTCTCAAGTCATTTGTACCATGTTTATAATTTTTTTATAAAATATCATAAATCAAACTATTGAGAACAATGCAATAACTAAATAAACTGGAACAGAGGTACAGTAGTAGATGTTGAAAGGTTAAGTCTCCATAACCAAAAGCAGAGGAGCCAATAATATTGTAGAGTTTCTTACTCTGGTGTCCCTGTCGCCACGGTCTCTGGCCGTAGAAGTCCAGGTGATTGAGGCTTTCCAAGGGATCAGGCTGGAACACCTGCGTCAGAGGCTGAAATATAGGTCACCAACTCAATAACTGATCAACACAAATGGATTTCTCAGCAAGATGTTTTCCTTGCAATATTTATGACACATTACCAGTAATATAATACTTTCATTAAATTTTGCTTTCTAAATATACGGTTAATTTTTCAGAATTAAAGAAGTACATGTATTTAAAAGTACTGACATAATAAGTATCCCAAATTATTACATAATACATGTACCTGCATCTCTACAGACAGAATGTGTTTATTTGGGTAACTTGATTGATACCTTGTTAAGTAAGTCTGATGCTATACACATACCTTACAGAGGCCCCGACAGAGCTGTTTTCGACTGATGGAGTGGTTGGCGGCCTGCTGGTAATAGAACCCCGGATGCTGAGTCTGAATTGCAGTCAATCCAAGCTTAATAGCCTCATCAAAAAGATCCCCAAATACCTGGAACCTGTGGCAAGCATAGCTCATGTGTCAGAGCAAGATACTTCTAACAGATTAAGAAATGTAGAAGTAGGGACAAGACCAACAAGCATCTAAATAACAGATAGTGATTTCTGAATCAAATCTTAATTGGACATCTAAACACTGGTCCCTAAATTTCTTATAACAACCAAAAGACAAGCTACAGTGCAGGTGCATGAACTCACTGTTTAGACATCCATGCACTGTGTTCAAAAGCTAGCTCAGGACATCCGACTCGGGACTTGAAAAAATCGATGTGCTTCCTGAACTGGGCTATAGCATCCAATGGGGCGGTGTGTTGGAAAGACAGTCTGCAGATCTGTATACCGGTCATCCAAAACAACGAAAAAGAATTAGCATCCTTGGGGCAAGCAATGCTCCAAGTAACAAGAAAACTCATATGGAGAGCAAGTTATTCCAATATTTTGTTTAATTTGGAGACATAATGAGTTAATATTACTTTAAAGTTCCAGTTTTTCCTTAATCTATGAGTAGTGTAAACATATTGTACAACAGAGAAAGAAAGCAGGAGAAAGGAGAGATAGAAATTCCTAGAAAGAATAATGAAAGTATCTCATTGCTCTACAGTCTCCCTGGAGTTACTTGACATGTTGGTACCTTGTAACTGATGAAGCCTGCAATGGTCTTAATCTCCAGGAGGTTTGTGTCGTGCATCCTCAGGTCCAGAAGGTGTCCATAGGCCTGTTTGTAGTGTCTGAAAACCAGAAAAATTGATATCATCTTCTGCTTAAAAATAGATGAACTTCAAAATCTACTGCAACTTAAACAGCCTAACTGTTCCTTTCCCATGAATCTGGCATTGGTTCCAGAAGGCACTAAATTATTTGTCATAAATAAGTCAATCAGATTTACTTCAGGGCTGTGTGGCTGTCCTGTTTTAACTCATTGAAGAATGCGATTTTGAATTGATGTCTAACAAACAGGAGTTGATGTGTGGTCTTGTTCAGGAAGTCTCGGTGAGATTTCACTTTCCGAGCTTCTGCGTGGTAATAGCTCTGGGCGAGCTCGTAAAATGCATTCTCCAGCCTTCAATACATAAAAATGGTTCATATAATCATCAACATTGAAAAAAACAGTTTATGTAATAATTCATTTTAATGTGGACATAAAATCAATATTTTTCTTCTAACCATCATTGGAAAAAAAAAATGGGGTGATATAAATTAATTTTGAAGAAGTTTTTTTAAGCATTCTTTTTAGCTCAACTATAGAAATTAAGTATACTATATTGAACCATTTAGGAAGTACATGTACTGCATGGGTACTGTTTGTTCTATGCATGATATAGCTGCTGATCTGATGGTCCATTACCTGATGGTGTAGCCTATCAGGTGGTCTGTGTGGGGTAACACATACAGTTGTTTTGCCGACAAATCACAGGCACTACACAGAGAGGCCGCTCGCTCTGCCGCCACCATATCCTCCCCGGGGGGCAGGGGCGCGTTCTTCTGAATCAGGACCACCGCTACCTTTGTTCCTCGTCCTTGTAAACTGTTCCTGTTGCAAACAAAATACTTTTGTTAAGTTTAAAAGATTATCTGATCAGTAAACTGAAGTTTTAAAAACTGATTAAGCGAAATAAAAAAAGGATTAAAGATTCATAAATGTAGAAGTACACCATGCAAATGATATAACATTACCTGAATATTATGGAGAGAACTTTTATAGCCAGTGCTTGCTGTTCAAGCCCCATATGTTTCTTTCATAATAAATTACTGGTAAATAAAATAATTAAATGTACCTGACTATTTCCACTCTTGTGGCACATTCCATCTGTTTTTCTTTCCACAGCGGTTCATCCCAGTCAAGGTCAAAGAAGACAACAACCACAGCCGGGACCATGGTCAGGTGCTTGTTCATCCAACCAGACTTCAGGATCCCCTTAGGAATGTACCACTCATAGGACTGTCTCTGAAACCACAAGCAAGTTCATTCTCTGATCTTTGTACATGAAGCAATTCTTAATTCTAAATACTCAAGTGTACACCCTGGAAGTCAAACTGATATCAGGTAGGATGTAAAGTTCTGCAACTCTAGTCACAAAACCATTATTACTCATGGACAATTAAAATACAGCTTGCTAAGATATCAAACCTTGTTCGTTCTACATTTGGGATACTCATGATCCCCGGCAAAGACCTTGAACTGCAGCGGAACTCTGTCTGATCTCCGGTTGTTATAGAAGGAATCCCAGATGAGTTTGTGAATGGCATTGTACGTGATGTCCAGTCCAGTCAAACCCACCAGACCCGTGGGGCGCCGCTGTAATTCCAAGGGAAGCTCACTCGCCCATGACATGTTGAGTTGGTCTTTGAATCACAATACCTTCAAGAAATATGCTGAGATGTTGAAGTTCAACTATTACGTTCATATCATTCAAAAAGTATCAATTGGGTGATTTACAAATAGCAGTATGCATGATATCGAGAAAAATATTTAATTTTTGCAATGAAAAAAGTGAATATATCATGAGTGCACTCTGCAGTATTATTTTTTAGTCTTCCTTAATATCATTACCAACATGAACGCCCCCATCTTTGTTTCAATGTTAATAAATTAAATAATTCAGAAATTCTATTCGCCTTGAAATATTTGCATTACCGTTAAAGTTACTCTTAAAGAAAATATACCTTTTATTTCACAGAATTCAAGTATTTCAATTTTTAATTTATTGCCATCGTCTTGTCATTTGTACCGGAAGTAAATTAGTTTCGAAAAATGTTATGTCGGTCAAGAAAAGTTCGGGAAAGTGAGATAGGAACTGAATTTTAATTGCTAAGCCATTTTCGTAAGTAAAACAGTTTCTATATCCAAAATGCTATATGCTTTCTTAAAATGATTAAATAATTAATTGGGATATATATAAACGAATCTAAACATTATTTTGAAATGTATTATATTCAGTACGAGTTAATTTACTCAGCATCCAATATGTGAGGTATAGGAGGTATAGAATAGGCTATTTTTCATATGCTATAACCAGGCACTATAACCAGGATATGCGCATGCGTGAACCAACTTTCTATCGGGATCGGTAAATGTTTGGGAGGAAATTCGAAAGCTATTTGGAGGAACTTCGAACCGATATATGTGCAATTTAAAAATTACAGGAAAATGCGATTTTAACATTAAATGTTCATTAAAAGTGATAAAAATGTTATGTACATTAGATTTTACACCCAAAAGTTAAATGAATAATTCAGAGAACAAAAAAAAGCAATTTTATAGGAAAACAACAGGCATTTAATTAGCATCGGAGGGGGTGGAGTGGGGCAGGGACAGGGGGACGGGACTGCCCCCCCCCCCCCCAGTGCACGTTTTCTGGCAGCAAACATTTTCTTGAATTTACTTATAAAAAAGTGAATTAACATAGAGGTCCCCCCCCCCCCCCCCCCCAATGTTTTTGGGTACCATGTAAAAATTGAAATGAAAGGGAGGAAATAAACTGTGAAATTGAAGTTAAAGGTACATTTAGCCCCCCTACCCCCATGGATTAGGATTTTCAATTTTTTAAAAAGAATTTCTGGGTTGTTTTTTTTTTGTTTCGTTTTGTTTTTTGCAGGTCAAGATTGGATTTTATGTAATCCAATATTACCTAGTGCATTGTGCCATTTGCCAGGTTATACAAACACTTTAGTCCATTATAAATTTTAAAAAATCCAAGTCTAGGAGAGGGAGAGAGGAAAAATCTATTTTGATTTTCTTTTTCTCAAAAGCTATTTTGGGGGATAATATTAAGGGTAAACATGTCACTGACCCCTTGTAGATCTATCAATCACCCATCACTAGAGTCTGTGTGCCCATCCCCTGGGTCTGTACAACCATAACCAGAGCCAGTATACCCATCACCAGGGTCCCAATACCTATCACCAGGGTCAGAGTTCGTATCACCAGGGTCTGTTTGGCCATCACCAGGGTCTGTACACTCATAACCAGGGTCAGTATACCTATCAAAAAGGTCTCTATACCTATCACCAGGGTCAGAGTACGTATCACCAGAGTCATCCGGGTCTGTACACCCATAACCAGGGCCAGTATACCCATCACCAGGGTCTCAATACCTAACAGCAGGGTCAAATTCGTATCATAAGGGTCTGTATGACCATCACCAGGGTCTGTACACCCATAACCAGGGCCAGTATACCCATCACCAGGGTCTCAATACCTATCACCAGGGTCAGAGTTCGTATCACCAGGGTCTGTATGGCCATCACCAGGGTCTGTACACCCATAACCAGGGCCAGAATACCCATCACCAGGGTCTCAATACCTATCACCAGGGTCAGAGTTCGTATCACCAGGGTCTGTATGGCCATCACCAGGGTCTGACAACCATAACCAGGGTCAGAATACCCATCACCAGGGTCTCAATACCTATCACCAGGGTCAGAGTTCGTATCACCAGGGTCTGTTTGGCCATCACCAGGGTCTGTACACTCATAACCAGGGTCAGTATACCTATCACAAAGGTCTCTATACCTATCACCAGGGTCAGAGTACGTATCACCAGAGTCATCCGGGTCTGTACACCCATAACCAGGGCCAGTATACCCATCACCAGGGTCTCAATACCTAACAGCAGGGTCAGATTCGTATCATAAGGGTCTGTATGACCATCACCAGGGTCTGTACACCCATAACCAGGGCCAGTATACCCATCACCAGGGTCTCAATACCTATCACCAGGGTCAGAGTTCGTATCACCAGGGTCTGTATGGCCATCACCAGGGTCTGTACACCCATAACCAGGGCCAGAATACCCATCACCAGGGTCTCAATACCTATCACCAGGGTCAGAGTACGTATCACCAGGGTCTGTATGACTATCACCAGGATCTGTACACCCATAACCAGGGCCAGTATACCCATCACTAGGGTCTCAATACCTATCGCCAGGGTCAGATTCGTATCATAAGGGTCTGTATGACCATCACCAGGGTCTGTACACCCATAACCAGGGCCAGTATACCCATCACCAGGGTCTCAATACCTATCACCAGGGTCAGAGTTCGTATCACCAGGGTCTGTATGACCATCACCAGGGTCTGTACACCCATACCCAGGGTCAGTATACCTATCACAAAGGTCTCTATACCTATCACCAGGGTCAGAGTACGTATCACCAGAGTCACCCGGGTCTGTACACCCATAACCAGGGCCAGTATACCCATCACCAGGGTCTCAATACCTATCACCAGGGTCAGATTCGTATCATAAGGGTCTGTATGACCATCACCAGGGTCTGTACACCCATAACCAGGGCCAGTATACCCATCACCAGGGTCTCAATACCTATCACCAGGGTCAGAGTTCGTATCACCAGGGTCTGTATGGCCATCACCAGGGTCTGTACACCCATAACCAGGGCCAGAATACCCATCACCAGGGTCTCAATACCTATCACCAGGGTCAGAGTTCGTATCACCAGGGTCTGTATGGCCATCACCAGGGTCTGACAACCATAACCAGGGTCAGAATACCCATCACCAGGGTCTCAATACCTATCACCAGGGTCAGAGTTCGTATCACCAGGGTCTGTATGACTATCACCAGGATCTGTACACCCATAACCAGGGCCAGTTTGCCCATCACCAGGGTCTTAATACCTATCGCCAGGGTCAGATTCGTATCATAAGGGTCTGTATGACCATCACGAGGGTCTGTACACCCATAACCAGGGCAAGTATACCCATCACCAGGGTCTCAATATCTATCACCAGGGTCAGAGTTCGAATCACCAGGGTCTGTATGGCCATCACCAGGGTCTGACAACCATAACCAGGGTCAGAATACCCATCACCAGGGTCTCAATACCTATCACCAGGGTCAGAGTTCGTATCACCAGGGTCTGTATGACTATCACCAGGATCTGTACACCCATAACCAGGGCCAGTTTACCCATCACCAGGGTCTCAATACCTATCGCCAGGGTCAGATTCGTATCATAAGGGTCTGTATGACCATCACGAGGGTCTGTACACCCATAACCAGGGCAAGTATACCCATCACCAGGGTCTCAATACCTATCACCAGGGTCAGATGTCGTATCACCAGGGCCTGTATGACTATCACCAGGATCTGTACACCCCTAACCAGGACCAGTTTACCCATCACCAGGGTCTCAATACCTATCACCAGGGTCAGAGTACGTATCACTAGAGTCTGTGTCCTCATCACCAGGGTCTGTATACATATAACCAGGGTCAGCGTTTGTATCACAACGGTCTGTAAATCCATCACCAGTACATATCACCAAGCTCTCTGTACCCATATCCAGGGTCTTAATACGTATCACCAGGGTCTGTAAATCTATTAACAGGGTCATTATACCTATCATTAGTGTCTGTGTGTACGTAACACCAAGGTATGTGCATATTACCAGGGTCAGTACACACATAACCAGGGTCAGTAAACGTATCACTAGGGTCTGTAAACCTATCACCAGGGTCATTACACCCATCACTATAGTTTGTTTGCCAATCACAATGGTCCCAACACCAATAACCAGGGTCAGTATACCCGTCCAGGGTCTCAGTACCTGTGTGGGGTCTGTGTGCCTAACATTAGGGTCAGTATACCCATTACCAGGGTCAGAGTACGTATCACCAGAACTGTAAACCTATCACCGTGGTCAGTATACATATTACTAGGGTCAGTGTTTGTATCACCAGGGTCTGTGTGTCCATCACCATGATCTGTATACCCATAACCAGAGTCAGTGTACCCACAACTACAGTCAGTATACCCATCATCAAGGTCTTAGTACCTATCACCAGGGACGATGGGTCACAAACCCTTGTGATACGGACAAGAACTCTGTCGATAGGTATACTGACCCTGGTGATAGAGAATGTGATAGATGTACCGGTGACACAGACTCTTATGATAGGTATACTGACCTTAAGAATGGGCACACAGACCCTCGTGATGTGTACACTGTCCCTGGTGATAGTTATTGAGACCCTGGTAATGGGTATACTGGCCCTGGTTATGGGTGTACAGACCCTGGTGATGGACATACAGACCCTCGTGATACGAACTCTGGCCCTGTTGATAGGTATATACTGGCCCTGGTTATGGGCATACATACTATGGTGATGGGCACACAGACTCTAGTGATGAATATACTGCCCCTTGTGATAGATTTGCAGACTCTTGTGATACGTATTTAGACCTCAGTGATGGGCACACAGAGCTATGTGATAGATATACTGATCCTGATGATGGGCATAGCGATATGTATTCTGACCCGGACGTTAGGTAAACTGATTCTGGTGATAAGTAATAGGTAATACGTGTAAAGATCATGATGAAAGTCTACTAACCAAGGTATATGATGTACAAACCCTGTTGATAAGTGCACTGACTGTTGTGATAGGTATACTGACCCTGATGATGGGCACATAGACCCTAGTGATGCGTACACTCCCTGGTGATAGTTATTAAGAACCTGGAGATGGGTAAAATGACCCTGGTTAAGGATATATAGACCATGGTAAAGTGCACACAGACCCTAGTACTACGAACACGGACACTAGTGATAGGTATGATGACCAAAGTCATAGGTTTACCGTTCTGGTGATACGTATTCTGACCCTAGTGATGGGCACACAGACCTTGGTAATATGTACACTGACACTGGTATTAGGTACTGAGACCCTGGTGATGAGTATACTGGCCCTGGTTATGGGCAAACAGACACCTGTGATGGGCACACAGACACTTATAATGGGTATTATGACACTGCTGACAGATTTACAGACCCTGGTGATGGATACACAGAGTTTCAGAATATGTACTCTGACCTTGGTAATAGATTTACTGACCCTGGTGATGGGTATACTGGCCCTGGCTATTGGTGTACAGACCTTTGTGAAAGGCACACAAATTCTAGTGATGGGTATAGTGACCCTTGTGATAGGCTTACAGACCCTAGTGATACGTTTACTGATTCTGGTTATGGGTATACAGACGCTGGTGATATGCACACAGAGTCTGGTGATACGTACTCTGACCCTGGTGACAGGTACTGAGACCCTAGGGGTGGGTATACTGGCCCTGGTTATGGGTGTACAGACCCAGATGATGGCCATACAGACCCTGGTGATACGAACTCTGACCCTGGTGATAGGTATTGAGACCCTGGTGATGGGTATACTGGCCCTGGTTATGGGTATACAGACCATGGTGATGGCCATACAGACCCTGGTGATACGAACTCTGACCCTGGTGATAGGTATTTAAACCCTGGTGATGGGTATACTGGCCCTGGTTATGGTTGTACAGACCCTGGTGATGGTCATACAGACCCTTATGATACGAATCTGACCCTGGCGATAGGTATTGAGACCCTGGTGATGGGTAAACTGGCCCTGGTTATGAGTGTACAGATCCTGGTGATAGTCATACAGACCCTGATGATACGAACTCTGACCCTGGTGAGAGGTATTGAGACCCTGGTGATGGGTATTCTGACCCTGGTTATGGTTGTCAGACCCTGGTGATGGCCATACAGACCCTGGTGATACGAACTCTGACCCTGGTGATAGGTATTGAGACCCTGGTGATGGGTATACTGGCCATGGTTATGGGTGTACAGACCCTGGTGATGGTCATACAGACCCTTATGATACGAATCTGACCCTGCTGTTAGGTATTGAGACCCTGGTGATGGGTATACTGGCCCTGGTTATGGGTGTACAGACCCGGGTGACTCTGGTGATACGTACTCTGACCCTGGTGATAGGTATAGAGACCTTTGTGATAGGTATACTGACCCTGGTTATGAGTGTACAGATCCTGGTGATGGCCAAACAGACCCTGGTGATACGAACTCTGACCCTGGTGATAGGTATTGAGACCCTGGTGATGGGTATTCTGACCCTGGTTATGGTTGTAAGACCCTGGTGATGGCCATACAGACCCTGGTGATACGAACGCTGACCCTGGTGATAGGTATTGAGACCCTGGTGATGGGTATTCTGGCCCTGGTTATGGGTGTACAGACCCTGGTGATGGCCATACAGACCCTGGTGATACGAACTCTGACCCTGGTGATAGGTATTGAGACCCTGGTGATGGGTATACTGGCCCTGGTTATGGGTGTACAGACCCTGGTGATGGCCAAACAGACCCTGGTGATACGAACTCTGACCCTGGTGATAGGTATTGGGACCCTGGTGATGTGTATACTGGCCCTGGGTATGGGTGTACAGACCCTGGTGATGGTCATACAGACCCTGGTGATACGACCTCTGACCCTGGTGATGGGTATACTGGCCCTGGTTATGGGTGTACAGACCCTGGTGATGGTCATACAGACCCTTATGATACGAATCTGACCCTGGCGATAGGTATTGAGACCCTGGTGATGGGTAAACTGGCCCTGGTTATGGGTGTACAGATCCTGGTAATAGTCATACAGACCCTGGTGATACGAACTCTGACCCTGGTGATAGGTATTGAGACCCTGGTGATGGGTATACTGGCCCTGGTTATGGGTGTACAGACCCTGGTGATGGTCATACAGACCCTTATGATACGAATCTGACCCTGGCGATAGGTATTGAGACCCTGGTGATGGGTAAACTGGCCCTGGTTATGAGTGTACAGATCCTGGTGATAGTCATACAGACCCTTACCCTGGTGAGAGGTATTGAGACCCTGGTGATGGGTATTCTGACCCTGGTTATGGTTGTCAGACCCTGGTGATGGCCATACAGACCCTGGTGATACGAACTCTGACCCTGGTGATAGGTATTGAGACCCTGGTGATGGGTATACTGGCCCTGGTTATGGGTGTACAGACCCTGGTGAAGGTCATACAGACCCTTATGATACGAATCTGACCCTGCTGTTAGGTATTGAGACCCTGGTGATGGGTATGCTGGCCTTGGTTATGGGTGTACAGACCCGGGTGACTCTGGTGATACGTACTCTGACCCTGATGATAGGTATAGAGACCTTTGTGATAGGTATACTGACCCTGGTTATGAGTGTACAGACCCTGGTGATGGCCAAACAGACCCTGGTGATACGAACTCTGACCCTGGTGATAGGTATTGGTACCCTGGTGATGGGTATACTGGCTCTGGTTATGGTTGTACAGACCCAGGGGATGGGCACACAGACTCTAGTGATGGGTGATTGATAGATCTACAAGGGGTCAGTGACATGTTTACCCTTAATATTATCCCCCAAAATAGCTTTTGAGAAAAAGAAAATCAAAATAGATTTTTCCTCTCTCCCTCTCCTAGACTTGGATTTTTTAAAATTTATTATGGACTAAAGTGTTTGTATAACCTGGCAAATGGCACAATGCACTAGGTAATATTGGATTACATAAAATCCAATCTTGACCTGCAAAAAACAAAACAAAACAAAAAAAAAACAACCCAGAAATTCTTTTTAAAAAATTGAAAATCCTAATCCGTGGGGGTAGGGGGGCTAAATGTACCTTTAACTTCAATTTCACAGTTTATTTCCTCCCTTTCATTTCAATTTTTACATGGTACCCAAAAACATTGGGGGGGGGGGGGGGACCTCTATGTTAATTCACTTTTTTATAAGTAAATTCAAGAAAATGTTTGCTGCCAGAAAACGTGCACTGGGGGGGGGGGGGGGGCAGTCCCGTCCCCCTGTCCCTGCCCCACTCCACCCCCTCCGATGCTAATTAAATGCCTGTTGTTTTCCTATAAAATTGCTTTTTTTTGTTCTCTGAATTATTCATTTAACTTTTGGGTGTAAAATCTAATGTACATAACATTTTTATCACTTTTAATGAACATTTAATGTTAAAATCGCATTTTCCTGTAATTTTTAAATTGCACATATATCGGTTCGAAGTTCCTCCAAATAGCTTTCGAATTTCCTCCCAAACATTTACCGATCCCGATAGAAAGTTGGTTCACGCATGCGCATATCCTGGTTATAGTGCCTGGTTATAGCATATGAAAAATAGCCTATTCTATACCTCTCAATATGTCTGCGCTCATGTCAGCATGAAAATTGTCGTAAGCCTATTTTGATGGTTTGGACTAGGTGTTGTCAACCCTTCTGTGTTTGTTTAATCAGCATATTTTTCTTTCACTGTCGATAAAATGTATCGTGAAATAAATCGTTAGATTTACTAATAAAATGTTTATAATGATGTTCAGATCCAACAGGTCCAGCACAGTCTCCCCTAATTTATCTATATAGCTTGATAAAGCTATTCGGAATAGCTTGATTTAGCTATTTTGTCATACAATTTTCATAAATGTGTATTTTTTTTTCAGCACATAAACAAAATCGCACTTTAGTGCAGTGATAGTTTTCAACTTTGAACTGTTCTGTAAACAATGCATGTAAAGATTACTCATCAATTTGTGTCTCTTTTAGAGACTTTGCATTGAAAGTTCTAAAAGTTTTGGGGCAATTGATTCATGACTTCACAGTTACTTCTGGAATGAAATATGAAGAAGGTCAGTTATGGTAAACAAGATAATTGATTGGTAATAATTCAACAAAATGTAAAGAAATCATACTTATCCATGCCCCAGTACACACAAGGTGGTGGACAGTTACCCAAACAATGGAAATATATTTTTTGTTTAAAAGTGTTCAAAAACAGCAGTGTTATAACTAAATTTAATTAGGGTTGCTTTTTTAATGGTCCATGGTATAAATATGAGCTGTAATTAACTTGCGATTTTTTGTATACTTCTGGTAATTAACATTTTCGTGAAAAACTGGATATAAATAGCTTTATCAAGCTATTCTGAATAGCTTTTTCAAGATATATAGCTAAATCAGGAGATTGTGCTGAACCTGACCAAATTTCCAAGTTTACAATGGCCAGGTCCAGTACAATCACTATACTCTGTCCCAAGTTATTTTTGCCACACATTTTCTTAAATTATTCTATATTTATAAATATTCTGGATTCAAACGACGTTCATCAAATAGTATATCTAACTTGTCAGGTTTCAATACACAACCCAAAATCGAAAGTCTACGGGGATTTTGCATTGTAAACAAAATCAAGTACCCCGGATGATAAGTTGTGCGAAGTGTCCCGAGTACTTCCGAATGGAGAAAAGATGTAAACATTTCTCATTTTGAATCTCTGTAGGGTTTTTGTTTTTGTTCATGTGAAATTCTCCAAGGATAAATAGATGATGTATCAATGAAGAAATAATGAATTTTTTTCCTTTTATCGATTTGAATTGTACTTCATTGACAGGTATATTTATTTTAATTAAAAAACATCAAAAAGTGACGGAAGCAATAACTTGGGACAGACTATAGATTTAGCTACGTAGCTTGATTTACCTACATAGCTTTATTTACATACCTGAAGTAGGTTTATTTAGTGTTCACATTGTGCTGAATTATTACCAATCAATTATCATGTTAACCAGAACTGTTCTTCTTTGCTATTCCATATAAAATTGAAGTAGCTGTTTGGTAACACACAAACAGTTATACATAGCCTTGAAACTTTTAGAACATTGACTACAGTTGCATTGAGAGCAACATTTTCAAGAGTGTTTTTTACATGAATTGTTTTCAGATCAGTTCAAAGTTGAAAATTACTGCATCCTGCACCAGAGTGTGACTTTTTGTACGAATGCCCATTTAAGAAAAAAGTATGATTGAGAAGCTAAATAAACCTACTTCGGGTAGGTAAATTAAGCTATGTAGGTAAATCTAGCTATGTAGCTAAATCTAGTGATTGTACTGGACCTGATGGTATAGTCATTGTTGAATGTTCTGTAACAAGTCTTTGAAATATACACTGGGATGTCTCCCACCTTTTAAATTACAATAGTAAATAGTAGATACTTTTTCTTGTCAACAGATCAAAATGATACACAGAGAAACATAGATGCCCAGATTATGAGTTGTAAAGAACAACAAGAGGTAAGCTTTTGATTTGTGATATAAAAAAATGATGGCCTTTGGATTGTAACAGAATACCTGGCCTGTTTGGTCTTTGTTCAATTTTTCCACCAATTTATTACATTTATTTTGTTAAAACATCATACATGGGATATTAAGATATCAATTATATGTAAACAATGCAACCGTTTGACAAAGCGCAGATTTTTATGTTCAAACAGAGTCAGTATTATATTATAAATAATTTTTTAATATTTATGGATAAGAAAAAACCTCGATCAGACAACAAAACATGAAAACACAGTTTGATCTGCCCATCCACTTACCCATTACACCAATATACTTAATGTCTCATTCTCAGTCAACATTATGACTTCATATAACTTATTTAGTACGTACACCCAAGTTTTGTCTTCAGAAAATCCGAGCCAAAGACTGATTTTCCATGATTTTTTTTCCTCTTTTTCCAAAACTTAAAAAAGATATATATTTATGAGTAAAACACCGCTACTTCTGTCTGTGCTAAAGGTCGGTTGTTTCTGTGCTAAAGGTCGGTTGTTTGATGCTTGTGGTTTATTTTTAAAATTAAATGAATTAGGTAAGACATACATTGATACAACATATATGCTGATTGAAATGATGTTGTTACACATCTGGTTTGCAAAGTTCAATTGTTTTTGCTGAAATTATTTTGGATAGAAAGCTTGGGAAAGATTTTTAGCGAGTTCTGGGTCATTATACATCAACGACTGCGCAGGGTCTTAAGGAAGCATATGGAAACTTAGTTACATGTAATTCTGTAAAATCACAAATCCTAGTTATTATTTACCTATTCAAATATTTAAACATCTAAACGTAGTTCAAAACCAAATATAAAGTACTGGAGACAATTTTTTTCACAAATTAAATTGTATTACGTAGATTTACACATTGATGACGTCATCACTAAAAGTGGAATGTCGTGTAAATTTGATCGGAAAGCATTGTAAACAGATTCAATATATAAGTAATCTAAGAACTCTAATAAAGTATTTTGGTGTGATTTATTGAGAGTTGAACAATAGAATATTGGAAGAGATGTTAATTTTATCAATCATTCGCTAAAAGGTATGTAATTTTGCTTTTATTTCTCAGCCAGTCTTTCCTCTGTCGTTGTTTAAGATATAAAAACCCGACTAGAACAACACTACCCCATATATTTTGAACTTCAATTTAACACGTATCAATAGTTTGATCAATGCTTAACTTGAAAAGTGCTGCTAGAATCCTGCGTTTTGTGTTGCTTTGATGCAACATACCATTATCCGTGCAAACTGTGCAAAAGTTAGGAAGGTTTTTTGAGAACCAAATGAATAACTATTTAATCGAGGAGAATTTAGAATTCTAGCAGCGGTTTTGATAAAACTGAGATGTTTTGCCTTCACTTGGTATGCTTATTGTTTTGTGGAAACCACGGGGTAGTGTTGTTCTATCTCATTTTATGTTAAGGAATATACGTAAACTATTTATAGTAGTCACGTGATAATGGACTGATCTGGCAGTAATGTACTACATGAGTTTATTGCTTTGACATCTATTTCAAAGGAAAATACTAAGTTTTTGGTCTGATTCAAAACCGTTATTTAATCGTACGATTTTGTATATAACAGTCAAAATAAGACACTATATTACCCATATGTTCCTTAACACCACTGCACGCTGGTCATTTGATGATTGAGTTAACTTTGTTGAAAAAAGATAGCTTGGTGTACAAAGTATGAGCTATAAAGTTGTCACATTCTTTCTGTAGGAGGAGCTGGAGGTCCTTCATTCTATCTATGAAGGAGATGACAACTTTAAAGAAGTCAGCCTGACCACTTTTCAGTATAAGGTAACATACATGTACACACGAATGTATGTTCGTTCACCCTAAAATGCTTTCACCGTTGATGCCGTTCGCCCTAGTTTCTGTTCGCCCTAGGTCCGTTCGCCCAAGGTCCGTTCGCCTTATTTCAGGATTTATTTAGTTGTATATTTTCATATTTGTGTAATTATATATCTTTTCATAATTTTGAAAATGCTCGTTTTAAAAATTATGAAGAGATATATAATTTCACAAAACAACACTATTATAGCACCTTTACAAAATAATAACCAATTGACTGACATGATAACGATACGATGACTTATTGCCATGGTGAATTAATTATTTAATTATGGTTGATAGTAGTTTGATACCGTTTCATGTTCAATCTATGTATATATATATCTTCAGAGATCAAAGCATTTTGTTGTGCTCGGGTATATAAATTCTTTAAAGATAAAAAGGTTCATTCGCTGCTCACTTTCTATATAGACCAATTAATGTCTCAAGTTATTTAATTGTTTAAAAGACAATGCAAATCAATAAAAAAAATCATGACAGTTATCTATAATTTATGGCATTAAAATCTAGACCAATTACGTCTTTTTGAAGAAATGAAATCATAAAATGTACGAACAATTCATAAAAGTAAAAATATTTTATCATTCAAAAAGTTAAAATTAAATGAAATAAAGATAATTAACTCAAAATGATAGGGTTTATTAAAAACAAGGAGCGAACAAGGTTTAGGGCGAACGATAATTAGGGTGAACGACAATTAGAGCGAACGGACCTAAGGTGAACGGACTTGGGCGAACAGGTAGATAGGGCGAATGAACCCAATACCTGTACACACATCAACATTATGCAATAAGTATGTACATTTCTCTGATTTATATAATTTTCTGGAGGCTCTACTCTTAAAAACTCTGAATGTTTTAATGTGGAAAACAGAGGAGGCTGCAATATTGTAGTGTCATATAGATTGCCTTTTGTATTCAGTATTCAAAATGCAGAAATATGTTCCTTTCTGTATTTTGACATTTTTTGGTACTTGTATATTACAATCAAGTATTAATTACTGATTAATTAATTCAGGCAAAATGAAAAAGGACATTCATTGAGATGCACAGTTCAAGACTAACATCATGCATTGAATTTGGAAATTTTATGATTAGAACATCATTTACGGTTACATTTTTGTTAGTAAATTTATGTGAAAACAGTCATTAAACCTGCTTGCTCCTAGCAATTATTAACCACTGTCTGAGGTAAACCAATTGAATGTGTGTGTAATTTTGTAGTACGGAGAGGAAGGGTCATTCCAGTCCTTTAATGTGGAGGTTGTGTGGGGCGAGGACTACCCCGAGACCCCACCCCAGGTCAATCTGGACACATTCTACAACAAGCACATGTACGTCACACTCTCAATATATTACTTGTACATCAGACTCTCAATATATCACAGGAATACCTGTTATTGGCTTTCTTTTAATACATGTACATTGTATGTTGTTCTCAATCTCCTGTCTGTTATTACCTGTACAGCAAAACTTGTTTATAGTTAATTTCAAGGGACCACAGAAAAACTTCGTTATAGCAGTAATTCGCTATACATTTATAGCAAATTTGTTAGAAATTTTATAGCAAAATTTCAGTTGACAGTACTACCATAAGATACATAAGAAACTCAATATTAACGTCAATTACAAAGAAATGTCAATACAAGATTTTCACTTAATTATTTTTTTTAAATTCTGTATACTATTTGAATTTATTAATAAGTATTTTATACATGCATCTTAAAATTACAAATATCTTCAATGAAATTTGTAATGGGAAAATATTCGTTTTATAAACATTAAAATATTGCCAGTGGGGGTCTAAAAATTACTTCAATATAACCGTAAATTCAATAAGATAATTTTCTAAAGGTCTGTATAACAACTTTGCCGGGTCATAAATAAGAATTCGTTATAGCCGTAAATTTGCTATATCTGTGTTCGTTATATTCAAGTTTTTCTGTTCATCTTAAAATGCATATTCACCTATGGTTTTTGATGATGAATATTTTGATACTCTTTATACATGTTTATATACTTGTAGATTTCACAATATCAAATGCACTTAACTTTAAATTTACTTTCTGTGAAAAAGTACCATAATATTTGTTTAATGTGATTTTTATGGTTTGCTTTTTCATTTGAATTTCATGTGGAAATTATGTCATGGGAGGCATAGTCACTTTATTTGATGTGTACATGTTTTGTGTTACAGATACGATAATGTGAAGAGTAAGATTAATGAAGGACTCCAAGAGCAGGTATTGTCTCTGTCTGTCTGTCTGTCTGTCTGTAAGTCCGCCCACCATCGGTCTCTCTGTCTATCTGTCTGTATGTCTGCCCGTCATCAGTCTGTCTGTTCGTCTGTCCATCTGATCCTCTTTCTGTCTGGTCCTTGTCCAAATACCTTTACCAAAGATGTGTGTAAATGATTATTGACTTGATACAAAGGATTTTCAGAGAATTTAAAGTACTGTGAAGACCAAGAGATGGTAATTTCTGTAACAGCTGTTGCACAAATTAAGCCAAGTGTTACAACTGTTAACTAATGCCACTATTCCAGATCCCTGACCTGCTGGGCTGTGCTATGACCTACACACTGTTTGAATGGGTCAAGGAGAATTATGATGACCTTGTTGCCGAGCAACCAGAGTCCCAGCCAGTAACACAGGTGTGCATTGTAAACAAGGAAAAATGTTTAGAACCTAAGAAAAACAATTCATAAGAAGCAATCATGGAATAATATTACAGGTCTTGATTTTGCTTAAAAGGAACAAAACTGTTAAATCTTGCATTTTTTTTGTTTAAAGGTTACTGAAGAAAAACCTGTAGTGATAGAAGTGGCCAAGAAAAAAGAGAAAAAAGAACAGTTAACTAAGAACCAAAAACGTAAAATTTTTGATCGACTAGATGCCTCGGGGGAAAGGCCGCGGGGTTGGGACTGGGTTGACGTTATACGGCACCTTTCACAGACTGGGTCACAAAACTAGATAAGTGATCTACACATTTTGGTGCTGGGGGAATTGTTGATAGGTTCAGGGCGAGGGAAACAAAACAGTTACATATTTATATATATATATAGGAGAGTATTGTGTCATGATGTTTTGTATATCAATGTCCTGTAAACACTCTTCACTGGTGTTTGTACAAAATACAATAAAATCCTGAAAACTCTTTTAGATGTCCTCAGATTGTGTTGTTGTATAGATCATATTAAATTATTTGATTGAAATTGCCACACAACAGATGTAAGATTTTGTTACGAGATTTTAAGGAAGACTCCATTTACTGACATCCAGAAGCATAAATTGCTGGGCTTTTTTGTTTTTTAAAGGTTTCTTGTTTCACAGTAAGTTACAGAAATGCCCACAAGTCGACTCTCTTCTGCATCATTTCAAACTTAAACTTTCTATTAGTTTAACATGTGGCACACCTGTTCGAAATGTTCAAGTAAGTTCTGATAGAAAAGCAGATAGAAAAGCAGAATGTTTTCAATGAATGTAATGCACGACAGGAATGAGGGTGCTCCTAACTTACTGGATAAGGTAAAACTATATAATAAAATCAAGATTTGAGTTTCTTTTGTTCTACATGCTTAACATGAATTTAGAATATTTTTTTATACCAAATTATTAGTTGCATAATTCATAAACTGTGTATGGTCTGCTATGGGAGAGTGTATCAATAAGTAAATGCGTGTAAAATGTTGATTCTACAGAGCAAAACTACTACTTTAACTAGTGTTAAAGTAGTAGAGTTTTGCTCTGTAGAATTGAAGAATTTGAATTGATATTTGCATACAGTAAGTCTAACATTCATTTGAATTGATATTTGCATACAGTAAGTCTAACATTTATTTTGTTTTATCAGATATAGCAAGTTCATGGATATAGCGATGTTTTTAGGCTCCCCGGCAAATATCTTAATTATTATTGCCAGGTTTGAAAAAAGGGAATACTAGTAACTCAATTTCCATCTTTTGAATATTAACTTGAAAAAAAAAACCCCCAGTTTCCTCAATATGTCAGTTTTCGCCTTTTATCTAACTCGGGTATATAACGAATTTACGGATACATAGTGTCCCATAGGGATTATGAATAACGAAAAATAAATCTTGTATAATGATTTTTTTAAGTATAAAAAAATTAACCTAATACAATTGTTTTACCCATAGCAATGAGGAGTTCCAGTTGTAAAACAAAATCAGTTTTTTTTGTATGTGTGTTTTGTGCATTTAATATGAACTTGCTTTCACTTTTTTCAATCAGAGAACTTGTAGTGTTTTCCCTGCTTTCGTCAAGTACTCCGTACTGCAAGTTAACACGATGTATGATTTATACATGAAATCGTATCACATGATACGATTTTTTATCCACCTTTTTATTTCCTCACCTTCGACTAAAATTGTACCGTGTGACCACACCATTAACAGTTGTCCTTCACATTACTTGCAATTTTTTGATAAGATTTTCCTCTGTTTGACTAAATTTGATTTAAAATTGTTTATAATAAATTGTTAGCACGTTTTATTCAGCTTTTGCCAACTCGTTATAGAATAGAAACATACACAAACCAAGGACCGAGTATATACAAAAAATCGTGTCGATTATACACGCACTAAGTCCCATCTGGTCAGGCCTCAGGATCATGAAGCAATTTTAGACTTAAGTCATAAAATGATTGTTTATTATAATTTGGCGATTAAAATTTGTAATCAACAACTTTATATCAAGACACTTGTAATTATAGCATTTCAATTTTATCACTGTTATTAAGACAATCTTCAATATTTGATTAAGACTGCTTCATGGCCCAGGAGACTGGACAAAACACGCTAATAAATAGTTTTATAAAAGGGTAAAGCTGATGTGAGTAAATCTCGGACAAATCTTGACACAATGCGTTGCACTCGTCGGAGTGAAATACCCAAATATAAGGGGAGAAATTAGATACCGGTATTTGGTTTGCAAGGTTCGTTCACAATAACTCGATAAGTTGCCTTTTTGCAAATTGATTCAGTGCCGTGGAAAGCAGCTATTGTTAAACTCCGAACAAAATGTCGACTTGTCATAATATTATAACTTTAGTTTGCACTGTAAGGGAGCAGTTACTGCCCCTACCGTATTTTAAAACCATTTTAACAAGAGCTTGGACTTTCGGTAAGATGCAACTTTGTATTTCTTGCATCAAAACAAGTTAAAATGATGCCGGTTTCAGTGAAATATACACAGATTGCGTACCCATAGCTCAAAAGCCAGACAAATCTTGTTGATTTCAAAGAGCTATGACTGAGTGGCCAGCAATGAAATAGACAGGCCAACGTCACAATGCTGTTTGACACAACTACCCAAAGTCCAAGCTCTTGTTGAAATGGTTCTATATTCAAAGAGTCCAATATTTGGTGATCTTCAAACTCCCAATCGTAACTACTCGGCCATTTCCGTCACCGCAAATAACGATCGGTTACGGAAAAGGGCGAGCGTGATCCGAATGTCAAACTCCGTATCACTGCGGGACGCCATTGTATAGCCTGCCGTCGTCGTTTTCGACCGCGATGCCCTTGCTTTTTTCCTGTGAACTGTATGACCTGGCAAGTGACGAAAAAATGCATGGTCTTTACTGGCCTTGCTAAAACACATAATATAGGGCTACACGTACACGGGGCATCTCGTCAAGACTTTGTAGTTGTAAACTATGTATTTATGTACTTGCTTATTTTGTGTGTAATTACCCAAAGTTTATTAAGTATACCATACATACAAGCATATGGTTCTATAGAGGGCAGATAAATTGAACTCCTTGTCTTTGTAGCAGGTGGAGGAACCTTGTGTTAGAATGTCAGTGTGACTTGCGATGACGTCATCAGCTGACAAGTTTATTCCCTAGTTTGGCTGAGTCAATACTCAATAAGATGTTTCAAAATCCAAAAAAAAAAATAATAACACAGAGAGAGAGAAGTCTGACGCCGAACAATAAGCACTTTCCTTAAACCAGTTCTTTCCTGCTGCAGGTTACAGTAATATGGAGGCGTCTATACAGTCATGTAAATGTCCTTTAATTAAAGGCTAGATACACATGTGTTACATGTGGGTGGGTAGGGGTGGTCATTTTAAATTAAATGGTAGTTCTGTGAAAAGTAGGTTACTCAATAACTAATAGCAATTTCCAATTGTAAGATCCTTGGTGATTAAACTCAAATGACATTAGTCACAACAACACAGTAAGAAGACTATTTCGTCATGCCTCATTGCATTGTGCTTTATTTAGGTCACCGCCCATCACTGGCGATCAGACGACCCTACCCCCGGGGACAATGGACAGTCACGCAAACGAGACCTGACTAGGTTAGCAGGGCAGTAATGTGTCCCAGATTAAACTTGTTCCAAATTGAGGTTAAATGTTACACTTCAGTGACGATGTCCAAGAAATGGGAATTAGGTTACAAGTTCCGCTCCATTAACCGACACCCGTCCAAAAATTGAAACAAGGTCCATTTCATAACCCACATCCAAACAGTGTCAGCAATCACTCGACAAGATTTACTTTCAAAATTCGAATTGATAAAAACTAAATCAAAGAAAACGTTTACTGTACATTATTTCATTCTTTGTTTAAATGTAACATTATTTATACATGTATCTCATTCCCTATAATAAATTTTGAAAACTACTTACGGATGCCTGCACCACTCTTACACGATTTCTGCTAGGCTTACATTTGTCAGTGTCTGCGATTCTAAAATATAACGCAATTTCGACCGCTTCTATGACATTTGCAATTTTTAAGGATTACTATTTCTGCTCCGTTGATTTGAAAAACATTTTTTTTAAAAAGCATACATGTATGAAGATTATGTGATTTTAGAATGAACCACGAAAGGTCACTTGCAAAATTTCTCACAAATCATTTTAAGACTTTTCTTGGACAACTGCATCTACGAGAACTTGTTTTAAAATCATAAAATTCAGTCTACAAAAAATCCAGGAACATATAGAAACACGGGGGAAAGAAAGGGACGTATATATACTCGTATATACGAGATGTACGACCCTGACAAAACATTATATTTGAATCACGTATTGAATGAAATTATAAAGGAGGTGTTTAATATATATTATTTATTTGATATATATATATAAATATATATATATATATATATATATATATATATATATATATATATATATATATATATATATATATATATATATATGTGTGTGTATGTATACTGACATGGGAATGTCCTTGTTGTCTTTTGTCATACGGTTAATTGAAGTTATAAAACCATCACGTAAAAGGGAGTATCTCAGTTTAGCGCATGGTATCCAACGTGAGGACACCAGCTAATTTGCATATTCATATGAGCCTACCCCGTTTTCACGTGTCATCGGCGTGGTCCGGTACACCCCGAGGGTCGAGATAGTCACTGGTCAGTGAACAGACAATGACTTACCATCAGACCACATCAATACCCCTATAAACTCTAATGGGCGAATTTTGTATTATTAGTATAACCTTACGCTTATCAATATTCCGTTTTGAGAGCCGCGAATGGTACGGCGCTGAATGAACGACACGGAGTACCATTAGAGCCAGACTCTGGGTTAAACATATAATACCATATCTCTAACCATCGCCAATTTTGTCACATTTTTTAGAAATTCACCCGATTAAAAATATTTCTTTAAAGCTTGTTTCAAATCTTTATCTTGATAAGGTAGCAATCATGGTTTAAAAATGTACAAGAAAAATAAAGTGTATATTTCCCCATATGTTTGCATTGGGAATCTGTGACGTTCAATTTTCAATAACACGCCAAACCTGATCACGGCGTATGAACACAATTAAACGTCATCACGCTTTTTGAGTAGATTTATTATTGTAAGATTAATAAAACGTTTAAACATAAATAACCAATTTGATATGTACTTGTGAAAAATAATCGTTAAATCATATCGTTTTGATTATAAAAAAAAAGTTTTCTAGACAAAGTTTCTAACACTATATTTTTAGCTGCGGAAGCGAACTAAATAACGTTTTATGGCTGTTCCATCTATTATTCATACCCCTTACAAAGATCGAGCGTATATAATGACTTAAAAGCGACGTCGTACAAATAATTCATACAAATAAACATCAATATAAATACAAATATAAGCATTAAATGTTTATTTTTGGATATATCGTTGGTCCTATAACATACCAGCCGTGCAGACAAATTATCATACCGCGCGGTATTCGATTTGTCTGCACGGCCTGGTGTATTGCAGGACCGATGGTATCCAAAAATAAGCATTCAATGCTTAAATGACGAACTAGTGCTAGAATCTTTTCCTTCAAATTTCTGTCACGAATCTTTCATTGGTCTAGCAAGGACCTAATAACGATCAGCGCACGAATTCTAAAATAATTTTTACGATATAAATGTACACGTATTAATATTTCATAATCATAATGTATAAAAAATTAAGACAAATTTAATAAAAACTATTCAAATATCATAATGATTTATATCTTATAACATTCAATTTATCTTTAACTTCAACTTGTAAAACTCATGCATGACATGTGGTGATAACGAACAGTGTTCAAATTCAAAAGTCCATAGGAAAATTACAAAACAGGAGCAGAGCAAACACAGACCACTTAAAAAAACATAGAGGTAGGATCAGGTACCTAGGAGGAGTGAGCATCCTCTGCTGACCGGTCACACCCGCCGTGTGCTCTTTGTCGTAATCGGAATAAACGAAAAAGTCCGTAGACAATTACTAGGTGATTACTTATGGTGTAACAATTAGTATGAAAAACGTCAGTCAGCATGTGACCCAGTGGAAGATTGTATTTGCTGACAAGGTGAAAAAGATGACTTCAAACGAGACTGTTGATAGTCCTGTTTTATCAACTTGTTTGTTATAGTCTGTCCCAAGTTATCGCTTCCATCACTTTTTGATGATTTTTAATAAAAATACACATACCCGTGAAAGAAATACAGTTGAAATCGATAAAACGGAAAATGTCCAAGATATCTTCATTGACACATTATCATTTTTCACTCATAAAATTTCACAGGAACGAAAATATATTTCTTACGGAGTTTATAATGGGAAATGGTTACATCTTTTCACCATTCGGAACTCACTCGGAATACCTCTCACAATTCTTCAACGTTATCATCCGGGCTATTTCATGACTGATGCAATGCAAAATCCCCGTAGACTTTCTATTTTGTGTATTGTGTATAGAGGGGGGCGTTTTAAAACAGATAATCTGGGCATTTTTCATATTACTGGATGAACATAGTTTGAGCACAAAGGTATTTATGATTATCGAAATATCAAGCGAAAAGTGGTGGAAGCAAAAACTCGGGACAGAGTATAGTAACTTGCCTCGCCTTAGAAACTGTTCATTCGAAGATCATTATGAGGCGCCATTTAAATTTTTTTGAGGTATTTTCTGAAATCAAAAAATAAATATTTGATATTAATAATTCGAATTATTGATACCAAAAATCATTTTTGATATCACAAATTGAATTCTTGATATCAAAAAATTGATTTTTTGATATAAAAAATTGAATTCTTGATATCAGAAAATCATTTTTTGATATCAAAAAATCATTTGTATTTTCTGATATCAGAAAATTGATTTTTTGATATCAAAAAATAAGACCTACATAAAATTACTATCACTTAATGAATGCTCCCTGTGACGCATTTTTTGTAATTTGTAAGACATTGTCTTTGAAACCCGTAGATGCCTATTAAGAATAATAATGTATGCCTAATTTTAAACCTGCATGATTTCATTTTGGCAAGTTTGTCCACATATACAATGATTATCACTGCTTTCTTTGCGATTCGCTTTGAATATTGAATGGAATTCCTTAAAGAATGATAGCGTCGCATAAAATAAAGGAATTATACTGGCTTACAGTTAGCGCTTTCAATTATCAGAATTATCACTTCATAAATTTTTACATTAAATAAATATTCAAATAAAAAAACAACAAATATTAAAATGCAAATCGGACTCTGTAGTTCAGCAATTTAATTTTAGGTCAAGGGAGTGTTCATTAAATATGTGAAATTTATTCGCCGTTTTATTTTAATTTCTGATATCAAAAAATCATTTTCTGATATAAAAAAATTCGAATTTCTGATATTTTGACATCAAGAAATGAATCGTGTTTTCTGATATCAAGAATTCGAATTTCTGATATCAAAAAATCATTTTCTGATATCAGAAATTCGAATTCTTGATATAAAAAAATCATCTTCTGATATCAGAAAATACCTCAAAAATATTAAAACGGCGCCCCATAGAGCATGCCCTTGCGTATCGAATTAACTGAGAGACAAAAACACCATATGCACGTGATGAAGGTATATTGCTACATAAGTAAGGAAAATTGACTATAGAGAAATCATCACGTTTATCATAACGTTTTGTTGTTAGGTTACCATCAATGTCCATTTCCAGTAAAATATCCCAATATGAAACAGATGACGCAGACTCTGTGATATCTTTTATTACAAGTTCACTGGGATATATCGAGTCGACGTAAGTGTGGAAGTAACAATTGTTAATTGATAATACGTCGTCGATACATGCATGTTGAGCTGAAGGCCATAGCGAGTGATTTATTTTTTTTCACGTGCATACATCCTACAAATAATAAAATGATGAATAATTATTGATAATTGTATGTACAATGTATACATGCAGGAGGTCCTCTAAATCGATGAACAAAATTAAGCAGACGGAGACAGACTCTCATAATGTGACACTACCCCCAGGGAAAAACCCGACCCTGGGTCGACTATAATCGTCTTAATATAAAACATTGACCATTTAATATCACCTTAAAAAACAGAGTAATATGGATTCCATTTCACAGCCCTGATCACAGGTTAATAACTATAAATTTTTGAGTCATAAAAGTTTTACATATGAGGAGAAAGGACACCAATTGTTGTGACCGCAGGTCCCTTAATGTCCTTTCTAATACATGTATATGTAAATAGGTGATTCTTCACACTAACGCATTAATACATTAATATGAAGGACATTTCAAAACGGAGAACTATCTACGTATACAAAGAAAGAACAATTGATTGTAACGTTAAGTGTCTCTGCACCGTTATAATTTTAGGCGTGATGTGAGGATTACATGCATGAAAGCAATAAAATAGCCAGATACAGCTTATGGTAATTACGTCTCGGAGACTGGGAGTCACACCGATTGAACACTCGGAAATAACATTCAGATTTGCTTTGTTTTTGTTGATATCATGACGAATCGTTCTTCGACATCACGTGAGAACCGCAGACTGTATCTGCTCCTTCTGCACTATTGTGCACTTTTGAGCACTGTGTATTGTTTTGCCTCTTAAACAAGAGTGCACACCACGTGATGCTCTTTGACCCCGCCCATCACTCTGTGGTTTGAGGGGTGCGACTGATGTCCTTTGATGCTTGGTCTGGACTGTGAAGTGTTCGTTAATTCTTCAATTTATTCAAGGCCTAGTGTGTTTTTACCTACATTTATTACACAGCTTTTATAGACAAAACACTAACTATTTAATTCTGCTCCGATAAAATATGTCGGCAGTACTACATTCAATGTACACTTTTTTTTCCTGTGATTCTTAACAATCTTATGTTTGCTTCAGTTTTTTGTCCCCTAAGCTGTAATTCTAAGTAAGTTTTTCTGATCATCCGTTGTCTTTCCCTTCTTCTGTCAACTTTAAACGTTCTCTAGATCTCGAATCAATTAAAATTGGCACTTATTATTCTTAGGTGACGGGGAATCAACATCTTCAAAAGGATCACCACTTCACAAGAAAACTTTATATTACTGTGGAATCATAAAATTCGTAGTGGCTCAATTTTCGTGGTATTCGTGGGTAGCCCTCCCCCACGAATTTACATCCTCGACGAAAACACATTTAGAAAGAGCTAATTTTTACTGAAACCGAAAACCCATGCATCCACAAAATTACATCTCCACGAATAAGCAAAAAACCCACAATCCACGAAAATTGGCCCCCATGAATTTAAATGACTCCACAGTACTAGATTTTAAGTCGTTCAAACAGTGAACCCTCTTTCATGAACCAAAACTAGGTCGACAAAAGGGTGTTCAACCTACGAATAAATACCTGTAGCGGGGAAACTTTATATGTTCTTATTATAACTTAATTTAGGAAATTACAATGACAGAACCCTGAGATGATAAGGATTAAAAATTGTTCTTACCGCAAACCCTTGATTATTATGGAACCCCATTCACACATGCTTTCTTTTACGCAGGGCATTTTATTGAGCTCTAAAACCTGGGCTGAAATAAGAGTTCTAAATTTTATAAAAGAAAATTTAGAAAGAGACATTTAAATTGGAGATGAAAACGTTTAATCAGGTGAGCAACGTGGTCAATGGGCCTTTTGTTTCTAAACTATATGAACTGTACATATATAGAAATTTATAATACATGTATCTCTTTATCAGTATAGCACCCTAGGATACCACCGACCTATGGCATTCTATGTTAATGCACTACATATACATGTATACTTGTATTTTATATTCTCTCTCTCTCTCTCTCTCTCTCTCTCTCTCTCTCTCTCTCTCTCTCTCTGAATTTTCGTCTAGTGACTGCTTTCAATTGTTTAGTAAATCAGTAAGGTGAATTTTACCGCATGGGCAAAGTTAATCTATACTTCTCCCATTGTTGCTTTCCTGCCATAATTCATCTTGGTATTTTTTTACTTAATCAGACTGTGTAATTTATGTAGACATGTACTGGGTTCAATAAATGAGCAAATACACACGCTTAGTTACCGGGTATCGGTCCTCGAACAGAGCCAATTACTTCAAAAACAATATTTTATAGTTTAAATAGACAAGAGATTATATATTACTGATAATGGTTCTATTTTCCAGGTTGACGTTTGCTATAAGCCGGAAATTTACAAAGGATGATAAATTCTACGTCGAGGGTGTCCCTTTGACCCCCCGAACTCTGAGAAAAGTAAAAATGATACAATATGTCCAAAGAAAAGTACTTAGTAAACAATATGTCTAGTTCTGGTTATTTGAAGGGAGGGAAAAACGACAGCAAGGAAGTTATACAATCTATAGACAATCAAGAGTCGCTTTGATGTTTTATTACCAGGCGTATATCTTCTTCCAAAGCAAATACACAGATGGAAGAAAATTCTTCAATATTGTTTGTCTTTACGTATAGCGATTTTTAAAAAGGTGAAATAATTTTACAAACATTTTCCCTAACTTTTGACTTTTATTCCTCCAATGACCTATACCTGTTAGGAGGTTGATCTTGATTCAACTCGAGATCGCTGGATTTTCAGGTCAAAAGACCCGCCTCTAGAACTATATCTAATAGATATTTTCGCCAATAGCCAATTTTTTAAAGTGATAATAAATTCTAAATTTAGTCCTGCGTTTCTGCATATATAAGCAAGGGGTGGCTCTAACTGTCCACATTCAGCCAAACCTCCGTGGAACCACCGCCAGTCAGGGTCAGGAAAATGGCCACTGTTGGATACTTGGTCGCTGTGTCCCTCCTGTGTCTCGCCTCCTCCGCCTCATCTGCAGGTTTGAACTTTTATTTATAAAAACGAAATGGTACATTGATTTTTAAGTTAACATAAATTTTATAAAAGTGGTATACATGTAATTGAAATCATTTTTTTTTCATTCTTGACCATTTGTAAGTGACTAACATTTGTAGATGACATTTTCTTTCCTTTGGTTTATCCCTATTGTTCCATAGAAAGAAAAACCCAGTTTGCAATTTTCCCGTTTCCTTGAATTAAAAATCCTAGTAGTACCGGGGGTATTAAATTTTTTCCTTAACAATAAAACAACAAAATTGATAGATAACAAACAAGACGCTCGAGGCAGTGGTCCTGGTTTAAATGGTCTAAAATTTAGATATATTTTCATTTGGTAACATTCGAATTTAGTCAATCACGTTTTTTTTTTGGCAAGATCAAGTTAGTATTTTCAGAGGTTTATAATGCAATCAAAGTACAATAATAAAGTTCTTTTTGATTAGTACGAAGAATGCAAACAATAAGTAAAATAATTTTTGGTTTCAAATAGAAAAAAAATGAAAAAAAATCTTATATCTTAAAAATGTTAAAAGTTTTATTTCAATAAACAAAATTTGCGACGCACAATTGAAAAATTATAATTTTTTTTTTTACGGAAAACCTTATTTTTGACAGAGTTTGTAAATCAAGTTACATTAAAATTGATTGAAGATATCTGTCACTGTGGAATCATCATTGTTTGTGGGGGACCAATGTTTGTGGCTTTCGTGGGTAGCCCTTGTCAACGAATTTACATCCCCACGAACTTATATACAAGCATTTGTTTAATATCTATTAAAAGTATCCCAAACTTGCTACCAACAAAATTACGTTCCCACGAACCAGGAAAATTATGGTTACTCACAAACATTGACCCCCACGAATAAAAATGATTCCACAGTATGTGGTCGAAGTCTAGTCCTTATATGTGTACATATAACCCTACCTAACGTTTACATCATTAGCACATCAAAAGAGCCCATATATTGAAGATGAATTTGTCGCAGTCTTATTATCTAGTAAAAATATTCTAAAAAAGAAAAAAAAATCATAAGAACTAGAACTTGCGAATGCAAACTAGTATTTGGCCAGTGATTTTACACAGTGTACACTAGAAAAGAAAACCGGGTGTCAAGGAACCAGTACAGCGATACTCGAATGGACACGCTTCATTGACCTTCCCCTGAAGGGCTTGAAATCTACATCTATCAAGATAGTTACAAATTGATATTTTTTATAGGTCCTACTTTACGGTGTAAATTCATTTATCAGCGTGATCAATTTTGTAAAACATATGCAAATATAGGGACAGCCAGAAAGACATTGACGCTGACCAGATCATGTGTTTGTGGTCCATTTACGGTTGGTTAAGTATGGTATCTTTGTTTACCACTACACTCCTGAACAACACCTTTAATTATTTTAAACCATTGTACTTTTGTACTTTTAACAGACTGTCTCAGTTTTTGTTATTTCACTACGCTCTGACCACAATGAACAATTTCGTTTTTTTCTTTTGAAATTCTTTTGGTGTCGCCCTCGGTTTCCGCGCGTTTTTGCAGACGCATGCCATTTGGTTGGAAATGTGACGTCACAGTCCTGGCTTCTGGGTTCTTTTATCTGAGAATCTTTGACTTGTCTAGGTATATATAAAAGGGGAACGGTCGGGTTTTTCAATTTAAGTGAATCTGCCACAATGAAGCATTACGTGTATTGCCCGGCTTTCGCCTCTCTGTTCCTGCTACTAGTCTTGGGAGTCAACTTAACCAAAGCAGGAGCAGGTAAGATCCGAATCAATTTACTGCAAGTTATTCGAGAAGTTGAACAGAAAAATATCAAAGATTTTTATAGTTGGTTTTTAGATTTGAAAAATATGCACGTTTTTATTTCGGTGTTTTGTTTTTTTGAGACAAGCGATTCATTTGTAAAACAAACTTTGTTCCTAAGAAAAATGGAATTAAATTAATTCCCTAGCTGATTCTTTCATTATTCGCGAAGATTTATAATCATTCGTATCTAAAACTGAAAACGTTAAAGACCAAACGTTAAATTAAAGGAGAGGACACTATTAAGATCAAATATTTCTTTTTGTAAAATGCTTTTGAAACAAAACAAAATGCATCAATTTAAGGTTCGTATTCATGTGGATAACACTGTCCTGTGTTTTTTTTTAAATTGACGATTATACTTTAGACATGTCCTTTGATAGTATACAATTATTTGTCTTTCATGACATGTGAAGAAGATATTAAAATTCATAAGATTTTTGACGGTCGAGGGCTGATACGTTAATAATGGAATCATCAATTCAGCAGCAACCGTTTGGCAAGTGGTGACCCTGGTAATAAACTGAGAGCAAGGTCACTACATGGCTTAAAAAAAAGCAAACCGCTTAATTATAGAAAATCATTTTAAAAAGGTTTAATAATGTATACAAGACACGTTGTTTGATCAATTTTTATACAAGACGTTAATGTTTCGATCCGTAATTAGAACAGCAAAGAGTGCAGAAAACACGGAAGAGATTCATTCGCAGCTAGCCATCAGGACAGTTAGCCATTAGGACAGCTAGCCATTAGGACACTTAGCGCGGATCGCGATGCTTGCTAACGTTGGAGCTGTAGAGCTCTTGTGTAGCATAGTGAAATAAGACGTAGTTGCTATTTTATAAAGCTTCTTTTCATACCAATAAGACATCGTTGGAAGTCACGTGTAAATTAAAATTCATCAACTATCAAATTAAGCATCTCATGATCATGTAAAATACTTGAAAACCGCAATTGTACTAATGAAAGCAAACAATAAACGACCAACTCCAATCTTCTGTTTGTGACGGACATTGAAGGTGTAAATCCAGATCTATCAAACTGAGTCGCACGCAAATAATTATTTTATGTTATTCATCTTCTTTTAAAAACAATCTACGTGTAGATCCGTGGTTTACTGAGAAACAGAATATGTCAATGTTCAGCGCTGGGGAATGGGCCTGTTATCTCTGTGATTTCAATCAACTGTTATTACATCATTATTTGTCGCAGGTGTTGTAACATATGTTTTAATTTGTACAACTTATCTACACCCATCATTGACTAAATTCTCGCATCTGGTCAAAATTTATTTTACAGTAATTTATATATCAACTATTACAACCATTCTAATAATTATTTTGTTGTTGTAAATTAAAGATAAGATAATTTTATTGCATTTGACTGGCAATGGTGAAACTCAAAGTACATAAACGATTTAAAATTCTTCCTCAAAATTCTAAAAATAAATCCTGAAATAAGTATGACTTTTCCTGAACTGTATAAAAATAAAAATCTAGAAATGAAATTGAGTTCAAAACATTTTTTTCTTAATGATTACCAATTAAATTATCATCCCTTGCTTAAAATAGAAACTAGAGTACGGCGGTTCATTGTGTGCTCCTTTTGATCATTAGTTGCTGCATCACCTGTCAATTTTAGGGGACCTGTCATTATTTTTGTCTAAAAGTCATCGAGTTCTCTCATTGGTATTCATAGAGAGATCCCCCGGTCGGTTTGATTTCTGTGACGTCACGATCTCTTTTAATATTGAAATGAACCTACGAGTCGCGTGATTTCTTGTCGTGCACGGCAAGCAGATCCGGAATAAAGTACTATCAGGAATTTTTGCAATACCAGCATGCATATGTCCGGATATTCCCGATGTTGTTTAGAACTTGTTGTTATTGTGACGTCATTTGTTTTGGCCAGGACTGACTTCGTAATTAACGCGGAATTCCATCATCATGGTAAGAGATGCAGAAGAAGTTATCTTGCGATGCTTGGTTTTTATAATTGAATCTTACTTAAAAGCCGTTGCATTTTTTAATATGTATTGAACTAAAATAGGTACTATGAGAATGTATGGGTTTCAACTGAAATTGATTGCACATTGTTTTTCATTATTTCACCATAGCTATGAGAATGTATGGGTTTCAACTGAAATTGATTGCACATTGTTTTTCATTATTTCACCATAGCAACCATGTTTAAATTGAATTCAATTCGAAATGATTGTTACAATAAATCTGATACGCTAACTTAACAATCGTGAGTTGATCAGTGATCAGGCTCTTGATGAAGATGCTATATCATTTGATAGAAACCTTAAAGAGGAAAGTTACTCTAAAACATAGTTATTCGTCTTAAGAGATGTTGATTCTGACTTATTTTGGAAATAAATTTCTTCAGAATAAAAACTGTATAATTTTAAAGATGGTCTTACTGGTGAGAAGGTTTGTCTGAAGTCGCAACAGTTTATACAATCCAAAACACTCTCTATAGGTAGATGTTCCGTTGATCGTATAGGTAAACAATCATTATCTAAAGAAAATACCCAACTAAAAACATACAGAAAATAATATCCACCTATAAGAACCATGAATAAATCTAAAATTGAGACAATTAAGAAAACTTTGCACGTTGAGGCAATGGGGACTTATGAATTGCAACTATTATAAATTTATGTCGGTCATGCAGACACCAAAATCAATCAATGGTTAGTGTGGTTAAAATTAAATTAAGATTCCTGTGAAATCATGTCATAAAAAAACCACAAGGAACTCTGCCCATTGATTTATTGAAGGGAATTTAAAATTGTCGCTGTGAGACATTAAATGCATGTTGATTTATAAACTTTAAAAAATCTAATTGTATTTCCTTTTCTTGTAGGGAACGAGTGGAGCTATGAAGGGGAGCACGGTAAGGAGAGAGAGAGAGAGAGAGAGAGAGAGAGAGAGAGAGAGAGAGAGAGAGAGAGAGAGAGAGAGAGAGAGAGAGAGTTAATTTTTAAAATAATCTTAATTACTGTTGGAAAATATCTATAAAAAAGCTGACTAGAGCTGTAGGAAACAGATTACAGTAAAAAAGAGATAATTATAATTAGTTCTGTCGAGAGACCTTAATGAGATTTTTTAATGAAACAAACACTTTCTTAATTATTCCATAAATCAGTCTGTATTTAAATATCACTTGACAGAGTGTTTTGCTGACAAACAGAATGTAAAAGAAGACAACAATTCTGTCAAAGACTAACATCATAAATTGAATCTTTAGTGTATAAAAAATAAAACTCATGATAATGATTCTTGGTTTTCAGGACCGACTCACTGGCACGCAGTGTACCCGACTTGTGGGGGAGAGAGACAGTCCCCGGTCCACATCGAGACCCACAAGGTGTTCGTGGACCACAAACTGACAGAGTTTGAGATGGACGGCTACGACCAGATCAAAAATCTCAACATGAGCCTGACAAACAACGGACATACGGGTAACTAAACCACAGTCTCGCTGTGAGAAGGATTTGAACATTCAAACTCAGTTTCAAAACTAATTACCAACAATAAAAAGTCTTATTTCAATTATAGGTTCTGTTTTAAATGTAACGCGCATTTTCCTAACCTATTACACATTTTTATTGCATTTCAATTTCTTATTTCTGTTAAAGTGAGTTTACACATCAAGTGTGGCTACATGTAGTAAATTTTCTCTCCCCGCAGTACAAGTGGACCTGGTCGGAGTCCAACCGCGCCTCAGGGGCGGGGGTCTGTCACATGACTACCAGGCCGCACAGTTCCACTTCCACTGGGGGGCCACGGACGACAGGGGGTCAGAGCACGCCCTCAACAACAAGCGCTACCCCATGGAGGTAAAGCTCACAACACAAACCCGTGGGTCAGGGGTCTCATGTTATTGTTCTGACCCATGGAGGCTCACAGCACAGACCTGGGAAGGGTAACATAACTGTAATGTTAACGAGTAATTCATAGGAAAACCGAGGCAGAGGTAAAATAGTTGTTCCAGAAAACAGAACAAAGTGGGGAGGGAAATATCAAATGAACCGGAAAAAGGTTTTTGAGTTGATCTGAACAAATTCGGTGTATGTACAGACGTATGTACAGGGGTGAGTAGTTCAGTTGTTTTGTTTCATACTAGGGAAGGGTTAATCTCAGCGAGATTCGAGACTGAAAAATTTTGACGGAAGAGACGTCCGTCAAAATTTTTCAGTCTCGACGAATCTCGCTGAGATTAGGGAAGGGTGTAAACCTTGGAATATGTATAATGAATGAATAGGAAACGGCTAATTAGTAGTTCAGATTAAGGGGAGAGCTGTAAACTGTGGGGGCATGTGCAATGACTATAAACAGAAAACAGTTTTTCAGTAGTTCAGAACCCAGGAAGGGGCATGCTATATTAAACGGAAACAGTTTACCAGTAACTACTAGTGAGAATTACAGGACATTAATCGCTTTAAAAAGTACTAGTTTATATAGTACAATTTACAGATAGACCCTGGCAATGCTGGAGAATATGACATCATAACACTGCTTTAATTACTAAATAGTTATATGGTCACTTCACTGACACACGTTATGTAGTTGTCTCGCTTTAGCAAAGAAATGTGTAAAGCAGCTTTCGCGTGCGATATAACGCCATTGATCTGGCTCTGTTTAGATTTACATGTATAATCGTCTTCTTTATGTTCCCTGGTTTGCGTTTATAAGTAAGTTCTTATCCTTTATTAAGATGCATATCGTTCACCATTCCACCCGCTACACGGGGGTCGGGGACGCCATGGACAAGTCGGAGGGCCTCAAAGTCCTCGGGTTCTTCTTTGAGGTGAGTCCGCAGATCTTTTATTATTTATTATTTTGTAAACAAGGATTTACCGTTTTATATGTAAATTTCGATAAGATGACTATATTAAAGGTCAAAATAACCCTATGTTGGTCATTTGTTTTAGATTGGCGAGGAGAATGCAGAGTTTGAGAAAATTATTTCCCACTTCAAAGAAATCGCCCACAAAGGTAAATCTACATCAATACTGATAAATTCAGAAATCATTGGTATATAATTTTTATTCGTTTCTCATTATAAACCAAAGGGAAAAAGGTTTTCGTTATGAAAGATGTCACTTTTTTCTTTGGTGATCGTTCCGAGAAATGAGCTCTTTTTATGTTTTTTAGACGACCACGTCGAGATCGAGGCCAAGCCGCTCCGCTCCCTGCTGCCCGCCGACCTGAGCACCTACTACCGGTACCTGGGCAGTCTGACCACGCCCCCTTGTTACGAGACGGTTATCTGGACCGTGTTCAAGGAGACCATCAAGGTGTCCAAGCGACAGGTAGGTCAGGGACAGAGAGAGAGAGAGAGAGAGAGAGAGAGAGAGAGAGAGAGAGAGAGAGAGAGAGAGAGAGAGAGAGAGAGAGTCTATGGGTTCCTCCTACTGATAAAGCTATGCAGGCCATGTTTGCCACTTTTAATCCCACCAACTTTGAGGTTATATTTTGCCAAACTTCAGTATATCAACATACACATAATTTAACAGCATATCTAAATGCTCTGTCTAGTCGAGGTCAGTCTGCAAAAACATTTTCGATGTTTTTTTTTAACCAAAGATTGGAAAAATTCACAGGTGCTTGTGGACAGGACGTACCGACCCCCCCCCCCCCCCCCAAATATAGACCCGGGTCATAGATAGATAGATAGATAGATAGATAGATAGATAGATAGATAGATGGATAGATGGGTCTGATTTAAAAAAAAAAATGTTTTTGGTAAATTTTCGCAATGAAGGTATAAGTCAGATCAGAAATAATTATGTCATTAATGCCTTTTATTATACACATGCTTAGCATAACCAACGTATAAAAGCTTTCACAAAATTTGATAAAGGATAGTTTAATGATAAAAGAAGTAACGACCCTGGAATCTATATTTGGGGGTTGGGGATGGAAGTGGGGATGGGTCAGTACGTCCTGTCCTTAAGCACCTGTGGGAAATTATGTCAAAAATTATAAGAACCTGCCTGAAAACGAAAGCAGATGATACAATTAAAGAGGGAAATACACAGGGTAGCAACACCAGTTATTTCATTAGCATGACCGATGGCTAGAAACCGTTTTCGATGTTTTTAGCAATTAACAATAAGACCTAGAGACGTGATATCCTCATAAGATTGCCATGTGTCTACTAATTCTGAAACACATGTCTCTCGTCCTGTGTATATGGGTTGAATTTTTGTGTTCAAAAGGTAGAATATTAAGACCATACATTTTTGTGTTGCAGCTTGAGATCTTCCGGCACGATGTGATGCAGAATCTCCCAACCGAACCGGATATTGAGCTAACCGACGACTTCCGGCCTATTCAGCCTCTCAATCACAGAAACATTTACACCAGTAACATCAATGGAAGAACCCAACAACTTCCGCCGGTGTCCAATCCTTTCAACTCCGGGGCAGTCTTTAACGTCTCATTATTACACGTGCTCCTCTTGTTCTTGTTTGTTCAATTTCTCTCATGAAACCCGACCCAACTGACACAGTAGTGAAAACATTTAAATCAGTCTAATTAAAATCAAACCTTCCACTAGCTCCTTTATTTTGATGGTCCACGCAACCATCCCGACCATCAAAATAAAAGAGCTAGTGGAAGGTTCGATTTTAATCAGACTGCATTTAAATGTATTTGATGTATACACATCCCATTTATACTCCAAAATAGCTCATGTCGACCATCTCTGTGTTGAATCGATTTTGATGCATAAAATGGTGATAATAGGTAATGAAACTGATGTATATATGTATATGTACACTTGTTTACTTTGCCACCATAAGGAATGCATGCTTTCAATTGATTACTCAGTATCTGTATAAGGTATCAATACAGCATTGTAGCATTCAATTCATTGCACTATGCTGCACTGTACAGCATTGTAGCATTCAATTCATTGCACTATACTGCACTGTACAGCATTGTGGCATTCAATTCATTGCACTATACTGCCCTGTACAGCATTGTAGCATTCAATTCATTGCACTATACTGCCCTGTACAGCATTGTGGCATTCAATTCATTGCACTATACTGCACTGTACAGCATTGTGGCATTCAATTCATTGCACTATACTGCACTGTACAGCATTGTGGCATTCAATTCATTGCACTATACTGTACTGTACATCATTGTAGCATTCAATTCATTGCACTATACTGTACTCTACAGCATTGTAGCATTCAATTCATTGCACTATACTGTACTCTACAGCATTGTAGCATTCAATTCATTGCACTATACTGTACTGTACAGCATTGTAGCATTCAATTCATTGCACTATACTGCACTGTACAGCATTGTGGCATTCAATTCATTGCACTATACTGTACTGTACATCATTGTAGCATTCAATTCATTGCACTATACTGTACTCTACAGCATTGTAGCATTCAATTCATTGCACTATACTGCACTGTACAGCACTGTAGCATTCAATTCATTGCACTATACTGCACTGTACAGCATTGTGGCATTCAATTCATTGCACTATACTGCACTGTACAGCATTGTAGCATTCAATTCATTGCACTATACTGCACTGTACAGCATTGTAGCATTCAATTCATTGCACTATACTGCACTGTACAGCATTGTGGCATTCAATTCATTGCACTATACTGCCCTGTACAGCATTGTAGCATTCAATTCATTGCACTATACTGCCCTGTACAGCATTGTAGCATTCAATTCATTGCACTATACTGCACTGTACAGCATTGTGGCATTCAATTCATTGCACTATACTGCACTGTACAGCATTGTAGCATTCAATTCACTGCACTATACTGCACTGTACAGCATTGTGGCATTCAATTCATTGCACTATACTGTACTATACTGCACTGTACAGCTACAGTTCCCTCGCAGTGTGCGTTGCTTCGTATGTCTTACATGTTATGCTTCCTCATAATGGACTTACTTGTACCAACTGTGATATTCCTATGTGTATGTTTGTATCCTTAGATACTCAGTTTTTTGTTTCTTTAATATGTAGAATCATTTCTTCCCTTCTTTGACTTGATACCAATGCGAGAATTAAGAAGAGAAAATAATTTAAAATTGAAATTGTCATTTAAATAAAAAACAAAACTAATAATGAGAAAAATATGAAAATAAATAAACAATTGTAAACTTCTTTGCAGCTTGTCATTATTTCGTTATTTGTAAGGTGCAGGAAATAGAAGGGTAGAGAACGAGCGGCTGTATACAGCCTTACTTGTCCACCTGCCTACCTGTGAGTGTCAATTACCTGATCAATCTTATAGAAATAGACAATTCGTTTGTATGCTGTATACACAATGCATTCATGCACACTCTGGCGTGTTCTGGTTCCATGTAGAAGTACAAGTAAATCTGACGGCGAAAGGTTTTATTTGCATAATGCATAATGAACATGTATGTAACAAAACAGAAAAAACACCCAACAACAATAACACTATCAAAATACAAAGGAAAAGTAAAAAGAAAACTGTTTGAAATTTTCAATTGTAGTTCAAAGGTTTAAAATCAATACTCCTCTAATTTATGAGATTATTAAGAAAATCAAATAACTCTAGGCCTCGATGTTTGGTATGTCAAAAGGTGACTTTTTACCGTAAATGCGACGTTTCTTCAAAAGAAATAAGGTCTACAGATACCCACCCATGTTATTTGATCTTACAAGTATTGTTCCTCGAGACAATCTTTGATATTTCAATTCCTATCCAATCACTCGCATTTTAAACGGAAACTTCCTATATATTTACAACCCAAGAAAACTAATTTAATGGTGGTAAACTTCTGAAGTTTGAAATGATTGAACTTTAGGCAAGATTTATAACTAAGGCATTTGGTGGACATATCTCATTTATTGTAATTTTGAATATAGTGAATCTGGTTTAATTCAAAGTACATTGTATATAAGGTTGTTATATTATCCTTACTTAGGTTGATTTACCTCCATCAGAACCATTAACCATATGATATAAGCAGCTTACTAGTATGAGCTTCTAAATTTGACATTCTTCATACAAGTATAATCCCGTTCCTCATACAAGTATAATCCCGTTCTTTCAACATATTTCCTCTTTAATGATTAATGACTATATGTTTTAAAATGACAACTGTTATTAATGATACATGTATATATGAAATAAAATTTTAAAAATTAGCAATTTCTAAATCATATGTAAAATTTTGAAACAAAGTGCCAGTAAGTACATGTAAAAAGATAGCGTCTTTCTTACACAATCTACGCGCACTGCCTACACATAGACCTACGCTCTAACTAATCCATGTACAGTCTACAATGGAGTTAGCTCACACCTGTAGGCAGTAAAAATCTGCATACACATGTACCGCAGCATTCTAATTTCAGACGAAAATAAAAGTTGAGTTAATTATCATTCATGCTGTAAGTGTCATCAAGAGTTGAAATTAAACTAGAGTATTACAGAATTTGACAGTCTGATTTAGAGCGTCTCTTGACCCAATTTACTCCGACATTATCGAAATATCCAGGACATGTCTGCGGTTTCTTTGATCAGAGTACAGGTTCTGATAAAAGCTCGCTCAAGTTCTGTTAATTTAAGATTTGAAATTGACCCTGGGTCAGATATTCATATACGTATACATGTATTTGAAATCCTTCAATTCAAAAATGCCTTTACTAAACTTCAACTTACCGTGTGGAGCTCGAATAAAACTGTGCATGGTGTACATATTGTACTAAACGTGTATTGGAGAAAACTTTTATCAGTCGCCTCTATGATGATGCTTTATTCACAGGTGCTTGAGGACAGGACTACCCCCCCCCCCCCCCCCCCCCCCCCCCCCGGAGTAGTTGACGTATTTTTGATAGAAATTCCTTTAAAGTCATGTACACAGCATGTTCCATATCAAATATCTGAAAATTAATCGAAAATAAACGATTTATTTAAAATAACCCCAACCTGCATATGCAAGAGGGGGTGTTTTACATTAATCGTTTATTTTCCGTTAATCTTTAGATATTTGAAATGGAACATGTTGTGTACAAGACTTTAAAGAAATTTATATCAAAAAGTCAACTATACACCAGGGGTTTAAATCTGCCTGATGCAAGTTAAGATCGCAGGAAAAATTCTCCAACAAGTTTCTGTCCTAATACTTGAATCAAAAGCTTGTGTTTATTTCTTTTTCATGCATCTATTTATAGAAGAGTTCCTGCATTGGAAAATATGGTATTTCCTTATCTTAAAATTTTTAATTACAATTTTTCATGATTTTACGTAAAATTCCAACTATTACCAACAATATTATATAGGCAGCCAATGCCTTGCATGAATGTTAATCCCAGAAGTGTGTCATATATATCACAAATATCCTGATGTGAAACTACACGTACTTGCTACAGGTCACAATTGAAATTTAACAGTTTAATTTCCATGACAGAAAAAAAAATTGCTGCCGGGAATGAAGTTTGTATACAAAATTGACCCCGAGGAGTCTGTACTATCTTATTTGGCGAAAACAAAACGCCATCTGAATTATTCATCCTTACCAAGTTTCTTGAGCATACCGAACTTTAAATATAGAATCTTTTGTACATGATATAATACATACATGTACAACATATTTAAAAAGAGATTCTTAAAATTTACTAAATAACAAATAAAAACGAAATCAAAAAGTCTTAGAAAAAATGTTATATAAAAGGTCTGCGTTAAGATAATTGAGAGAAGGGCAAGCTGTCTTTAAAATCCAATCCAATTGCTTTCCACTCTGGTGTATGCACAAGTATACTTTTCTCTATAACATCCGGTTTAACGTGATTTAATTTTATCCAATATGAACGTAACAAAAAAAAACCAAAAACCCAAAAACAGAAACAAAATAAAACAATAAAATGTTATCTGTATATGTAATGGGTAATATGATATACGAAGGAACCAAATCATAAATCATCAGCGGTTTAATTAAGCAACCTTCGTAGTTTGTAGCAAAATTGATATGGTTAGCGTATGGAAACGAATAAAGGCAGTCCATCAAAATAAACACATCAATGAGTATATGCACAAATGGTAAATCAAATCATCCTCTAGAGAAAAAGTCCCGGAACCCACTGAATTGTGAATGAAAAGTAAACATTAAAAAAGGTGTCATCGTATAGTAACAAAAAATGTTTTGCCCATCTAAAATGATAAATAACTGTTTTAGTCGTAAGGTATATGGTGAAGTCTGCCTTGCATGAGTGAGGAGCCCAGGCGGAATTGTTTGGTTTATGTAAGATAAAAAACCCACTTGGTGCAGATCTGATCCTATTCCGATAAGAGGAGCTGTAACTACTGCGAAGTCTGCCGCCAGACAAAGTTTGTGGCCGAAGAAGTATTCATTACCCAGGGCATAGGTGAATTTCATTTCCTATCTGTGATCAAAATCGAAGAAAGGAAGGGTTTTCTCACTGTCAAAAAAAAATGCATTAAAACGCTTCATGACGCAATAAAGTTGTTGCTGGCGTCCGTCGCTGCAAGAACGTCAATATCTGTTGCTAGTGAAGTGCTATAAACTTACACGAAACGGATACAATTGCTGGGAGAAGCTAGAGGTGTGAGTAGTCAGTGTTTGAAGGTCTCTATAGTAACTGATATATATATAAGGATACGTAACAGCCAGTCCCCACCCAGAGGAGAGCTAACCATGTGTGGGTCAGTGTCCGTCTGTCTGTTTGTGTTCGCTGCGTGGATATCCATTGCTGAGTCTGGTAGTGGTAAGTTTATCACAGCAATAAACGCTTTATCATAAGTATCATATGTATAGAAATCTGTATGGTTTTTATATATTAATAGCAATTATTTCAGTAGTATGAAATTTTACAGTAAATATATTTTTCACTATTTGGTAAAAAAAAAAAAAACCCACGAGAAAGCGTAAACTTATACAGGAGAGAAATATATTAGTAAACTAATAGGTGTGTGTTGTTGATTGATTAGGATGGATATCGATACAACAATTGTAAGACAGAGATTATCAAATCAGCAGATTTTGCACTATGAAAATAAGATATGACTAATATAAGGGACAGAGAAGTAAAGCATAAAAAACCAAAAAACACGACGGGTCCATATACAGATATACAGATCCCTGATTATTAGAACACGACGGGTCCATATACAGATCCCTGATTATTAGAACAACAATCGATCCAGATCTTTATTATAACTTGTGTTTTATAAGCAAGGGCCCTGAATATTGATATATTTTTTTTTTTATCTTTCAAGTGTTTTATCATAACTTCGCATTAAAGTAAATAAAACACTAAACTTATCTCTTATTACGTTTACCAAAACAAGACATACTACAGGGATTTTTTATGTGCGCTGCTGCCTCTATACAATTGTAAAATTAAAAAAAATGATAACGTTGCTAAATAATAATTGTCAATCATAGGTATTTGTTTTATACGGTATAACACTTTAACATCTCCGATGAAATTTCAAGTTTAATCATTAACGGATAACTTAATCCCAGCCGGCAGATTATCATTTTCGAGATATGGCTCTTGGGAAAGTGCATTGGCCCAGCTTTTTTACTATTTGAACATCAATGCATTAAAAAAGCGACATGCATAAAATCCTTGGGTCCGGTTTCGCTGATATTACCTGTGAACCAATCAGCGTGCATCAGATACAAGTCTCACGTTTTGTTGTAAATTAACATTGCAATATTGCTAAGATAACCAACATTAAGATATCGCACCTGAACACGTGACGAAGTTCGCAATGGTTAAAATCAAAGTGCCTTCCTTGTTCTGATTTTTATTAAGCACTCAAACTTGTTTATCATATGAAATAAGATGCAAGATCCGCTAACTTTAATACATGGCAGTCTGGCTTTTAACCCCCCCCCCCCCCCCCACCTCTCCCCATCCCGCTGTGTCAGGTGAAAGACAGGTCACTAGATCGAAACCAAGATAAGGAGTAAACAGACATATTGTTGCATTTGACATGATAATAATGATATTATTTTAACTGTCTGCATATGCTAGAATTTTTCTTATCCATAAACTAATGTCTCTGAACCTCAAACGACGCGATCAATCAACAATATTTGGTAGAAATAAATTTCGTAAAGTATTTTATTAATTTAAAAAATAGAATTAGAATTCATGTTTGAATCGCTTACCTGATATTTTTTGGGTAGAGCATTATGTATTGTTAAAATCAATTGATAGCAAATTAGAAAATCGGAAATTTGCGAAATCTAATGCAAACAACATTTTCAATTAATCAGTCTCGTATAAAATTAAACTCATCAGGAAAAAGTCAACTTGCATTATAAATAGTGACGAATTTTAAGTGATAAGATTTTGGTAATATCAGATAAAATATTCGGATGTTAAAATTTGTTTGTTGTACATCCAATTGATTTTTATTAAAAAAAAATTAATAGAACCATAATAAAACTATGAACATAGTACAATAGGCGATTATTCCCTTCCTTACAGGGAAATTTCTGGGTTTTTTCCCCATTTCCAAAAATAAAATTCATTTTTTATTAAGAAAAATCTGTCTGTTGTCATAAATAATTGCTATCTTTTATTCGGTAAAAGTAAGTGGACTGCATTTTTAGTCCATAATAGAGCATACCTGTGCCTGTCCGGTACCTGGTATATACATGTATATGAAATGCACTTAAAGCGCAAGCGCAAAATAGCGCTTCTTGTGTGCAGAGCAATGAAAGTATTTAATAAACATTGAAATAGAAAAATTTACAACAACTGATATTGGGAATATTAGACCGGCTCATTGACATCTTTGTGAGAGCTTTATAAGGCAAGATTAATATAGAGGAATTTCTCGTATTTATTTTCTTTCTCCTGGGGGTATTGGAATGACAATTGCTCTTATTAAATGATAGCTGTGGATTGGGCACACTTAATGAATGCAAATTATCATTATATTGTCCCTCCTTTGGATTCCGAGTCGGACCCTAATCCTAGGTTATTGCAATCCACGCATAAACCCGCCAAGTTTCTGCCTTAAACACCTTCATGTGAATTCATCTGTGCTACTCTTTGAAAGGGAACCATCTTTTTATTAAAACACAGTTCATTTAAAATGATGAAGACAATCAAACAGGGGATATTGTTTGGAGTATTCTTTTGTTTTTTGGAACACTTTGTAAATTCTGGCGGAGGTAGGGCATGTAATGTATCAAAAAAAATGACAATGTAAGGATATTACCATAATGTTATTGATTAATGAATTAATATTTCAATTAAAAAAAAATCATTTCTTACCAATTTTTGAGATTGGACAGGAACTATCTTTGCTATTCGTGGAAACACAGTTATTGACAAAAAGAGTGTATTAAATAATGTAGTTTTTCTAAAATGCGTCACAAACAAATAGTCAAATGTGCTGAAAACATACATGTCGGTCATCAGAAGCAATCAATGTATTACACAGTAATTACGTCAATCATTGCTAGAGATAATGATTTCGTCTTGCATGTTTATCATTATCAACGGTAATTTTTACGTCACGGCCATATTGCGACTTTATAGGTTATTGAGATGTCTCCAATATGGTGTAAAAACCAACAACAATAAAAAATATACACATCCAATGTCTCATTATATCATTACGGGAAAGACTTATCTCCAGATTGTTCAGTTGTCGCCCCTGGCCACAAATTCCTTCGTTCGATGACCTTTGCGTTCAATGACGAATTTCAACTATTTGTAATTTTCATTGTCATGACGAATTTCCAATTTCCCCATTTGGATGATTTCCCTTCTTATCGCTGATGTTACATGTGTTATTGTTAGACCCAGGTCTTTATTTTCTCTTGGCAGAACGCTGAATGGCCTGTACGTGTGACATTAACCAAATATGTATCTGAACATCATCAAAAGTTAAAATACCAAGTGTGCCGAGTTCACGACCTTTCACTCGTAGCAATAGTCAACTAGCTATGACATTATGCATATATGCATTCTAAAGGATGAATGATAAATTACACGAATTATTTTTTTTGTTATAAAAATGCCAGAGAGAGAGAGAGAGAGAGAGAGAGAGAGAGAGAGAGAGAGAGAATTATCTTATAATATATTACTATGAAAACATATTTATGAAGAAAGCGAGAATCATTATATTATCATGATTTATACATATTACCTATATTTCTCTTTTGTTTGCTTGATTTGAACGAATAATCTTCTATTGGTGAGATAGGTTTCACAATTTAATACAATACGGAAATAAATCATTTGTTTTTTAAACAGAACTTTAAGGATGTATTTTATAATCTTAGCCTTGTGTCCGTTTTGTTGATATATTGCAATGTATAACACTATTTTATATGAGATATTGACTATTTTTCAATTGTAAACCTTGTCATTTTAACGTTCTAGCAACGTTAATTAGCAACATTAAATTCTAAGATGCTAACCCCGCTTGTTTATTGTAATGCTGTTACAAGAAACGTGTGTATTTCGGTAAACTGAGCTGTCTCCTAATTGATCATGTGGATAATAGAGGTTCTTCACACAAATTGATTTATCGTAAATTAAGAGCATGAAATTTTCATTAATATTAAATTGTTTTTATTTGTTTTGTAGGGAATGAATGGGGATATGAACCCGGTATTGGTGAGTATTTGCCGTAAACAGAGGAATGTAATAAATGTTGTGTAATGCCAGTAAACAGAGGAATATAATAAATGTTGTGTAATGCCAGTAAACAGAGGAATGTAATAGATGTTGTGTAATGACAGTAAACAGAGGAATGTAATAGATGTTGTGTAATGCCAGTAAACAGAGGAATGTAATAAATGTTGTGTAATGCCAGTAAACAGAGGAATGTAATAAATGTTGTGTAATGCCAGTAAACAGAGGAATGTAATAAATGTTGTGTAATGCCAGTAAACAGAGGAATATAATAAATGTTGTGTAATGCCAGTAAACAGAGGAATATAATAAATGTTATGTAATGCCAGTAAACAGAGGAATGTAATAAATGTTGCATAATGCAAGTAAACAGAGGTATATAATAAATGTTATGTAATGCCAGTAAACAGAGGAATATAATAAATGTATGTAATGCCAGTAAACAGAGGAATGTAATAAATGTTGTGTAATGCCAGTAAACAGAGAAATGTAATAAATGTTGTGTAATGCCAGTAAACAGAGGAATATAATAAATGTTGTGTAATGCAAGTAAACAGAGAAATGTAATAAATGTTGTGTAATGCCAGTAAACAGAGGAATGTAATAAATGTTGTGTAATGCCAGTAAACAGAGGAATGTAATAAATGTTGTGTAATGCCAGTAAACAGAGAAATGAAATAAATGTTGTGTAATGCCAGTAAACAGAGGAATGTAATAAATGTTGTGTAATGCCAGTAAACAGAGGAATATAATAAATGTTATGTAATGCCAGTAAACAGAGGAATGTAATAAATGTTGTATAATGCCAGTAAACAGAGGAATGTAATAAATGTTATGTAATGCCAGTAAACAGAGGAATGTAATAAATGTTATGTACTGCAAGTAAACAGAGGAATGTAATAAATGTTGTGTAATGCCAGTAAACAGAGAAATGAAATAAATGTTATGTAATGCCAGTAAACAGAGAAATATAATAAATGTTGTGTAATGCCAGTAAACAGAGGAATGTAATAAATGTTGTGTAATGCCAGTAAACAGAGGAATGGAAAAATGTTGTGTAATGCCAGTGAATTCTCGGAGAAGCGCAATTTGAAATACACAATTTAATGACCTAGATACTTAACTTATTGCACTGTTGATTTTATCATATTCTGTAGGATTGTTTATCCTTAAGAACTAGGTACAGTTTCTATCATATTTTGCCCTGTTTTAAAGTGATTTTTAAAAATATCACCAAAAATTGAAATGTAACATTTAATCATACAAAAATACCCTAATAAACTAAGAATCTATAAATAATTACCTGATAAGATTTTCACAAGGGTAATTGTGACGACATGATTAGTACATTTTCCTGTATTTTCCCTAAAACTGAGCAGAAGACATTAATTCTTCAGTAGCTTTTTGAATAGAAAACTATATCCACATCCGTTGCCCACGATGAAATTCACATCATAACTTTATTATAGGATATCATATTAAATACTCTTATATTAATTTCGTTGTAAGCAACAGCTGCAAAAACATTTTCCTCTTCAAAAATCTATGAGAAAATGTGACATTTTTCATCATTTTTGACTACACTTAGAAGTATTACAAAATGTTGAAGTCATTATTCTTTTTTGAAAACAAAATAAAAGTGTGTAACTCGGCACTTTATACACACATGTGTTCACGATGGCATACGAGTGTTTTCATAAGAATTAAACAACTTTTGAATTTTAGGACATTATTAAAAGAAAAAAGCTTCTTCTTTCGGTACAATACAATTTTTTATGCCTCTAAAGCACAATTTACCCGTTCTTCATATATTGAAACTTCTTACAATATAACTTTAAAAAAAATCTATTGAAAGCTGATTAGAAAGAATGACTTTAATCATAAATATGCTATTTAATTATAAATCATTATAGATTTCAAAGTTGAGCTCCTATAAACTCAAAGTGCCTGTTGCTTACTTCAACTTACACAGACACCCTCTGGATTACAAACAACACATTTATTTGTCCATTATAATCTAACGAAAAATAAAGTAAAAGTAATTACAAGGGCAACGCAGGTTTTACACACATGCATAAAATTTACTATGAAATTGAATGTTTGTAAAATGTACAATAAACTATCCCTGTTCCGTATTTCAGGTCCGTCCACCTGGAGCCAGCACTATCCACAGTGTGGCGGATCCAGCCAGTCACCTATCTCCGTGGATACAGCGTCGGCCGTCCTTGACAAAAACCTCACATCCTTCAACTTCATTGGCTATGACACCGTCAACAACGTCAGTATGAGCATGAAGAACAACGGGCATACAGGTTAGGGTGGGTCACGGGATCGACGGACAGAGTGGCTCTTAACACACTCACATACACATTAATATAAAACCTGTAAAATCTCAACACAATTTTAACTAATTCGTAATTTCTATCAAAGAAGTTGAAACATTATTGGCATTCTAAAAAAATAAGCATTTTGTGTAATTACGTCAAACATCGTAAGTTCTTTGGGAAAAATGCCCTATTTAAAGTCTGTAGCTGTTTGCGAGAAACCGTAAATCATCTACAAGTCATTGGATGACAGCTGGTTGTTTTACGGATGTAAATATAGGTGATAACACGATAAAGATCCCACACACCTCTTAGGCTCCGACTTATTTGGAGAAAAATTGTCAAATTAGATTTCTGTCCTTGACGTTTTCGTCCTGTTGAGACAGTTAGATTTCTGTCCTTGACGTTTTCGTCCTGTTGAGACAGTTAGATTTCCGTCCTTGATGTTTTAGTCCTGTTGAGACAGTTAGATTTCCGTCCTTGACGTTTTCGTCCTATTGAGACAGTTAGATTTCTGTCCTTGACGTTTTCGTCCTATTGAGACAGTTAGAATTCTGTCCTTGACGTTTTCGTTCTGTTGAGACAGTTAGATTTCCGTTTTCATCCTGTTGAGACAGTTAGATTTCCGTCCTTGACGTTTTCGTCCTATTGAGACAGTTAGATTTCTGTCCTTGACGTTATCGTCCTATTGAGACAGAATTCTGTCCTTGACGTTTCCGTCCTGTTGAGACAGTTTGATTTCTGTCCTTGACGTTTTCGTCCTGTTGAGACAGTTAGATTTCCGTCCTTGACGTTTTCGTCCTGTTGAGACAGTTAGATTTCTGTCCTTGACGTTTTCGTCCTGTTGAGACAGTTAGATGTTGAGACAGTAAGATTTCCGTCCTTGACGTTTTCGTCCTGTTGAGACAGTTAGATTTCTGTCCTTGACGTTTTCGTCCTATTGAGACAGTTAGATTTCTGTCCTTGACGTTTTCGTCCTATTGAGACAGATTTCTGTCATTGACGTTTCCGTCCTGTTGAGACAGATTTCTGTCCTTGACGTTTTCGTCCTGTTGAGACAGTTAGATTTCTGTCCTTGACGTTTTCGTCCTGTTGAGACAGTTATATTTCTGTCGTTGACGTTTTCGTCCTGTTGAGACAGTTAGATTTCTGTCTTTGACGTTTTCGTCCTGTTGAGACAGTTAGATTTCTGTCCTTGACGTTTTCGTCCTGTTGAGACAGTTGTACTTATATTAATACTACATGTCATAAATACTTATAAGTGAGTTTGAAACAAGTAATTGTTCTGTGTCTGATGAGATTGAACTTTGAGGTTTCTTTATCGTGCCAGCGCATACCATGACAGGTTCTTCGGTATGAAGCTGTAATAAGTGTGTTAATCCTCAGTAATGAAATATATACAAGATTCTTGCAATCTTTATGTACATTCTATACATTTTTACCCTCTGTTTAATTTGAGATCGAAGTCATGGCCATTTGAACACAACGTGACTTCTGACCCATAAGTATATTTATATAGATCAAATATTCAGTCGTCAGCGAACACCAAAGACTCATCCAATAATTGTCTTTCTCGTTTCAGTTCAAATCGACTTGACCGGCAAGTTGATGACGATTTCCGGGGGAGGGGTGAGCGACATCTACCGGGCCAAACAGTTCCATTTCCACTGGGGGTCAGAGGACAGACGGGGCTCCGAACACGACATCAACGATAACCACTTCCCTATGGAGGTACGTCTTGTGTATGCCCCCGCAACGATCTTCACAACAAACATTTCCTCTTCTTTTAAATGCCTTCACATGCCTTTAAATATCATATTGAACAAAACGGTTAAAAGAGCACACATAAACGGACAACAAAATCTGATAACCGAAACATATTGAGTATGGCATCAATATTCAAATGTATTCTGTTGGTTAGATGCACGTGGTACATTACAATTCCAAGTACAACACGTTTGAAGAGGCGGTCAACAAGACGAACGGCCTGCACGTGCTGGCGTTCCTGTTTGAGGTAACTTATGGTGCAGTTCATTGCAGATTGTACCACTGTCGTAATAATATAAATTTCACCGAAGGTTAGTTTTAAAATCTAAACTACCGGTATACCATTTTACCGTGTTTCACAAAGTCTTTGTAGCCTAATCAGAAAGCGGTCTTTAGACAAATTTACAGAAATGTGCCTTGTATCATAATGCTAAAACAAATTTTAAGTGTTCATTTATATACAACAAACATGTTATGCTTTCTGGAGTTCTAAGTCTAAGATAAACCCAACGATCTAACTAGAGGTTAGCTGGAAACAAAACCCACATGCAGCATCTTTTAATTTCTTCATTTGTTAATTCAAAATCATTTCCGCATTTCGAAGACATGGTTTTAGGGAATCTTTCTGCAAATTTCCAGGTTGGTGCCGTCAACCACCACTTTGATGAAATCATTCACCATTTCTACCAAATTGCTCACAAGGGTACGTACCAAAGTCTACTCATAAGCAAACTATACCATAAATTTAAATTACATTGTTGAACGAAGTTCTTTTTATATAAAAATTTTATGAGCACAGTTTGATAAAATTTCGAAAGAATATTTCTTCACATATTTTTCTGATATATCTTCAGAAACATAGTTTGAAAAACCTTATGAGCATTAAAGGAGTATTGATGGCCATCTTATACATTTGAAGAAAAAAATGTAAACATTTCTTAACAGACTTGTTCATGCCAAAATTGAACAGAACTCTTAAGCTTGTTAAAAGATAAAATCAAAAATATGAGGTTCTACATGTTGTTTTGTATGCAAATTACGCATACAAGAGCAGAACAATGTCTTTTGTAATCACTTAGATCTGCACAGCTATACACTTAAATTTAACATTTGAAAACCTGAAAAAAGGTCTTTGGTGTCCACTCTACAACCTTTTGTTGAAATGAGGTTGAAACTTGCCCATTTAAGTGGTAGCTTTGTCTCAAATTACGGTATCTTATTCTTAAAATGGGTCTCAGAAACTATAAGTTGGCACGAAATATATTTTTCAATGTCTTTGGAGCTACATAGAAGTTATATTTTCACTGAAAATTATATGTATAGTTTATTTATTGAAAACAAATTATTTTTTGGACCCCATACCCCACTTTTAATAAGAATAAGAACAAACTCGAGACTTGTAAAGATAGAGATGAAATTGACATATATTAATACCTCCGCTCCGAAGGAGAGGGGGTATACTGTTTTACCCTTGTGTGTCTGTCTGTCCGTAACAAAAAATTCTGTTGCATTTTTCTCAGCAACTATTCATTTCAGATGCCTGAAATTTTAACACACTCTTTATTTAGGCATGCCATATGGGATCCATTTTGGTACCAATCGGACGTCAACTTTCAGTTAAATGATGACCTTTTTAGCCTAAATTTTCAAACACATTTTTGTCAAAGAATTCTCAGCAACTACTATTTGCAAGAGATTGAAATTTTAACACTCTTTGTTTAGGCATGCTACATGATGGGATCTATTTTTGTACCAATTGGACGTCAACTTCCTGTTTAATGTCGACTTTGCTTATTTTGTATATATTCACATCAGAGCGGGGGTATTACTAGTGAGCATTGGCTCACAAATATCTTGTTTTTTCTATGAAAACATAACTTTAATGTGCCTCCGTAGACACATAAGGTCGAAGTATAGACTAGATTGTTTTGTTGTTCAAATAATAGAAGCCGTGCCGACTGATAAGAATCGGGTATCGTATTTTGAGACAATGCTACAACATAAATGTGCAAGATCCAACATTTCTCTCAACAAATGTTTGTAGAGTGGACACCAATGACCACCTTTCATATTTTTTCAGATTTTTAAATCTTCAATTCAAGTCTACAGCGGCGCAGTTCTAAGTGATTGATAAAGACATTGTTCTGTACTTGTGTAAGCAATTTGCATAAAGAACAAAACATAAATCTTCATATATTTTGCTTTTGTATCTTTTGACAGCACTTTAGGTCAGTGTTTAGTATAAACAAACCATGTAAGAAATATTTACATTTTGGTCCACATACGTACAAGATGGCCGTACAATCCCTCAATACTATATACTGATCATGAATTAAATGATGACGTCGTGTTTTTTCGTCGTTCATAGCTGACCACGTGAATCTGACTACATTTCCGTTGTCTGGACTGTTTCCGGGGGATCTTAAGGTTTACTACCGCTATCACGGTAGTCTGACCACGCCCCCATGTTCCGAGAGCGTCATATGGACCATCTTCAAGGAGACCATCAAAATTTCCGAGGATCAACTCATGAAGTTCCGTCATAACGTGCACCGGAACTACGCCAACGAGACAGACAGGGACATTTCTAACGACTTCCGGTCCACACAGCCTCTCAATCACCGCTTTGTCTACGCCAGCGACAACAGCGCCATCTATAAACATATTTCCGCATCAGGAACACTAGTTCCACCTAGTATATGTATTCTTGCAATAGTATTTTTACGTTTTTTCTTGACGTTGTAAATCAAAAGACTATTACTGCTATAGACGTTCTTAAGGACAGTTTTATGTATCCGTTTTTATATTTTATATCGCCTATTTTTTCGTGCTTTTAATGCTGAATATTATTTTTAAAAATCTTGCCCTAAATCCGCGAAAAGCTGTTTGACAGGGCACGCCGTTAATTGTATTTTACTTAGAGTACAATTTTAACTAGATACTTTATTTTATTATCAGTTGCAACACGGTAGTATATTATTTTGAAAAATCAAAAAAAAGTACTAAAATGTTCAATAGTAATTCTCGTGTGTCTTCGTATAGGGAACGCGAGTTTTTAAATTAAAACAAAATTAATTGAAAATAAACAAAGTTACACATAAATTATTTACATAAATCAAAAATTAATTGTGTTTTACTCTCGGATGGCTTTCAGAATTAACGCATCAGATTTTACAACGTTTAGAATGCGTATGTATAGCCATACGAGTCATTCTATGTACTGAACGCTCATACTGTTAAATGATGTCTGCATGTACTTGTATGCTAGTAGTGTAATAGATTTATTGAAAATCACCATAAATTCTTTGTTGATTTTTATTTTCGCGGAGTATTTTACATCTTGAAAGACGGAATAGGATCCTTTTAAAAATATCATTTATAACGAAATTATATGTACAAAAAGATGAAATCTGTGTTTTTGGCATATCAAATTAAAGTGGAAACTAAATAGCGAGATTGCGTCATCTGAAAGTTATGCGCTAGCCAATAATTAATTCTCTATATAAGGTATAAAAAACAAATTTGATTCATCATAAAATATATATGTATACAAAAAGTCCACAGGTTACTAAATGGGATGAATATTGAGTAGATAGATGAGCACATAACAATGTAATATATAACATACAAAAGATGGGAACAAAAGTTCTTTTAAATTCAAACTCAACACTGAAATAACTGTCATTTGATATCATTCATAAAAAGACATAAAGAGACACATAGAATAAAGACTATATTTATATTTGAGTAATAATAATCCAACAAATAATACCCTTTTAAAATGATAACTACATGTATTCCTCTAAGAGTTAAATTCTATACCTAATAGAAACTTAAACGATATTAATTTTGTTATACTCGTATAGTAACAAATAATGTATATACCGTAATATTACAATACGTAATATTTAGTAAAATTTGATCTTCTTCTTTATTACATTTTAATCAAATCTAAAATTGCATCGTACAGAAGAAAAAAAAAATATGATAAAAATGTATTCAACTTATATAAAAATCCTAAGTTTGTGTGCATATTTTGATTTATCATTTTCCGTAACTCATCGGTTAGAACCATTTAACAAGAGCTTGTACTTTCGATGGGATGTATCTAGTTTGTTCATCAAAACAAGCTTTTAAATATTTACCCATTTCCTTCAAATTCGCCAAGAGAAATTCACCAATATTCATAGATTGTCAAAATTGGAAAAAATGTCCCAAGATAGGATATGTGTCGTGGAATTGAACGCAGGGATGAAATATGCATCCCTGGATGAAGTCGGACGAGTGCCATTGCGTTCAATGATTATGTATTTATATATATTAGCTGAGTTGAAAGATAACAATGAATAGACACCCACCTTCATCAAATCGGAGTTTGTCACGTAGTGACCAAAGTCCAAGCGCTTGTTGAAACGGTTCTATCAGTCCAGGGTATTTCGTGGCATTACTTTTGGTTAACCCCAAGTATTTGCAACTCGACCGATAATTTTTGTGGGCATTTCATATCAAACTTTGGTCATGATTCAGATTACTTTTCATCATGCACTTTTTGTTGTTATTAACAAGTTACAAGAAAACCAAGCAAACATGCTATTCTATAAATCCCAGTCACATTAAAAAAAAACGACAAACGACCAACTGTTTTTGAGGGAAAAAATGGGATAATTCGGGCGACAGTCGGCAGTTCGCCAGCCGTTTTCTTGGCTGATACCTCTATTTTCGTTGGCCGACCAATTTTGCGTCCGTCGGGCCTAGTTATAATATTTTCTGCGTCGTTGGCCGATTTCTTCAGTTCACTTAGTCGTTGAATAGTTCATCGATCAACACTCGATCATCATCCGACATTGGCAGACAGTTTGTTATCTATGTCGTCGGTCGGTCGCTATTTAGGCATTTGGAATTTTCTTAAATATCGGTCGGCAGACACCGATCGACGATCGAAAATATACCAAAGTCCACTTGTCTATCAGGCTATTTTGACAAATCGGCTGATGGACGACCGACCGTATACGGTTCACGTTAAACATCTACCGTTTATCGGTCGATAAGCGGTGGCCAGGCGGACGACGACAAATTGAAGGAATGCCACGCGGTTACATGTGAATATTTAGCAATTTCCAAATTGTTCATGTAATCGGCCGACCATAAAAATCATAATGACCATCGAGCGAAGATTCACCGACTAATTAATCTTTGCAGTTTTGAAGATATTGGTGTTCTTAGAAATTAATGTGTTTGCTCCGCGTCGTCCTATACAAGTGTCGGGCGATCATGTTACTTCAGCCGACGATAGGGGGAAAATTTGTTCGCCCGACCATCGGCTTAAATGTGACCTAGGCAATAATCTTCACTGTGCGAGAAGTTTTTAACGAGACTGGGTGCTTTATAACCTTATATAGTACCTACAATAATTCTTCTAAAATTCAAAACTAAGTATATAATGTATGTGAAAGAAGCCTCCCACACCCCCACCCCAATTAATAAGTACTGTTTTGAAGCCCATCTATTGACAGTCAGTTTTTGGACTTTGTCTTCACTAGCACCCTGTATAACAAAGACTATCCTATCATGAAAGCCCTTCCATCGGCGGTCAGTTTCTGGGTTCCGCCCTGACCCTGTACGGATGTGCGTATCTGATCTGGCCTGTCAGTCCATGAAAGGACAACTCGTCATCAGGGGACACCTTACAGAATTTGAATTTTTGATTCAAATTTGCAAAAATTATGAACATTTCAGTTTTCGCTAGTGTTTCTCCAGGACAAATTCTAGGACCTACATGAAACAATTTTAACAATACCTACAACATTTAACAAACAGTCTTGCAATTAATCACGCAAATGTAATATCTATTATATATTTTTGGCGATGTATTACCTTACCTATTGAGAAAGGAATGACCATTTCCTTTTTTATTCACATTCCCGGAGTTTTCACCCAGAAATCTCTCAGGTTGGAATTTTTCAGGATTTGGGTAAAGTTTTGGATCAAAATGCACGGATGCAAAAAATGCTGTTACCATGGTATATTTGGGAATCCGATAGCCATCAATTGATATATCCTCTGCCGATACATGGGTATGGACATTGCTTTTGGAAATAATATCGAAGAAAATCAAACATGGCTTATATGTGAGTTTTCTTTAAACCAATGTAACGTCTGCTTCATCTGCAATGACATCTTTAAGACTCCTCTTGCCATACCAATATCTCTCATTGTCTGCATCGCAAACCGACGGTTTCTCATCCATGCTTCATCACTTGCGAAAACTACTCCAGGTGCTTTATAAAAATGATATATGTAGTAAAATTGCGTCGGTTTGTATCTTCAAGTTAAAATTGAACAACATTAACAACAACAACAACAACAAATTTTTTTTACACAACACGCTTAGGTAAACAGGTACTCGCAACGAATTCAGAAAAATCACCCTACCTTTATCAAAATTGTGCAATACAACATATTTCATTGGAATTATTAAATATATTACAGGTGTCATTATCTGACCGTTCATACCCGGGCCCGGGGTGAAATAACCCCGCCGGGCGGTCACTTAATTCAGATCCTTGCCTCAAAAAAGCGTTGCAAATATTTTCATAGCCACATATTGTGATGAACATACGATTCCCAAAATTCAGTCGAAATATGTCTCCGTATGTTTTTTGTAAACGTAAATACTCTTGGTGTTGTCGTGTGCCCATACGAAGAAAAAGCATCATGTTTCTAACAAACGGCAGAGCCAGGGGACCGGGAATGTCGGTACGCAGAGTGGAAATTACAAAGAGGATGATTAGAAATACCAGCGTAAGGATCAAAAAAGTAGAAATGTCTATATGTTTGGCGAAGGAAGCTCCTGTTGTCAACAGTGGAAACAGCATTTTGACAGTTTTCAAAAGCATCTGAATAAATCCCGTTCCTATGATCTTTATATGTATTTTAATGTCCGTACTACCCCGTTGGCAAACTTGATATAAATAAATATAAAACCTATATATTTTGACCCATCATACATGTTATTCAACCTTGTAATGACGACAGGTGTACCAAGTTTAGATATAAATCATTATGGAGGACCAACGTAATATTTTGTAGATGAAATAATGGCGGCATACTTTGCTCTTATCTATCAAATAATAACACCGACTATTTGGACTGTTGTATTGTCGATCCTAATGTCGTCTTGTCATATTTTTTGTCAACTTTTCACTTATTAACGTGTACACAGTCATGCTTTTGTGATCCAGCTATCACCATATAATATCTGACAAAACAACATTATTTATTGCAAGTCGTCAAAATAATCGGTGAGTCGCATTGTCAGGTGATTTTAATATTTGACTTTCTTTCAAGGTCTTCACGCCGTCTAGTCAGTAAAAATATGATGACTAGAATATGAAAGTTAATCACTAGAAATAACTCTTGATTATTATTTTCTGACCGGTCGATAAATTACCTGACAGGTGGACATACTTATCTGACCACTTGTGACAGAACCATACTTAACCATATTTAATGTAACATTTGATTTTTATTGATTTGACAAGTAAAATATCTTAAATGTCGACACCGCTGTTTAGTTAGCCGTATGATTATTGGACAAGGCGACATAAAAGTCTTACAAGCCGACTATTTAAATAAATTAATCAACCTGTCAGAAAGTTGACGTAGGCTGGTTCCAAAGGATTCCCATGGCTTATATGTATACAATAATTACAATGTACAGGTCAATGGCGGGGGTATAGAAATTGTACAAAAATGTAAAAAAAAAAAAAAAAAAAAAAACCCCTAATCATCCAATACTTGTGACATATCAAATTAACAAAAATGGGTACATCATAAAAATATTGACATATCCCATTTTCCTTGCGTTTTGTAACATTGGCGCTAGGTTTGAAACTAAAATCTAATGATTAATGATGATACGGATATATATGTATGATACAAACTATAGCAATTAAGTAATTATCTTACCTGGACAAATTCCCGTTTGGCACACATTTTTTCTATACTAGATTTTCAAATGTTTACAAAACCGGAACAAACCATTGAGGAGGCTGGATGGTCAACAAATTAACCATGATCAGAACTGCAAAAAATGTTAAGACATGATTTGTTTAACTATAACCTTTTGTTGGGTAAAGAATTAAAAAAGCACTTTATTTAACCGTTAAAATTAGGATATTTTCCTATAGTTTTATAAAAAGAGATCATCAATTTACTTCAAAAATGTCCCCGACCATTGAACCCTCTTAAATACATGTCAGATATTATAATGGATATAGCGGATGTCAGTTAAGGACAATTAGCACACTTTTATAACAAGCCATTGCGTTCCTGATGTTAAGACTTATTTTATATGATGACCAGGAAAGTAAACAGCTTTATGGTCTACAAAACGACATAACATTTTGCACATTTAATGGTGATAAATGCCACATATTGCAGAGAAGAAGTATATATGAATACATGTTTTTGCAAAGGATGTTTACATTAATTGTTCTTGATTTGCAAATGGATTTTAAACATTCATTTTAACTATTTGGCAGAAATGTATTGTTGCAAGAGATCAACAGATATTAGTTGAATATTTATATAACGATATAAAATGTGTCTTGTAATAAAATGTTTTTTTTATAAATAGCTTTGTGATTTACATTCGTTTTATACATTAGATTTCTTGGTCAGAATTTTAAAATTCCTACTTATACTGCTTAATGATCTAATTTATTGCTTTGATGCACATACAAACAGAGAACATCAACAATAGATTATACATACTCTTTTATAAAATAATATAATGAATCAAGCCCCTGAGCAAAGAAAAAAAGAAGATTTTACCATAATATGAAGGCGTCATTATATCATCTTATATCATCTTAAAAATCGTCAAAGTTCGACAACCATTTTTTGTATATGAAGTGGTACTGCACAACTTAAATCATTAAACATCTATTAGTTCTAAAAAAATGTAAAAAAAAAAAAAACCAAAAAAAAAAAACAAAACAAAACAAAACAAAACAAAACAAAACAAAACAAAACAAAAAACGAAAACAAAAACAAAACAATGAGTATTTAAATGCCATACCATATCTTTAAATGAAACATATTTCAAACAGTTTTTACCATAACATGTATGGTGAACTAAAAATAATAATAACTAGACACGAGGAGGTCTTCCGTCCGATTTTGGAACTTGAAATATATGTATGACCTTGACTTTGCTTTTTAACAGCTACACATGATTTGAAAATAGGGGTCTTCATTCTAAGGGCCAGATACTATTTTATTTCAGGTATAAGAGCTTTGGTTACACACATTTAGATCCCACTTGGTTAATAATTTGGGGGGCTATCCCCTTTTTTATTCATATTTAATAAAAGGTTGTATAATTCTAAACAAATTTTGTTCAACAAGTGTTTAGAAATTTGTTTCCATTCTTAAGATATCTAGAATAGATTTAGACGCCTCTTGCTCCCCAATTTTAGGGGCTAACCCCTTTTTCTTGGTATCAAATAAAAAACATTTAAAGCTAAACACATTTTGTTGATCAAGTGTTCAGACATTCGTTACTGTTCTTGAGATATCTGAGAAAGAAGGTTTTAGGGGCCGACCCCGTATCTCCGTATTGGGGCCGTGTAACGGAATTTTGATTTTTAAATATTGTTCAGTAGATTATTATGAGCATCTTTTCTTTTATACTGCTGATCAAAATAATTTTTTTACGAGATAAAGGTGATGACAATTTTGATATTCTGACCCCTAAAAACCCCTAATTAAGGAAATATTATATTGTATGGGTACATAACAGTAAGATGAACATTTTTGCTTCTATGATCTATTACAAAATATTCCCCAGTAAATAACTATTAATAAAAGATTTTACAACCCTCTGGTTCCCTAACTTTAGGGGCCAGCCCCTTTTTCTTGGTATTGAACCACAGGTCATTTAAAACTTCACACATTTTGTTCAATAAGTGTTTAGAAAATTGTTACTGTTCTTGAGATATCTGAGAAAGAAGGTTTTAGGGGCCGAACCCTTATCTACTTATTGGGGCCGTTTAACGAAATTTTGATGATTGAATATTCTTCAGTAGATCATTATGAGCATATTTTCTTCTATATTGCTTATCAACATATTTTCCTTTACGAGATATAGGTGATTAAAGTATTGATATTCTGACCCTAAAAACCTTAATTACGTAAAACATGAGAAAACTATTATATTGTATGGGTACATAACAGTAAGATGAACATTTTTGCTTCTATGATCTATTATAAAATATTCCCCAGTAAAGAGCTATAGATAATAGACTTTAGACCCCTCTGGATCCCTAATTTTAGGGGCCAGCCCCTTTTTCTTGATATTAAATAAAGGGTCTCGTAGATATTAACTTTTTTTTACCATACATGTCTTGACAAAATATTTTTCAGAAAAGAGAAACAAAGAAAACCATGAAAAATTACAACTTTTTTTTGTCTGAATTTTCGGGACCAGGCGAGCTTAAACGCTTTTTGAGCATGACAAATATGAATGCCAAATAGCATATCTACAATCTCTTGTCTACAATCCCTGAAATTTTGAACTCAATATCTTTTACCGTTTAGGAGGAGATCCCTCGACAAGCCGACCCTCTGAAAATCGCTAAAACGTCATTATCTCAAGAACGGAAATGACGTCATCAAAACAAAAAATGTGTATCAAGGTCAAATCAATATATATGAGATCTGAAAGTTTCATGAAAATCGGACGAGCCATGTCCGAGAAATCGCGTGCACAAATTTTGTAAGAAAAAAAAATAATAATAGGGAAAAAGAAACTGAACGATAACAATAAAGTCTTCCGTTGGAAAACGGAAGACCTTAATTATATTGGAAATTAAATGAAGTATTTTTGCTTGTTTCACTTTATCAGGGTAGTGTATATATTTAAATAAACAATCCTTTTCTATCCTACTTAAATCAATTTAAATCAATATACTCGTGTGAAAATGTTGGAATAAAAATATGTTCAATTTTTGAAAACTAAAAAAAAATAAAGAACAATGAAAATCTTTTACTACAATAGTTTAATGCTTCTAAACTAAGAAAAAAACAAACAATACCATAATGTATTTAAAAAAAGTGTTTTGTTGAAATTAAGCAAATTGGAATAAAATGTAAAAAAAATACATCATGTTCATTTACATATAAAATCAAACAACAATTAAACATTAATATTTGATACGTATCATTTGTAATCAATCTATTTAAACAATAATATCTTATATATGTATATCACTTGCTTAGAATCTTTTATGTTTAACATTTGTCTACAATCTATAAACAGCATTGAATATTTGCATCTTATTTGTTTCTCAAAGACTTGAAAATAAGAATTGCTTATTAGTATGAATTATTGAATTATTGTTCCCATTGTCAGATACAAAAGTTCTACATCACACGTTGTTTTCTTCTCTTACCAATTGTTAAAACAAAACATAAGGTTAATAAGACAAAATGTCCATTTTTCTGGAATTTTACAGTTCAGACTGGTATTTTTCACAACTCCTTATGTATAGATGTCGATTTTTGACTTGATAATGGCGTCACATTTTGGGCAGTGAAGAAGCACACGTGACTTACAGTCACAACAACAACCATGACGACAGGGGAGATACATCTCTGACATCACTTCCTGTAAGCAGTCACAGCACGTACAACCGGTTTCATCTTTAAACAAGAAATATTTTAAAATAATGATTGTCTTTGATACAGACTATGAGTGAGAAAAAAAAAATAAATTGACATGGTCTGGTAAAATAAGATATTTACAGGTAAAAGTTTTTGTTTTTTTAAAATTCATATTAGCTGGTATATTTTATGATTCTGATATAAACTAAAATATATGTTAATCCATTCTTCCTTTAATACAATGATAATTTTCTGTTTGGAAACCATTTATTTCAGTTGGTATATTTCATGATTCTCATTTTTTATGAATAAAAAATACAAACTTTCATCAGGGATTCCACCATCTTTGTCGTCTTCAAATATGTTTATCAAAATGTCTCTATTGGTAATGCATCGAAAATCTGCAATGACAAAAACAACAAACACAGGTGTATTTAAGTATTGACAGAAAAAAATTACAACATCCAACTCACGTAGGATTCCTGATGCAATTTCCCGGTAAGCATTGACGATATCTGGTGTCTGGAAACCTAACTCCTTTACTTCCTGTACCGCGGGAAGACTTGATACATCATTGTCAGACAAACTGTTGGGCTGAGATGATGTTTCACTACTTTCGGGTACCTAAAATTTGATTTTTTGATTTTTAATACCATTTGAAAAATGTAAATGCTTCTACAGAGCCTATCTAATGTCAAAAAGCCTTTCAAATTTTGAAGAATTGTTAAATATAAATGAATGTACTATATACTCTCTATTCAATTAACACACCCTTTTTAGTTTTAGTATATTATTTTCTATTATTATGGAGTTTGATGCTATATTTAACATAATATAAGGTTCAGTATTGAGAATGTTTAAACATGATTCAATCAAACAAACCCCTTGGATCAAGTGGAACTTGCAGTCTGGGGTGTGAACAGTATCTGAAATATGTAAGTTGTCTGTCACATGCCATACTACTCCACAATCCGCACATTTTACTGCATCTGATCTCCCTACATAGTAAAATCCATTCCTCGCTAGGACATCTGGATGTCTAGGGAGGGACACTCCCTGAAATGTGTTTAGCCGGTCCCTATACATCAGTGGGACTCCTGAGCTTGTCTTCACTCTTTTGCTGAGACGGACGATTTGGGGTAAAACAGGGCAAACAGGCTTAGATGGGTGCTTTGTTACACCAGACATTTGCAATGCGTCATTTTCCAAATTACTTAATGGTTCAGTGTTCCCCTGTGTCCTCTCAGGATCGGAATGTGATGCAAATTGGTTTGGAAATACTTGTCTATTTTGCGTTTGGGATAGTGGCCCAAAGAGTTTGGTTGATGTTCGAATTGGTGTCGAGTAGTTTTCATTTCCATTTTCTTGTCTCTGCTTATAGTCCTTTTGTTTTGAAGAAATATTGTTAACAGTTTCATGTTCAGAGCATTGTGTAAAGATGGCATTGGTTCTGTTATCTGGAACCTCGTTTTGGTATTGTCTTTGATCACGCTCAAGTCTTCTAAGTTTGGATTGGATACGTTGCAATAAGAAATGTATCTCATTGTAACAACTTTTGACTTTGTGTAACCGTATAAAATCACTCAATCCCGAGAGATCTTTGTCATTGAAATTATACCCAGAGTGTATTTGAGATCCTTCTTTATGTTGGACATACTGTGGTGTAATGTGGTCACACAATGATTGTCCACTCGGCACAAATACATCGAGATCCCGCGCCTTTTGCAATTGATAAAATGCGGACACCGACTCGTAGTCCTCAGTATTACGAACTGGTTGAATTAGGCAAGACATGTTATTCATGCCTGAAGAATAAAAGGCCCTTCTCCTATATGATTTCTACTAGGAATCTGTACAGTAAACAAACAAACTCATATTATCCAGTTGTTTTACCAATGCTCTGCATTATAAAGATGTGCCAAAATCAACTTTCATGCTACACTTTATAACATTTACTTACAAAATAAAGATAAATGTCCCGAACCAACTTATTAGATTGCAAACATCGTTTTCATGTCCTTGAACTTCCCCGCAGTAAAATTTAATTCAAGCTCTGATTGGCTGAAATGTTTTTTATCAGTGAAATGCTGTTTGTTTAAAGATAAACTTGACTGAAACTCATCAAATATTTAGAATGCAAAGTGAAGTCACTTTATTCGGCAAATCATATTCCTAATTTATAGTTTTACTTGAAGAAAAAGTATGGTGGCATATTTCTGCCACCTACATAACTTTTGGTCAACATAATTATCTGTTCAAGTCAGGATTGCTTTAATAACAAGTCAAGATAACTTTCATGTTATTCGACAAATTCTAACTTTTATCTTTTCTATGCAAGATATGTTATCATTATTTGACGAGAAAACTTTCAAGACTTGACTATGTAACTATCGACGAAATTTTGTTGCTTTGACTGATGCTACCATTCACGAGATATTGATGACGCTAGTTTCTACCAATGACATAAGTGGCTTCGAAACTTCTTGTTTACTCTATAATAACGGGCCACAAGGATATACCCCGTGATAACATATGAAATGTGAATAAATGTGAATAAATATTATCAATAGAATTTAATGTTTAAAAGGATACTTTTTTTTACTAGTGTAAAGCATGATGCAAAATACCATATTCTTACACTGATCCTTGATCATATAATTGATGTTAAAATTGATATTGGCAATATCTTTTTATATAATGATTTATCTACATGTGTTTATTCATTCATTTGTCCTTAAAGAGGGCTCGATGGTCGTTGCAATGTTTAGACTGTATTGATCTCCTTTAAAAGAAGAGCTACATATAAAATACAGAAAATACCCAAATTTAAAAGGTAAATAATATGGATCATTTCTTTACTAAATAATATTTTATAGCTTAAAAATTCATATCTTAAAATTTTAGGAAAATCTGATGATTAATTTGTTGACCATCCAGCCTCCTTAATATACAATGTAGAAGTTTTATAACAAATGTTCAGTTGAAATATTTAATAAGTTTAATATTACAAAATAAACTTTTCAATCTCAAAATAAAGCTTTAAGCATTAATTTTCATTGGTGGAAACTATGTTGGCCAAAAGTTATATGGATGGCAGAATTATGCCACCATAAAAAAGAAATAACATTTGAACATATTTGATTTTGCTTTTAAAATATAACTAAAAGTAAGCATACATGTATTACTGTTTATATTTTCATCTATATATGTATATAGGTATATCGACGACGTATCATCAATTAACAATCGTTACTTCCATACTTACGTCGACTCGATATATCCCAGTGAACTTGAAATATAAGATAGCACAGAGTCTGCGTCATCTGTTTCATATTTGGATATTTTACTGGAAATGGACATTGATGGTCACCTAACAACAAAACTTTATGATAAACGTGATGAAAGTCATCTTTTCATACGTTCTATGGTCGATACAACGACCTTGTCAGCAAATACAATCTTCCACTGGGTCGCCTGCTGACTGACGTTTTTCAGACCATAATTAATCACCTAATTGTCTACGGACTTTTCCGTTTTTTCCCGATTACGACGAAGAGCACACGGCGGGTGTGACCGGTCAGCAGAGGATGCTCACTCCTCCATGGCACATGGTCCTACCTCTATTGTTTTTAAGAGGTCCGTGTTTGATCTCCTCCTGTTTTGTAATTTTCTTTTGGACTTTTGAATTCGAACACTGTGCGTTATCACCAAATTCTACATACTTTAATTTAAGTATGCAGCTGTGCAGTTCTAAGTTATTAACAAAGACAGTTTTTTTGTACTTGTGTGTAAGCATTTTGCGTACAAAACAACACGTAAAACCTCATATTTATTGCTTTTATATCTTTTGACAGCAGTCTCGGTAACATTTTGGCATAAACAAGTTAGTTCAACATTTTTGTTTTGGTCCAAATGTGTACAATATGGCCATACATCACCCTCAACTGGATCGTATAGCATAGATTTCTGTCATGAATTGATTGCTCTATACACATCCCTGTCTCACAAAAGCGTCGCAAATATTTTCATAGCCACATATTCTAATGAACATACGATTCCAAAAATACAGTCGAAATATGTCTCCATAAGTTTATGTAAACGTAAATACTGTTCGTGTTGTCTTGTCTTTGTGCCCATACGAGGAAAAAAACGACATGTTTCCAACAATCGGCAAAGCCAGGGGACGGGGAATGTCGGTACGCGGAGTGGAAATTACACAGAGGACGACTAGAAATACCAGCGTAAGAACCAGAAAAGTCGAAAGGTCTATATGTTTGGCGAAGGAAGCTCCAGTCGTCCACAGTGACAAAACAACATTACTTTATTGCAGGTCTTCATAATAATCGGCGAGTCGAATTGTCAGTTAATTTTAATCATCGACCTTATTTTAAGGTCTTCATGCCGTCTAGTCAGTAAAAAATATAATGACTAGAATATGAAAGTTAATAACTAGAAATAACTCTTGATTGTTATTTTCTGACCAATCAGCATGATTATCTGACAGGTCGACAAATTTATCTGACCACTTGTGACAGAACCATGCCTCTATATCTAATATTTATCATTTTTGCAATTTTGACTTGTAATAAAATGTTTTTATGAATAGCTTTGTGATTTACACTGGTTTTATATATTAGATTTTCTTCTTCAGAATTTCAAAGGTCCTACTTATAATTCTTAATGATCTTATTTATTGCTTTGATGTACATACAAACAGAGAACATCAACAATAGATTATACATACTCTTTAAATTTATAAAATAATATTATGAGTCGAGCCCCTTGAGCAAAGAAAAAAAAGAAGACTTTTCATAATATGATGGTATCATTATATCATCTTAAAAAAAGCGTCAAAGTTCGACAACTCTTTTTTGTATAGGAAGTGGTGCTGCGCAACTTAAATTATAATACATCTATTAGTTATAAAAAATGAAGAAAAAATGGATATTTAAATGCCATGACATATCTTTAATTGAAATATATTTCAAACAGTTTTTACCATTATGTATGGTGAACTAAAAATAATAATAATTATATAGGAAATTAAATGAAGTATGTGTTGCTTGTTTCACTTTAACAGGATAGTGAATATATTAAAATAAACAATCCTTTTCTACCCTACTTAAATCAATTTGAATCAATATACTCGTGTGAAAATTTTGGAATAAAAATATGTTCAATTTTAGGAAATTTAAAAAATAAAGAACAATGATTTTTTTTTACTACAATAGTTTAATGCTTCTAAACTAAGAAAAAATGCAAACAAAACGATAAGCTATTTAAAAGTGTTTTGACAAAATTAAGCAAAATAGAAAATATTGTGAGAAAATGCATCATGTTCATTTACATATAAAAGCAAACAACAATTACACAGTAATATTTGATACATATCATTTGTAAACAATCTATTCAAATAATAAAATCTTATATGTATATATCACTTGCGTATAATCTATTTAACAGTAATATTATATATATATATATATATATATATATATATATATATATATATATATATATATATATATATCATTTATCTACAATCTATGAACAACATTCAATATTCGTATCTAATTTGTTACTCAAAGATTTAAAAATAAGAATTACTTATTGGTATGAATTATTGAATTATTGTTCCCATTGTCAGATACAAAAGTTCTACACCACACGCTGGTTTCTTCTCTTACCAATTGTTAAAACAAAACGTAAGATAAATAAGACAAAATGTCCATTTTTTGGAATTTTACAGTTCAGACTGGTATTTTTCACAACTCCTTATGTATAGATGTCGATTTTTGACTTGATGATGGCGTCGCATTTTGGGCAGTGACGAAGCACACGTGACTTACAGTCACAACAACAGCCATGACGACAGGGTAAATACATTTCTGACATCACTTCCCGTACGCAGGCACAGCACGTACAACCGTTTTCATCTTTAAACAGGTAAAAGAAATATTTTCAGTAATGATTGTCTTTAATTAGAGAATGTGAATGAGAAACAAATAAATTAACTAAAAAGTTTTTATCAGCTGGTATACCTAATTATTTCGAGAAAAACTAAAATATATTTAAATTCATTCTTCCTTTAATGCAATGACAATGTTCTGTGTCATAAACATTTATATCATCTTATGCATTTCATGATTTGAATTAAAAATACAAACTTTCATCAGGTGTTCCATCATCCTTGTCGTCTTCAAAAAAGTATCTCAGAATTTCTCTTTGGGTAATGTATCGAAAATCTGAAATGACAAAAGGAACACACACGGGTGTATTTAAGATTTGTCAGATGAAAAGTACAACAAACTACTCACCTATGTTATCTGATGATATTTCCCGGTAAGCATTGACGATGTCTATTGTCTGGAAACCGATCTTCTTGACTTCCTGTACCGCGGTAAGACTTGATACATCATTGTCAGACATACTGTTGGGCTGAGATGATGTTTCACTACTTTCGGATACCTAAATTTGTATTTTTTGAATTAAAGTATATTTAGAAAATTAAACCTTCCTCACCAGGCCCTTATTAAAGTTAAAAGTACTATGTTGAAATATACCCTATTCTTACATGATTAAATATAAATATAATTGCCATTTCATGGACTCCTTTTTAGTTTTTAACATTCTAGCATTATGGAATTCATTGTTATAAGTAACATTATTGGGTTAACAGGTTTATATATTTTATAAAACATTGAAAAGAAAAAACCTGTTGGTTCGAGTTGAACTTGCAGTCTGGCGAGTGAACAGTATCGACAGTCTGTCTGCTATCTTTCACATGCCACACTTTTCCACAATACGAGCATTTTACTGCGTCAGTGCTCCCTATATAGTAAAATCCATTCCTCGCTAGGATGTCTGTAGGTTGAGGAAGGGACACTCCCTGAAATGTAGCTAGCCGGTCCCTATATACCTGCGGGACTCCTGCGCATTCCTTCACTCCTTTACTGAGTTGGGGCATTACAGGACTTTCGCATTGATTTATACCAGGCAGGTGCAAGGCTCCATTTTCAGAATTTCTGCATGGTTTATAGCTCATTTGAGTTCTTTCAGAACTATCTTCAGGTGACACAACCGTGTGGTTCACAGATGTGTTTCTGTTTCGGGTTGAGCATTGTGGTCCAATTGGTGTTGTTGATGTTCGATGTGTACAAAATTTTGATCTTCCATTCCCTCCTATGTCGTGTGATATCGTGGAGACTGTACATGTTCCTCTTGCATTGTTGGTGTATTGTGTAGATTCAGCATAACCTTGAATTTCTACTGCAGTATCAGGATAACTACTATTATGTTCTTCATTTTGACGCTGTGTTTGTCTACTTCCATTACTTTTAGACTTTTTTCGGAAACTTTCACATGAAGATGGTTTTTCATCACGCCCATTACCACCTGTGTTTAACCGCTCAGAAAGATTCTGCCTGTAGTAATCAGTGGCACGGACACTTCGTTCTTGAAGGTTTTGAGGCCGTATTATTTGGTGGAAATGAGTTGGTGTGTGCTCCGATAAACACTGCCCACTTGGCACTAATAAACTGTGCGTCCTATCTGAATGTATGGGGATATTCTGATTTCGTTCAACACAGTGAATAGGTATATTTCCATCGGACCAATCAGGCCATTCATATCCACAAAAGCAACATTTTACAAAATTTGTTTGACCAGTATGATAAAATCCATCTTTTGCCAAGAGTATGAAGCTCACAGATTGGTTGGCTTCAACATTAGAAAATGATTGTAATCTGTGCCACTCATATTTCAAACAAGCAGTGTTAATTTGCCCATCTTCCATATCGTGTTCAGTTTAGGATCTGTAAAGTAATATATTGCTTAGTGGTAATTTTTGTTGTTATGTGCCACACATGTTTTGATTTAACAACAACATAGAAAATAAAATGGCGACCATATACTGCAGCTTTAAATAGGGCATTTATTAAGAATTCATATATAAACAATTTACTTCTTTCATTGATTAGACGATGTACACGCTGAATCTAAATACTTTAATAAAAATATACTCTTATCCACAAATGTAGTCCACGATGCACAAAAAATTAACAATATCGTATGAAAACGGAAGTAGCTATTCATTATTAAGATATCATTACAGATATATTTTGCTTCCTATCTATATGTTAACTAGTATTTATACATAATGTTAATTTAATATTTACAAATTTTAAACACTGAAATAATTACAATACCTTTTACATATTCTCTATTCAGGCCTATAGATCACAAAATACTAGTGTACAAAATAGTTTTTCTATGGCGGATCGCCTGGCCTTCTCTGTCTGTACCATAAAGATAGAGAACCAGTTTACTAAATGTAGGTCGCAGCTATAATTTCTTCCTGAGTCGATTCGCCCCAAATTAAAGTATGTGGTTGCAATGGCTGGTATATACTACTAAAGGCATGCGTATTTACATAAAGGTCCTTCTCGGAGGTTCACATTTAATTTTTCCCAATTAAATAAAAAGTAAATAACAAGCTCTTCCCTATTTATTCACCAATTTTTTTTTTGTAAAAATTGTCCCCCTTGTTATGAAATAGAAAAGTTCATGTACACAATATCTTTAGTTTGTGTAAAAAAATTAATACAAGAAAAATCCATGTTGAATGTACAGATTTTTTTTTTTATCTAGTGAATAATTAGATGAAAATTATAAATGAAATGCCTTACCAGTTCTATTTCTTTGGGATTTATAAAAAGTATTACAAAGGCAGACTTTGTATCAGGTGAATGTTGATTATGTTTACACAAAAGAACATGATTGTAACTTTTGTCTGTCAATTATTTTGTGGAAATCAAAAGGGAAAGATTCAAATGAATAATATAAGATGTCATAGATCATTACATCATTAAATAAAACATATGATGATGCAATCTCTGAACCAACAATCATTTCTTTGTAATTTAGATGTTAATCTCTGTGCATCCACATTTATATGGATACATATTTATATGTATTGTTGCCAATTGGGAAACGGGTCACTATAGATATCGTTACCTTTCCGAAAAGAAAAGAAAAGAAATTCATAAAAAAAATTCAAAATACATGATAATTTAGTAATACGCATCATTTCTTTGTACAGGTATAATAATAGATCAACGAGTTTTTTTTTTCTAAGATGAGAGCAATTGCATTAATTTTTTTTCGCATAATTGTTATTTCATTACGTTCATGGCTCATATAAAATTAGCTCAATTACTCTTTTCCTTATTACACCAAATACTAAAACTTTTCATTATTCATGGACTCTCAAATTAATGCTTTCTTAAAGTATGATATGCTGTGCAAAACTTATAAATAGAAAGTAAAGTTCGTCATCTATACTAAAAAACAATAATCTTTTTTTTTAATTAATAGGAGATTAATTGTAAGTTTTAATAGCTTAAATGCGAGTTTGATTTTGTATTTCTTATCAACCATTTCAATACATCAATCTGTATTGTATATTACATATTACTGGTATCTAAATCATAAAAGTATCATGATCACATTGTATGAATATAATTACAATGTACATTACTTTTCATAACTGTGTTAAGTGCATATATGTAAGATGTTATTTAGTAACTGAATTCCAATAAAATCATTAAAACATAAATTTTAAATACTATTCACGATCAAATAAAATTGCATACAATACAAAATTTGACGTTTTTGTGATAACAGTTTATCGGGGGTGTCTATACATGTCTCAAATAACTTGACACATTAACAAAATACAGGGGCGAACTGAACTGGGGCAAATATTTAAAAGGCCGAAATGGCGAACGCAACAAACATTTTTCTTTTTTCAAAGATGAACACATATTTTTTTTAATTTTCTGAAAATTAGAATCATTTTTGCTTAATGTCGTTTTTTTTCAATCGTTTCTTTCAGAATTGATGAAATGTTATAACTACGATCGGCAATTACGAGCTATTATTCAACATGTTTGCAAAACAGATTCATAAGAACAATCATATTTTACAATCTTAAAGGAGGCGTTTGTTAAATCAAGTTTATTTTTCAAAGTTCTGTCTTCGGTGTACGAAAGACGAATAGGGCCACATAAAAAAATATTTTTATCTCGTAATTACGAGAAAAGATCTCGTTATAACGAGTTAATTATCTCGTTATTACGAGAAAAGATCTCGTTATTACGAGTTAATTATCTCGTAATTTCGAGAAAAGATCTCCTTATTACGAGTTAATTATCTCGTTATTACGAGAAAAGATCTCCTTATTACGATTTAATTATCTCGTAATTACGAGAATAGATCTCGTTATTACGAGAAAAGATGTGACCCTAGTCGTTTTTCGTATCGGTAAGAGATTATATAACTACATAAAACCGTTTTATCATTTTTGAACGGACTATCTGATTCATATAACGACTTCCACACTTCTTATGGGGCCCTAACAAGGTGTGTTTAACACAAAAAGGTCCTCAACATGACCGAACTGCGATGTTAAAGTTATCATTAACTACATTCAAAAAGGCTTGTTTGACTTAAACAATGTATCATATCTATTATCTAATAAGCAAGAAGTGCCCAAGAAGTCTTTCATGAAAAATAAAGACATAATTGTGTTTAAATATCAATTGTTAAATTATTTAATAAGTTTTATCTACCTAAGTGATTTGTTACTTTATCTCAATGTTTTTATTCGTGACATTGTCCTATGCAGGGGGAATCATACAATATCAAAGCAAGAAAATTCTTGAAATCTCGTTATTTTTTCTTCAAAAGAATGAAATCAAAGAGTTTTGTTTTTGCGAGAAATCAAGTGCTTTTTGGTTGCACATTTTGATGTTGAAGTTCCTCCGGACTTGGCATTTTTATAATATAACAAAGTCCCCTCTAACACATTAAATTTTGTTAATATTGTTTCCCTACTAACCAGCAAATTTTCGGAAGAATTGTCATGGAGCGAAAACATGCAATTAAACTGCCGGCTCGTTAAATGGGAATGGCCACGATTTTGGTCAAGATTTATTTTTCCGTTTTTAATGTCTACTATTACTACTACTAATGCTGTAGTAAGGCATTTCCAATAGTCAACCAAACCTCATTCGTCGAGTTATTAGCGAGATACAGAGCTCACGACTCTTTGTTACGTAAACACAGCTCAGGTCATGTTTTTGTTTACATTTTGAATGTTGACAAGAAAATTCCAGGTTTGGACCTAATATGCATGTAACAAACGCTAGAAACTGATTATTTATGTATAAAACGAATTCGCAGATAGAAAAATCAGTTTGAAAAAGAACCATACCGGTATATTAATACAATATAAACAAAAACATGGCACGAGTCCTGTTTACATAACAAAGAATTGGGAGCTCTCTATCTTTCTTATAACTCTACAACTGACGCTCAAATTTTGGTTCATCATTAGAAATGCATTACTAAAGCATTGTAGACAATAAAATTTGACCCAAATCCTGACCATGCCTTTAAGATTAGAGACTGGTTTCTCTTGATCCTATTTGTAATTTGTTGCTGGATGCGGTAATAAAGGTTGTCCACTTGGCACCAAGAGACTCTGTGCCCTATCTGTTTGTGTTGGAATATTCTGATTTTGTTCAACACAGTAATCGGGCATACATTCATCTATTATGCAATTCATCCCATACATATTAACAATAGCAACAATTTTTATCAACAGTATGATAAAATCCATCTTTTGCCACGCGCGAAGGACTCTCATCGACTCGTTGCCTTCCAAATTACGAAATGATTGTCATCGGTAACACTCTTACCTCAAATGTAATAGGCAGAGTTTATTTGTTTACCCCATATCGTTTTCCGCTGGGGATCTGTAAAGAAATAATTAAGTTGTATTTTAAGTCTGTTGTAATGTGCCACAAATCCACTATAGATAATGCTGATACCAGCATACTTAATCATTATTTCATGTTGCGCGAAAAATGCAATAAACGTTGTCAATGCATTCAACATTTGATTGTAGTTTTAGAAAGTCCAGGAATCACATATATTCGTAATCCAAAATTGTTATTTAAATGGTTAGAACACTATTCTTTTCTTCAGTAGTAGTATGAACAACCTTTCTAAAGAATTAGAGGAGATAATATTCAGAGATAGCGAATACTGTTTTATCCATCTACAAATGCATGCATACATTACGATTTGTGAAGTTTTGTTATCTGGACTTGCATTGAGAGTCGCCCTGTTACTTTATCTCATTTTTGTTCACGACCTTATCTTATGCAGAAGGAATCATAATGTAAAACATTATCAAGTAAATTGTATTAAACTCTATCTCTCTTGTGGTTCTTTACAAAAGAATGGAATCGAAATGTTTTTTCTCGAGAAATCACGTGTTGTTTGGCTGCATTCTTTGCTTCGTTTTTGTACTTTATGTTCTTTCACATCACCTGCAGGAATTAATTCTTCCTCGAAGTTTTCATCAGCTCAGTAACTACAGCTACGATGAAGACGCCATTACGTTAACTAACAAGACCGGTCCGTTCCTGGTTGATACCCCATACTGTAAAATCCCGAACCTAGATCCACTGGATATCAGCGTCAGACACTGGGTGCGCCAGCCAATGAGGGTGGCTTGCCCACGTGATTTGTCCTTGACGTACGTTTTTGGCGGGAAACTTTTTGTGAATTGGACAACGGTAAACATTTCATACTCGAAGGAAGGGAAAATGGTGGCGTATTGCAGATATCAGTCAATACAGCACACCGATAATGGAAAACACAATGATTACTCTTATTCTGTGGAAAGCGATAAATTCTGGGAGTGGGTGAACGTTAGCGAAGAATTTATACGTGTTCAGTGTTACAACGCATCTAACCATGTCATTTACACAAATTTCCATTATGTTATAAATCCTCCCTACAGTAAAATTGACGTTGAAGTTCCCACAGAAACAAGAGCACCAAATGTGTTATTAGTTGGTGTGGATTCTGTTTCAAGAATGAATTATCTGCGCTATTTGAAGAAAACAAGGCAGGTAATGTTAAATTTGGAAGCACTGGAATTTGTAGGATATAACAAAGTCGCCGATAACACATTTGTTAATCTTGTTCCTTTACTAGCAGGTAAATTTGCTGAAGAATTGCCATGGAATGAAAACATTCGCCATCGGACTTTCGACTCGTTTAGATTCCTTTGGAATGATTTCAGACACAGAGGTTTCAAGACTTTATTTGTTGAGGACTCACCTTTTACGGCCATGTTTGACAATGCTAAGGCGGGGTTTAGAAAAAGACCGACTGATTTCTATAACCGACCCATAGCTGTTGCCATGGAAGAAACAAGCGGCATATGGTATGAAAATCATTTCTGCGTTCTAGATGAATTGGAGACAGACATATTACTAGATTATGTATATGGTTTTATCAAACTGATGTCAAAGCATCCATATTTTGCTTTGGTGTATCTCTCTAGGATGACCCACGATTATATAGAAGACGCAGGAACCATAGACGACTCCATCTATAGATTTTTTGACGACCTTCATACTAACAGACTTCTAGAAAATACCGTTGTTGTTTTGTTCAGTGACCATGGGATGCGATTTGGAGAAATAAGAAACACCTACATAGGAAAACTGGAGGAACGCTTACCGTTGTTGAATGTTATAATTCCCAAACGTTTTGCAAAGGGTCGTATTGAAGAAATGCACAGTCTGATGACCAACACAAATCGACTTACAACCCCGTTTGATATTTACGAATTTCTGCTACATCTATTATATTTGGATGACTACAAACCATCATCCACTTATGGAATTAGTTTAATGAATACAATACCTTTAAACAGGACATGCCAAAGCGCCATGATCTCATCTCACTGGTGCACGTGTACTGAAATGATCATTGTTCCAAATAACAGTTCCATTGTAAAAAGGATTTCAAATTTGTTTGTAGGTATAATTAATTCTAAATTCTTGAACATAAGTGATCCATGTGCAACTCTATCGTTGGATAGTATCGAGTCTTCCTACTTAATAAAACCCTTGGACAGCTTGCTGGAGTTTGAAAGTAGTGAGAACGAGGTTCTTAATCAAAAGATACGTTACGGGGACGCTGTGAACCCTGTCGTGGATTACCAGGTCGCTATTCGAACACGGCCAGGGGGAGGGGTGTTCGAAGGGACTTTCCGGCACAACGAGGAATACAGAGCCTTGCATTTAGTAAGCGACATTAGCAGACTCAATAGATATCGTGATGTTTCTTACTGTATACGCCACTCTGAGCTGAAGAAGTATTGTTATTGTGTGAACAATTAGAATATCCATTCATAATATAAATCCGTGGTGATGCTTGCATTATGTTTTAATCATTGACGACCACCTGACAATGGTACATGTATATTATATGGCTCTCTGTAGGATGCATAGAATGACATTTTATTTTCTAATTACAAAGCTTACATTCAATCAGCTATGATACATATACATATATAGATATAAATATAGAAGTGCGTTGTGTGACAGATTTAAACAGTTCTTAAGACATGAAACAATTCAAAGACAGTGATAAGATCTACCATGGTAACCGATGAGGCATACATGTTCCAGTGAATCAACCGGGCGTATAGCATTGATAAAAATATATGGGAATTAGATTTAAATTTTTTTAAAATTCCAGTTAGACTATATAACATTCTTGAAAAATGAGGACACGTTTCAAATTCGTTAAAAAATGTTCCAAGGTATAATCAATTGATATTTAAAAAAAAGAATTGAGAGTAAAGGAGTATTCTACAAGGATGAAGCATGATAAAAAACCAACCATATGTCCTATCCTTATTCCAGCATCGGACAGCCCCCACAACCAAGAACTGTGAGATTCCGAGTTTCTCGAGATATGTGATTCACGAAAGTAGCGTTTTTATTATTTATTTATAATGTATTTTTTTTTTTTTTGGTTTTGTTGTTGTTGTTGTTTTTTTTTTACATTGCACGCTTATAATTAATATAAATTAAAAAAAAATTAATATTTACTTTATATATCTGAAAATACAATCAGTCGGATTGCAAACGACATGCTATAGATATACATTCTCAGCTGACGAACGTTTTTATTTCTTCTGTAGTAGTTGGGGCTATATCGACCGTGGATATCGGCCTGGATAGCTCAGTGGTAGAGCTCCTGACTAGAGTTGCAGGGGACCAGAGTTCGATTCCCGGTCCAGCCATATGTTTTCAATATGGATATGCTCATTCCTCCTTTCCTACTACAGATGGAAAACTTAACCAATCAAAATGACTAAATGTAAATATAACTCGGACTGGTATTTTCCCAGATGGCTATGTAAAACTACGAAACTTTCCGAATGTAAAATGAATGATTACAACCAATCATAATTGTCGTTACGTTTTGCTTATGCTATAAACATACATGTTACAGGAAAACGGGAGATATTGCTTAACTTAAAATCTACCTGTAAATCTGATCATCAGCAATAAAAGTAAGTAATAATAATACGACTGAAAGTTAAATAATGTATAAATAGTATCCTATCACACTTCATTTAGTCTCCCCTCGGCAAAACCACGTTTTTGTAGGTAAACATGATTTTTTTTCAATCACTTTATCAGATGCTGTAGTGCCTGTGACATGTTTCAATTCTCGTTACCACATCTGCATATGTTAGGTAAGTGCTCTTTACACACAGTGGTTTGGCATATTTTCATTTAAAATAAAAGTTTACGAACTTCAACGTCTTCGATCATTTTTTTTTTCTGTTCAAAGGTTCAAGGTCATAAACGACCGCACCCCTACAATCATGTTAGATGTACCATATATGGCAAGAAATTAGGACTGTGTTTTGAGGTGATACTTTTGTACCCTAGGGTACACTTCTATATCTTTAAGGAGAAAAGGGTTACAAAAAGGGTACAGTTAAAAAGTATTACAGTAAAATCTACAGACTCTTGTTGTTCTTGTTGTTTTTTTTGCAAGATTTAAATCATATGATAATCGATAGGCATATTATTTACATCGGGTTCGGGGTTTAGTGAAAGTTAGCTGATCAGGTGCGCGATTTATCACCTTTTACAACATTATTATCTATTTCAGACACTTCATAAAGGAACACTTATATAGTGTCTCTGTAGAATGCACATTCCACGATAAATGTTACTTGCCAAAGTATACACATCTGGAATTCTTTTAGGATATCCAGCCATTTCTGAAAGGATTTGTCAAAGTATTTCTGAGTCCCTAACTTCATCACAAAGACTCAGTAGGCTCAATAGATTAAATGTATCTAATGCAGTCCAGTGGTGATTTTTGAACATTCAGGGTTTACCGGGGCTGAAGGAGATCAAGACACAAGGCAGCATTTTGTTGACATATATCCTATCGGGATACAAATCTCCCATTTTACCACATTACATTAAATAGAGTATTGATAAAAATCAAGAATATAATGTCATCAGATGACATGCAAAATAATCCCAGTTCAGCAGATGAACCATCTCACTCAAATCAAAATGTGGCAGCAGCAGAATCCATTAATATGTCAGTTGAATGTAGTGACAATATGCCAATTGAATGTAGTGAGCCACCTGAGGCTCAGGAGATGGCACAGCCCCCTATAGGATTGGTTATTGAGGAAGTTCCAGAGAACTCTGAGTCCGTGAACACTGAGGAACGTCCAGTTAAAACAAGCAGAGCGTCAAACCCAATAGAATACAATCTTGGCCAATCAATCCGTGATGACAACAGGCTGCATCAGTTTACTGATAGGTTAAACACATATTCATGCTGGCCTTCTCAGATACCACAACAGAGAGAAGATATGGCACTGGCTGGCCTTTACTATACAGGACGTGGAGACAGGGTACGTTGTGCATTTTGCAATCATGAGCTAGCTGGATGGACTAAAAATGTTGAGCCGTTTTCACGACACAAGCAGATGAATCCAGGTTGTTCTTTTTTGGAGGAAATCAGGCATAGGGCAAAAAGGGTAAAATATATGGGTTTTTTTCTATTAAAAAAATTCAAACAATGCAATTTCTTGAGCTATTCAAATATGTTCTTGGAAAACAAAATTACAAAACAAATATAATTATTCAACTGATTGACAGTGTTAGTATAATCAAGAAATATGATTTGTTATGCTGATCCATGTGATTAAATTCATACATAGCCAACCTCTCACATGAACATGACAAGCCTGATTCATGAAGAAGTGGTAAAGGAAGTACTGGAGTGGGGATTCCAGTGGATCGATGTAGAGAGGGCTGTCGCCAAACTGATCTCCTGTAGATGTGAGTACATGCACCATACAAACAGTTCTGCATGTTTCAAGAATCTAAACCTAAAATTTGTAATTTTTTATCTTACAATATTATAATTAATGCAAGCTAATTGTGAGGTTATCTTTTTAGCTCACCTGAGCTGAAAGCTCAAGTGAGCTTTTCAGATCACATTTTGTCTGTCGTCCGTCTGTCTGTCCGTCTGTAAACTTTTCACATTTTCAACATCTTCTCCAGAACTACTGGACCAATTTCAACCAAACTTTGCGCACCCTTAGGCAAAGGGGATTCAAAGTTCTGACAATTAAGGACCACACCCTTTTTCAAGGGGAGATAATTAGGAATTAGGCCTAAAAAAAAATTGTGTGTTTAGGGTAACATTGATGAAAAAATTAGGTTAGGTAGGTAGGGATTTTTAAAAATTTTATCATATTTTTTTCTGCACGCGTGCATATTTAAAAACAGTTTTTTAATGGAATTAATATGAAAATCATAGTAAGATGTAAAAAGACATCTAAAAATTGTAGTATCGGGGCATTTTTGTAGGTTATGTCGGGTTACCCTAAACACACAATTTTTTTTTAGGCCATAATTATTGAAAAATTTTGAGAAATTTTCAAAAACCTTCTTCTCAAGGACCATTTGGCCAGGAAAGCTGAAACTTATGTGGAATCATCCTCAGGTAGTGTAGATTCTAAGTTGTGAAAATCATGATTTCCAGGGGTAGGGTGGGGCCACAATGGGGGGGTCGAATTTCTACATAGGAATATATAGAGTAAATTTTTAAAAATCTTCTTCTCAGAAACTAATCAGCCAGGAAAATTTAAACTTGTGTGGAAGTATCCTCAGGTTGTGTAGATTCAAAGTTGTGAATATCATGAACCCCGGGGGTAGGGTGGGGCCACAATGGGGGGTCAAATTTTTACATAGGAATATATAGCGTAAATTTTTTAAAATCTTCTTCTCAGAAACTAATCAGCCAGGAAAGCTGAAACTTTGTGTGGAAGCATCCTCTGGTTGTGTACATTGAAAGTTGTGAAAATCATGAACCCCGGGGGTAGGGTGGGGCCACAATGGGGTGTAACCAGATAGCCTGTTGACCGTATTTTAAATTACAAGTAAATGAATCAATGTAGTTGGAAAAAGGCGACGAACAATAATTTGCTGTACAAAATCAAATCATATATTATTTGCTGAAATTATCACCAGTTTAGAAGTTAGGATTGGGATACTGAAATTGAAGTAATTATGTTCAGCACCTCGACGAACATATAATTAACATTGGGTTATGATGAGTAGTTCATTTGTTTTGGTCAAACAGAATGTTGGCTATACATATGAATCAGAAGATAATAGCCACAGAGCTAATGTCACTATGGGTTAAATACTTAAAAACCATACTCAGTATGAAGTGTTGATTGTTTATAATGATAATATAATTATTTATGATTATACCAGTTGGACAGAACTAATCTGAATTAATTTTCTCTTTGTGTACATGAACATATATAAGCCCATGTTAATAGGTGCTAGAGAGAGAGATATTGAGAACGGTCAGTTAGACGGGGAGAGATATTTAGAACGGTCAGTTAGACGGGGAGATTGAGATTTGAATTTGTAAAGTCTGAAAGTTGCTTTGTAAAAATCTATACAATCACACTTTAATAAATTATTGTTAAATGCCAAATTGGACTTATCTTTTCTGGACTGAACAAGAAACAGAACCAACCCAAAAGCTTACTGGGGGGGGGGGGGGGATTGAATTTTTACATAGGAATATATAGAGTAAATTTTTAAAAATTTTCTTCTCAGAAACTAATCAGCCAGGAAAGCTGAAACTTGTGTGGAAGCATCCTCAGGTTGCGTAGATTCAAAGTTGTGAAAAATAATGAACCCCAGGTGAGGGTGGGGCCACAATGGGGGGTCAAATTTTTACATAGGAATATATAGAGTAAATTTTTAAAATTCTTCTCAGAAACTTATCAGCCAGGAAAGCTGAAACTTGTGTGGAAGCATCCTCAGGTTGCGTAGATTCTAAGTTGTGAAAAATCACGGGGAGAGATATTGAGAATGGTCAGTTAGACGGGGAGAGATATTGAGAACGGTCAGTTAGACGGGGAGAGATATTGAGAACGGTCAGACGGGGAGATTGAAATTTAAATTTGTAAAGTCTGAAAGTTGCTTTGTAATAATCTATACAATCACTCTTTAATAAATTATTGTTAAATGCCAAATTGGACTTATCTTTTCTGGACTGAACAAGAAACAGAACCAACCCAAAAGCTTACTGGGGGGGGGGGGGGATTGAATTTTTACATAGGAATATATAGAGTAAATATTTAAAAATCTTCTTCTCAGAAACTAATCAGCCAGGAGAGCTGAAACTTGTGTGGAAGCATCCTAAGGTTGTATAGATTCAAAGTTGTGAAAATCATGAACCCCAGCGTAGGGTGGGGCCACAATGGGGGGGTCAAATTTTTACATAGGAATATATAGAGTAAATTTTTTAAAATCTTCTTCTCAGAAACTAATCAGCCAGGAAAGCTGAAACTTTGTGTGGAAGCATCTTAGGTTGTGTAGATTCAAAGTTGTGAACAATCATGAACCCCAGATTAGGGTGGGGCCACAATGGGGGGGGGGGGTCAAATTTTTACATAGGAATATATAGAGTAAATTTTTAAAATTCTTCTCAGAAACTAATCAGCCAGGAAAGCTGAAACTTGTGTGGAAGCATCCTTAGGTGAAGTTTTATGTTATGAAAATCCTGACCCCTGGGGCTGGGGGTAGGGTGGGGGCACAATGGGGGGGGGGGGGGGGCTCAAACTTTTAGATAGGAATATATAGAGTAAATTTTTAAGAATCTTCTTCTCAGAAACTAATCAGCCAGGAATGCTAAAAATTGTGTGGAAGCATCCTCAGGTAGTGTAGATTCAAAGTTGTGAAAATCATGATCCCTGAGGGTGGGATGGGGTGGGGCCACAATGGGGAGGGGTGTCTAATTTTTACATAGGAATATATAGAGGAGAATATATAAAAATCTTTTTCTCAGAAACCAATCAGCCAGAAAAGCTGAAACTTGTATGGGAGCATTCTTAGATTCAAAGTTGTGAAAATCATGACCCCTGGGGCAGGTTGGGGTCACAATTTGGGGTCAAACTTTTACATAGGAAAATATAGAGTAAATCTTTAAAAATCCTCTTCTCAGAAACCAATTGGCCTGTAAAGCTAAAACTTGTGTTGAAGCATCATCAAGTAGGGTAGATTCAAGTTTATTAAAATCATGACCCCCGGGGGTAGGGTAGGGTCACAACTTTGGGGGGGGGGATGCAAAAATTTACATAGGAATATATAGAGAAAAATCTTTCAAAATCTTCTCCTAAAAAACTATTTGCTTAGAAAAGCCGTTACTTTAGTGAAAGCAACCTCAGATGATGTAGATTCAAATTCATTCAAATCAAAATCTTGAGAAGTAGGGTGGGGCACATTGGGGATCCAATTTTACAGAGGAAAACATTTTAATTATTTTCAAAAATTGAAATAATATAATATATGGTTTTACTTATATGCAAGCATTTTGACATATTGCTGATTCTTTAAAATTGTTTAGACTTTGGCCCCTAGACGATTCTTGGGCCTCACAAGGGGTTCAGAGTTTGATGTAGGTTTATATCCCATATACATATAAACAATTGTTTGGGATCTTTTTGAGAACTGCAATACATGTGATATAACTATAAAATAATCCTGTTAGAATTGATTATAAACATAAGAATATCCAGGGGGAAAAATGGATTTTTATTTATACAGGATCTACATGTATTATACTACCTTGTCCAGATATTTTGTATTATGACTCCAATAAGCTGATTTTATCATACCTATTGTTCCTCAGGTGAGCGTTGTGGCCCATGGGCCTCTTGTGTATATTGAAATATTATATATATCCCAACTCAGATATTTAGCTTGACCACCTGGGATTCTGGTGTTAGGGCAAGGCTATATTGATTTATTGAAATCACATTATTTTTTTTTTTATATAATTTACAATCCGTATTTAGAGCACCTGCCTGTAACAGCAAGCAGGGCATGTTGGTAAGATAATGAATATTAATATTATTAACTCATCTTTTCCTTTAGTTGTGATTCTCCTCTAGTAACACATTTGCTAAGATTTTTTCTCTGTATGTGTATTAGAAACTGTTTACATCCCACCCATAACCTTAATATTTGTGATTATAACCTTAATATTTGTGCCAGTGTAGTCACCTCCCATCACCCTAGTTGCAAACATGTAGCCCTCTCAGATTTTTTTATCTGATGCACCCCCCCCCCCCCTCCCCCTTCCTAATGATGGCTGTTTGGTATTATTTTTGATGTTTTGTACAATGCATAACCATAATTTGAACTTCAGAGAAAAAGTAAACATGGAGTAAAGTTACTGTATAAAACCGTAACTTCACTTTAAAACTATGATAAATTAGCACATCCATACATGTTAACTCTACCGCTTTACGCGGAAGTCCAACGTGTTTTAACTCTGTCTCACGCCTACCGCTTTTATTACAAAATCTACCATTTTTCTTCTAAATATGTTCATTGTTTTGTTAGATATCCATTTCAGAAGCATTGTGGTCCAAATAGACTGGTCCTCTGTCTCTATCGTACATCGCGCATATCGGACAGGCATAGACCCCTTCATGCTGATTTTAAACCCAACGAGATTTTTTGACCATAGATTGGCAATAGACCCCTTCACGATAACTGCAGTACTGCTCTCTTGCAGGGCAAAGTGATACACTTTGGCGAAGTTTTAATAGGTAGCTAGATAATTAAATGACCTAATTGAAACAATGGGTGTTACATCATTTCATTTTCAACAAACAATGTCATTTTACCCTGCAAAAGAGCAGTACCTCAGTTACCTTGAAGGGGTCTATTGGCAGTCTATTGTCCAAAAATCTCATCGGGCTTGAAATTAGCGTGTGACTTGAATCGGGGGGATACAAACGCTTTTTTTAAGTCGGGTGAATCATAGGTTTTCAAGCATGTGTTTTACATTGTACGATGAAAGAAGCCAGTGCCTGTGATTAATTAGTTACAAGACATGTCTATAATATCCTCGCCACGGAAATATATGTGCTTTAAAATACAGAGGGTTCCGCTTAATCTGATAGACAATTTGTCAGGGAAAAATTATCAGATGAACCGAAAATCAGAATAACCGATTTAGCGGTTTTGTGGTCTTTGATTTTGGTATAGAATTAAATATAAATTGTTTCAAGACATAATTTATCAATGAAAGGATATAATTTGTATGTCAACAGTTTGAAATGAAATAATTTACCTTGCAATAGCAATGAAATAGCATGAAATTCTTTATTTTGTTTGTAAATGCCCAAAAGAAAATGTTTCTACATTACGATGGTTTTAAAGTGGCCGCCATTTTGACAGGAAGTAATAAGAGGAAATGGCTGTCTGAACAGTACCTTTTTTCAATTGAACTTTTTATTTTAATTCTTTTTCTGTTATAAAATGCTCTTAAATAATTAATTATGCATGATAAAAAAATATTTGATTTTATTTATAAGTTTTCTACCACGATGTAAAATTGAAAGTAATTAGAATTTCCTCGGTGTCACATGTTCCAAAGCCTGTCATTTTTGATTCAGAAATTACGTTTAAATACTTCTTAATGGTGCAAGCCCAGCATAAAATTAACACATGCGATTGGTAAGTAAACAATTAAAATTGTACACAGGTAAGGACAGTCCTGTGTGCAGTCATCCGAAACAATTACCGATGTCGGTAGCTTTCATCTTGCGAAGAAAGGAGCCCCTTGTGTGCGTTGAAGTGTAACTAATACCATGGAAAGAGTTACTGTGTACACAAGAGGGGTGTCAACCAAAAAAACATAGGTGTATACAGGTGTAAAAGGGTGGGGAATCAATATTACACTGTCACAATCCTATCAGATTAACCGAAAATGACATTTTTTCCTATCAGATTATCAGGAAAAAATATAAATGGATATATAAGAAATGGTTTGGTGTTTTGATATTATATCAGATTAACCGAATTATCAGATTAACCGCTATCGGATTAAGTGGAACCCTCTGTATAAGCAAAAAAAGGCCGCGCGCAATGTTACCTCTTTTGGGTTCTACATCTACCTCTTTTTCACTACTGGAGGTTAACATGTATGGCACATCTTTTCTTTCAAACATGAATTATTTATATATATTTGAAACATTTCCTTAGATCTTTGGATTTCTCTTTACCATCGAAATGAAAAAGGTGCTGAGATTCAATGTATTTCTTGAACGTCCATGAAAAATTCATTTAAAATTTGCTTATTAATGTATTGTAAGTAAAATTGTCATTCTGTTAAACTCAAGGCTACAGTGCTAAGATGACCATCAAGTCTTTTGTTTGAATACTGATCATTCAAATTTTCAGGTACAGATGACATCACTGCATCAGAGATTTTAAAATACCTTAACCAGAATGAAACAGAACATGATATTCAGCATGTTCCAAGTCCAAGTAAATTTCAATTTTAAATAAGATGATATTTCATGGTTAAGTCTCTTCACTAAACTTGAAGACTTACATATGTAAACTAATGCTTACTGCTGCCGGCAGCACTTACATATGTAAACTAATGCTTATTGCTGCAGGATGCACTAACATATGTAAACTAATGCTTACTGCTGCTGGCTGCACTTAACATATGTAAACTAATGCTTACTGCTGCAAGCAGCATTAACATATGTAAACTAATGCTTACTGCTGCAGGATGCACTTACATATGTAAACTAATGCTTACTGCTGCAGGATGCACTAACATATGTAAACTAATGCTTACTGCTGCAGGATGCACTAACATATGTAAACTAATGCTTAATGTTGCCGACTGCACTTACATATGTAAATAGATGCTTACTGCCGCATGCTGCACTTACATATTATGAAAACTAATGCTAACTGTTGCAGGTTGCACTTACATATGTAAACTAATGCTTACTGCCGCCGGCTGAACTTACATATGTAAACTAATGCTTACTGTCACTGGCTACGCTTAAATATTTAAGCTAATGCTTACTGTCACCGGCTGCTTATTCCTCCTCTAATTGGTTCATCATTTTTCATAAGTCAATTATGAAAGTGGAGGAAGCCCTGACTCTTTAGATTTAAGATACAATTCATCTTCACAACGTCAAGGCTATGTGATTACGGAACTCCACACAAACCCTTGACATAAGTCGCTATTTAAAAGTCGGGCTCACGCTTAACAATACGTAATAATTCTAAAAATAAAATGTCCAATGAAATAACTCCATTTGAAATGTAGTTTGGGTTGAGCACATGTATGGCAGATCTTGAATGAAAAACTTGCGAACAATTCAATATTAATTGTCTCACTGAAAATCAAAAGCTCACGATATCATGTTTGCATGTAATAGATAATTGGGACCTATTATTTGGAACTAAGCACATTTGATGTATGGCGACTTTCCATTATTTTCCAAAGGTATGCAACATATTTATAACTTCAGAAAGCTGTTCTAACATAGTGAACGATTGTCGATTTATAAAAAAAATTAATCAGCTATATTTATTTAGGTTATTATCCATACAAATGCGTCAAGAAGATCAAAAACTTATTTTCTGGGATCAACATGTGCGCAGCCACATCTGTTTACATCATTTCTGATATGAATGAGAACTGCATTCTGATTGGCTCCAAATTGAAACTTGGAACCAATGAAATACGACGGCCTGAGCCCGACTTTTAGATAGCAACTTATGTCAAGGGTTTGTGTGGAGTTCCGTAATCACAAAGCCTTGACGTTGTGAAGATGGATATAATTATGTAGAAGACAGTTGTCTTTGTTACTTTTTCGCCCCCTAACCCCTTATTTTTTTAACTAAAACACCTGAAAGCTAATGTAAGCTTATCTGATTACATTTTGTCTGTTTGTCTTTAAACTTTTTAAAACATTTTCAACATCTTCTCTGGAACCATGCACTGGGTCAATTTCATTTAAAATTCAGTGAAAAGTGACTCTTATTCTTAACTGAACTGAGATACTTAAAAGACTTTAATAATTATCAAAGACTGAACATATATCTATCATGATAATTATTTGTTTCTGTATGAGTCAACACTGATTATTCATCTAGTATCTTTAAGAAAAACTTTATTTTCTATCCCTGAATCTTGGCTTGGTAATAAAAAACTCACAGATTACTAGATTAGTATAAGAATCATATCTTGGTACATAATACATGCGAGTTTTTGGATCTTTTTTTTACCCTTATGATTTGTTAGTTCCCTTTCAGTAGCCTTTTAGGTGTAAAATACCCTAATATCATTTCAAATACTATATTTATATTTACTAGTTATTCCTGCTTTTTATGTAACTTAATAATTGAAAATAATGATTTTTAAGTTTATTTTATTTATTGACTTTTAATGAAATATGCGAGACATTCAAAAAGAGATATTTATATGTTTATATTATTAAGATAACCATCATTACAGAAAAAAATTACATAACCATCTGATGCAGTTCTATGGATATTTCTGCAATAGTAACAACTTGTACTTATGAACAATAATAGGGAGGGTGGTGTGCTGTGTTTGACGATTTTAAATTATGATAGTAAATTCATAACCGCATTTTCTTGATAAGCTGAATTTTACTGTTTATCTTGCAGAGATGGGGCCCTGTATGGTGTGTCGTCGTGAGGACCCAAACATCCTGTTTCTACCTTGTCGTCATATCTGTTGCTGCCAGAGCTGTGGGGAGAAATGTTACTTGTGCTCATTTTGTTGTTGCCGCATCAAGGCCAAGAAGAAAATTTACATTTCGTAGTGTAAAGAAACAGCCCCAGAGTGAGAAACCGTGACTTTACAGTTGTATTTGATTTGATATTTCCTAAATGGCATTTTATGAGAGGCATGCTCACAATTTGAACTGAATTGTAGTTTGTATCTATTTTAACTTTATAGTGAGCATAGCTCGCTGGCGCAAAGCGCTAGCAATCTAAAAACCAGTGCGCTGGAAAAAGAACGAGGTTTAAAAAACACTCTATTCTACCAATAGTCTTTTATATATTTTTCTACTCAAATTGTGACCATTCTCATTGTTACAGCAGGCCAAAGACTTCTATTTTAATGCAATATTTATTTATACACTTGTTACTTTGTATACAATTGTTGGTAATAAATTTGTACATTTTGGTTTAGAAATTTGGTGTCCATACATGTCCCAACAATGCAATGAAAAAAAATATAAAGTATTATGTTTGTCAGAAAATCTATTTAAAATGTGTAAGTTAATTACAGGATCATGGATAGGGCTAAACCTGTACATGAGCAAACTTGTTGTTCCTTTAGTATTCTTGGAAAGCTTAGTTGAAGAAAAATTAACTTAATTAGATGTTCATGATTACCAACTCTTGGTCTACATAAACACATTGCCCTTCATTTTCCCTTGAAACATCAAAAATATTTGGGATGAATAGTTCAAACTTACAACTTATAATGCCTGTTGAAAGGAATTTTGTTCCACAAGAAGCTAGATTATATAACATTTAATGGGTTCTGTTTGACAATATACATTTATTAATGAAATATTTCATGATTGCCTGATATAGATAAATCATTTGAATTAAACAACTTATAAAAATTGACCCCATAGCAATGGAGCTGAAACAATGGAGCTGACGACAGGGGACGCGTGCTACGTCGAATCTTCTGGGAAACGGACTATAGAACCAAGGTATTATATCAACATGTACCTGCGATAATTTATACCCGATATAATTAAGTTAACTACTCTAAACCAATATTTATACATAGATTCTAATCCCCCCATGCTCTAAGTCAGTATAGAAGCAATGCGACTTTTCAGAAACCAAATACATCTATCATCTGTCCCGATTTATATTTAAAATATATATAAGATTTTTTCTGTTTATTTTAGTTCAGACGTATTTATATTATAGAATTCTATTCTAATTAATCATCATTAATTCTAATAAAATCGGACTAGGTTCTCCATAAGTGGTGTTAAAGTTCACTTGATTCGCTCAAAACCACTCGGTAAATGCATGGTACACGAGGTGGTTACATGTAAGATATTAAGAATAAGGTCATAGGAATATGTGTGCTAAAAAGAAAATATATAGATTTGTATAGATGTATATAAATAAATATATACCTGATACACAAATATACAAATTGGGCATGAATTGTTTTACAAAGGAGGATACACTTACTGAGATATTCAGTTGTAGTGAAATGAAGCTTAAAATGCAAACAGGAGATCCCTGATATGCCCATCTAAAGGCTACTTAGATAACCGCCAAGGCCTGTGGACCTCTTGTTCTTTTATAACATTGTAAGCTTTCCACTTCCGTAAGTTAACCTTATTTTTAAAATGAATAACTAAGTCAGGATTAAAAGTTCTACAAACAGAATTTATTCAAGCAAATAACAAGATAATGTATTGGTTCATAATTTCTCATAATTCTCAAAGCCCCCCGCATACCATATAACAAACCTATAAATAATGAACAGCTTCTTGTACTTAATATATTGAACAACTTATTCCCTAAAAATCCCTTTTAAGGCTATATAGTAATTCCCATAGCTTTTCCACGGATGGACCTTCCATTCTACTTTTGAAACTTCCCACTTTTCACATGGGACGTCCCACTACGTATGGGCTTCCCAAGAGGACATCGGTTTTTAATATGGAATGTCGACTACAAATATGTAAGACGAGGCTATTTAAAACTTCACGATTTAGAAAAAGCTTTATTGCTTGTCACTTTAATCAATTTTGAAAATCCTAAAACTGATAAGTGTTTTTGTCAAAACACTTCTTTGTGTACACTATTGTATTTGGAAAACACAATGAAAATATTTAGAAAATATGTTGTGGTTTTCTAATTACAACTGTAATGGTGGTGTTATTGTAGGTGTATAAAGGCAATACAATAACTCCAATGTAGGGTTCAATATATATTTATTGAAGCTCTGCAATAGTTAACAATAGTTACATGTATCACAATAAGTAATTTATCAGTATCACATTATCATAAAAATAAAATATATCACACATAATATATCATTACATTGTATAACATTCAACATATCCATTTAATAATATATCCATGATTTTGCCAAGCACAGATTACAATCAAGAGTTATTCCCCTTATCGCAGTACTAACTGATATCTAAAGATTTAAATACTATTTATCCTATGTAATTATAAATTAGATATTTATCAATGTTTTAATAAACCAAACATATTAAACTTGACTCAGGCAATAAGTATCAAATCCGATATTTATATAATTTTTTTTATATATATATACGCATACCTATATGAGACACAAAGATCAGGCATTAGTATGATCCTTACAGATTCATCACTTGATTTCATATATGAAATGCAGTATAAATATTACTATTGAAAAGGAACACTGCTAATGCCAGCAGAAACCCTGATAACATGAGCTTGGCCTTTCGCGTGGGATGTTACTCTAGTTTGCTCATCAAAATTCAGTATCTTCTTTCTGATTCGCTATGAGACATCATAGACTGTCAAAATCGAAAATTTGTTTTATCTTCAAAGATCTGCTCTGTGGTGTGAAGTTGACGCAGTTTCAACTTAAATATACAGCCCTGGATGAAGTTGGACAAGTGTCGTTGCGTTTATTCTAATATTCCTATCTATTACCCAAAGAAAGGATAGTTAACCATGAGTAGACCCCACTGTCATCAAATTGTAATTGGACATGTACTGCCTTAAGTCCAAGCACTTGTTTAAACGGCTTTTTCCATTCCCATGCTCATGGTCTTCATTTATAAAATACATAATTTTCTGGAAAATTGCTAGTAGTAGAAAAATGTATGGTAAAGCAATTCCCTTGTTTTCAAATCTCTTTCGTAATCATAATTAAAGAGCCATAAAAATGAATAATTATGAAAAAGTATGTAATACACATTCTGCAACGATGGCCCCTATATGGACCATTATTTAACCAGTTAGCAATTAAAGTGATGCTTTTAAGGATTTGATAAATGAAATCAAAGAAGATAGATCCAGGACAACAATACATGAAATAATAACTACCAAAACCCCGACCCCCAAAACTACACCTACTCCCTTGGCAGATGGTCGCGGGTCGGATGCACATACTTTTCGTCGTCTGGCTTTAGCAGTCATATTTTTCTGTACGGTCAACACGGATCGTAGCTCTTTGATTCGTTGTTCGAGTTTTTCTGTTTCGTTTGACTTGATTGGCGTTGATCCTATAGCCGAACAAGGACACTTGCATTCTAAAAATCAACGAATTGATGGACGATATCTAATGTTCATATTAAGTAATTAAACGATTGCATGGAACCAAGTAACAACATCTAAAAATAATTGAGCTAAATGGATGAAGTTACCTTTACAAACAGGTGGTGTACCCGTCCACGTTCCATTCATATTGCACGTGCGTTCTAAATCCCCTCTGATGTGTCTGTGACGGTCAATACAGACGACGCTGACTACTCCACCGGGTGTATTATCCATGGTAATAACACTGGTGTTATGAACTTCTGGATAAGGACACTCAATGGCTGGTCACAAAAAAACACCAAAAAAAAAAAAAAAAAAAACCCCAAAGACTTCATACATATTAATTGAACATCTGTCTTTGCGTTCATGTTTGCAGTTGTTAATCTGCTTCAAGATTTGATAAAGTGATCGTGACAGGGTTAAAAAAAATTTACTAAAAATATCACAACCACTAGTTGACGCGCTGATTAATGCATCTATTTGTAATTAAATATTTAGTATTCAAGTATACACTACCACACTCTAGGGGATCATGGCTCCAACTACCGTTGTTTTCATCCTTGCATACCATGGTCAAATTTTGATGCAATGCTTTATAACCATAGTTACAGTGCATGATGATTTCATCACCAACGGCAAACTTTAATATGGAATCATTTATTCTGTCGTATCTGAATGAAGTAACTATGCTTGTTGTAGAGGTATTCACTTCTAGTAAGCAGACAGGCACTAAGGAGAAAAAGATAGTAAAAATAGGTGTAAAGTATACTTTTGTATGCTATACAAACGACAGTCTGTATTAAGATCATTAAAAATCAATATACCTCAATTCGTAATATAACAATTATATAATTGCATAATCAAAAGGAAAAAAATCATCATGATTCATGAAAAGGATAATTTATTGAATGTGCTCTAAGATACTTTGGGATTTATAATTATACATAAAAGTATAATTCAGTGTTAATTTACTCAATATATCCATAACATTGATGATTATATCCACATTGTTTGTCTCCTGTGCTTTGAAGCCCCATCCCCAGGATTTCCCCACCAAAAACACATGTGAATCTGCTCTTGTGTGAGAATAATTATAAGGTAGCCAGATCGCTACCATAGAGTCGTTGTAACCATACACAAGTCCACCGTATGGTGGAGCTTCATTCATCACAGACCCGATGCCATCAAACCGGAAACCCTCGTTTGCGCCTTCTAGCACGTGGATCTTGTTTTCGATAAAATAAATAATTAATCAAAAAAAATTAATTGAATGTAACATTTTCTTATTTAAGAATAAACACATTAAGTGTGTTAAAATACCTACACTTGTTCAACATTTACTCATAATATTTCTTTCGAATACGGACCTTAGAGTTATATTTATTCAGGAAATGGCAAAACAGTAAAACACACTTTAAATTAATTTTCAAATAAAAGGCTTTTATGTAAAGAGCAAAAGACAATCACTTTTTAGACGACATACCTGAACGTTAACAAAATTGTATGATGTTAAGTTATCAGCAACAAAAATCAAGTGATCCCCTGCGTCAATGTTTCCCATAGTCTCCCTTAATTCAGATCCATTTTTATGAAATGTCCATGCAGAGACCCTTACCGATCCGTCAGGAGTACAAAGAATCAAACGCTGATCTCCCCATCCATCACCAACACATAACAAACCGTAAGCTTCAAAGAAAGAACATAATCATTCAGGAAATAATATGTAAAAAGTATCGTGTATGTTAATTACGTGTGTCATGAGCAATTCTCAGGGTTGTAATCACAAAGTAATACTTTTTTCAAGGCTCTCAACTTGCACCTTTAATAAAAGTAGTGAAACTATATAAAGGAATGTACTTTTATAAGAACATTGATCGCTTGAACACCATATCTTAGTATAGTTTATTTAGTACATGTAAGTTCTAACAGTTTTCCTTATTTTGTTTTTTTTTTTAGGATTTTAGTATGATTCTGAAAATATTTTGCCCGTTATTTGCGTAATTGAAATATGCTCCTTTTAGCATGGAAACAGCAAATTAACCCAAGAAAAAAGAAGAAAAAATCAACTACTTAAGCTATGGTGGCATATTTCTGCCATCCACATAACTTTTGGTCTACATAGTTGTCTCGTTAAGTCACGATAAAAATCAACATAATTTTCTTCTAATGTCAACGAAATACGAATTTTATTTCGTCTAGCCAAGATAACTTATCATGGTTATTTGTGATACCTATCACAACCCGACGAGATAGAAATCTAGTATCTTGACAAAAAATTGCTGTTTCGATCAATGCTGCCATCCACATACCGTTTTGTCAAGATACATGTAGCTTTCCACCAATAAAATTAATGCTAAACACTGTATTTATAGATTTAAGAGTTGATTTTGTAATGCTAAACTTAACAAACGATTCAACTGAACATTTGTTATAAATACATCTAATTTAAAGATCTAATGAATAAATAAATATATGTAAATAATTTATTAAATAAAAAGATTATAAAAATGCATATATTTAAGGAATAAGGAATCATTCTTTGAGTATTGTGAGGTGATCATTTTGGTCGGGGCGTGGTCAAATCCAATATAGCCCGAAGGGCTTTATGATAGAATTGACCACGCTCCAACCGAAATTATCACCTCATAATATTCAAAGAATGATTCCTTATTACTTAAATATTTATATTATTTCCAATTTCTACACTTTAAAAACAACATTTTAAAAGCACTATTTTTTCATGTAGCACATGCTATGTATTATAACGCGGCGCAGCCAATACCGTTTCTCGGTTATGCTATAAGACGCCCATTTTGTGTCGCTCATCTTTTATGCAATTATTGGGCTATAGGCTTCAAATTTGATTTATAATATTATCACACACAAAGACAGTTGAAAATGTAAATATTAGAGGGTAATTTAACGAGTGTCAAGCACATGGTTAGCCGTTACTGATTCATACACAGTATAAAACCATAGAACCTAGTTCTTGGTCACACTAATTGAACCATTAATGATATGACCAAAGATAAGTGTAGGAATGTGGTATTTTGCATAATTTTGCTTAAGTAAATGAAACCTTTTTAAGATTTAGTTCAATTGTTAATATTTATTCAAACCACTAATTTCATTGGTATAAACTATCGTTACCAAAACATTTGTGAATGGAAGCATTGGTGAAAGCAAAAAAAATATAAGTCGTCCAGATAGTTACCTTGTCGAGTCAGAAAGCTTTCTCGTCACATCATGATAACTTATTTTGAATAAACAAGATGAAAGTGGGAATTTGTCAAAATAACATGAACGTTATCTTGACTTTTTAAGATACCTATCGTGAACTAACCATAGTTATTACTATTTGATACGATAATCAATTCAAACGGAAATCTGTACTTTTTCATGAACAGACCTTTGTTTTGAGAAGTCGAACTGACTGCAAAATTGCGACATGTGGTCAGTGAAACTATTTCATCAGTGCCTGTTTGCTCGTTGTTTAAGATTTCGTTTTGATTTATAATCACGAGATATATCATTTCTTATATTTACATATTTTTAGTATCTTAGTCAGTGATAACAGAACAGAATCGATTTTGTGCTGTACAGTCCAATAAATTCAAATGACGTACAGTTGGGGCGCAAGTGGGGTTTGCATAATTAAAAGAAATGAAAAGCACATAAATATATCAGTATTGTAATATCTAATCATCCAATTAGTGAACATTATATAAATATAAGTAATAAGGAATCATTTTTTGAACAGCATGAGGTGATAATTTCGGTCGGAGCGTGATCAATTCTATCATAAAGCCCTTCAAGCTTTATTGGATTTGACCACGCCCCAACCAAAATTATCACCTCATTATACTCAAGGAATAATTCCTTATTCCTTAAAGCTTAGTTTACACATAAACAGAATATTTCGATCGTGCTTTCTGTGTTGTTTATAACACTTATAATACTTCACAATATCAGCGTATTTTAATACGAGTAACCGGCTAATCGGTTGGAACGAATAGCAACTAAACGATTAGCAATTCTTGAATGATTGTCATTCCTAAAATATAGTAAAAGGAACAATTGTTCGCAAAAACAATCAGGAGCTATGTCACTATTTATGAAGCATGTGAGTTAGACTTCTACTGGTATTTTCCATTGCTATGGTGAAGGAGAACAAAGACTTGTTCAAACTACATGTAGTTTGAAACCAATAATAAATATTTATTACGCGCTTGAATCTTGTAATTTTTTCTTTTTTAATTCTCATATCAAAATGAAACAATTTTCATTACTAAGACGACAGGGTTATTAATAAAAACATCAGATACATTTAAGAGTTCCATTGACGTTGCAAGCCGACCAAAGCTGTACATGAGACTCATTTGTTCCATACAGTACTCCACCAAAGTGAAGATATGGTTTATTCGTAAAGCCAAGTGATGATAAACCTGTGTTAATATAAACAAAGAAGACGTTATCGATAAAATCTTGTACTTAAGCAAAAAATCGATTTTTTAAATAAGTTATTTATTCATAATAATAAATTTATTATTTTCTTATAGTTCAATATTTCTTCAAATTTGATATTTTGTTCTTTGAAATGAAATCTATTAATACTTAAAATTTCACAATAAACCCGACCTCATTTTTTTCATTTTGCATTTTACTTTTGATACGAACTTTGGTGATGGTTATTTTCAAATTTCAGGTTTTTACTATGAATAGAAACACAATAATTTTTTTAAAAAAATTATGTTTCGAATTTATTACAATATGGTGTACCTCATTTGTTTCTGCATTGAGTAATTTAAGGTGGAATGACACATCATCACAAAATGGCTGACCTCTGATCGAAACGACATTTCGTTTTATTAAAAGGATTTTATCGACGACAACATGTAACTTACCCCATAACCGAGTGGATAAAGTGTCGCGCTTGTGATCCGTACATTTCGAGTTCGAATCCTCCAGGGGCTTTTGCTGTTACTTACTGATTTGAATTTTTTTGACATTCATTTTTTATCCCCAAACTGCAAATTTTTCGCTTATCTGACATAAGTACAGTTTATTTATCATTATATCTTTCATAATCAAATAATTTACTGTTAATTCAAGTGACTTTTTCCAGGTGTGTTTTTCCACCTTAAATGGGCACGATATCTATTTTGTTCCAAACAATAATGGAAATACCATTTACAAACTATTTAACCATTTTTATTTTGTACTGAGAAAATAATTCAAATACATAATTTAACGGCTCTGTCGTTAATTAGATTAGATTACTTACAAAACAAATGGCTAGTATACAAATGAAATGTACCAATATGATAATGTTGTCATAGGAACCCTTTTAGATCAAATCAAAGGCGGATCTTAAATTTTAACGTTAAAGATCCCACCCGGAAGATTTCACGGGGTGTCTTTTTATTGTACAACACATGGCAAAGAACATAGTACATGTATTCACACTCTTGACATCTTTATTTTTCTATTTCAAATGTATTTGCTTTATTGTTAAAAATCAATTACATGTACATACACATGTACATCTATAAATAAAGTCTGACCCTGTCCTTGGAATATTCCCTTGCTGGTTCGTGCTTGTACTACAATCAAGTCAGGATATCTATTTAACGAATGTTCCACTGATTCATTCAAACATCCATCTGCAATATAATATAGAAGCATATAATAATCATAAAAATAGGCAATAAGTAAAATTCAAATTAAACTGCTTAAAATAAAATACAATTCAGAGTTCACGATTTATTAACGATGTCTTTGTGTTTTGTATATTAAGAGTGTGCATGAAACAAGTACATATTTACATTTTTATAATCCATTTATATTCATATTCTTCATTAATCAGTTTTGAATCCAAGTAATCAGTTTTGCATAATATTTGGAAATGAGGAGACTTAATTTGGTGCACGTTTTCTCAAAACACGTCTGTGAACATATTTTATAAAACCATAGATTTTAGTCCTGACAAAATTTCTATTGATGGAGGACCAGCATTTTAAAATTTAAAATTCAACCCTCTAACTAGTGTTTTCTCACATCATGGAAAACGTATTGTCTTTAAATAGACTTACTTCCAGAAACATTCATTGCTTGACTCATCCAGGTGACAGGTGGGAGGTCATGTGATTTCCAAGCCTTTGCTTGCACTTTGATTGTACTGTATAACCGAGAAATATTTTGGGGGCCAACCCATTTTTGCTGGTTTCCTTTAACATAAAAATATAAAAGTCTAAGTTTTATATATGTTTATATATCAATATATTTCTGGTCATCAAAAAGAGACCACGGAGTCTGTATTCGTGGTTCACGTGAAAGAGATTTGAATAACATAATACAACCAAGAAGTTTAATCACTCAAGATGAAGAATCGAGGAAAGAGACATCAGAATATTAAAAAAGAAATAAAATGGCGACGAGGCCTTATGTTTAGTTAAAAATAATAAACACTTACAACCCTCATTACAGAGAAAAACACTGTATTTTGTTTCCGTTTCATAATTATTTTGTGACAAAATTGTATTAATTCTTGTGTATAAATAAGTATTTAAACTAGAAACGAGCTCGTTGCAAGCAACGACTAGGTCTTCCGTCGCAGCTGCGTCATACTTGTGACGTAATACAAAATTGAGTACCTGGCCATGATACAATGTTAGATGTATCGACCCTTCGTAAAAGAAACAAATGCTTTCGATATACATAAGAGTTTTTTTTTCATGATGATTTGTACGTGAAATACAATTGCTCTAGAGCCATATACATGTACAATAAAGTTAATTGATATACTATCGATATACTGTGTTATTATATTTCTATTAATGCATAAAGCTTAATTAAGCTAATACATGTAGATTTAGTCTTAGATTGGATGAAAATAATGCCTTGGGCATAGGACTCTTAGCTCTTAGGGCTTAGTCATTTTTATCAATTGTTTGGGGATTGTCTGGAACTTATATATAACATTTTTATCTAGTATTGTTTTTGTTCACGTAACTATCTTGTAAACTCTTTAGCGATGCCTGCTCAGAAATTTAATTTATCGTGTTCATCGTATTGAATGTGTAAACATATCGGTACCATTTTTAAAGCAGCATCACTTGATTGGATCTATAAAAATCACAGTTGTAATGTTTTTCTATTATACTACAGTAAAGACATCTGTTTTTTAACTTCTGGAATCCCCCTCCCCCACCCCACACACTCAGTTTTCTTCGAACAACATAGTACTAATATTTGTGCATCTTTGTCAAGGCGATTGATGAAAATAACGTGTCTACTAAAAGTACTATGCGATATAAGCAAACAGAGATCTTTAAAAGTATCTATAGTCTGATTCTCCGCATGTTGTTCTTTGCATGTGCAGTTTATTTTGAGAAACTTATATAATCATCATAACTGTCTAAATATATTGGACAAAATCACATGGGCGACGACTTTATTTACACAGTGGGTATACCCGATATGAAGTTCAAAAGATATGACATTTTACGCGCATTTAAAAAAACAAAAAAACAGTTTTATGTGGAGATCCTGAAAATTTTTACGGGGGGTTCTGAGGAATTATTTTGTTTTCCAGGGAAGGGGGAGGACCGAAACCTTTTTCCGGAAACTTTAAGCATTTTTTTAATTAATCATTTTCAAAATTATCGGAATGCCGATATTACCTTTTAATGCATCGCTAAAAACTAAAATACGAACCAGTTAGTCTCAGTGAGTATTCGGTCAACCTGCGTACGCGTAAGAAAGAAATGGCAATATTTAAATTTTGTTTTCAGACCGAGAGCTACAGATCTGCAGCTAGAGATCGTCTCTCTCTTATTGATCATGACAATTCATTTTGTTTCAAGGAGGCTTTCTCTTTTTTTTACATCAATGAGTTTTCCCTTAAAAAAAACAAGAGATCAGTCACATTTTTCAGTGTTATCATTTTAAAATTCATTTATGGCTCTAATAAAATAATTCTATATGAAGTTTCAAGATACAGCTCTTCATTGCGTTATCCCAAAGTTGCATGGGAAAAAAAGATTAACATTGCATTCTTTTAAAATACAAAAAGACATGCACAATAAGCTTAGATTGACAGCTTACAAACAACCATAAAGAGAGATTGAGAACAATTAATTTTTCTTATTTACTTTAAGATCAAAAGAAATTCAATAAAAATCAGAAGAGTTGATCAGCAAGGGGTTCTATATCGTGCCAACACCTACGGTCTGATAACACTGTAACATGGGTATTTGGACTTTGGATTTAAAGCTTGCTTCTTTCTTTTCGGGGGTATTTTCTTTTTCTTTTTAGTATACTCCACTAATAATGTATTCGATTTTGTATACAAACGGAGTTATTGATACTATAATATCAATGTAGAAAGGACAGAGAATCAATCTCTCTCTCTCTCTCTCTCTCTCTCTCTCTCTCTCTCTCTCTCTTGTGAATTTAAAATGCTCAAACAACACAAACGAAAGGTTGACCAGGCAAGACTAAATTTGCATGAGTCTGGGTCCGCCGCCATAAAACTTTCAGAATTCTCTAAAACAATATGAACTCAACTCAATTCTTGAGAAATATTTAAAAATAAAACAATTTGAGAATTTTTATTTTGCTTAATTTTTTTATGGCTGTGGCCGAGTCTGAGAATTGGGGAGTTGAGAAAATTCTAAGACTTGAGACCATTATCAGATTCAAGAATGTTTTATGGCGGCGGACCCTGGCGTATACATGCATGCATTGAAGTTTCACCACATGCCGTTAAGATATATACTAATCATGATAAACTTAAAATTAGACGGCGAGATGTCGTTTCTCGGATACCCGACTGCACCTACTAGGATGAATGTGTAGTATGTTTTGGAGGTTTATTTTAAATTACATTTATTGGAATCAATTTTGTTATTTGGTTTGTTTTGTTTAATGAAAAGGGGGATAATGAAAATGTGTACTTTTCCATATGAAGTCCTAGCATATTTTCTTAATAATTATCATAGGCCAAAAGCATGTTGGGAAAAAGAAATATTGTATCAAGTAGTTCTTTTGTGCAGATCACGCATTCCTCTATGATTTGCACAATTATCAAACACTACTTATGAAAGGAGAAATACATTTCCAAAGAGATTACTGATAGTTGACATTGAGTTCCAGCTTGTTTTCTGCCTCATGCAAGCAAGTGTGTAATCCTGATTTAAATATAGACATCATGGCCGGGGGGGGGGGGGGGGGGGGGCAGTAATGAAATGAAAATGTACATATCAATAAAAACATTTGGGAATTTAAAGTTGAATTTTATATATTTTATATATATTTTATATATGCATGTATCAGCTAGTGCATAACAAGAAGCCCTTTCATAATTTCTTAAACGTGAACACCCCCACAAAAATGGACCGAACTGGAAAAAATTGTTTCTGCAAATACTGACTTTATATTACACAAACACCAAATTCAATGCTACGGATGTAATCGAAATACATTTCTTTACAACTTTGCTTCAATAATGCATTAGAAATTTTTATTCCTTTACAAGTTATAGACAAAAAACTTTTGAAGCCTCTAACTCCCTTATAATAGGGGTCAGCCCCATTTTCTGTATACTGAATGAAAGGTCTTGGTAAGACCCACAACTTTTAAAATACATTTTATAACAAATTATTATCAGGTAGAAAACTAAAACGGAAAAGACGTGAAATTTTTTGCATTTTTTTCTAACCTTTGTTTTAACACCTATACCCCTCCTTTTATTTGCATTTAAATAACAAATGAAATATGTGTTGCACCATTTCAATGTATCAGCTTCTAAACCAGCCCATCTTTGAGACTCTGCCAGTCATCGTTAAAGCTAAACCCATCCGACAAAAGAAGTCGTTAAATTTTACTAAAAGGGGAATAATTCAAAACCTGATGGGGATTTTCATCAAGTACAAAATGAAACGACAACATCGCGCGGCATGTTATCAGACCTGAAAATTTCAAAACAATCGGTGAACAAACGAGCGAGATATTAAGGATCAAAGTTGGCGTCTAGAAAAAAAAAATAAGAAATCTGAAAATTTTTCAGAATAATAGTAAGGCCTTCCGCTCGGAAGCGGAAGACCTTAATTATATGATTTGATACATGTATATATGTATAAAACCTAATTTTTCATAATTGTATAAATGGAAAATATTATTAAATTTTCTCAAAAGGAATTATCATTCTCACGATTAACCGTTTTAACGTTTTGATTCAAGGTGCTGGGTTTCCACGATTGCGTAGATCTTTTCATCAATTAACTTTAAAGTATCTTGCATATTTACTTCGTACATGTCAGTTCACACGTACTCTAACATCATGTTAAATCTTGTGCATTAGTAGACAAACTATTAATGTTCATTGCTGACATCATTATGTGATAATGTTTTATTTTAATGGTTATAAACTGTAAATGAAATTAAGAAATAAAATATTTTAATATCTGGTAAATAGTTCCAAATAAATAAAACAATTCTTAAAGGTTAAACTATACATGTAGTACATTTACTGACTACTAATTTCACTAAGCATGAAGTTACTAATTTAGTATTAGATTTATCTTTCTAAGCTTATTTTAATATTCATTAGGATCAGTTTTAGTTAAGAACTAGTAAAGAGGTCGTCAAACAGGAGCAGAGAAAACACAGATCTCTTAAAAAAATAGAGGTAGGATCAGATGCCATGAAGGAGTGAGTATCCTCTGCTGACCGGTCACATGCGCCGTGTGCTCTTTATCGTAATCGGGAAAAAACCCCGGAAAAGTCCGTAGACAATTAGGTGATTAATTATGGTCTAACAATTAGTATAAAAAACGTCAGTCAGCATGCGACCCATTGGAAGATTGCATTTGCTGACAAGGTCGTTATATCGATCATAGAACTTACGAAAAGATGACTTCAAACGAGACTGTTGATAGTCCTGTTTTATCAACTTGTTTGTCAGTAGCTTGCCTCGCCTTCGAAACTGTTCATACGAAGAGCATGCCCTTGCGCATCAAATTAACCCAGAGAAAAAAACACCATATGCAGGTGGTGAAGGTATATTGTTACATAAGTAAGGAAAGTTGACTATAGAAAAAAATGAAGTCATCACGTTTATCATATAGCTTTGTTGTTAGGTTACCCTCAATGTCCATTTCCAGTAAAATATTCAAATATGAAACAGATGACGTAGACTCTGTGGTATCTCTCATTTCAAGTTCACTGGCATATAACGAATCGACGTTAGTATGGAAGTAACAATTGTTAATTGATAATACGTAGTCGATATACCTGAATGTTGAGTTGAAGGCCACAGTGAGTGATTTATTTTTCTCACGTACAAGTTTTTCAATAAATTCCGCTTCATATGAATACACAAATAGGTCTACTAACAATGGGGCACAATTGGTACCCATGGAAATTCCAACAGATTGTTGGAGGACCTGATTTCCAAAAACTACATAGATAGTAGTCGTCACTTGAATCCACAGTTCGGTAACTATTGTATCTTTCTGTTTATTGAGAATTTGAGATATATTCAAATATTAGTTGACGATTTACAATTTGGGTTAATAAGAGTCATTTCCTTTTGAAGAGTAAATTCATGTATGGCTATCAGTGTAATATTTTATATTTTATGCATGCTGATAAAAATGTCCGTATATATTTATTGCAAATGTGATAAAATTTGTCATATTGTTATCAAATATTGATTATGTTGTATGTTTTTTGTAGGGTTTTTAAATTATAGTATAAATCACAAATTTGAACTCTCAACTGCTGTGTTTTTGTTATTGAAGACAAACCCGCGGTTACAATAGTATTAATTCTAACACTTACAAAAAGCAGTACAAAAAACACTTTTCCACGGAAGGGGTGGTTGTATTTTTGTTTTTTTTTATTTTGCAATAGAAAACATAAAATAGTGAAACGCATGCATGTGCAATGTATAAAAATACACATAACCTCATTCAGATATCAAGCTTAATTTAATCACTAAATCAATTAATGTTTGGTTTTCAATTTCAATTTATAAGCTAGAATATCATTCAAGATCTAAGCGGCTAAGTAAAGTATGGGGATGGGGTAAGCTTTAGCCAAACAATTCTACCAACATTTTAGGTTCACCTCAACCAAATTGCATAATATCCTCACATGATACCTAGTCTTTGAAACAATATCAAGGTCAGGTTTTACAAAAAAAAATGTACAAACTTATGAAAGGCTTTTCAAAAGTAATTGAGTGAATATCCTAGTACGCTCATTTCTTGTTCTTTCTTTTAGTATTAGAAATGATGTAAACTTTCGTTCAGACAAACCAAAATTAATTGACCTCCTCGATGATTGAATGTTTGCACCAAATTTGATCCCCTTTTTCATCTAATTACAAATACCTGAGGTTTTTATATGATTATCTAAATGATAGACGAAGAGAAGAAAATGATATCAGATTGTAATTGAAATTATCTATTGCTTGATTTTATATAAATAAATGTAGATGCCGTGTGTTTTGGAAAATTGTTTACCTGTATAAACTGCTGCCCAGTACCTTCTTGTTATCCTGTTGTTTCTCCAATGTGAAACGAATATATCGATATGAGTGCTGTTGTAGACAAACACCACGCCCCCATATATAGCACTAGCGTCATCGTCCTGCTGAGCAGACCCAAACGCTGAAAATATAAACCCACTCTCCGTCTGTGCCTCGACCTTGACAAAGGCAGGGTCCTCTTGAAGGCCATGATGGAGAGTCACTCTGGAGGTGGACGAGTTGGCGGTCATCGGTTTCCATTCACTCACATAGCTTGGTGTAGATTTAAATAATATTGCATCTAAGATAAGACAAAATCAATTCTTATCAACCGAATGTTCATTTAAGAATCTCACATTTTAATGCAATGGGATCAAACAACGGTTATAAAACACGTGGTATAATGTTTAAAATCGTGTGAGAAATTTTTCTTTTAAATTAAAATACCACAGAAATATAAAAAATGATTTTCTGCACTATAACTAAATAGTTTCTTAGAAATGAATGTGAAAGTATCAAATGTAATAGGAAAGAGGTGTGGGGAATCTTACAGCATTGGAACCCCTAGAATGCGTTGCTTTAGTACTAGAAAAAGCACAGTGGTTAGAAATGTGTTAGTTATAACAGACATGTTTACGAAATGGGTCATAGCTGTACCTACACGTGACTAGACGACCCAAACTGTAGTTCGAGTGTTAGTTATTGAATTAGCGATGTGTAGAATTTGTGAAATCAAAGACTACCAAAGCCAAGTTTTCTAAAGAAACAGAGTAAAAGAACTCAAGTGTTGTTACGAGAGTTAAAACACATTAACTTCATCAACGGTGTTATTCACAGAAAGATCAACGATCAGAATTAGGTGACGTTAAACAGATATTACTTTCTGAGTGTCTAAAGTACATTGTTCTCGAAAGTCTCCACGACCAAAATGGACATCAGGGCATAGAGAAAACATTTAATTTGATTAGACATCGATCTTATTGGCCAAAAATGTTTAAGGATATTAAGAACTGCTGTAAGAAGCGTGAACGATGCGCTGTGTAAAAATATCGCCACCCAAAGAATAAACGAGTATGGGACATCTTACAGAATCGGAACCTCTAGAGTGCGTTGCTATAAACTTTCCCTTACTAGAAAAAGCACAGGGGTTAGAAAACGTGTTGTTTATAACAGACATGTTTTCGAAATGGACTATAGCGGTACTAAGACGGCCCAAACTGTAGTTCGAGTGTTATTCATGAATTATTCTTTACATTTTGAGTTTCTAATCGAATTCATTTTGATCAAGGAAAGTGTTTCGAGGCAGAGATCATTCAACAACTGTGTACTATATACCGTATTAAGAAAACAAGAACAACTGCATATCACCCTCAAGGCAACGGTCAATGTGAAAGATTCAACATAACACTCCATGATCTACTTCAATCTCTACCCCCAGCGAGAAAACGGATATGACCGTAATACATCAGGGATGTGTTTTCATACAATGTGACGCCACATGTATCCAAAGGATATTCGCCATATTTTCTTATGTATGGACGCAATCCATACCTACCTGTAGATTTCCGATTTCCTACTAGGGCGAGACAACGCTTTTTCAACAACCGACCTAAACATGAACCGATAGATCGAACTGCACTCGGACAAGTTACAGTTTGTGTACGAATGAGCCAGAGTAGAAATTCAAAGCAATTAAGATAACTGGAAGAGCAAACACGACGCTGTAAAATCGGTGATCCGGTATATCTACGCAACAGAGGAATCAATGGACGCGACCAGGTTCAGGACAAGTGGTGAACGGAAGTATACGTCGGAAAATCATATATATCCGTCCATATATAGTGTAAAGTTTGAAAACAGTGATTCCGTAATTAAAACTGTTAACAGACTGATGTCAAAATCCGTTTTCTAGCATGTGTTCGTGTGTTCATGCTTTTACATAAGTAAACTTTTGTATTTATTAATATATGAGGTTTCTATACATGCGGTCTTTATATATATTAATTATTTATTAATATGATATTTCTATAATCTGAGGACAGATTAACAATTTTCCAGTGTAATATCTGATAGTATCAAAAGTATTACTATATGTATTTTTTCGGTTTATCTATTTTCATTATCCGTTTTGTTAAACACAGTCTTAAATTTTAAATAACCAGCAGTTACACTGGATTGAGATGGTTGAGTAAAATCTTTTGTCTTTTAGTGGTTCTCTAATTTGATTGGTATTTCTTATTTGTATTATCCAATAAATTTGATTCCCTATTAGTAAAAGTAACCATTGAAACTGAGTAAAATTAGACAGCACTTCATTTTCAACATCGACGGTCAATCCATCAGCGTATATCTGCTGCATCTTGTGGTCAATGCCATTCAGCTCGGTTACATCAACATTCACATATACCACAATTATTAAAGTACTCTATTATGATTAGTAATGTCTTTAATACAACGTATATGGATATTGAAAAAAATAATAGTACTCCTGCTTTGATAGAAAATCATATCGGCACTGGTGTTTCATTTCACATGAAAAAGGCGATCTTTGATATCATAAATAGTTAATGATTTAATAACAAGTTTTGCGTTTAGAAAAACCATTTAAATATTTGAAACGACACCATTTTTAATGTGATTGGAAGGGTGTTAAAACAAATGTTTAATGCAATGTTATAAAGAGGGTTGATTTACTTTTTCAATTTTTAACATCATATCACTGTAGATATGCGGTTTAAAATAATTAAATATACCATAAATTAGCTTTCAGTAAGGCTCATATTTAGAGCATTAAACATTTCAAAAGCAAAAATGTACAAATCTCAAGTTTAAAAAAATAATTCTGAAAATTAAACTCTTAAAAACGTATTAAACTTGATGTAACGTACCCGTACTTTGAATAATCCATAAAAATAGAAATGTTCGCATATTTTAGAATATTTCCAGTAATATCTCCAGTAAATGAAAGTGATTTCAGATATTAACTTTAATTTTTTTAAATAGATGAAATAAAAAAAAAAGAACTTTGTTAGAGAAAAATCAATAACAGTCATTCAAGTATAAAAGGAATAATTTATGAAGACAAAGGGCGATATGAAAACCCTGAAAAAACTTAAACAAGAGGCCCATGGGCGACATCGCTCACTTGAGCAATGATAGACAAGGATGATTTTACAGTCATAACTTTGACTCCCCTTTGTGGCCCTACCCTACCTCTGGGGATTATGATTAAACAAACTTGAATCTACACTACCTGAGGATGCTGTCATACAAGTTTCAGTTTTTCTGGCTGAACTATTTCAGAAGAGAAGATTTTTAAAGATTTACTCTATATATTCCTATGTAAAAATTCAACCCCCCCATTGTGGCCCCACGCTACCCCCGGGGATTACGATTTGAACAAACTTGAATCTACACTACCAGAGGATGCTTCCACATAAGTTACAGCTTTTCTGGCTGATCAGTTTCAGAGAAGAAGATTTTAAAAGATTTACTTTATATATTCCTATGTAAAAATTCGACCCCCATTTTTGCCCCACCCTACCCTTGGGCCTTGGGGATCATGATTTGAACAAACTTGAATACTAACAAATCTTCAATAATCTTTTTTTTATCTCCCCTTGAAAGAGGGTGTGGCCTTTCATTTTAACAAACTTGAATCCCCGTTATCTAAGGATGCATTGTGCCAACTTTGGTTGAAATCGGCCCAGTGGTTCTGGAGAAAAGGTCGAAAATGTAAAACGTTTACGGACAGACAGATAAACAGACGGACAGACAGAGAGACAGACGGACGCCAGACAAAAAGTTTTCAGAAAAGCTCAGTTGAGCTTTCAGCTCAGGTGAGCTAAAAAGCCACAACACTATTAGGAATTCAGAGTCAGACACCTAAAGGATGCCTAATTAAAGTTAATAAGCTGTCATAGGAACGTGCGGAGGCAATTGTTTGATAATTAACGTTTATCAATTATCTGAGTTTTTTTTCTTTTTTTTTTTTTAGCAAAATATTGATCGAAAGCTCCTAATTAGGCATTAAAGATCCTTGTCCAATGTTTCATGACCCCCCTCTCCAAAATGATAGATTATTTTATAAATTCTTCACGTTCAAGTGTAAGGTAATACTAGTAAACCATCACAATTTATCATTTTTATTTCAAAATGCATATCTGCGTTGAATGACAATAAATTGTAATTCAATTTTTCTGAAGGTTACACCTTTACATTCTCTGTAAGTTCAATCAGAAATTCAATTGATGTCTATCGTATGTCCTTTATTAAAGTTTTAGTTTATGTAGGCATAGTTTCAATAATGGTGGCAGAACATGTTAAGCTTCAAGAAATTTAAAAAACATTATAAACATTTCTGTTATTGTAATATTGAATACACTTATGATATGTTTTATTTTTAGGTGTAATAATTATGAATGACTCTAAATCTACTCTCAATGGTTTGCTAACTGTGATAGATAAATTGAGTTGAGTTGTTGTTCGTTATTGAAAATTATTGGTGAAGACTCTATAAAATTTGATATCAAATGAAACAAGAAGAATTGTAAATGAATAACCTGAAACCACTATCCTACGCATACATTGAAAGTGAATTTGTGATTGCAAAAAAACTAAAATGTCCTTTCATGTTGATGTTTTGATATACTGGATGTGCGTTGATGAATTTTTATTCGATTAATTATTAAACAATATTATGGATAAAGGTCGTTTAGTTCCCATGGCTTTTTTTCGGAACTCAATGATCAATTATTAATGATACGTTAAATGCATAGTATTTATCTTATAATCTTTAAAATTGTTTTTAAATCATAGTTTAAGATGGAATATGTTGCAAGAATAACCTTTATTAGAAAATGCATGAATGACGAATTAAAGACGGAAAAACGACCATTGTTTCAATAGAGAAAGTGATAGGACCGTTGAAATCTGCACACTATGCACTGAAAAGTGAAGAAAAAGATCCAAGTAGAATAAAAACCCCGTTTGGATTTCATTTTATTTTTAAGAGAGTATGACTAACGTCACCTCTTTCTAACTGTTAAAAATTGTAATTTGTCACTTAGTCGGTTACAATTTCAAATGCAGCATATATTCTACTGGGACAAGTCGCGATTTTCTGTTCACTTCAATCATGACTGCAGAGGATTAGTTTTGAAAAGAGAGCAATAAGATATGCCGATTGTCGATAGGACAGGTTGACTACAAACCTGATTTGTGCATGCATGAAGGTTCCCTCAAAGGTTTTAAATAATGGGATGATATTTTACATTCTTTTGTTAGACCCAATAAATGTGTTTTGGCATCTTCGCTAGCCAGGGCTGACAATTAATGCCATTATTCTATTAGAGAATGATGTCTTGAGAAACATCGTGAATTGTCCCCCTTGGCTAACGAAAATGGTTTGGGGGTAGGAGTTTGTTTTTCTCAACCTCAGAATTTTGATTCTGATAGGAAAATATCGACCTTTTGCCTTGGTACATTCTTTTTAATAACTATCAGAAGGAATATTATAAATTTAGAATGTGTTATAAAAAGAGAGTTGGGGAATATTTGATAAAATCTATATGTCCCTCTTCAGGTTCTAAATCAAAGCGAGTGGGTCCCTGATAATGCTAGAAAAACATATTTTTCTCATTATCTGTAATATTTATTTGTTTTGGTAGTACTTACGCATACATTTTTGATAATAATGACTTTTACAGATAAGTTGAAATAACGTGTACATTCTGCTACGACAGAATGATATCAATTTCCTTTAATAAATAACTAAGAGCAGAGCAAATGCCTGGTTTGTAATGAACTATTTTAAATTTGCTGGAAGAAATAATTAGTACATTTATCATATATCTTTAAAAAACCATTCAATCCATAATTTTGCCAATAGCAGGGAAATTTGTGTTTGATAACCTTAAGAGACAAATTGCTGATTTTCTTCATTGCAAAAAATATATGAATAGATATTAGAGTTATTTGAAATTTAAAAAAATATAAAAGCAAAATATTTAAGAAGGCTAAGTGGTCATTAGCCAGCATATCTTCCCTAAATTTTAAGATATAATTTATTTTATGTTTTAGATAAAGTTTTGCTATGTCTTTGTATGGAACTCTTATTTTTATGAGATTAACATAGTCTAAAAATGGCCACAACCATCCAGCCCTCTTTAAACGGATGTTGCGTAGGAAGGGTAATGATTTTCATGATATGATTCCTTTTTGTAAAGAAAAATTTTCCGGTACTCAATTCAAGTTTTATTTTCACAGAAAAAAAAATGCATAGGCGAAGAATCCATTGAAATGTACAAAGGAGAGTTAATCAGCTGCACAATGACCCTTCTGGCCACCCATCAGGACCTTTAGCAATAGATTACCAATATAAGTCGGAATTTTCTATTTCATTATTTTTTCTATTTGTTTTTCAAACATTCGTCTCAAATGTTGTATCAATGTACGTATATATATATATATATATATATATATATATATATATATATATATATATATATATATATATGTACATTGAAAATTTTCAATAATAAGTGGCTATACAAGTCTATTGTTTTTGTTAAATGTACGAGGGGCGTTTAATAAATAATGCCATCATTATTACAAAAATAACATTAATAATATTTTTGTTATTTATTTTAATGGATACCTTCGAAATACTCTCCTTTAACAGACACACATAAGTTCATCCGAATATACAAACTTTAAATGCATTCATATAATGTTTTTTTAGGAATGGTATTCATGTACTAATAAATGGCAGAGCCCAAAGCATTCCTTGAAGCATATAATCTTCCTGACAAGTGCTTTTTTAATTTAGGAAAAAGAAAAAAGTCACATGGACACAAGTTGGGTGAATAGGGAAGATGGGGCAAAATATAAACTTTTTCTTTTTCCGAAAATATTCTCACAATATGGAATTTATGTGTGCTGGGGCGTTGTCAGGAAGAAGTCGAATGTTGCGAATTCCAAACTTTGATTACGACAAAGAGCACACGGCGGGTGTGACCGGTCAGCAGAGGATGCTCACTCATCCATGGCACCTGCTCCTAACTCTATTTCTTCTGATGAGGTCCGTGTTTGATCTGCTACTGTTTTGTAATTTTCCTATGGACTTTTGAATTTGAACACTGTTCGTTATCACCACGTGTCATCACTAGGTAAAGACTCGAAAGAACCGTGTGAAGTGTATGGAAACAAGTGTATGTCATTGAGACAAGTTTACAGGTGGTCAGCAAATTCAAAAATGGCCAAACATACCTTAAGGATAAGCAAGTTCTGGAGCACCTCTTACGGCTTCAAAGGATGCAATACTTGAAAAAATAACCGATACCATTACTAATGATGGTCGATTAACAATTAAACAAATAGCAAATTTAGAAAGAAACACCTTGGCATCCGAAAGGTTAATGCAAGATTGATACCTCATCTATTAACAGAAAAACAAAACGATTGCGGCTTGAAATGTGTCACTGAGCAGTGAGGAAATTTTGCCGGTCTCATCCGAAGGAACATTACCATTACGACCCGCATAGATTTGAATCGGCGACGTAAGGATCAATTCCTTAGTCTACAACTCCGAGGAAACGCTCTAGTCACTGCGACCCGCAGGCGACAGGAATTTTTAGTGACTGAACGTTGGTTATAAAACGTATTAGTTATAACAGACATGTTTACGAAATGGATCATAGCTGTACCTACACGTGACTAGACTACCCAAACCGGTATATCTACGCAACAGAGGAATCATTGGACGCGACCAGGTTCAGGACAAGTGGCGAACGGAAGTATACGTCGGAAAATCATATATATCCGTCCATGTATAGTGTAAAGTTTGCAAACAGTGATTCCGTAATTAAAACTGTTAACAGACTGATGTCAAAATCCGTTTTCTAGCATGTGTTCGTGTGTTCATGCTTTTTACATAAGTAAACTTTTGTATTTATTAATATATGAGGTGTCTATACATGCGGTTTTTATATATATTAATTATTTATTAATATGATATTTCTATAATCTGAGGACAGATTAACAATTTTCCAGGGTAGTATCTGATAGTATCAAAAGTATTTCTGTATGTATTTTTTCGGTTTATCTATTTTCATTATCCGTTTTGTTAAACACAGTCTTAAATTTTAAATAACCAGCAGTTACACTGGATTGAGATGGTTGAGTAAAATCTTTTGTGTTTCATTGGTTCTCTAATTTGATTGGTATTTCTTATTTGTATTATCCAATAAATTTGATTCCCTATTAGTAAAAGTAACCATTGAAACTGAGTAAAATTAGACAGCACTTCATTTTCAACATCGACGGTCAATCCATCAGCGTATATCTGCTGCATCTTGTGGTCAATGCCATTCAGCTCGGTTACATCAACATTCACATATAACAGTGGGACGGACAACTCCGGAATGGACATTTTTCCGGCGTTGCGCACCCCTTTCCATTCACACTATCGACCAAAGTTTAGTACCAAATGGTGGGGTTTTTTATTCTAAATAAACTTTTGAAAAAAAAATTGAAACATTTTTAGACAGTTTTTGAGATATTTGATCTTAAAAGTTTCAACCCCATGGGGTTTTAGTTTGGAAAAAATACCCCACATAAAACCCCATGGGGTTTTGTCATTAACCCCATGGGGCAAAAAAACCCATGAAATTGCATATGGGGAAAAAAAACCCACCATTCCCAAAAAATATCAGATGGGGATTTTATCCCCATATTTAATGCTAATGTAGGTTTTTTCCCCCCATATTTTCTTAAGTAATGATAATGGGGTTTTTTTTTCCCATAAAATATTAATCTGAAGTTAATAGAATCTGCTTATTGTCTGATATAAGGCAATAGTTGAATAGTTGATACCTTACAAATTATTACTATAGGCAATTTACAAATAAAGGTTAATTTACTCAGCACAGGTTAAACTACAGCATACATAATTATATGGTCAGGGGTTCTGTGTCCATCATGATGAAGAACTCATATTTAATATGAGTATGAACCACAGGGGTTTGTGTAGAAAAAAAGACATCGTTTAAAAAGTAGTTATTTTTCCTCCGAGGTACCCACTGTTTTAACGGTGCTTTTTTTCTACACAAGCCCCTGTGTATGAACTACGAGAGAAAGTTTTACATGCAAAAATCTACTGCAGTACAATCCCTTATTTCAAATATTATAAATGTACTTACAGCAAATAAATTCTTTGAAGGTGGTGTTTAGTGAACTGATTCACGACATCGAAAATTAGATTCTCGAGAAACTAGCAACACGAGAAACAATTTACAAATGCATGATTCAGTCCAAACAGTGTGACAGACAATCTTGTTCAAGTGTTGCATCATGTTTGTTTCAGATTGTTCTTTCCATACCAATAATAACGTAACAGTAAGCGCTTTTATGCAGGTCTCACAACACTATTTTTTCGAAGGTTCACGTCAAAACATGGCTGAGGCAAAATAATTCCCGAATTCCCCTTCGTTTTTAGGGGTTTTCCGCCAGCGACTAGGACTGTATTTTTTTATGAGATGAAAAACAACGTGTAAAATGCCTGATTTTCCCACTTTTGTAAAAATACGAGGTCACTTGAATTTTTGATGCCAGTTGTTTCGGCAGGGGGGTGAAAAGGCTCGGACATGATTTTCAAGCACATGTGTAACTTTGATGTAAACAAACTCTCGTGCCTTTGTGGATGGCTGTGTGTATTTTGCTACTAAATTGTTTAGGAACTATTGTTTTAAAAGTTGTAAAGAGGGATTTTCCCAGAAGTTTGTTTTAAACTCGCTACCCGTGTCTAAACTTGCGTAATTTTGGTAAGAATATATAGTAAAAATTAATAGTGTTGTGCAACCTGAAAGACTGTGACAGGTGTTGACTAAAATCAGAACATGCAAATGGGGAAGCTAATACACGATTCTGTCTGTTTTGCACTTACTTCATTTTTTTTTTAAAGTATTCTATAGAAGAAATCAAAACATTGTCACAAGGCATCGGAACAGCGGTGACGGTCGTCGTCTCAGAAAAAAGAGAGTTTTTTTTTTTTTTTTTTACATAAATGTACAGATGTTTATTGGAATGCTACTGCAGACTGCAGTGCAGTGCAGTGCATATATTGTACAACGGCCGCAGCAGCGATCGGTGGTCATAAACTCTGTTGTATACACAAGCGCGAAGTGTGGTAAAGATATATACATTCGAGGCTTGTGTATGTTGACAATTAACACGGTATTTTAAATTGGATATATCTTAGCAGTAAGTGCAAATTACCAAAATTCTGTTATTTGATCTACTGTGAGAGCTAGTTTACAACTTTACAACACCAATTTCTGGCAAACACTATTTTATATACTTCCCATTGTAAGTGCATGCATTTCAAAGTTAAGAGGAAAGAGAAAAACCCCAATTAGAATACCTAAAGACACCCCCACCTTCCCCTTGTGCTTAGGCTTTAAAATTAGTTTACACCCTCCCTCACTATGAGTTCCACGTACACCCCCATCCTATTACTTCTACTGGGTTTGTCTAGCTCCCCAATGTTGAACATATTTAGACTCATTAGATTGATTATTTTGCATCATTATGATTTAAATAAATTCAAAAAATAATTCAAAACTTTTATTTTTAATACAATGTTATAAAACCAATTTAGCAAATGATATATTAAATAATTTAAAATAAGATTTATCCCCTTTCCATTTTAAGATTATAATTTGAGGATAAATTTGATAAGATATAAATTATATGGCAGCAAATAATTTATTTTCAAAATGTTTCAGTCGGATTTGAATACAAATTGTACTAAATAAATATAGAAATTATATTGGATGAAAATAGAGCAATGAACTTAATTGAGGTATAATAAATGCTGTAAGTTGATTAACTACAGGAATTATCATTAAACTGTTAAATTGTAATTGCAATTTATGAAATGCATTTACATGGTATAGGGTTTCAATAAACATTATAGACCCCTTCATGGTAAGAGTGGTACTGCTCTATTGCAGGGCAAATTGTTAAATATTGGCGAAGTTAGAAAACTAAATGCATGTCGATTAAACAGTTAACGCTACATCATATTTCACTAAATTAAGTCATTTTGCCCTGCAAAAGAGCAGTAACAACAGTTATGGTGAAGGCCGGGTCTATGAAGCCAGCTGACAGGTGATTGTGTCTGTTACAGATAATAAAAGTTCACCCTATATATTGACTGCATGTTATTATTACACCATGGGTAAGTTTAAATTTAAAAAAATTCTTTGAAATTAAGTGACGTAATAGACAAATGCAGTTATCATAGAATACAACATGTCAAAAAACCCAAGTTTGTTGCTCCTTCCATTAAAAAGTGATATTTTAATCATATGTTAGATACATGTATATTGACAAAGTTGAAAATCACCCACCTCCTTCCATTAACATTACATGTAGAATATGTAAATGTACATTTGACCTTAAAATAACATCTATTAAAATCACTTTTAAAATGAACGAGAAACAACATATTTTTACATTTTTGTTGTATTTATGCAATAATTATGTAGAAAAACATTTAAAATTTGAACATTTTTCATGGATTTCTAATCCTTCTCCAGCTATCCAGCTATGTTTGAATTTTTTTAAATTAAAAGCATGCAGGTATCAAACTGGTATCTAGCTAAGCTAGGTCTTATTGCTTTAGCATGGTTGACAAGAGAGTAGAAACCCTATATAGCTATATAGTATAGAAACATGTAGAATATTCACACACTAATTTAAAATATGATTGTTAGCTCACTTTTTCATGGAAACAATTAAAATTAAGAAATATCACATGCAGGACAGAATGTCTATTTGTCTATGACTAAAAATGCTACAAATCAAAAGGTCAATTTTTAGTTTAAGTGATGATTGTTTTCAAATATCTCAAGGAAATTGCCACAGGTTTTATAATACATATATTATATGTGAAAGATTTCTAACCACTGCTTTTTAAAAAAAAAAAAAAAAAAAAAGATAGGGGGAGCTGGTATACATGTACTTGTATTTCTATGTGATATGATTTTATCATGATAATATCATGAAGATACTTGTAGTATTGAATAAGGTTTTTTATTAAAGGAGCTATTGACCTCTTAATGATTATATTATTCAGTAAAAATGTTTTACTGAAAGAAAACCCCATGAATCTTAGTGTTGAATACCGGTAAATAGATGATCGAGTGAAGTGGAAATGGTGGGTTCACTTAAATGGTTGTATTTTTCTTAAACCTCAATGGAATTAGCATTATGGGGTATACTTTTTCTTAGAGATGCATAGGCTTTTTTACTCTATGACAGAATTTCATTTTATTAGAATGTTAGTGTAAGTTAAAGGTAGCAAGGGACAGTTATAATTTGTACCCGTCAATTTTTTGTAAAATTGAGAATTGCTGTACTTTAAGACTTACGAGTGTTTCTAAAATTTATGACATGGTTTTTAATGATTATAATCATTAAAGTTAGAGAGATGTCTCCTGTTGAAATTGGTATGCAATATGTATAACAAGGTAACAAGACTTCAAATTGTCTCTAAAGTTTATTAAATTTCACAAAATGCTGAAATTTGTATATGTTGGTTGCACCAAGTCCAGCTCAGGTACTTGTGTATACATATTACTTGCATACATGTAAGAAACAGTAGATCAAATAAGTGTATTTTAGATATACATGTACATAGTGTTACATCAGCACTACAGATGATCAATAGGTGGCAATGTTGCAAACATCAACCCGTAAATTGCCAGTCTGTCACCCTGATTAATATGTATATACCTTAGTGGTTGATCTGTGTATATTTACTGTTTAAGACTTGTTACCTGTAATTATCATCCCGTAAATTGCCAGTCTGTCACCCTGATTAATATGTATATACCTTAGTTAGTGGTTGATCTGTGTATATATACTGTTTAAGACTTGTTACCTGTAATTATCATCCTTTATGTACGCGGTTCCAGGGTAACACATAATGAAAAGATTTTTTTTTTAATTTCAATGACACTTGGTATACTGGTCCTTTATAACAATATTATTTCCTTTTAAAAGAAATTACATGTATATATGAATTAATCATTTTCTATATATACTCATTGACAAATCAAATGAAACTGTTTACCAAATGTTTCATTTTTTGAAATTCTCTCTCTCTCTCTCTCTCTCTCTCTCTCTCTCTCTCTCTCTCTCTCTCTCTCTCTCTCTTTGTTTAACCCCACCCCCCACCTTTTTCTCTGAGGATAAAAATGGGAGACAGAGGTTTAGGTGGGTGGGGGTCGTGCACGGTTGATATGGGTTTGTCATGCCATGTAAAATCAGGTTATTTCCTAATATCTCTCCTTCCTTTTCTCTCTCTCTCTCTCTCTCTCTCTCTCTCTCTCTCTCTCTCTCTCTCTCTCTCTCTCTCTCTCTCTAACCCCACCCCCACCTTTTTCTCTGAGAATTAAAATGGGAGGCAGGGAGAAGGGGTGGGGGTGGGGTGGGGTGCATGGTCACGGTCCATTATATTTTTTTGATAAGGGTTTACTCTCTCTCTCTCTTTCTCTCTCTCTGTTTCACCCCACCCCCACCTTTTTCTCTGAGAATAATGATGAGAGACGAGGGTTTAGGGTGGGTGGGGGTCATGCACAGTTGATATGGGTTTATCATGCCATGTAAAATCAGGTTATTTCTCTGAGAATTAAAATGGGAGGCAGGGAGAAGGGGGGGGGGGGGTGCATGGTCACAGTCCATTATATTTTTTTGATATGGGTTTACTCTCTCTCTCTATCTCTCTCTATCTTGTTATTTGTTTGCACTTGACTGCTTTAAAATTGCTAAACTAAGAATACCAGGGATAAATATGCAGTGTTAATTCTCCCCGTCAACCACATACACATGTTTTGAAAAACCTCATACCCCCCCCCCCCTTTTATAACTCAAATTTTTTTTTAGATATCATACCCCATTCTTCACTGGCTTAACAGGTGTCTAAAGTGAAAATTAGAAATCCAAAGGCAGTATATGTGTACTTCTACATATATATGCTTTGTGGTGTCAAACCGATGTAATGGCAATTAATTATTTTTTTAAATTTCTAAATTAGGCCATGTTAAAATGCCTCAAATTGACAAAAGTAATTGTTGTTAATATGCATTATAATACTTATCAAGTTGAATTAGCAAGTTCATAAAATAATGGTAAATATTTCGCCTTAATTATAGTTATTTTAAATAAGTACACATCTAACACATAATTTTCAACCAATTGCTAGCATCCATGCCGAAAATATCCATGTCATAAAACTATTCTGGGATGCTGAATTAGTAAATATATTATACACCAATGTCCTTAACATATCTTCTTTGTATATCTGTTTATATTTTGTATAAATGTCTTTTTGTATGTACTCATCGAGACATTATCACTGTTGTACAGTACAGCTAGCATGCAAGTTAGGGGATTTTGTCTATTAATTTACTAGATTTTTGGATTTTTGCACAACCTAGCTTTCTGATTGTAAAGTGTTTTTGTGAGAAATAAACTCTTAGACTAAATGTCAAAGGTGGCAGTGGGTATTTATAGTTTTGTGTGAGAGACCAGGTCAAAATTTTGAAAAAGGGGGGAAAACCTGCCGTTTGAATGGTTATTTTTGGGGTATAGTCAGAATATTGCATTCATTTGTTGCATTCGACCCCCCACCCCCTTTGCCAAGATCAGGTACATGTAAGAAATATGCCCACTATATCTAATCGACATTTCTTTAATTGACAGAAAACAGAAAAAACTGTCACAGTGGTATTTAGAAAATTAACATAGCATGATTAATGTACCTCAATATATGTGATAAAATTATACATGCATTTAAAAAGTACAACTAGGTCTATATATTATATAGTTAGATTGCTGCGGACAACCCGTATTCTTGAATATAGGTGTATTAAAGTGCATGTAATGTATCAAATAAAACTAACTGATAAAGAACTTCTAAATTATAGTCACAAATTTGCATTGGCAGCTCATTTTCCCTGATTACAGTCAAAAAAGTAAATATTAATTGGAGCAAATAATTGTTATCTCAATCTTCATATTTAAAAAAAAGAGGACTACCTTAAATTGATTTGTACTAATACAACTAAAACCATTGATAAGAGAAACAGCCAATGTCATTGAATGTATTTTCCTCCTCCTTGACATTTGCATGTATGTTTACTTAATGGATAAAACCATGCATAGTCATGATTTGAATTTTATTTTCTAATAATCCTGCTAGTATGATTCCAGAATATCAATTTAATAAATCTGAGTGACTGTACCAGTTTTCAGTTGAATATGAAATTGTATTATGATAATACATGTACATCTACGTGTACAATTCAAATTCGCCAATAGGTTACTGATAACCTGACAAAATAGCATATAGGAATATTTGTTTAATTGCAAAAAGTATGTGTCTATATAATTGTGATGTTCAATGTGCGGCCCAAAAAAGCCTAAACATCTGAGCACCCAATAAATACCAGAGATACATGCAAATCTTTAAGTTAATTTTAGCTGCTCGAGTTTAGACTTTTGAAATTTTAACTTGTTTAGTTTAATGTAATGAATTCCCAAGAGGATAACATATGGATGTATCAAGTTATAGAGCATGATGAAGTAATTAAACTGTGAAAATATCAATAATTTTAAGAAATAACCTCATCACTACAAAATAATGCATTGTATAATAGCATATATCAAAGACTGGACTGGACATTGTTCTAGATTAAAGAAATGTGCAATATGCTTTGGCATATTATTTTAGAAACACTTTGAAGAAACAATGTAATTTGTTTACGTGTATTTAGACATTTCATGATAATTTTTTTTTAGGATGTACAGAATTGAGAGATCAGGACAATATTGATATACATGCATATTAGAATGATGTTCATAAATGAAAACTTGACATAAATATGTACCCAGTGTAATAAATTAGATACATTACACATTAAATTGGAGATTAAAGAGTCTAATTAGACTAATAATCCAAGATTTTTAATCATTCAAAAGTGAACCTAGGTGAAATTAATATGCAGAATTTGGTGTTTGCATGTATATAAATGTCTAAATAATTAGAGCATGCAAGTTAAAAAAAATCCATAGACCCTTCCCAAGTTAAGGAAAATGCAGCACAGAAATAGCTGAAATAGCTGTGTATTTTGATAATTTTACATTTGTCTTTCAATATATATTGTGTTCGATTGAATAATTTAATTAGAATGTAGCCCTGGGTGTTTTTGTCACTTAGATGCATATGAGACTGGGTTGGACTTAGATGAGTCAAGGAGACATACTGTGTATACCTCATTAGTACCTATTGTTCTTTCACAGACCTTGCAATTAACTCAGAATTCTTACGTGTCTTTGTAATGGGCACGTTCTGTGTATACCAGTTAACACCCTATTGTTCTTCTAATGCTACAATCAACAAAGAGCAAAATGTACATATACACGTCCGATCGAACAATGCACGTGTAAGCAGGAAAGAAGCAATGGAGGGGGTCGGGGCTGCCATTGCTCTAAATGTCAACTAACACTCCTTTAAATTTTATTATGTGTAAGTCTACACAATCGCATTTTTGCAGTGTGCGTACCATATATCATCATTATTGCCAGTGTGGAAATCACTCGAAGTTTTCTCATGATTAAGCTTTTTAAGTCATCCCAAAGACTGCATGGTTTGTTCTCCATGACTATGTATTTCAAGCACTGGTTTATTTTGTATAAAGGTTAGCCTAATAGCCTACTTGTTGAAATACAATAATCGGGGACGTGTAATTCGATTTCAAACAAAATTCCAGCTCTTGCACGCTTGAGATAAGTCATAAACGACGAGAGGGGTGAGGAAGAGATAGATAAGAGGGACTTGTAAATGCTATGGATTAATTGTGAGAGGCAGCTACGCACTGAATCTGTCACATGCATCTTAAGTTTGTCGTTTTATAGCCATAATATCTTCTTTTTTTTATCTCAAGCATATCATATTCAAAATAGTTTCTGGACATTCTCACATATACTCTAACACTAAAACACTCTAAGGAAAAGCAAAAATCCATGCCACTTTTCATCAAGTACCCCCCCCCCCCCCTCCCCCCAATAAGAAATTAACAGTTGAAATATCTGTCGATAAGTATTATTGTATACCTTAATAATTGCCGCGGGAACCACCTTACAACCTCATCTTAAAGTTAGAACTATATAATGTTTTTACTATTATTATAAAAGTAAATAATTACTATATTCAGTGGCGTCGGAGGCAATTGAAAGTGCATGGGGCGGGGGAGGGGGGGGGGGGGGGGGAATGGCCGCTCGACTTACAGTGTATCAGAAATCTTAACAAGCAAAAAAAAGAAGGATTAAGGTTATGGTAATGTCTAATTTTGAAAAAGAAATGAGTGTGGATGGGGGGGGGGGGGGGGGATATCATTTAGTACTGCATATATTGTATGCTATTATTGTACCCCCCCCCCCCCCCCCCCCCCCGATCGACACTAAATTCATCGTGTTAAGTTAGATGCATACTGTTACGGTGTTCAGGTTGTTGAATAAAGAAGAAATTCCCAAGAATTACGAGTTCATTGAACGGAATTATACTATAAGTTCACGACAGATAGACTGTTCTATAATCGAAATGTTTGTGCCCCGATTTGTCTGTAACTAAATTACGACATCCGGTTTTCAATTCCATCACTCAAATGTTGCTAAGTTTGTGTTTATTCTGTCCATTTTTAAAGGTAATTCCACTTATTTCAACACATTTGCACTTTAAATTCATACATCTATGAGATCTTTACGAACTTCTAAATGAAAAATAAAGATAGATGGTGAAAAAGAGATTTATTCTTGGACCGAATTTTCTCGAAGTTTTAAAAACTGCACTGCAGTATGCTATGATATTTAACAGAAGTTTAAACATTATGTATAATCTTTGTGATCGCATATACCGTAAATCTATGCCTTATTTAATAGGATCATATAATGTTGGGACATTCAATATTCAAAACTGTTGTTTTTATACATTCAATATTAGTCAATTATTACAACCTGTCAGTTTTTAAAGAGTTTTACAATAAGCAGGGCAATTCTTATGTTGAATTAGATATGACTTTTAAACATTATTTACATAGTTTTCATAACATATTTTTAGGCACATTAAAGGATGACAGTGCATACCTCTGATGCTGACACTTGTCATTTGAAAAAAAGAGGCATTTTTGGAAGACAATACCAACATCTGTGGATGATTTTTCAATGCAAGAGACAATCTAGAGTCATTAAACTAATGCAAACATTAATAAATCAGTCTCGAGTAACTTATCATTGAGAATCTGATTTATGTGCTTGGATTGGTTTAGTTAACACCACTTCATACTGTCTGCACTGTGAGAACCGGTATTTTAATAGGTAAAATATTATAATTTTAACTTTAAACAAATGGGGTAAAATACCCCATGTCTATATGTGGGATAATAAATCCCATGACATCAATTTTGTGGGATTAAAAACCCTAAACTGTTATTTAAGAAAAGTGTGGGTTTTTAAACCCCATATTATTTGCATGGGGTTTTCTGCCCCATGGGGTTTATCGCAAAACCCCATGGGGTTTGCATGGGGTTTTATGTGGGGTATTTTTTCCAAACTAAAACCCCATGGGGTTGAAACTTTTAAGATCAAATATCTCAAAAACTGTCTAAAAATGTTTCAAATTTTTTTAAAAAACTTTATTTAGAATAAAAAAACCCACCATTTGGTGCTAAACTTTGGTCGATAGTGTGAATGGAAAGGGGTGCGCAACGCCGGAAAAATGTCCATTCCGGAGTTGTCCGTCCCACTGTTATATACCACAATTATTAAAGTACTCTGTTATGATTAGTAATGTCTTTAATACAACGTATATGGATATTGAAAAAAAATAGTACTCCTGCTTTGATAGAAAATCATATCGGCACTGGTGTTTCATTTCACATGAAAAAGGCGATCTTTGATATCATAAATAGTTAATGATTTAATAACAAAAAGTTTTTTTAATTTGATATTTCCTAAATGAGATTTTATGAGAAGCATGCTCACAATTTGAACTGAAAATTGTAGTTTGTATCTCTCTATTTTAACTTTATAGCGAACATAGCTCGCTGGCGCCAAGCGCTAGTAATCTAAAAACCAGTGCGGAGGAAAAATAACAAGGTTTAGAAAACACTCTATTCTCCCCATAGTCTTTTATTTATTTTTCTACTCAAATTGTGACCATTCTCATTGTTACAGCAGGCCAAAGTTTCTATATTAATGCAATATTTATTTATACACTTGTTACTTTGTATACAATTGTTGGTAATAAATGTGTGCATTTTGGTTTAGAAATTTGGTGTCCATACATGTCCCAACAATGCAATGAAAAAAAATATAAAGTATTATGTTTGTCAGAAAATCTATTTAAAATATGTAAGTTAATTACAGGATCATGGATAGGGCTAAACCTGTACATGAGCAAACTTGTTGTTCCTTTTGTATTCTTAGAAAGCTTAGTTGAAGAAATAATAACTTCATTAGATGTTCATAATTACCAACTTTTGGATTATATAAACACACGCCCCTTCATGTTCCCTTGAAACATCAAAAATATTTGGGATGAATAGTTCAAACTTACAACTTATAATGCCCGTTGAAAGGAATTTTGTTTCACAAGAAGCTAGATTATATAACATTTAATGGCTTCTGTTTGACAATATAATTTTTTAATGAAATATTTCATGATTGCCTGATATAGATAAATCATTTGAATTAAACAACTATTGAAAATTGACCCCATAGCAATGGAGCTGAAACAATGGAGCTGACGACAGGGGACGCGTGCTACGTCGAATCTTCTGGGAAACGGACTATAGAACCAAGGCATTATATCAACATGTACCTGCGATAATTTATACCCGATATAATTAAGTTAACTACTCTAAAACAATATTTACACATAGATTCTAATCCTCCCATGCTCAAAGTCAGTATAGAAGCAATGCAACTTTTCAGAAACCAAGTATATCTATCATCTGTCCCGATTTTTATGATTTAATATATATGTATTTTTTCTGTTTATTTTAGTTCAGACGTATTTATATTATAGAATTCTATTCTAATTAATCATCATTAATTCTAATAAAATCGGACTAGGTTCTCCATAAGTGGTGTTAAAGTTCACTTGATTCGCTCAAAACCACTCGGTAAATGCATGGTACACGAGGTGGTTACATGTAAGATATTAAGAATAAGGTCATAGGAATATGTGTGCTAAAAAGAAAATATATAGATTTGTATAGATGTATATAAATAAATATATACCTGATACACAAATATACAAATTGGGCATGAATTGTTTTACAAAGGAGGATACACTTACTGAGATATTCAGTTGTAGTGAAATTAAGCTTAAAATGCAAACAGGAGATCCCTGATATGCCCATCTAAAGGCTACTTAGATAACCACCAAGGCCTGTGGACCTCTTGTTCTTTTATAACATTGTTAGCTTTCCACTTCCGTAAGTTAACCTTATTTTTAAAATGAATAACTAAGTCAGGATTAAAAGTTCTACAAACAATTTATTCAAGCAAATAACAAGATAATGTATTGGTTCATAATTTCTCATAATTCTCAAAGCCTCCCACATACCATATAACAAACCTATAAATAATGAACAGCTTCTTGTACTTAATATATTGAACAACTTATTCCCTAAAAATCCCTTTTAAGGCTATATAGTAATTCCCATAGCTTTTCCACGGATGGACCTTCCATTCTTTTTTTGAAACTTCCCACTTTTCACATGGGACGTCCCACTACGTATGGGCTTCCCAAGAGGACATCGGTTTTTAATATGGAAATTCGACTACAAATATGTAAGACGAAGCTATTTAAAACTGCACGATTTAGAAAAAGCTTTATTGCTTGTCACTTTAATCAATTTTGAAAATCCTAAAACTGATAAATGTTTTTGTCAAAACACTTCTTTGTGTACACTATTGTATTTGGAAAACACAATGAAAATATTTAGAAAATATTTTGTGGTTTTCTAATTACAACTGTAATGGCGGTGTTATTGTAGGTGTATAAAGACAATACAATAACTCCAATGTAGGGTTCAATATATATTTATTAAAGCTCTGCAATAGTTAACAAGACATGTATCACAATAAGTAATTTATCAGTATCACATTATCATAAAAATAAAATAGATCACACATAATATATCGTTACATTGTATAATATTCAAAATATCCATTTCATGATTTTGCCGAGCACAGATTACAATCAAGAGTTATTCCCCTTATCGCAGTACTAACTGATATCTAAAGATTTAAATACTATTTATCCTATGTAATTATAAATTAGATATTCATCAATGTTTTAATAAACCAAACATATTAAACTTGACTCAGGCAATAAGTATCAAATCCGATATTTATATAATTTTTTTGATATATACGCATACCTATATGAGACACAAAGATCAGGCATTAGTATGATCCTTACAGATTCATCACTTGATTTCATACATAAAATGCAGTATAAATATTACTATTGAAAAGGAACACTGCTAATGCCAGCAAAAACCCTGATAACATGAGCTTGGCCTTTCGCGTGGGATGTAACTCTAGTTTGCTCATCAAAATTCAGTACCTTCTTTCTGATTCGCTATGAGACATCATAGACTGTCAAAATCGGAAATTTGTTTTATCTTCAAAGATCTGCTCTGTGGTGTGAAATTGACGCAGTGTCAACTGAAATATACAGCCCTGGATGAAGTAAGACAAGTGTCGTTGCGTTTATTCTAATATTCCTATCTATTACCCAAAGAAAGGATAGTTAACCATGAGTAGACCCCACCGTCATCAAATTGTAATTTGACATGTACTGCCTTAAGTCAAAGCACTTGTTAAAACGGTTTTTTTCCATTCCCATGCTCATGGTCTTCATTTATAAAATACATAATTTACTGGAAAATTGCTAGTAGTTGAAAAATGTATGGTAAAGCAATTCCCTTGTTTTCAAATCTCTTTTGTAATCATAATTAAAGAGCCATAAAACTGAATAATTATGAAAAAGTATGTAATACACATTCTGCAACGATGGCCCCTATATGGACCATTATTTAACCAGTTAGCAAAGTGATGCTTTTTAGCATTTGATAAATGAAATGAAAGAAGATAGATCCAGGATAACAATACATGAAATAATAACTACCAAAACCCCCACCCCCAAAACTACACCTACTCCCTTGGCAGATGGTCGCGGGTCGGATGCACATACTTTTCGTCGTCTGGCTTTAGCAGTCATATTTTTCTGTACGGTCAACACGGATCGTAGCTCTTTGATTCGTTGTTCGAGTTTTTCTGTTTCGTTTGACTTGATTGGCGTTGATCCTATAGCCGAACAAGGACACTTGCATTCTAAAAATCAACGAATTGATGGACGATATCTAATGTTCATATTAAGTAATTAAACGATTGCATGGACCCAAGTAACAACATCTAAAAATAATTGAGCTAAATGGATGAAGCTACCTTTACAAACAGGTGGTGTACCCGTCCACGTTCCATTCATATTGCACGTGCGTTCTAAATCCCCTCTGATGTGTCTGTGACGGTCAATACAGACGACGCTGACTACTCCACCGGGTGTATTATCCATGGTAATAACACTGGTGTTATGAACTTCTGGATAAGGACACTCAATGGCTGGTCACAAAAAAACACCCAAAAAAAAAAAAACCCAAAGATTTCATACATATTAATTGAACATCTGTCTTTGCGTTCATGTTTGCAGTTGTTAATCTGCTTCAAGATTTGATAAAGTGATCGTGACAGGGTTAAAAAAAATTTACTAAAAATATCACAACCACTAGTTGACGCGCTGATTAATGCATCTATTTGTAATTAAATATTTAGTATTCAAGTATACACTACCACACTCTAGGGGATCATGGCTCCAACTACCGTTGTTTTCATCCTTGCATACCATGGTCAAATTTTGATGCAATGCTTTATAACCATAGTTACAGTGCATGATGATTTCATCACCAACGGCAAACTTTAATATGGAATCATTTATTCTGTCGTATCTGAATGAAGTAACTATGCTTGTTGTAGATGTATTCACTTCTAGTAAGCAGACAGGCACTAAGGAGAAAAAGATAGTAAAAATAGGTGTAAAGTATACTTTTGTATGCTATACAAACGACAGTCTGTATTAAGATCATTAAAAATCAATATACCTCAATTCGTAATATAACAATTATATAATTGCATAATCAAAAGGAAAAAAATCATCATGATTCATGAAAAGGATAATTTATTGAATGTGCTCTAAGATACTTTGGGATTTATAATTATACATAAAAGTATAATTGAGTGTTAATTTACTCAATATATCCATAACATTGATGAGTATATCCACATTGTTTGTCTCCTGTGCTTTGAAGCCCCATCCCCAGGATTTCCCCACCAAAAACACATGTGAATCTGCTCTTGTGTGAGAATAATTATAAGGTAGCCAGATCGCTACCATAGAGTCGTTGTAACCATACACAAGTCCACCGTATGGTGGAGCTTCATTCATCACAGACCCGATGCCATCAAACCGGAAACCCTCGTTTGCGCCTTCTAGCACGTGGATCTTGTTTTCGATAAAATAAATAAATCAATCAACAAAAATAATTGAATGTAACATTTTCTTATTTAATAATAAACATATTAAGTGTGTTAAAATACCTACACTTGTTCAACATTTACTCATAATATTTCTTTCGAATACGGACCTTAGAGTTATATTTATTCAGGAAATGGCAAAACAGTAAAACACACTTTAAATTAATTTTCAAATAAAAGGCTTTGATGTAAAGAGCAAAAGACAATCACTTTTTAGACGACATACCTGAACGTTAACAAAATTGTATGATGTTAAGTTATCAGCAACAAAAATCAAGTGATCCCCTGCGTCAATGTTTCCCATAGTCTCCCTTAATTCAGATCCATTTTTATGAAATGTCCATGCAGAGACCCTTACCGATCCGTCAGGAGTACAAAGATTCAAACGCTGATCTCCCCACCCATCACCAACACATAACAAACCGTAAGCTTCAAAGAAAGAACATAATCATTCAGGAAATAATATGTAAAAAGTATCGTGTATGTTAATTACGTGTGTCATGAGCAATTCTCAGGGTTGTAATTAAAAAGTAATAATTTTTTCAAGGCTCTCAACTTGCACCTTTAATCAAAGTAGTGAAATATATAAAGGAATGTACTTTTGTAAGAATATTGATCGCTTGAACACCATCTCTTAGTATAGTTTATTTAGTGCATGTAAGTTCTAACAGTTTTCCTTATTTTTTTTTTAGGATTTTCGTATGATTCTGAAAATAATTCACCCGTTATTTGCGTAATTGAAATATTCTCTTTTTAGCATGGAAACAGCAAAGTAACCCAAGAAGAAAGAAGAAATAATCAACTAGTTAAGCTATGGTGGCATATTTCTGCCATCCACATAATTTTTGGTCTACATAGTTATCACGTTAAGTCATGATAGCTATCTTAAAAATCAACATAATTTTCTTCTAATGTCAACGAAATACGAATTTTATTTCGTCTAGTCAAAATAGCTTATCACGGTTATTTGTGATACCTATCACAACCCGACGAGATAGAAATCTTGCTGTTAGAAAAAATGCTGTTTCGACCAATGCTGCCATCCACATAACGTTTAGTCAAGATAGCTTTCCACCAATAAAATTAATGCTAAACACTGTATTTATAGATTTAAGAGTTGATTTTTAATGCTTAAATTAATAAACGATTCAACTGAACATTTGTTATAATTACATCTGATTTTAAGATCGAATGAATAAATAAATACATGTAAATAATTTATTAAATCAAACGATTATAAAAATGCATATATTAGAGGGTAATTTAAACGAGTGTCAAGCACGCGATTAGCTGTAACTGATCCATACACAGTGTAAAACCATAAAACCTAGTTCTTGGTTGCATTAATTTAACCATTAATGATATGACCAACGATAAGTGTAGGAATGTGGTCTTTTGCATCATTTTGCTTAAATAAATGAATTCTTTTTAATATTTAATTCAATTCTTAATATTTTTTTCAAATTTCTTTACATTGCATACGCCATTGAAAAGCATATCCCTGTGGGCCGTTATTATAGTGTAAACAAGAAGTTCCGAAACCACTAATTTCATTGGTATAAACTATCGTTACCAAAATTTTTGTGAATGGCAGCATTGGTCAAAGCAAAAATATTTAATCGTCCAGATAGTTACCTTGTCAAGTCAAGGAAGCTTTCTCGTCACATCATGATAACTTATTTTGAATAAACAAAATGAAAGTGGGAATTTGTCAAAACAACATGAAAGTTATCTTGACTTTTTAAGAAAGCTATCGTGAACTGACCATAGTTATTACTATTTGATACGATAATCAATTCAAACGGAGATCTGTAATTTGTCATGAACAGACTTTGTTTTGAGAAGTCGAACTGACTGCGAAATTGCGACATGTGATCAGTGAATCTATATCATCAGTGCCTGTTTGCTCGTTATTTAAGATTTCTTTTTGATTTATAATCACGAGATATATTATTTCTTATATTTACATACTTTTAGTATCTTAGTCAGTGATAACAGAACAGAATCGATTTTGTGCTGTACAGTCCAATAAATTCAAATGACGTACTGTTGGGGCGCAAGTGGGGTTTGCATAATTAAAAGAAATGAAAAGCACATAAATATATCAGTATTGTAATATCTAATCATCCAATTAGTGATCATTATATATATATTGTATTATATAAATACAAGTAATAAGGAATCATATTTTGAATAGCATGAGATGATAATTTCGGTCGGAGCGTAATCAATTCTATCATGAAGCCCTTCGAGCTTTATTGGATTTGACCACGCCCCAACCAAAATTGTCACCTCATTATACTCAAGGAATAATTCCTTATTCCTTAATCTTTAGTTTACACATCAACAGAATATTTCGATCGTGCTTTCTGTGTTGTTTATAACAGTTATAAAACTTCACAATGTCAGCGTATTTTGATACGAGTAACCGGCTAATCGGTTGGAACGAATAGCAACTAAACGATTAGCAATTCTTTAATCGATTGTCATTTCTAAAATATAGTAAAAGAAATAATTTTAGCAAAAACAATCAGGAGCTTTGTCACTATTTATGAAGCATGTGAGTTAGACTTCTACTGGTATTTTCCATTGCTATGGTGAGGGAGAACAAAAACTTGTTCAAACTACATGTAGTTTAAAACCAATAATAAATATTTATTACGCGCTTCAATCTTGTAATTTTTTCTTTTTTAATTCTCGTATCAAAATGAAACAATTTTCATTAGTAAGACGACAGGGTAATTGATAAAAACATCAGATACATTTAAGAGTTCCATTGACGTTGCAAGCCGACCAGAGCTGTACATGAGACTCGTTTGTTCCATACAGTACTCCACCAAACTGAAGATTTTTTTTATTCGTGAAGCCAAGTGATGATAAACCTGTGTTAATATAAACAAAGAAGACGTTATCGATAAAATCTTGTACTTAAGCAAAAAGTCAATTTTTAAATAAGTTATTTATTTATAATGATAAATTTATTCTTTTCTGATAGTTCAATATTTCTTAAAATTTGATATTTTGTTCTTTGAATGAAATCTATTAATACTTAAAATTTCACAATAAACCCGACCTCATTTTTTTCATTTTGCATTTTACTTTTGATACGAACTTTGGTGATGGTTATTTTCAAATGTCAGGTCTTTACTATGAATAAAACACAAGAATTTAAAAAAAAAAATATGTTTTGAATTTATTAAATTTGCTGTACCTCATTTGTTTCTGCCTTGAGTAATTTAAGGTGGAATGACACATCATCACAAAATGACTGACCTCTGATCGAAACGACATTTCGTTTTATTAAAAGGATTTTATCGACGACAACATGTAACTTACCCCATAACCGAGTGGATAAAGTGTCGCGCTTGTGATCCGTACATCTCGAGTTCGAATCCTCCAGGGGCTTTTGCTGTTACTTACTGAATTGAATTTTTTTGACATTCATTTTTTATCCCCAAACTGCAAATTTTTCGCTTATCTGACATATGTACAGTTTATTTATCATGATATCTTTCATAATCAAATAATTTACTGTTAATTCGAGTGACTTTTTCCAGGTGTGTTTTTCCACCTTAAATGGGCACGATATATATTTTGTTCCAAATATTAATGGAAATACCATTTACAAATTATTAAACCATTTTTATTTTGTACTGAGAAAATAATGCAAATACATAATTTAACGGCTGTGTCGTTAATTAGATTAGATTACTTACAAAACAAATGGCTAGTATACAAATGAAATGTACTAATATGAAAATGTTGTCATAGGAACCCTTTTAGATCAAATCAAAGGCGGATCTTAGATTTTAACGTTGAAGATCCCACCCGGAAGATTTCACGGGATGTCTTTTTATTGTACAACACATGGCAAAGAACATAGTACATGTATTCACACTCTTGACATCTTTATTTTTCTACTTCCAAATGTATTTGTTTTATTGTTAAAAATCAATTGATAACAATACATGTACATATATCTATAAATAAATTCTGACCCTGTCCTTGGAATATTCCCTTGCTGGTTCGTGCTTGTACTACAATCAAGTCAGGATATCTATTTAACGAATGTTCCACTGATTCATTCAAACATCCATCTGCAATATAATATAGAAGCATATAATAATCATAAAAATAGGCAATAAGTAAAATTCAAATTGAACTGCTTAAAATAAAATACAATTCAGAGTTAACGATTTATTAACGATGGCTTTGTGTTTTGTATATTAAGAGTGTGCATGAAACAAGTACATATATACATTTTTATAATCCATTTATATTAATATTCTTCATTAATCAGTTTTGAATCCAAGTAATCAGTTTTGCATAATATCTGGAAATGAAGAGACTTAATTTGGTGCACGTTTTCCCAAAACACGTCTGCAAACATATTTTATAAAACCATATATTTTAGTCCTGACAAAATTTCTATTGATAGAGGACAAGTATTTTAAAATTTAAAATTCGACCCTCTAACTAGTGTTTTCTCACATAATGGAAAACGTATTGTCTTTAAATAGACTTACTTCGAGAAACATTCATTGCTTGACTCATCCAGGTGACAGGTGGGAGGTCATGTGATTTCCAAGCCTTTGCTTGCACTTTGATTGTACTGTATAACCGAGAAATATTTTGGGGGCCAACCCATTTTTGCTGGTTTCCTTTAACATAAAAATATAAAAGTCTAAGTTTTATATATGTTTATATATCAATATATTTCTGATCATCAAAAAGAGACCATGGAGTCCGTATTCGTGTTTCACGTGAAAGAGATTTGAATAACATAATACAACCCAGAAGATAAATCACTCAAGATGAAAAATCGAGGAAAGAGACAGTAGAATATTAAAAAAAGAAATAAAATGGCGACGAGGCCTTAGGTTTAGTTAAAAATAATAAACACCTACAATCCTCATTACAAAGAAAAACACTGTATTTTGTTTCCGTTTCATAATTATTTTGTGACAAAATTGTATTAATTCTTGTGTATAAATAAGTATTTAAATTATATGATTTGATACATGTATATATGTATAAAACCTAATTTTTCATAATTGTATAAATGGAAAATATTAATTTTTTTTTCAAAAGAATTATCATTATCACGGTTAACCGTTTTAACGTTTTGATTCAAGGTGCTGGGTTTCCACGATTGCGTAGATCTTTTCATGAATTATTTTTACATTGTTTACACTAAAATTATCTTGCATATTTACTTCGTACATGTCAGTTCACACGTACTCTAACATCACGTTAAATCTTGTGCATTAATCGACAAACTATTAAATTTCATTGCTGACATCATTATGTGATAATGTTTTATTTTAAGGGTTATAAACTGTAAATGAAATTAAGAAATAAAATATTTTGATATCTGGTAATTAGTTCGAAATAAATAAAACAATTCTTAAAGGTTAAACTATACATGTAGTACATTTACTGACTACTAATTTCACTAAGCATGAAGTTACTAATTTAGTATTAGATTTATCTTTCTAAGCTTATTTTAATATTCATTAGGACCAGTTTTAGTTAAGAACTAGTTAAGAGATCGTGGAGGAGCAGAGCAAACACGGATCTCTTAAAAAAATAGAGGTAGGATCAGTTGCCATGGAGGAGTGAGCATCCTCTGCTGACCGGTCACATGCGCCGTGTGCTATTTGTTGTAATCGGGAAAAAAACCCCGGAAAAGTCCGTAGACAATTAGGTGACTAAATGTGGTCTAACAATTAGTATGAAAAACGTCAGTCAGCATGCGACCCAGTGGAAGATTGCATTTGCTGACAAGGTCGTTGTATCGACCATAGAACTTACGAAAAGATGACTTCAAACGAGACTGTTGATAGTCGTCCTGTTTTATCAACTTGTTTGTCAGTAGCTTGCCTCGCCTTAGAAACTGTTCATACGAAGAGCATGCCCTTGCGCATCGAATTAACCCAGAGACAAAAACACCATATGCAGGTGATGAACGTATATTGCTACATAAGTAAGGAAAGTTGCCTATAGAAAAAAATAAAGTCATCACGTTTATCATATCGCTTTGTTGTTAGGTTACCCTCAATGTCCATTTCCAGTAAAATATCCAAATATGAAACAGATGACGCATACTCTGTGGTATCTTTCATTTCAAGTTCACCGGCATATATCGAATCGACGTAAGAATGGAAGTAACAATTGTTAATTGATAATACGTAGTCGATATACCTGAATGTTGAGTTGAAGGCCACAGCGAATGATTTATTTTTTTCACGTACAAGTTTTTCAATAAATTCTGCTTCATATGAATACAAAAATAGGTCTGCTAACAATGGGGCACAATTGGTACCCATGGAAATTCCAACAGATTGTTGGAGGACCTGATTTCCAAAAACTACATAGATAGTAGTCGTCACTTGAATCCACAGTTCGGTAACTATTGTATCTTTCTGTTTATTGAGAATTTGAGATATATTCAAATATTAGTTGACGATTTACAATTTGGGTTAATAAGAGTCATTTCCTTTTGAAGAGTAAATTCATGTATGGCTATCAGTGTAATATTTTATAATTTATACATGGTGATAAATATGTCCGTATATATTGATTGCAAATGTGATAAAATTTGTCTTATTGTTATTAAATATTGATTATGATGTATGTTTTTGTAGGGTTTTTAAATTATAGTATAAATCACAAATTTGAACTCTCAACTGCTGTGGTTTTGTTATTGAGGACAAACCCGTGGTTGCAATAGTATTAATTCTAACACTTACAAAAAGCAGTACATAAAACCACTTTTCCACGGAAGGGTGGTTGTATTTTTTTTTTTTATTTTGCAATAGAAAACATACAATAGTGAAACGCATGCATGTGGAATGTATAAGAATCCACATAACCTCATTAAGATATCAAGCTTGATTTAATCAATCAATTAATGTTTGGTTTTCAATTTCAATTTATAAGCTAGAATATCATTCAAGATCTAAGCGGCTAAGTAAAGTATGGAGATAAGGTAAGCGTTAGCCAAACAATTCTACCAACATTTTAGGTTCACCTCAACCAAATTGCATAATATCCTCACATGATACCTAGTCTTTGAAACAAGATCAAGGTCAGGTTTTACCAAAACAAAAATGTACAAACTTATGAAAGGCTTTTCAAAAGTAATTGAGTGAATATCCTAGTACGCTCATTTCTTGTTAATTGACCTCATCGATGATTGAATGTTTTCACCAAATTTGATCCCCTTTTTCATCTAATTACAAAGAACTGAGGTTTTTATATGATTATCTAAATGATAGACGAAGAGAAGAAAATGATATCAGATTGTAATTAAAATTATCTATTGCTTGATTTTGTATAAATTAATGTAGATGCCGTGTGTTTCGGAAAATTGTTTACCTGTATAAACTGCTGCCCAGTACCTTCTTGTTATCCTGTTGTTTCTCCAATGTGAAACGAATATATCGATATGAGTGCTGTTGTAGACAAACACCACGCCCCCATATATAGCACCAGCGTCATCGTCCTGCTGAGCAGACCCAAACGCTGGAAATATAAACCCACTCTCCGTCCGTGACTCGACCTTGACAAAGGCAGGGTCCTCTTGAAGGCCATGATGGAGAGTCACTCTGGAGGTGGACGAGTTGGCGGTCATCGGTTTCCATTCACTCACATAGCTTGGTGTGGATTTAAATAATATTGCATCTAAGATAAAACAAAATCAATTCTTATCAACCGAATGTTCATTTAAGAATCTCACATTTTAATGCAATGGGATCAAACAACGGTTATAAAACACGTGGTATAATGTTTAAAATCGAATGAGATATTTTTCTTTTAAATTAATATCCCACAGAAAGATAAAAAAATGATTTTCTGCAAAATAACTAAATACCTTCTTAGAAATGAATGTGAAAGTATCAAATGTAATAGGAAAGAAGTATGGGGAATCTTACAGCATTGGAACCTCTAGAATGCTTGCTATAGTACTAGAAAAAGCACAGGGGTTAGAAAACGTGTGTGTTATAACAGACATGTTTACGAAATGGGTCATAGCTGTACCTACACGTGACTAGACGACCCAAACTGTAGTTCGAGTGTTAGTTATTGAATTAGCGACGTGTAGAATTTGTGAAATCAAAGACTACCAAAGCCAAGTTTTCTAAAGAAACAGAGTAAAAGAACTCAAGTGTTGTTACGACAGTTAAAACACATTAACTTCATCAACGGTGTTATTCACAGAAAGATCAACGATCAGAATTAGGTGACGTTAAACAGATATTACTTTCTGAGTGTCTAAAGGAATCGTTCTCGAAAGTCTCCACGACCAAAATGGACATCAGGGCATAGAGAAAACACTTATTTTGATTAGACATCGATGTTATTGGCCAAAACTACTAAGAACTACTGTAAGAAGCGTGAACGATGCGCTGTGTCAAAAATATTGCCACCCAAAGAATACACGAGTATGGGACATCTTACAGAATCGGAACCTCTAGAGTGCGTTGCTCTAAACTTTCCCTTACTAGAAAAAGCACAGGGGTTAGAAAACGTGTTGTTTATAACAGACATGTTTTTGAAATGGACTATAGCGGTACTTGGACGGCCTAAACTGTAGTTCGAGTGTTATTTATGAATCATTCTTTACATTTTGAGTTTCTAAAAGAATTCATTTTGATCAAGGAAAGTGTTTCGAGGCAGAGATCATTCAACAACTGTGTACCATATACCGTATGAAGAAAACAAGAACAACTGCATATCACCCTCAAGGCAACGGTCAATGTGAAACATTTAACAGAACACCTCATGATCTAGTTCGATCTCTACCCCCCAGCGAGAAAACGAATATGACCAAAATACATCAGGGATGTGATTTCATACAATGTGACGCCACATGTATCCAAAGGATATTCGCCATATTTTCTTATGTACGGACGCAATACATACCTACCTGCAGATTTCCGATTTCCTACTAGGGTGAGACAACGCCTCTTCAACAACCGACCTAAACATGAACCGATAGATCGAACTGCACTCGGAAAAGTTACAGTTTGTGTACGAATGAGCCAGAGTAGAAATTTAAAGCAATTAAGATAACTGGAAGAGCAAACACGACGCTGTAAAATCGGTGATCCGGTATATCTACGCAACAGAGGAATCAATGGACGCGACCAGGTTCAGGACAAGTGGTGAACGGAAGTATACGTCGGAAAATCATATATATCCGTCCATATATAGTGTAAAGTTTGAAAACAGTGATTCCGTAATTAAAACTGTTAACAGACTGATGTCAAAATCCGTTTTCTAGCATGTGTTCGTGTGTTCATGCTTTTACATAAGTAAACTTTTTTATTTATTAATATATGAGGTTTCTATACATGCGATCTTTATATATATTAATTATCTATTAATAAGATATTTCTATAATCTGAGGACAGATTAACAATTTTCCAGTGTAATATCTGATAGTATCAAAAGTATTTCTATATGTATTTTTTCGGTTTATCTATTTTCATTATCCGTTTTGTTAAACACATAATAATAAGTGTAATATCTGATAGTATCAAAAGTATTTCTATATGTATTTTTTCGGTTTATCCATTTTCATTATCCGTTTTGTTAAACAAATTTTAAATAACCAGCAGTTACACTGGATTGAGATGGTTGAGTAAAATCTTTTGTCTTTTAGTGGTTCTCTAATTTGATTGGTATTTCTTATTTTTATTATCAAATAAATTTGATTCCCTATTAGTAAAAGTAACCATTGAAACTGAGTAAAATTAGACAGCACTTCATTTTCAACATCGACGGTCAATCCATCAGCGTATATCTGCTGCACAGGTCAATGCCATTCAGTTCGGTTACATCAACATTCACATATACCACAATTATTAAAGTACTCTATTATGATTAGTAATGTCTTTAATACAACGTATATGGATATTGAAAAAAAAAACTAGTACTCCTGCTTTGATAGAAAATCATATCGGCACTGGTGTTTCATTTCACATGAAAAAGGCGATCATTGATATCATAAATACTTAATGATTTAATAACAAGTTTTGCGTTTAAAAAAACATTTAAATGTTTAAAACGACTCCCTTTTTAATGTGATTGGAAGGGTGTTAAAAACAATTTTTTAATGCAATGTTATAAAGAGGGTTGATTTTTTCAATTTTTTAACATCATGTCACTCTAGATATCAAATTTAAAATAATTAAATATACCATAAATTAGCTTTCAGTAAGGCTCATATTTAGAACATTAAACATTTCAAAAGCAAAAATGTACAAATCTTAGGTTTAAGAAAATAATTCTGAAAATTAAACTCTTAAAAAACGTATTAAACTTCATGTAACGTACCAGTACTTTGAATAATCCATAAGAATAGAAATGTTCGCATATTTTAGAATATTTCCAGTAATATCTCCAGTAGATGGAAGTTGTTTCAGTGATTAACTTTCCTTTTTGAAATAGATGAAATAATAAAGAAGAACATTGTTAGAGAAAAATCAATAACAGTCATTCATTCAAGTATAAAAGGAATATTTTATGAAGACAAAGGGAATATGAAAACCTTGAAAAAACCTAAAAAAAAAACCCACAAAATGATTAGGAATTCAGAGTCAGACACCTAAAGGATGACTAATTAAAGTTATTAAGCTGTCATAGGAACGTGTCGAGGCAATTGTTTGATAATTAACGTTTATCAATTTTTTTTTTTTTTTTTTTTTTTTTTTTTTTTAAAAATCGATCGAAAGCTCCTAATTAGGTAGGCATTAAAGTTCATTGTCCAATGTTTCATGACCCCCCTCCCCTAAAAAGATAGATTATTTTATAAATTGTTCACGTTCAAGTGTAAGGTAATATAGTAAACCCTCCCAATTTATCATTTTTGTTTCACAATGCATCTCTGCGTTGAATGACATAAATTTGTATTCCATTTTTTTCTGAAGGTTACACTTTTACATTCTCTGTAAATTCAATCAGACATTCAATTGATGTCTATCGTTTTTCCTCTATTAAATGTTTAGTTTATGTAGGTATAGTTTCGATAATGGTGGCAGAACATGTTAAGCTTCAAGGAATTTAAAAAAAAAAAATAAACATTTCTGTTATTGTAATATTGAATACACTTATGCTATGTGTTATTTTTAGGTGTAAAAATTATGAATGACTCTAGATCTACACTCAATGGTTTGCTAACTGTGATAGATAAATTAGATTGAGTTGTTGTTCGTTATTGAGAATTATTGGTGAAGACTCTATCAAATTTGATTTCAAATAAAACAAGAAGATCTGTAAATCAATAAGCTGAAACCTCTATCCTACGCACACATTGAAAGTGAATTTGTGATTGCGAAACTAAAATGTCCTTTCATGTTGATGTTCTGATATACTGGATGTGCGTTGATGAATTTTTATACGATTAATTATTAAACAATAATATGGATAAAGGTCGTTTAGTTTCCATGGCTTTTTTTCGGAACTCAATGATCAATTATTAATGATACGTTAAATGCATAGTATTTATCTTATAATTATACCCGCACTTTCTAAAGAAAGTTCGGGTATATTGTTGTTACCCTGTTCCGTCTGTCCGTCCGTCCGTCCGTCCGTCCGTCCGTCCTTCTGTCACGTTTTACTTTCTCAAACTGCTCTTACATCTTATAAACCAGCAAACTAAACTCTTGGAGTATGATTTGGGGTGTCATGTTGTTTTGTAAAAAGGTTTCAAAAATTCACTGGTAGTCCTGGGGGTCAAATAAGTGGTAAAAAATGATGTTTTTTGACAAAAAAACCTTCTTCCTCGAACTCCTTTTACATTTTCAACAGTAGACAAATCATCTCTTGGAATATGTTTTGGGGTGTCCTATAGATGCGCAATAAGGTTTCGGAAATTTCAATTTTGTCCTGGGGGTCATTAAATGGCTGAAAAATGACGTTTTTTTTTTTACAAAAAGTCTGGTTTCAAAAAACGTCAATTTCTTTTTGCAGTAGCCTCATGATCTAATAGGATATGCTTCGGGGTGTCATGTTGACATGTAATCATGTTGCAGAATTTTTGTTTTTATCACGGGGGTCTGTGGGCATCAAAAAATGACGTTTTTTTGCAAAAAAAAATATGGTTCCCAGAACTCCTCTTACAATTTATGCAGTAGCTATGTCATCTCTTGAGATATGATAGGGACTGTCCTATAGATGTGCAATAAGGTTTTAAAAATTTAAATTTCATCCAGGGAGTCAAATAGTAGCTGAAAATTGACGTTTATCACTCTTAAAAAAACCTACTTCCCAGAACTCCTCTCATGATTAAATGAATAGCCACATCATATCTTGGGGTATGATAGGGGCTGTCATATAGTCATGCAATAAGGTTTTAAAAATTTAAATTTCATCCAGGGAGTCAAATAGAAGCTGAAAATTGGCGTTTATCACTTCTGAAAAAACCTACTTCCCAGAACTCCTCTCATGATTTAATGAATAGCCACATCATTTATAGGGATATAACAGGGGCTGAGCTATAGATATGCAATAAGGTTTTAGAAATATAAATTTGATTCTGAGGTTCAATACTATCTGCAAAATGATGTTCCGTCCCATAAAAAACCTAATTCCTGGACCTCCTCTTATCTCTTGTGATTGAAATAACGTACCATAAGATGCATAAGGAGGAAGAATATATATGCTTTAGGGGTGGGGATCACAAGCATTTTTTTTTAAGTTATTTGATCATTTTTGATTTTGGGAGGGTGGGGTGGGGTTAGGGTGACTCCCAGATGCCATGACCTACTAATACCACAAAAAGAATTACCTTGACATGGTCATGGTTCAAGAAACAAAAATAAATATGGTTTAGGAGTGGGGATTTCGATGATTTTGAGGATATTTTAAAAATATTCAACTATTCATGTTTTCTATTTAAGAGGAGGGGGTGGGGGTGGTTGTTTAAAAACAACTCCGGGTGGTGGGGGAATGATCCAAGGGGCAGGGGCCAATTTGTCTTAAATGTATCTTGACATGATCAGCAGAATTGGACAGAATTATCACTATAGGGCATCTGCAGAGTGGGGCCCTAAATAGTTACAAAATCAATCTACAAAAAATATTGATAATATGTTATACATGTATTTAGAAATGTCTTTATTTCCAAAATGATTAAAAAATTAATCATTCAAAATGAGTTATAAATAACCAATTGGCAATTCTGCAATTGATTGCAAGATCCCTAGTATAATATCACATGTATTTTTTTTTCATATATAATTATACATGTATGTTAACAATCAGGATTAAAATGCACAAATTTTCATGAGTCATAAATCTTGACATACCACATATCTCTTGACAAAAAAGAATAATAAAACAAAATAAAATTAGTCATTAACTCTTTTTCTATTACTGGTGTATGATGATGGGGTAGGGGGTATAATGGTAAAAAAGCTGCAGCATGCCTTCATTCTCACTAAAAATGTATATCTAATCCACACATCCTGGGGATGGGGAACGGTTAAGGCCCCTTCCCCTTCCTCCCTATTATAACTCATATAAACATGATATTTAACACCCAAATTTAATACAAAATAGGATCAATATGGAGTCAACTCAATAGTGTAAGTCTGACAAATGAAAAAATAAAAAAAATTCTGCAATTAAAATGACAGAAACTGTAGATAAGCTTATTTAAATACAGATGATGATACAGTATGCTGGCAAAGGGAGATCACATTTTAGAAAGTGAAAGTAAAACTTAACTGTTTTGTATACCGGTGTCTCATAATATTGCGCTACTACATGTATTATACTAACCTATATTGGTCAACATCATAATGATAATCCAATTAGCACAATACGAATTCCTTTAGCTGATCACCACAAAAGAAACGTTTATTCATGTTAATTAATCCTATTCTGCACATCAAGAAAACATATGCATGTACACCACGTGAAACCCATCTAACCAAAGAGCTGGGTAAAACTAGTACCCGATGCAACCTGTACACCTCTGTTGTGTAAGTAACTTCAGACAAAGATCATTTAATTGAAACATATTATATGTGGCCTTCTTTTTGACTAAAACTAGAACAAGAGAGTGCTATTTAGAGGCAAACACTTGGTGCGGGTATTACTGTCTAATGACAGCATCTAGTCTTTAATATTGTTTTTAAATCATAGTTTAAGATGGAATTATGTTGCAAGAATAACCTTTATTCAAAAATGCATGAATGACGAAGAAAAGACGGCAAAAACGACCATGGTTTCAATAGAGAAAGTGATAGGAGCGTTGAAATCTGCACACTATGCACTGAAAAGTGAAGAAAAAGCTCCAAGTAGAATAAAAAAAAACCCTTTTGGATTTCATTTTATTTTTAAGATAGTATGACTGACGCCACCTATTTCTAACTGTTAAAATTTGTAATTTGTCACTTAGTCGGTAACAATCTCATATGCGGCATGTATTCTACTGAGACAAATCGCGATTTAAAGGATTAGTTTTAAAAGAGAGCAATAAGATATGCCTATTGTCGATACGACGGGTTGACTACAAAACTGATTTGTGCATGTATGAAGGTTCCCTCAAAGGTTTTAAATATTGGGATGATATTTTACAATCTTTTATTAGACCCAATAGATGTGTTTTTTTGGTATCTTCGCTAGCCAGGGCTGACAATTAACGTCATTATTCTATTAGAGAATGATGCATAGAGAAACATCGTGAATTGTCCCCCTTGGCTAACGAATATGGTTTATGGGGAGGGGGGGGGGTGTTTTTCTCAACCTCAGTGGGACCGTATTGTTAACGAGTGAATGGATATTTAAATAGTATAGCGCATGGACAGGCCAAGTCGTTCTCCAGATTCTCAAACCGATTGAACATAAATGGGACACTAAATAGCAACGCAGTACAGCTCATCAGACACTTCTCAACACCGGTAGGCTCTTTATCCTACATTGCAGGAACAATGGCAACATATCATCAGACAATCATTGCACGGCTAATGTGCAGCATGGGAGAACAGATATGACCTGGCGGGGTTGTCTTACTAAATATTGACAACCATTGCAATGACTCTTCTCAAATTATCTTGTTTTCATACATATATGGGGTTTAAGAGTGATCATTAAGAACAATTTGTAGCATTTGTTTAACAACTAATCTCATTAAAATATTCAAAATTGGCATATAAAGAATAAAATTAAAACAGTATTTATGGCATAGTACTTGTGAAACATACTTTATTTGATGATAATATTTATCTTTAATATTTGTCAAGTATATATACAGTTATCATTCATAATTGAGTTTGGTTTAAAAAATGCAAATTGATTCTCTTTGCATTATATATGTTATATTATCTATGATCTTTTTCGTTGAATTTTGTATGATGATTACACAAAAGACATTAATATATTGGTTGCATTTATCAATATTTTACCTTCCGTTAGTTTAATTTTTAAACTAAATTTTAGAGCGGGTAGTAAAAGTGTGATTACACTGTAATTAATTTCAGCCTGATATCGATTCTACGAGGCTTCAGTCATAAACTCTCGTTTTTCTACTCGTCATTGCTGTGGTTATGGTTTGTAATATACTATCAACACGAAGAAAAACAAAAAACAACAACATAACATGAATATAAAACACATATCACATATTATAAACTGACGTAGTTCGTTAATTAATGTTTGGTTCCTGCGTGATACTCCTACAATATTGCTGTATAATCTGATATTGCTACAATATTGTTGTATAATCTGATAGTGCTACGATACTGCTGTATAGTCTGATACTGCTACGATACTGCTGTATAATCTGATACTGCTACGATACTGCTGTATAATCTGATACTGCTACAATACTGCTGTATAATCTGATAGTGCTACGATACTGCTGTATAATCTGATACTGCTACAATATTGCTGTATAATCTGATATTGCTACAATACTGTTGTATAATCTGATACTGCTACAATACTGCTGTATAATCTGATACTGCTACAATACTGCTCTAAAATCTGATACTGCTACAATATTGCTGTATAATCTGATATTACTACAATACTGCTGTATAATCTGATACTGATACGATACTGCTGTATAATCTGATAGTGCTACAATACTGCTGTATAATCTGATACTGCTACAATACTGCTGTATAATCTGATACTGCTACAATACTGCTGTATAATCTGATAGTGCTACAATACTGCTGTATAATCTAATACTGTTACAATACTGCTGTATAATCTGATACTGCTACAATATAATCTGATATTGCTACAATACTGCTGTATAATCTGATACTGCTACAATACTGACTTCAAACGAGCCAGTGTTCAAATTTGAAATGTCCAAAGGAAAATTACAAAACAGGAGCAGAGCAAACTCGGACCTCTTAAAAATATGTAAAAGTGTGATTACACTGTAATTAATTTCAGCCTGATATCGATTCTACGAGGCTTCAGTCATAAACTCTCGTTTTTCTACTCGTCATTGCTGTGGTTATGGTTTGTAATATACTATCAACACGAAGAAAAACAAAAAACAACAACATAACATGAATATAAAACACATATCACATATTATAAACTGACGTAGTTCGTTAATTAATGTTTGGTTCCTGCGTGATACTCCTACAATATTGCTGTATAATCTGATATTGCTACAATACTGTTGTATAATCTGATAGTGCTACGATACTGCTGTATAATCTGATAGTGCTACAATACTGCTGTTACAATACTGTTGTATAATCTGATACTGCTACAATACTGCTGTATAATCTGATACTGCTACAATACTGCTGTATAATCTGATAGTGCTACAATACTGCTGTATAATCTAATACTGTTACAATACTGCTGTATAATCTGATACTGCTACAATATAATCTGATATTGCTACAATACTGCTGTATAATCTGATACTGCTACAATACTGACTTCAAACGAGCCAGTGTTCAAATTTGAAATGTCCAAAGGGAAATTACAAAACAGGAGCAGAGCAAACTCGGACCTCTTAAAAAAATAAATAAATAGAGGTAGTATCAGGTGCCATGGAGGAGTGAGCATGCTCTACGGACCGATCACACCCACCGTGTGCTCTTTCTCGTAATCGGGGGAAAAAACCGGAAAAGTCCGTAGACAATTAGGTGATAAAATGTTTAATGGAGATTTCAATTTGAAAAAAAGTCAATAAATCAAAATATGTTTAATGTTATGGAATTTTGATTGTGATAGGAAAATATCGACTTTCTGCCTCGGTACATTCATTTTAATAATTATCAGAAGGAATATTATAAATTTAAAATTTGTTATAAAAATAGATTTGGGAAATATTTAATAAAATCTATACGTTCCTCTTCAGGTTCTAAATCAAAGCGAGTGGGTCCCAGGTAATGTTAGAAAAACACGTTTTTCTCATTATCTGTAATATTTATTTGTTTTGGTAGTACTTACGCATACACTTTTGATAATAATGACTTTTACAGATATGTTGAAATAATGTGTACATTCTGCTACGACAGGATAATGTCAATTTCCTTTAATAAATAACTAAGAGCAGAGCAAATGCCTGGTTTGTATTGAACTATTTTAAATTTGCTGGAAGAAATAATTAGTATATTTATCATATATCTTTAAAAAACCATTCAATCCATAATTTACCAATAGCAGGGAACTTTGTGTTTGATAAAATCAAGAGGCAAAATTCGGATTTTCTTCATTGGAAAAAATATATGAATAAATATGAGTTATTTGAAATTTAAAAAAATGGAAGCAAAATATTAAAGGAGGCTTAGTGGTCAACAAATTAGCCATCATATCTTCCCTTAATTTTAAGATATAATTTATTTTATGTTTTAGATAAAGTTTTGCTATGTCTTTGTATGGAACTCTTATTTTTATGAGATTAACATAGTCTAAAAATGGCCACAACCATCCAGCCCTCTTTAAACGGATGTTGCGTAGGAAGGGTGATGATTTTCATGATATGATTCCTTTTTGTAAAAAAAAGTTTTCCGGTACTCAAAGTTTCCTTTTCACGGAAATAAAAAAAATGCAAAGGCGAAGAATCCATTGAAATGTACAAAGGAGAGTTAATCAGCTGCACAATGACCCTTCTGGCCACCCATCAGGACCTTTAGCAATAGATTACCAATATTAGTAGGAATTTTCTAATTCATTATTTTTCCTATTTGTTTTTCAAACATTCGTCTCAAATGTGGTATCAATGTACGTATATATATATATATATATATATATATATATATATATATATATATATATATATATATATATATATATATAATATACATATATATATATTTACATTGAAAATTTTCAATAATAAGTGACTATACAAGTCTATTGTATTTGTTAAATGCACGAAGGGCGTTTAATAAATAATGCCATTATTATTACAAAAATAACACAATAAGATGTTTTTGTTATTTTTTTTTAATGGTTACCTTCGAAATACTCTCCTTTAACAGTCACATATAATTTCAACCGAATATACAAGCTTTAAATGCATTCATATGTTTTTGGGGGATTAATTCATGTACTGATAAATGACAGAGCTCAAGGCATTCCTTGAAGCATATATTCTTCCTGACAAGTGCTTTTTTAATTTAGGAAAAAGAAAAAAAGTCACATGGACACAAGTTGGGTGAATAGGGAGGATGGGGCCAAATATAAACTTTTTCTTTTTCCAAAAATAATCTCACAATATGTGATTTATGTGCTGGGGCGTTGTCATGATGTCAAATGTTGCGAATTCTAGACTATTTCTTTTTTTTGAGGTAATTTATGTGGTTTGATCTGCTACTGTTTTGTAATTTTCCTATGGACTTTTGAATTTAAACACTGTTCGTTATAACCACATGTCATCATTAGGTAAAGACTCGAAAGAACTGTGTGAAGTGTATGGAAACAAGTGTATGTCATTGAGATAAGTTTACAGGTGGTCAGCAAATTCAAAAATGGTCAAACATACCTTAAGGATAAGCAAGTTCTGGAGCACCTCTTACGGCTTCAAAGGATGAAATACTTGAAAAAAATAACCGATACCATTACTTATGATGGTCGATTAACCATTAAACAAATAGCAAATTTAGTAGGCATTTCATCGGGGATAGTATTTACAATTTTAAAGAAACACCTTGGCATCAAAAAGGTTAGTGCAAGATTAATACCTCATCTTTTAACAGAAAAACAAAACGATTGCGGCTTGAAATGTGTCATTGAGCAGTGAAGAAATTTTGTCGGTCTCATCCGAAGGACCAGTATCCATTACGACCCGCATAGATAGTTTCAACCAATCTGTATTCTGCCTCACATCCAATGGTTTATAAAACAAGAGGCCCATTGGCCACATCGCTCACCTGAGCAACGACAGCCATGATAAATACTTATTAAAAAGATTTCAAAATTTTCTTAAGATATTCTTAAGGTAAACATTGAGCCTTTTTTGTACCTGAATGAGTTTATAGTCATATTGCATATCGAGTTTAGCAGTTAAAAGGAAGATCAAGATCAAGAAGATCAACTATTCATATAAATATAAACAATTAACAATCAGCAAATGTCAAGAATTTTGCATGTATGTAACACCATAAACTACAACTTTTGGGCTTTTGAGAATAATCAAATTCATTTCATTTTTAAAATATTCACCCCCCCCCCCTCCCCCAATTGTGGCCTCATTCTACCCCGGGGATTATTTTATTTGAATTAACACCTCTACCTTAAGACGCTTCCACACAAGTTGAAGTTTGTTTAGCCAATTTGTTTTTAAGAAGATTTATAAAGATCTTTCACTATTTATTCTTATGTAAAAATTGTGGCCCCACCCTTCCCTAGAGGATCATAATTTAAACAAACTTGAATCTACGCTACCTAAGGAAGCCTTTGGCTCAGGTTAGCTAAAAATGCTAAGTGGCCTATCCTTTTATTGCATTTTCATGATTAAAAGTGATCACTTCTAAGAAGTCCTAAATGTGAAAAGTTTATAGACAGACGGATATTGGACAGCAAATGATAAGAGAAGCTAGCTCACTTGATATTTCAGCTCACGTGAGCTAAAATTGAAATTAAAACCATTGTATTTATATTTGACTATGACATTATATCATGAACGAAATTGAACAGGGGGAGAATTAACCCAACACTCTGGGGAGTAAACAGTTGATCAGACTGAAAAACATCATGATCCTGAAATTCTTGTATTTATCTAGATATGCAAGATCCATAAATATTTTCTCCTCAGTTTAATAAGTGTTTTTTACCAGGCAGACCAATCATATTTTTTAACCAGAACTCGAGTTCTGTTCTATTGTGTAAATGCAATGATGTAGTGGTTTCACAAGTGACAGTTAGGTTAAGCCCGCTCCAACAGACAATTAAGTAGTGCATTAACCCCCAAAAAATTTATATGTTTTATAAGGAATATTTGCAATGTTGACAACATGACATGTGGTGTTCAAATTCAAAAGTCCAAAGGAAAATTACAAACACAGGAGCAGAGCAAACAGGAACCTTTTAAATAGAGGTAGGATCAGGGGGCATGGAGGAGAAAGCATCCTCTGCCGACCGGTTACACCCGTCGTGGCACTCTCGACAGACCATCCTTTAAGTGCTTAAAGGATTGTTTTACAAAACTTTACTGTGAATATCAATGTATTTTGAATATATGAGCATTATTGTTGTAGAGTCAGAACTTAACTTTCCTTTAATACTGTGAAGGAAGAAAAACCAATAAATGGAAATTCAATATCAAACAAATATTAAATCTGATTGGTCCGATTTTATATCAAATGGTTTGTACGCTTTCAAACAATGGTTATGCTAAGTATGTGTAAAATAATACACATTGCATTAGTTTTCCCGGTCAATTAAATCATATTTCAATGTAAAAATGATGTACAAAATTTGTTTACAAAGCAAATGACGTAAAAAGGGTATCGCGTTATGTCGCTTTATATTAAAATTCGCCCCTGACGCCGAGGCGGAGATGTTTTACCACTTTGACATCGCTTTTAATAAAGGTCATAATATTTTGGCAAACCAAAAATAAATCAGTGTATATTTTGTCCACTATTATTCTGAAGTTTGTTTTGTTTACAATCGATGCATAACATGCCGGTTGAATAAATCCAAACATTCTGGGAACGAAACCAACCGTTCCTTTTTCTAAATATTCCTATGATGCATTTGGTTTGGAATTTTTGTGTGTTCTCCTAAAGAAAATATATTTATTTACTTTGAATATTTCTAACTTTGAAAGGAGACCGGTTCTGCTGGTGTAAATAGGCAAAAGTGTATATCTTTCTAAATAATTGCTTTGTATGGAAAATTATTTGATACTAAAATAGCAAAAAAAAAAAAAAATCGGACCATGCAGGTTTAACAGTATTACCAAAGAGACATTCCTGAAAACTTTGAATATTACTATTTTTAGAAATATTAATGACATTACCGCTGAACTAATTTTTACTACGTGGCACACATTGCAAATAGGTTTCGCACCATAATCAGATATTTCGCGCGACTGTGTCGATACTTTTTGTACACAGTTGTTGTTCGTATCTTTTTCAATGTTTAGAGATGGCGCTACACTACAAATGAGGTCTGTCACGCAAATTACGGAGATATTTGGGTTCTGTTTAATTTAGTATTACTTTGAACGAGATCTAATCTTCAAAATATCTTTAATATATTGTTACAATTACTTGCATTTTAAATTATCAATATTAGATCAGTTCAGCAAAACATGACATGAACTATTTTTTGGCGGCTGTTTATACTGGTTATATTGAATATCACATGAGTAAATCAGCCGACAAAGAAGTCTCACTGACAGTCACTATATAGTCAATACAAATTTCTGCGCATGAGAATTGCGTGATGACTAAGGGAGATTGAACATACTTCAACTCCCAAAAAGTAATTAAGTAAAGTGACTGCAATAAAATGTGTACAAATATATTATTTTGGCGTTGGATATATATTGAAATTTCGTAAATTTGAAACAAAAATCTAAAGACCAAATACAGTCATGTATACGAACTTTAAACTTTTTTTCTTAACTGTTTGATTGATTCAAATTCATCAGGTTTATCGGTTCATTTATTTTCAGAGAAAGGGTCCCTTTAAGATAGAATTAATAAAATCATGTTCGGTTTTCTTGGTATATCGGTATGGATTTTTATAATTATCAAATGAAATATTATGAACTAGCCATGTGTAATAGTTTGATTTCTAAAATAGTAAGTTGGAAATGTTTAATACGAATTGTTCTACTTTTGGCGAAGGGGGTCCCTGGTGACAATAAAAAATACTATTCGTTTCTCGTATCAAAGTTACAGCTGTTATTTGTAATTTGTACTTGTTAGGGTAGAACTTAAAGCATACATTTTTTGATGCCAATTACATTCGATCCATAATTTACAGCAAAAGCAGGTTAATGTGTATTTGAAAACCTCAATGGCAAGTGTCTGTTTATCATCATTGGAAAAAAATGTATGAATAAAATATTCATTTGAAAAAAAAATGAAAGCAAAATAGTTTTTAGTGGATACGGAGATGGTATTGATTATTTGGTATTGATTATTTTATTACAGTTCATGTTCTATTTGGATAATTTAAATCTAAGTATAGAACTATTGAACAATGTGAGCTTATAATAAAAAACTTTTACTCGAGAAACTGTTAATCAAGTTAGCCTAAAATCATTTGAATTCTCTGTTCAATAGATAATTTCATCGAGCTAAGAAAGGTTAAAACAAATATATTCTATTACAAAGTATCAAGAATTACGACCATTATTTTCAAAGTGCGTTATGATTGACAATATCAACACACTTTAATATCAGATTATAATTTTTTTTTTTATAAACAGCGTTGACTTGGTTCCTAAATTAAGCCACTTTTAAAACATCAAAGTGCGTATTTTTTCAACATACCTTTATATAGTACCTGTTTACGATTTCTTTGATTGAATATTATTATTATGTTAGAAGAACATTGGAGATTTCATATACTGCATGTATAGTATTATCATTTATTTACTTACAACGAGCAATTACATGAGAATCATCATCGAATCATATTGTACAATATTTATTGTCGATTAACTGTCGATGTCGATGAATTAGCAACTATTTCTATCACAGTACATTATTTAAATCGTCCGTTTGGTTTAATAAAAACTCTAATCCCCGACTGTAACAGAGCAGTCAATGTATAATATCTTAATATTATATATAGAAATACAAAAACCTTCTTTTCAGGTTTTAAATTTGTAAACAATTGATTTGCGTCAATGAAATAAAACTCAAAACACTGTAAATATTTTAATATTCTGACGAATATAACGTATCAGTATTAAAATCTCAATCATTAGCGAGCGCAGTTCGCCATTATAAAGCGAGCTATAATAACCAGTGCGCAGGAAAAAGAACGAGTTAACCTACAGAATCATCGAGAACATTTTTTGGCAGCATCCCAACATTCCTTCGAGTCCCCGTAATGCAAAGCTAAAATGGCCGACCATTCACTCGGAATTTACGGTTTCATGAGGTTTTTCTATTCCACAAGCTTTGGTGAGAACTATCTATGTAGAAGTATAGTGAAACTTTACAATTGGAATGGGCAATTACACACCTAGAAAAAAAGGGAGGAAGAGTGTGTGCACATGCATTAAAAATGAACAAAATAATATGTGAAAAGTCAGGACTCAGATAAAAACAAGGAACAATAGAAAATAAAACTGAATCAAAAAAGTAATTATACTGAAAAGGAGTTGTTTGTTTACAGATTTTATTGATCAAATTTTCTCCAAGAGTAAGAACTGTTTAAGGTTGGGACAAGTCTATGGCATGTAAATGACAATGACTCGATATATGTGTTATTCCTGCACTCGTCCTAACGGTTACACATTAAAACATATTTATTGAATACACCAGATAACAATTCTCTTAAACGTTAGTACAATTTATTTAACATCACATTAAATATAACTGCCAGAAAACTTAATTTTAAGTAATTTAAGTCATTGTGACATAAAAAGTTGAGCATATAATGTATTGGTTCTGAAAACACAATTATTTGGCAATAATGTATAAAACATGAGATATTCATAGTGAAAACCTTCAGTAAAATTTGCTACCTATCACAAAAATTTTATCTTCCGAAACTTCGAACAAAACAAATATGAAAAAAGGAATTTTATGCATATTATACTCAATACCGTCCTCTAAAAACTTTATACACAATGCATTTTTAAACTTCACTTGAAGATAAAAATAAAAACATCTTGTGGTTTTTCCCGCTTAACAAATCTTTATAAAAATACTAAACGATATATGTATATTTTATATTTTAAGCAAGCAAGCATTTAAATTAGATGTATACATTATGTTAAATGGTTGTCATCTTAACCATTGCTAAAGGGCTTTTTTCTACAAAACACCATAATACCCAAAAGTACGCAATATAATTGTCTTCAGTATTAATCCATCACAATCATGGTAATGTGGAAAGAACAACATACACAGGTAGGAAAATAACTATCCCAATAGCTACTAAACAGTAAATTAGTATTTCTGTAAAATGTCTGTACTAATTGGAGTGTTGGGTTGGAATTTTCGCCGAATAAATTTTGATGTTTAATTTTGTTGTAGTAATTTATTTATCAGGTAGATTTGAACAAGATGATGGAATTCAGTATGATGCAACAATGTAACCAAGTTGTTCTATTCTCAGAACAAGATCAAATTGAGTCTTACTTCAAGAAGCGTGTACACCTATTTCCAAGGTCAGACACATACCGAAATATATTAGCCATAGACAAATTATCTACAAATGAAAAGAACATACATGCATATAATGACACCGACACCAAATGTTGATGATCAATGGCTAAAACTAAAGGTGAATTACAAGTACTTCTAGTACCATAATTGGTCTTCCATCTTCTATCATGAGGGAATTAAAAGGTTTTGTAGACACAAAAGCCCCATTGGCTTTCAAACTGTTATAATTTCCGTGCCTTTAAGCAAATGTTCTGCATTAACGTTAGTTAAATAATGTTATATCCTAAATAAATGCAGTATTTATGCCATACTACATAAATATGTAGCTAGTGGAAAGCTTGCTAGTGTTCAAATGCTAGTGTAATCAAGTGTATCATAGATGTTTATTTTAACATTCATGGTTGTATTTGAATGCGAATGGATTAGTGAAGGGTAGTTTGATGTCATGCAAGATATTGTGAAGCTATGAAACAGCGTTGTGGGTGTCAAGGCATCTCAATTCTCAGTTGTATCAATCTCAGTTGTATCAAGTATCTTATAAGAAGTATATCATTGAAATATGTAGATAAACATACTCCAAAAATACAAAGAAAAAGAGTGGTCAGTGGTCATCTCCCAAAATTCAGGCGCATTTAATTTGACCTATATGCACTAAAATGCAGTTTTTGCTGAATTGGCATTTGTCACCACCTTTCCAACTAAGCAGAATATTGAAATCAAATATTATATATTTTTATAATTAAATAATATCGTTTTTCAGCCGTATTTTTGCCCCGGGACACCTTAACATTGCTGCGTAGATTTCCAATGACAAGGTAAGTATTTTTAGTTCCATTTCTATTGAAGAAAAAAACTGTCGATGATATAAAAAAAAACCTTGATTTTAATTTGTCACGGGGAATGGTTGTATAAAACGTTGAAAAATCGTTCGTTTTGATGTCATTGATTTTGGTAAGATTTTATGACCTCAAAGTTTCTATACTCTGTCCCGAGTTTTTGCTTCCACCACTTCTCGCTTGATATTTCGATAATCATAAATACCTTTGTGCTCACAGCTATGCTCATCCACTAATATTAAAAATGTCCAGATTATCTGTTTTGAAACGCCCCCTCTACCACTTCAGGTCTCAATACACAACCCAAAATAGAAAGTCTACGGCGATATTGCATTGCATCAGCCATGAAATAGCCCGGATGATAACGTTGAAAAATTGTGCGAGGTGTCTTGAGTAATTCCGAATGGAGAGAAGATGTAAACATTTCCCATTATAAATCTCCGTAAGAATTTTTTTCCCTTCATGTGAATTTTTATGAGTGAAATATGACAATGTGTCAATGAAGACATCTTGGATATTTTCCCTTTTATCGATTTCAACAGTATTTCTTTCACAGGATATCATCAAAAATCATCAAAAAGTGTTGGAAGCAATAACTTGGGACAGACTATAATAATTCTTTAGACTTTTTTAGTATCCACATCTGAATCACACCGCTTTTGGAGTATATTGTTGTACAGTACTCTTGAATTTATGTAAATTTTTAAACAAATATGATAAATAAAATTCATAAATTTTAATTAAACAAACATTAAAATAATTTTTAGAGGATATTTTAAAAGAGAGAGAGAGAAAGAGAGAGATAGAGAGAGAGAGAGAGAGAAAGAGAGTGTGTGTGTGTGTGTGTGTGTGTGTGTGTGTGTGTGTGTGTGTGTGTGTAAAATGCGTCTTTACGGAGTTAAAATTAAATGAAGAAGAAATGTGTGGATTGCAAGCTACGTAAGAAGTTAATGCGTTACATCCGAACAAATCAAGAATAACATAAACACTTTCATCAGAAGCTTGGATAAATGCACATATACTTGACAAGCTACCATATTCGGTAGTATTTCAAGGCATTGATTATAAAGATCCTGGAATTATGTCCATTGGACCCTGGAAACAGGCTGATTGCCTTTACGAGATAACTATGTAGGCAATGTCTCTACTGGTTATTTTACGGTGTTCATATTTTGTTGTTACTGAAACTTTATTATAAAGAGAGATAAAATTAAATTTGAACTATTATACCATTTATATGTAAAAAGATCAATGTTCTAATGATATTGTAAAAATGTTGATTTAATAAAATAAGATACAAATTTTAACGTCTTTATTATTGAAATTGCAATAATAAAGACGTTTAAACTATATACAAAACACATTTCCTTGATTACGCAAGGTAACTTGACAAGTTTACAAAATAAGAACAGTTTAAAAAGATTATTTGTGGAGTAATATAAATACAACAAACACAAATAAATAAAAAAACATATGTTTCACCCTTGGATGATAAAATATAGCTCAAGCGTCTCATACATCTTGAATAAGGACATCGATATCACATAATAATCAACAACAAAAAATCGTTAACGAAACTAGCATTTAAACTCAACTTTCATAAAGCACTGATATTCATCTAACAAAATAATATCATTGCTTCATAATTAAATACAAAATATCAAAGACTGGACAACAATAATAGAAAACGCTACCTTTAAGCCATTTAACTCATCTTAACTTTATAAAAAAAACCACCCTAGTTTTATCTATAAATACAAAAAATAAACGTGTAATGTGTTTTAGACTAATAAACAAATAAAAAGAAAACTTAATAGAAACAGATGACATACTTTTATACGCATTCAGTGACAAATTATCAACATATGATTATTAATTAAAGATGGCAAAAATACACATTAGATAATAACAATTTATAATGTAAATCATAGCTAACGATTTAAAAAAAAAACAATATCAATTGTTAAATGTAGCTAACAATAAAAATTACCACAAGATGACAACAAATATCAAACAATCAATAAGCTAAATCCGTACTCTTTAATGTAAAATTCAGCTTACAATGAAAATTATAATGCGTACTTATATGCGAAACTGATAATAAAAGAAAACAATATGATGAAGTACTAGAATGTGTCTTTATGGAAAAAAGTATGCACCTAAATATTTTTATTCCGTCCACTCTTCTCATAAATACGTGTTTTACAGTATTTTACTAAGTGATAGTCAAAATCTCCAAAATTTAAATATTGATCAGGACATTGTAACAGAGACTTTTTATGAATTTCTGATATATTGGATAGGAATCGTTTGTAATCCTCTTTAAATATTGAGCTCCTTTTATTGTTTGTGTTTTAAGCATACTACTTACTTTTATTAATTCACCCCCACCTTACACCTCGGGATAATAATTTGAACATCAAATGGTTTTAGAGAAGAATTTTGAAAAATAAAAACAAATGTATTATAATTCAAAATGGTTCCCCTCTTAAGAGGTCGTACCTTTCAGTTGAACAAGCTTGAATCCCCTTTACTTAATGGTTTGTCCCAAGTTTGTCCTATATCTTTGTCAAGCAATTATAATGTTTCAAATTCAACAAATCAACTCTGCTTCACCGCTTGTTTAATTCAACCACAGATATCAGATTAGGTAGATCCAGGAAAACAATGCTTGAAATGATAACAACTAATATCCCTATTCCCAACACGAACCCAATTCCCTTGGCGGATGGTCGCGGATCAGATGCACATATCTTTAGAAGCCTAGCTTTAGCAGTCATGTTTTTCTGTATAGACAGCATGGATCGCAGTTCTTTGATTCGTTGTTTTAGTTTCTCTGTTTCGTTAGATTTAATCGGTGCCGATCCAATAGCTGAACAAGGGCACTTACATTCTAAAATGATAAACACAGGTCCAATACATTCGATGCGATTTAAAAATAAGTATAAAATATGGTATTGAAACATCTTTGTAATTTAGATTTAGCGTAATTACCGAATAAAGTTTAATGATATAAGTGTTATCTGGTATTGCTTACCTTCACAAACAGGTGGAGTTCCAGTCCATGTTTCATTCTCAATACATGTACGTATCAGATCCCCACTTATGTGTCTGTGACGTCTCTGGTCCAAACAGGAGAGACTGACTACACCACCCAGTGACTTGTCTAGGCTGATTATATTGGTGTTCGGAACATTAAGTCTTGGACACTCAATAGCTAGTTGCAAAAAACAATGATTAAAAAAAAAACATTTCAAATATGCATTTGCAAATCCCATTGAGGAGTTACACACCTTCACACAGAGGCTCTGTTCCACTCCAACTGCCATTTCCGACACAATTCCGTCGGAGATCTCCACTTACGTGTCTGTATCCAGCAGTGCATGCGTATAATACATGTCCTCCATAAGATGTATCATTGTGCAACATGTCTGTGTTCATTATAAAAGGATCCGGACAAACAATTTCTGAGAACGGTGAAACATTTAAAAAAAACAATCAGCTGAGATTATATAAAAATCTTGAAATTGTGCAGTTATATTTTGCTTGATTTTATTATTGATGCACAGTATATACCTCTACATATGAAAGGAAGTTCTCTACTCCATGTCCCATTGTGATCAGGTTTACACATCATTTTCACGGTCGGCTCCAATGCTTTATAGCCAGGTTTGCAAGTTAATGCAATTTCATCACCATATGCAAATTTCAGGACAGAACTGTTGTACATGTCATATTGGAGTGAAGAATTTATGTGTGTTGTCGACGTATTTATCTCAAGTAAACAGATTGGCACTACAGATTAAAACAATAACACATTTTGTGGGAAATGAAAAAGACAACTAATAATGCTCAGAAATTAATGCACAGAGAGAAAAGTTCTGGGTTTGTTGCATGTTTTAATTTATTACGACTGACTATGTTATTTTAAAAATCAAGTGATCTTGTTATCTTAAAGATATGAAAAAAGTTTTTCTATAGAATTACAAATTATCATTAACTCCGCTTATATATAAAGTTTACCTATATCAACATATAATGTTATGCGACTGAAAAGGTATTATTGCCAATTAAGTTAAACATGTCCGAATACAAACAACAAACGATATCAGTTTCTATTTCCCATTTCTAAAATTAGTTAAGATATCTCTCTTCCTGTTCAGCTTACACTAGCTGATCGATGAAAAACAAACAATGTAAAACTTTGATATATTAATATAAACATTACCCATCATATCCATAACTGTTAAGACAACATCCACGTTATTAGTCATTTGTTCCTTGAAGTTCCATCCCCAAATTTTTCCTAACATGAAAGCAGCTGCTGACTGTTGACTTCTTGTGTGAGGATGAGGAACCCAGATCGCTACCATAGAGTCGTTGTAACCGTACACGAGTCCCCCGTATGGTGGAGCTTCATTCATCACAGACCCCACGCCATTAAACCGGAAACCCTCGTTTGCGCCTCCCAGCACGTGCAGCTTTAAGAAATAATGATACAATATGAATTTTGCACGTGTAAACTATTAATAATAGTTAGGTAAGTCTCCAGAGTACGTCGGGCCAAATTCCGATGATCTTGCTAAAGCCAAATGGTCTGCAAATGTTTCTGATAGACCAATCCACATATAATTGGGGATGACCCGTATCTTTCTCACAGTAATATGTGCTTTAAATTAGTATATGACGATCAAATGTAGGATGCATATAAAGAACTTGGGATAGAGGCTGATTATAACATCACCATAAGCTGACGTTTTCCTCTTTACTCTTCACTTTAATTTCAATGTATTTCATTGCGTAGTTTATCGTGTCGCATACGGACGACTTATATGTACATGTATAACGGAAACAATAATTGTGCATTTATGAGTCTATAAAGGACCATCGGACTACACGTATACCATCAGAGTTATCGTGTCATACCATGCATCGGGGTTTGGACAAGATCATCGGACTTAATAGTTATGTCGCACTTTGGAGTCTTACAGTTCGAACGATATGGATTAGCGGTTTTCGATTACACTGATAGTTAACCTGAATCATTTAAAAATAGAATGTTCATTTTAAAATAGAACACTGTAAACATGATATAAAATGGATTAAGGAAATTCTCGCATTTAGTAATTACAGCGGTATAGCAGTTGTCTTGAACCACCACGTTTTGATAAAAAAGAAAACAAATCAGAAAAGAAAATATATGTATTATCATTGCCCAAATCATATTATGTGTATTTCAAATACGCAGTTTATAAGTATTGACATATACCATTTTTGACACAAAATTTGTTTTTTAAAACAATAGTATGCTTTCTTTAGTGATTTATGCAGGTTATGAAGATGACGACTTTGCCAAAAAAAAACTACATAACCCACGCGGGTTATGTAAATATTTTCCGCAATGATCGCTTCTTTCATAACCCGCATGCATCTTAAAAGAAAATATTTTTTGTTCATATTTACATCTTTTTTTGACTAATGAAAAAATTGATCGTAAAAAGTAAGAAAAATTGACTAAATAATTGTTAATGTACATCAGTACGTTAGATAAAAGAAGCACCAAAATCGTCTTCTATGGGAATTTGAGTCATACATCATCATGATTTTTTCGTGCAGTCCGTGATTCTACTTAGGTTGTTGAAAGTTTTGATCAATCGACAAACGGGGCATGTATATTTGAGTCCTGGTGTTTTCTACAAAGCTATGGATTAACAATCAATTTCCGTAAGAAATAGTGAGAATCATACTTGGTGGATGTAAATAAAATCAAATGAAAAATGACAATAACAAACTGTCAACCAACTCAAAAATTCATAAAACGAAATACAAATTCAAAGCAGAGCAACATGGACCTCTAAAAAGTTAGGGGTAGGATCAGGTGCCTAGGAGGAGCGAGCATCTCCTGCTGACCGGTCACACCCGCCATGTGATCTATGTCTAAGTAAAATAAAATAAAAAAAAAAATCCGTAGACATTTAGGTGATTTATTATGGTCTAACAATTAGAATGAAAAACGTCATTCAGCATGCGACCCAGTGGAAGATTGTATTTGCTGACAAGGTCGTTGTATCGACCATAGAACCTACGAAAAAATGACTTTATCAACTTGTTTGTCAGTAGCTTGTCTCGCCTTATAAACTGTTTATACGAAGAGCATGCCCTTGCGTATCGAATTAACTGAGAGACAAAAACACCATATGCAGGTGATAAAGGTATATTGCTACAGAAAAGTTGAAAGTTGACTATAGAAAAATTGAAGTCATCATGTTTATCAAAGTTTTGTTGTTAAAAATGTAATGTATTTTTTACCACAAAAATGATAGAGCCATTTTGGTGAAAAGAGTTTTTTAAAAAATGTTATTTTTATTTTTCCATGAACTAATTTATACTCCCTCACTCAACCGAAATACATTTAACTATTAAACTGTCGTACAATGTATAACATATCATTAAGCGGCGTTGTATCATTAACGGTTGTTACAAAGTATTTAGTAATATACAAATATAATATAATAAATCTCTAACAATAGTCTTATATACAGTATTAGAGGTACATATGTATAGCGCACTTATTATACGATTTAGCCCAAAATATACCGCTTTTGCAAACAGCAGACATTTTCAATATTATACAATATGTACTTAAAGTAGATTCAAAGGAACGCAAATTACACAATTACCATGTTAACGAGTCTTAATTGTCTTACACGACATCATTAAAATCTTCATTTTTTGTTAGGGATATATAGGAAAATAGTTAGTATGCAATAAAAAGTTGGATATTTGAATATTTGAACCACTTTAAACCAAAGAAATCCGACTAAAAGTATGTTCAACAGGTATTGAAGTACACGTTTACATTAAATTAAATTTGGTTTAACGTGGTCTTTGTAGTCAAAATTAGACAAATATTTCAATGAGTGATTTTTTAACACTCATTGTATATAGCCATATATATTAAAAAGACATCCTATGAAAGTGTTATATGAGTGGGTTATTGGTAATGTGTAGGTCTTCTTGATTTTGCGGTCGCTGGATCGATTCCACCCAATAGTAAATGTTATTTTTTCTTTTCACTTAAAGCAGAATAAAAATTACATGTATCTAATCTGCTTGATTTTTCTTACTTAAAGCACACCTAATATAAACATACTTTTTCACTAATAATACATGCATAAATGAACTCTATTTACTTTTTTATTCATTGAATTTTGCTGGAAGTTATCAAAAATCAGAATATCAATTGTTTTTATACACAGAGTTCTACATGCTTATATTCATTTCTCGATGCAGGTTTCCTGAAGTTTAAAAAAATCAGTGGTTACAGACCTTATTATAAAATCAGTACCTGGGTTTCGAAAATCATATTGCGGCAGGTACCTGTATCTATTTTTAGTAAAAGGTACTTTCTGTTCACACACGGGTGTAGGCGAAATAATTGGGAAAAGGCGCTATATCTCTTTCTGTTTAAACGTTAAGAATAAAATATATGCAAGGGAATGGTACCTCTAAATTTAATCTTAAAAGCAGTTTACATACCAATAATTGTAATTGATCAAGCATTTTAACGTTTTCATGAGACAATCATCAATTAGTTCACAGCCAACAACATTTGTTGGTAGATGTTCTGCTAAATTGGCTTACCCCACTGTTAACGGTAATTTTTCGTCCCACCTGAACATTGATTATATATGTGTGTGTGTGTGTGTGTGTGTGTGTGTGTGTGTGTGTGTGTGTGTGTGTGTGTGTGTGTGTGTGTGTGTGTGTGTGTGTGTGTGTGTGTGTGTGTGTGTGTGTGTGTGTGTGTGTGTGTGTGTGGGTGTGTGTGTGTGTGTACAACTTAATGTATTATATATTACCTGAACATTGATTATATTGCCTGAAGCTAAGTTTTCAGTGATCGTGTATTTTGCGGTTTCAACTTCTTGCAAACTCTTCCTTCTTACAATTTCATTTTCCTTGAATCCCCTCAGATCCCAAGCAGTGACTGTAACTGATCCTTCCTGAATACTGAGCTTATAATTCTTTTCTCCCCATCCGTCGGCAATAGACATCAATGATAATCCTAAAATATTAAAAGAAAGACTTCTATCATGTCAAAACTGATAACACAGCCGGAAATTAAAATATAACATACCTTAAGAATGCAAGGAACTTCATCTAAATATTTGTTACTCCAAACCACTAAACCCATTAAAATTTAAAACAAATGCACGCCTGCTACGCAGGTATAGCATTGTATGACACTCTTTTAAAAATGTTTATGTATTCACTCAATTAGCCAATTCATTCAATTATTATTAACATGATTTTTACCTTTTTAGACACAAAAAGTACGATGAATTTCTAACTATGTAAATCTTTTCTATCCGCCAGTCAGTTACTACAACTCAATATTAAAAAGCCGAAAACATTATTTTTCTACATTTCCTTTGTTAATAATTATTACTTTTAATTATTACTTTTATTGACCAGAGGTGATTTTTCGACGGAGAATAATAGCCCCTGATCATTCTACTACGTAGAAAAATGACCCTTTTGTCTGAAGAATTGTCATTTTCATAACAATGAGCACTCTCTAAGTGAAGAAAAGGGACCACTGTAGAATAGTGACCCCCTTATAAAATTAAGTTTTTCAGTATCATTTCGTGATCTGGGATATTTTTTCTCACTCAGAAAATCATCAGGCACATTATCATCGGAAGGGAGGGGCTGTCCCGCCCTCTTACTCTTTTTCTGATCGCAAATATTTTTCTTTTTACATACAGAAAATTATAATGGAGCTGCAACCCTCCCCACTTTGTTGGGACCATGGAAGTAAAGATCAGTAAATCAAAAGTAAAATCGACGAAGTAATGGTTGGTTTAATTACTCCCCTCTTACACGGATAAGGAATTTAATGTTTGCGAACTTGCTTTCTTTTTTTCTTTCTTTTTTATTTGCTTGTCAATAATTTTTGGATGGGTCTCTCCCCCCCCCCCCCCCCACCTTTCAAAAATTTGCTACGTGATAGAAAATGTCAAGTCATTTGAGATAATTCAAATTTGCCTATAATTGCCCATTGTTGATAAGCTTGCTTATATTATCAAAATGTTTATATCATTGTTAATCAATTTTGGCACATCATGTTAATGACAAATTCCGATATTTTACATACACGTTTTACATCTCTATCTCAGCTCTTTCTCCATGAACTATGTTTTCAAAAACTTACTCATAGTAAGAACTAACACTTTAAGATATATGTTAATACATGTATTACTATAAAACAATATTTACACCCAATAAGATGTTTATATAAGTTCAAGTATCGCCTCAATTTACATACTAAGGCAAAATGGGAATACCAAAATTTAGCCGATATGGGAAGAAACCAAACTTTCGCAAAAAATAATTTTGTGTAAATTTGTATCATATGATAATTTCTTAATTGATCTAGATTTCATTAAATCAAAGGTCCGTTAAATTTACATCAGGGATCAAATTTCTACACATTTTATTTTAAAAACAAATTGTACTATTTTCTCATAAAATTATTGCTTATAACAATTTTTTGAATATGAAATAAACGAAATTTTATAATAAAACATGCTCAGTCCTGATGAAATCGTTATCACAACAACAAAGCTAAAGACACTCAATCGAACCCTATAGAATATATATAACATATCAAAATGAATACATAAATAAATACATTATAATATTTTTCTTAAAATTATTTATGAAAAAGAAAATCAAGAATTGTAGATATTTTCAAAACCGTAAGATAAAATCTACTAATAAATTGTCATTGACATTAAATAATTGCTATTCAATAATATTTTAACAAGAAGTCGAAAAGAAATTGTGAACTTTAAAATTGAAAATCTTTTAATTCGAACCGATCCGATTGTAATTAAATTGACACTCCCGCCCACCCCCCCCCCCCCCCTGAAAAATATTTAGTTGGAATACATCACAATTTTGGATGAATTTTAGGTTGTCTAGCTAAAAAATGGTTTGTTCATTAATTGACTTTATAATGCATATTTTTATATATGCAATTTTTCAGAGTAATCCGCAGTATTTTTGTTAAATATTTTAACTTTTACAGTAATTGTAATCGGGATTGGTATTTTTACAATTGTGATTGGTTCAATTTTCTTAATGTGCAATTTTTGTAATATTTTGCATTTTCGTTTCAATTTCTGTGTAAAATATCATTGTTTGATAAGAGATTTTTGTGACTACATGTGTATATGTTACTCTTAAGATTTGTCCATAGATTTAAACGAATAACGATTTTTATTAACTGATTCTGTTTCGTATTATTCTTATTTTTCTTCTAGACGTTTTTTAAAACTCAAACATCTCGCTTGTTTGTTGTCCTATTATTTTCAGGGTACATTGGAAATTACAAATTCTCAATATCAACTGAAAATCATTGAAATCATCACTTCCAGTGCCGAGTGATTTCCCTTTTTCAAAAAAATATAGGCATTCCTGTGCACGCAAAGGCTCAGAAACCATCCGTGGCATGTTTTCAAAGTCATAAATCTTGAAAATAGATACTTTGAACGTTATCCTCCGACTTTTGTTTTTACTATTTTTCTTATTTCAAGTTTCAATAAATTAATTGAAATTATATGTCTCAAAAATGCTGATTTTTGGTCGTATTTTTGTCTCGTAACTTTTTAGTTTAAAATTCTTTCTGAACACATACAGAACAAAAAATGTGCAAAATATCAAGGCCTTTCACTTGACACTATTGAAAAAGGGCTGACCCTTTTAATAAGGGGCCTAGAGCCCTTAAAATCTTCGCTTTATAACTCAAAAATGTTTAATATTTTGATATTGCTATCGCAGGAAAAATTGTTTATTATGATGTTATTAATGTCGTTACAATATTATTTTGTATCGGTATTGCGTAATATGAGTGCAAAAAGCTTGTTTTGTTAACATGTACCTGTTTTCATTTGCAAATAAATAGTCTTTGTGCGCACAACTGACATAAATTAACAACTGAAAGTGTACCAGCTTGTACGGAATGCTTTAATTCATTAGCTGACCCTTTAAATAAGGGGCCTAGAGCCCTTAAAAGTCTTTGCTTTATAAATCAAAAATGTTTAGTATTTTGATATAGCTGTCGCTGGAAAAGTTATTTATTATGATGTTATTAATGTCCTGTATCGGTATTGTATTGAGTAATATGAGTGTGAAAAGCTTGTCTTGTTAACATGTACCTCGTTTTCATTTTGCAAGTAAATAAATAGTCTTTGTGCGCACAACTGACATAAATTAACAACTGAAAGTGTACCAGCTTATACGGAATGATTTTTTTCTTTTCTAGCGAAATACATAAACTGGATTTTAAAAAATATTTTCTATGAAATATATTTTAGTCTTTTTACTGCAACCATTTCAAATCTACCTGGATTCTTAGTTGTGTGTGTCATTACGTAACGCATCCCTCGCCCGCGGCCGGACTACCTAGCGGTCAGCGGTTATCTAATACACAAGATCTGCATCTTACTTGTATGGGTTTGTTTAGCCGTAAACACACTGAATTGTTTTAATTTTGATTTCATATAAAAGTTTAGTCATCGTTAAATTGATTAAACCGATAGAGTGTTTAAGAAATATAAATTTAAAGTAATAAAATCCACAAACTGAAACATCGTCAGACATATATAAATTGTGGGTATCTAAGTCTAAAAAAATAATACCTATGTAATGCATTTTAATCATTATACTACAAGCATTTCAAATCTACATGTAAGTTGGTTCTTAGTTGTGTGTGTCATTACGCAACTCACTTCTTGCCCGCGGCCGAGGAGATCGGTCGCGGCTGGACTACCTAGCGGTCAGCGGAAGACTCGCGACTTACATACATGGTTTTATTTAATTGCAAACACAAAGAATTGTTTGAATGTCGATTACATATAAAAGTTTATTTATCATTAAATTGATTTAAAACGATAGAGTGTAAATTAAAAATTAGTAAAAGCATTATTAATCCCATGTTAAGCATAGTCAGACATATCTATCAGTGGTGGGTTTGTAAGTCTGAAATGTTTCAAAAACTGTAGAAATAATGTTTGAGATTAACAACAAAAAAGATAAACTTGTTAATGATGAAATCTGTTTTAGTTTCAACTCTTTAAATAAAAGGTGTTCTTTGAGATATTGTCGATATCATGAACTATTTATATTGTTTAAAATAAAACATTTGATAAAACTGCAAACATCTTAAACCCAACACGGCCACTGTGATTTGTGTAACTATACCTTTACATAATCCATTCCTTGTAAATCCCGCGCGAGTGGACAAGCGATCTGCGGTAGTCTAATACACACGTCAGGCTTCGTGTGCTTCTACCCTATCACATGTGCATGTTTTCTGATTAAATACAATACAACGCCGAAATTTTGGCCGGTTCATGTAAAATCGACAAGCGTTTCAACTTAAAGATTACAAACAAGTTACTGTACAAACTTGCTGCAAATAGAGTTACGGGAAAATTATTAAGTATTATTAAGCATATTTATTGTGAGTTAAAATCATGTGTCAGATATAAGTCTGAACTGTCAAATTACTTTTCCTCTACAACTGGACTTATGCAAGGAGAGGCTTTGTCGCCTTTTTTTCCCACTATATATTAATGATTTTGAAATGGATTTTATACGAAGTTGTTGTGAACCTGTTAACTTGAGAGACCTTTCACTTTTTCTTTTAATGTATGCTGATGACACTGTGTTAAAAGGTAATTCACGAGAGGGTCTAAATGGTATGTTGAATCCATTGTATCAATTTAGTAATGATTGGAATATTGGTGTGAACACTGATAAAACAAAAGTAGTTGTTTTTGACACGCAGGCAGAATGTGTAAAAATGATGTCTGGACTTATGACCAAAAGCATGTTGAGGTTGTTAATTGTTTCAATTATTTAGGAATCAATCTGAATTTTAATGGGAATTTTAATGTTACACAGAAAACGATTGCAATGCAGGGTAGGAAATGTATGTTTGGTATTTTGAAAGTATGTAATGGAACCTATTTAAATATTGAGAATAAATTAAGCATTTTTGACACATATGTATCTAGTGTTCTTAGCTATGGCTCCAAGATATGGGGTTTTCATCCTGGTGACGAAATAGAACGAGTTCACACAAACTTTTGTAAAAGAGTTTTGAAAGTCAAAAAATGCACGTGAAAATTCATGGTTTATTCAGAGCTAGGTTGTCTACCTATGAGTATTATACGTAAATTGTGCATCATTAAGTATTGGATGAAATTGATTCAAACAGAAAATTGTATATTACGCAATATATATGAAGAAAGGGTCTCACAGTTGATACCAAATACATGGTGTTTTAATGTCAGAGAATTGTTAGTATCTCTGGGTATGCATGAAGTGTGGCTTTTACAGAATGTGGCTAACTCTAACGTTTTCTTAAAAACTGTAAAGTAGAGGTTGTCTTATTCTTTTATTAAACAGGAAAGAGACGCATTTTTTGAGTCATCCTCTAAATGTTTATTGTACAAGTATCTGCCTGACACTTTTTCCTTACAATTCTATCTGCGTAAAAATATTCCGGAAAATCTTGTTGTCCTTTTAACAAAATATAGACTGTCATCGCATATGCTTTTGGTAGAACAGGTCGTTATAATGGAACTGCCAGATCGGGGCGTATATGCAAATATTGTAATTTAGGTGAAATCGAGGATGAATTCCATTTTGTACTTATCTGTCCTTTTTATAAATGTCTTCGTGTATTGTATTTAAAGAAATATTACTGGACTCGTCCTTCGATGTTTAAGTTAGTTCAACTCTTTTCTATTCATAATCGCAAACAATTATGTCATCTCGCAATGCAATTTTTAGAATATTGTATAACGTTAATATTGACTTAGAGAGAGTGCAGTGGAATATGTTTATGTATATATGTTGTTTTCCATTGCTTATAATTCATGTGAATTTCGGCAAATAAACAATACAATACATGCAACTTAAAGATTAAAATATTTACCCTTAATTACCTCCGTTAATTACTGCTGAGATTTTAATGCATTCACAGGTCAGACTTCAACACTTTTTAGACGACATTCACACTCTGCCAGATCAATATGTCTTATGAATGAATATTTGGCGAACATAAATTAGTGTATTAGTGTATAAAATGTTACAAGTATTCTTATAAGTTGTACAAAAATGAGAGAGAGAGAGAGAGAGAGAGAGAGAGAGAGAGAGAGAGAGAGAGAGAAATAGAATTTGATAGCATTAATTGAACAGGATCAAACATGGAGAAGTTTTTTAATTACATTCCAAGCGTTTATTGTAAGGCAATTTAAAACCAAAGTTCCGTGTTGTAATGTTACATGTATACGAGAGGGGCTCGTACGATGAAAAAAAAACTCGCTTACCGATGTCTGGAATTGAAGGATTCAGTGATTATTTTAAAAGCACATAAATGTTTAAAAAGATTGTTTAGATTCAGGCCGTAAAAGAGAAACGGTAACATGGTCGCTTTTGTAGTTGTTCTGTATGGTCGTTCTATTTATTGTACAAGCAAACTCATTGCTATTACTGTTTATATCTTTCATTTCAATGGGAACGTGTGAATATTAAACAAGTTTTGTTGATATTGGAAGAGTAAAAGATATGTTAAAAAACAATTGTTTAGATTCGGGCAGTAGAAGATAGAGTAGCTGTCATATGAATGAAAATGCTATACAAATCTGTAGTTTGCGGAGATTTTCATTCGGGCAAACTTTACAAATCGAACTTGTGCGTATGTAGTGCACGCCCACTCGAATGGTTGATATTTTTTTCACCAAATTACTTTGATGTGTGTGTATGTTGTCTGATCAGCGCTTTTACTTCTTCCGCAAAATGAGCGAACGCGGAAATCGCGTAATAAAAGTAAAACACGGGATCAACTACATGCTTCCAATTTTTAAAACGTTTAAAACTTTAAACTAAACAAAATCACATAGTCATGGAATCCTGTGATCCTTCAGGACAGGGCATAGTAAAGACGCCGTCATTCGCGCGGTTCCAGAATTTTTCCCGGACGCTTAATAGGTGGGGAGGGGTCCGTGGGATAATGTTTGCCAGTGTGTGCCCAAAGCCTAAATGGACATGTATGATTAGTCAATTTTCTAGGTCAATTTAAGAAGTTGTTTGAATTTTTCTAGTTACCAACCCATCCGCCCCTTCTAGATCCGTGCATGGACGTCAACCAGTAACAAACATCGCCGAAAATTCGAAAATTAATTGAAATATTTCCAGGATCAGTGTAGAAGCTACATTTACATAGATAAATTGTGACAACATATTTTCAAAACAGATTATTACTTGCATTTGATACTTTCTTAAAACACAAATGCAGCATTATACATTATGTATAAGATAACAACGCAAAAATACGTTTATCCAAATCGTTTGTAACTCGGTTACTTGTGGACAGAACACTTGGTTATTTCCCCTTCTTACATGGCAATGGGTACAAATAATAATTTACATGATCATAATATCTATTCATATGCATGTATAGTTAGGGTCGACGCCCCTCTCTGATGACGCCGTATAATGATCAGAATGTCCACCTGTTCGTGGCTGTCCGTCCGAATTACTTTTTCTAAGTAAAATTTCTCTGTAATTGAGTCTGCCTACATCAAACTTACTCGCATGTAATTCTAATAATTCCACCACAGAGTGTCTTTGGATAAAGAGTGTTGTAGTGACATTAAACCAAGTTTCTAGGTAAAAGGTGAAGGTCAGGTGTCTAAACCATATATTCTTCGAAGTTGGCCGAATCTTGCTCCCACATTTATGTAACTTACTTACATGTATCTCTAATACTTCAGATACAGAAAGCCAAAGCTAAAGGGTGTCCAGTGACCTTTAATAAAGTTTCTGGGTCAACTGTCAGGGTCACATTAGACCTGTGTGAAAAATCCTTGTCTAACCATAATTATATTTTTTTCCGATGATTCTGTCTGGCTCATATATTACTATAAAAAGTGCTTGTAAGTAAAAAATGTACAGTGACCTTGAATCAAGATACATGTACATGGTTTTTTTTTTAATCACATGGTCACATCACAGACCACTGTGTAAAGTTTCAATAAATTCTTAGTCAAAATTTAAGAATAAAAACAAAGTTGCATGCAAAGCTTTTCATTCTTATGTCCATAATTTAAGCGGCTGGCTCCTTTGAGAGGACACCATTTAAATGATGTCAGGTACATTGCAGTATAACTCAAATTGTTTTTGCGAAAAGGGCCTAAAATGTCTAGGTAGAGAGTCAATGTCATAGCATACAACTTAATACACTGTAGTCTGGACCGTGTGTTCTCTCTCGTGGCAAAAATCTAGACCATGCTTCACACAAACAGTGCTTGTCGTTTACGTGATCTTAAACTTAGTTTATAATTTAAAGGTCAAGATCACAGTAGACATGTTTATTCTACGTTGTCTCTTTCTTGTGTCAAAACCGGTTTTAGTTTCACCAGAAGAAGTAAGAGACGTGCTGTGACCTTGAACTATTTTTTTTTCAGTAAATAGTTACGTAAAGTGCTTTTCAATATCTTGCTATTTAGAAGTTCAAGATCCCAATGAAATTGTGAAATACAAATAACAGATAAATCATAATTTGGATCTAAAATATTTTGATCGGTCAATCTCTTTGCGGCAAAAAAAATGTATTATTATAAATATGGCATTTGCTGTTTAGCAGTTGTTGATAAATTCGATCTTGATACATGTATTTCGCACACATTTTTAACCATTAATACATTGTCAAATGTATTAAAAACAGACACTACGTGTTTTTCCGTGACCGAATTATTACTGGATTGGAATTGCTGTCCTCTTCAATAAGGGGCTGATGCATGATATCTATTTACTCATTTATAAGCAATAGTATATAACATTATGACTATAATCATATTGACAATCTTTTTCGACACGAAGCTGCAACGGAAGACATCCTCGTTGCTTTGCAACGAGCTCGGCTCTAGATTCTTATATATTTTTTTTATAAAAAGAAACATTTGAGCATCTTTGGCGTGTACTTATTGATAATTAAATAAAACATCAATTGAGACCAAATTTTAAACTCTAAAATACCATGTTCGCTGTGAAAACATTTTTTTCCGTTGCGCTTAAAAATACATAAAAAATCAAATGATATAAAGACGATATTGGTCTATGTTTTGTGACATTGAATTTCAAAAAAGTTTCTTAATCGATCCAGGAAATAAAATATTTGTCGAGTTGGAAACGGAAGACCTTATTCATAAAACTTATACATATAACTTATAATGTTCGCTTTGTATGAATACTCACAATTGTACAATGAACATGAAAAGTTATAATTCAGAGGCCCGTTTCACAAAAGTATCTTATGACTAAGATCTATCTTAAGACCAGAATTTGTCATGAGATCGCGTGTCTTACTTAATGTATATTTAACAATTACTAGTAATCGTTGTCAAGTGTATGCTAATTCGATAGATTCCTTCTAAAGCATTCGATGTAAAATATAATATATATCTTTGTTATAGATCAAATGTAAAAAAAAAATTATTTGACTCCCTTTCCATGGATCCATGGATGAATTCATTCAAAGCTTTGGAGATCTCATCCTTTGGTTCAAAAGTAAAGCAGGACTTCGCGTCATAATGTCACATTCATAATTTTTACGCACCGATTAGTGGACGAGTCAAAATTGGGATAATGAGAATACTCCAGGGCACACCGTGTGAATGCATGTAGCTTTATTTGAAAACAAAAACCTTTCCTATTACTTCCCTATGGTTGGTAATGACAAAAAAGCCTTTGATTTTGTGTCTTAATACATGTAAAACAATTTCAATTTATAAACTGCTTTATCTTCCGCTTTCAAGCAATTATTTGATACATGAACATTTCTAAAATATTTGAGATGATGAAATAATTTTATTTCAAGTGATATATATGTATTATGTGCACATGCACTAGATTGTTCAAGAAAAAAGATTGAAATTGCTTTGTAAAACTGCACGTTCCGTTTTTGAATTTATTTACAGCAGCGAAAATCAAAATTCATTTCTTATAAGATAGCCTAATTGATACATGACTCCGTTTAATAATTTTGTCTTTGGAAAGCTATTACTTGTCAAGATATTTAGTCATTATTTCCCCATTTTTATAACAACTTAGAAACCACTACAAAATATGAAATAAAGTAAAGTAGAAATGGCAGAGCAACGTCTTTAATTTTTGGACATTTTGCAATTTACACATATACAAAGGTACAATCAGCTTTATTTAATGATCTAAATTAAAGTGAAGGAATCATTTTCTTTATCGTTTTCTTTCTGTTATACATTTTTATTTGCATTTGAATATTTCAGACGTTTTCGATGTATATAAAAACTAAATACTAAGAACTTGAACTAAAAGATACCACAGAGTCTGCGTCATCTGTTTTATATTTGGATATTTTACAGGAAGTGGACATTTATGGTAACCTAACAACAAAACTATATGATAAACGTGATGACTTCAATTTTTCTATAGTCAACCTTCCTTACTTATATAGCAATTTACCTTCATCACCTGCATAGGGTGTTTTTTTCTCTCGGTAGATTCGATACGCAAGGGCATGCTCTTCGTATGAACAGTTTCTATGGCGAGGCAAGCTACTGACAAACTAGTTGATAAAACAGGACTATCAACAGTCTCGTTTGAAGGCATCTTTTCGTAAGTTCTATGGTCGATACAACGACCTTGTCAGCAAATACAATCTTCCACTGGGTCGCATGCTGACTGACATTTTTCATACTAATCATTATACCATAGATAATCACCTAATTGTCTACGGACTTTTCCATTTTTTTCCCGATTACGACAAAGACCACACGACGGGTGTGACCGGTCAGCAGAGGATGCTCACTCCTCTATGGCACCTGATCCTGTCTCTGAGGTTTTCTAGAGATCCGTGATTGCTCTGCTTTGGACTATTATTTAAATACCGAATTCACAGGATGAACCTCTGCCATTCAGTCAACTGAATGTTGGCTGAAAGGTCTGGAAAGGTGACTGAATGGCACAGCTATGCCATTCAGTCACCTTTCAGTTACCGATCAGTCACATTTCAGTTGACTGAATGGCAGAGATTCATCCTGTGATTGTCGACGGATTTTTCTCCGATTTTCCTGTTCATGATATTTTCCCACATTACGACAATTACCCCGATAATGACATTTTTACCGATATGACATGGGGCGCACGGCGGGTGTGACCGGTCGGCAGAGGATGCTTACTCCTCCATGGCACCTGATCCTACCTCTATTTTTTTTAAGAGGTCCGTATTTGCTCTGCTCCTGTTTTGTAATTTTCCTTTGGACTTTTGAATTTAAACACCAGTGTACGTTATCACCACATGTCATTGTAGGGGATAACATCTGACGATATTTTACAAATAATAGCAAATGTAATATAGGTGGGTTAAATGATTTTTGGCTCTCAGCTACCAACCAGAGACTTTAAATTTTTTGGTAAAAACAACAAAAGCAACACAAAAATACAGTTTAGGTGAAATGTCATCATGATTAGCTGTTTTTTTTTTTTTGGGGGGGGGGGGGGGTTATGTGCAAATATCAAAGTTCGGGTGAAAAGTTATACTTATTTCTTTTATTTTATGCATTTTAACATGATCTGGAAGAAAATAAAATGCGCACCGCAAAAAGTGGAAATATTGGGAACAATTTCAATTTTATTGAAATTTTACTCAACCAAAAGTACTATCAAAAAGTACTATTATTTTGTATACAAGAATGATTTTCAAAAGACTACGCATAGAAACAATAATCTTAAGCAACAAATAGTGAGAAAATAAGTTATAGATTTTTTTGGTAAAACGCCAGATTTTAGTTTTAAAAAATATAGAAATGAAAGAATGCCAAAAATAATATATCAGTGAACTTTTCAAATACCCTTCAATTTTCTTGTTACATGTATATTACAAGCCGACCAGAGTTGGACGTGGGACTCGTTTGTTCCAAAAAGTACACCACCAAAGTGCAGAATACCACTTGTGGTTGAGCCTAATGAAGATAAACCTGTAAATATAAAGAGCACGTATGATGGGATAATCATGGCAGGTCATAAACATGATAATCTTAAGTATAAAACACTTTTTGTCAAAAAGGCCTACATCATATTGACCAACGTGGCATTTTTATTTCTGCCATTATTAAAGAAGGACCTTTGACATCACATTACAAGGTCATTTAATCTGAACAGCATTTTTAGAAATGCATGTGTTTTAGTATTCGCAGTATGAAACAGAATAATATAAAGAGGATTCAGATTTTAAAATGATATACAACAAAGCATTATCGATAACACATTAAGCTTAATCAACCTACAATTGTTTTCAAAAGTATTTTTCATGAAATATGACCTTGTCCTTGAAAAAGACGTCCTTTGTGTCGAATCTGTACAAGAATTAGGTCAGGATATCTGTTAAGTGTATGGTTAAGTGTTGCATTCAAACAGCCACCTGTAAGAGGAAAATAATATAATAACTGTAATGTTAACTAGGTCCTTGTGTTTTTTAAGGTCCCGCTTTCAACGGAAGACCTTATACTGATTCGGTTCCATTTATTCTTATTTTTCTTCTAGACGTTTTTTAAAACTCAAATATCTCGCTTGTTTGTTGTCCTATTATGTTCAAATTTGAAGGATGCGTTGGAAATTGCAATTATCAACATCAACTGAAAATCATTGAAATCATCACTTCCGGTGCCGAGTAATTTCCCTTTTTCAAAACAATATAGGCATTCCTGTGCACGCAAAGGCTCTGAAACTGTCAATGGCATGTTTCAAAGTCATAAATCTTGAAAATAGATACCTTGAACGTTGTCCTCAGACTTTTGTTTTTACGATTTTTCTAATTTCAAGTCTCAAAAAATTAATTTAAATTTTATGTTTCAAAATATTCTGATTTTTGGTCGTGTTTTTGTCTCGTAACTATTTTGTTTAAAGTTTTTTCTGAACACATACAGAGCAAAAAATGTGCAAAATATCAAGGCCTTTCACTTGACACTATTGAAAAAGGGCTGGCCCTTTAAATAAGAGGCCTAGAGCCCTTAAAAGTCTTCGCTTTATAACTCAAAAATGTTTAGTATTTTGATATTGCTGTCGCAGGAAAAGTTGTTTATTATGATGTTATTAGTGTCGTTACAAAATTATTTTGCGTAATATGAGTGTAAAAAGCTTGTCTTGTTAACATGTACCTGTTTTCATTTTGCAAGTAAACAAATAGTCTTTGTGCGCACAACTGACATAAATTAACAACTGAAAGTGTACCAGCTTGTACGGAATGCTTTAATTCATTAGAGAATTTTTTTTAAAGCATACATGTTTTTCTTGGTTTTATTTTTGTTCATTTCTATTTAGGTCTTCTAGCGGAGAATCCTTAAGAAAAACGAGAATGAGGAAATATAAACAATCTTCTTCTTTTCTAGCAAAATACATAAACACGATTTAAAAAAACTAACTTTTATGAAAAATACTTTAGTTATTTTACTCCAAGCATTTCAAATCTACCTGGATTCTTAGTTGTGTGTGTCATTACGTAACGCATCCCTCGCCCGCGGCCGAGGAAATCGGTCGCAGCCGGACTACCTAGCGGTTAGCGGTTATCTAATACACAAGATTTGCATCTTACTTGTATGGGTATGTTTAGCCGTAAACACAAAGAATTCTTACTTGTATGGGTTTGTTTAGCCGTAAACACAAAGACTTGTTTTAATTTTGATTTCATATAAAAGTTTAGTCATTCTTAAATTGATTAAACCGATAGCGTGTTTAAGAAATATAAATTTAGAGCAATGTAATCCCCAATCTAAAACATCGTCAGACTTTTAGAAATTGTGGGTATCTAAATTTTGAAAAATAATACCTATGTAATGCATTTCAATCATTATACTGCAAGCATTTCAAATTTACATGTACCTGGGTTCTTAGTTGTGTGTGTCATTAAGTAACTCACCCCTTGCCCGCGGCGGAGTAAATTGGTCGCAGCTGGACTACCTAGCGGTCAGCGGTGATCTAATACACAAGAACTCGCGTCTTACATTCATGCTTTTATTTAACCGCAAACACAAAGAATTGTTTGAAGGTCGATTACATATAAAAATTTATTCATCTTTAAATTGATTTAAACGATAAGGTGTAAATTAATAAATAGTAAAAGCATTATTATTCTCATCTAAATCATAGTCAGACATAGATCAGTGGAGGGTTTGTAAGTCTAAAATGCTCTAAAAATTGTAGAAATAATGTTTGAGAAAAAGAAAAGATAAACCTGTTAATGATGGAATCTGTTTAAGCTTCAACTTTTAAATAAAAGGTGTTTTTTGAGATCTTGTCGATGTCATGAAATAGTTATATTGTTTAAAATAAAACATTTGATAAAACTGCAAACATTTTAAACCCAACACAGCCACTGGGATGTGTGTATTATAATACATTTACATAATCCATCCCTTGTAAATCCCGCGCGAGTGGAGAAGATATCTGCGATAGTCTAATACACACGTCGGGCTTCGTGTGCTTCATGTGCTTCTATCCTATCACACATATGCATGTTTATTGATTAAATACAACGCCGAAATTTTGACCGGTTCATGTAAAATCGACTAGCGTTTCAACTTAAAGATTAATATATCTACCCATGATTATCTCCGTTAATTACTGATGAAACTTTAATGCATTCACAGGACCGACTGAAACACTTTTTAGACTACATTCACACCTTGACAGATCAACCTGTCTTATGAATGAATATTTGGCGGACACAAATTAGTGTATAAGTGTATAAAGTGTTATAAGTATTCTTATAACTTGTACAAAAATGAGAGAGAGAGAGAGAGAGAGAGAGAGAGAGAGAGAGAGAGAGAGAGAGAGAGAGAGAGAGAGAGAGAGAGAGGAGAGCAAAATAGAATTTGAATGCATTAATTGAACAGGATCCAAAATGGGGATTTTTTTTTTTAAATATACATTTCAAGCGTTTATTGAAACGCAGTTTCAAACCAAAGTTCCCTGTTGAAATGTTACATGTATACGAGGGGGGCTCGTACGATAAAAAAAAAAACCCTCGTTAATTGATGTCCGGTATTGAAGGATTCAGTGATTATTTTAGGTATATATACACGTGAAATTTTAAAACAATTATGTTTAGATTCAGGCCGAAAATGAGAAACGGTAACATGATCGCTTTTGTAGTTTTTCTGCATGGTCGTTCGATTCATTGTAGAAGAAAACTCTTTGCTCTTACTGTTTATATCTTTCATTTTCATGGCAACGTGTGAATTTTTAAACAAGTTTTGTTGATATTCGAAGAGTAAAAGATCTGTTAAAAAACAATTGTTTAGATTCGGGCAGTAGCAGATAGAGTAGCGGTCATATGATTGAAAATCCTATGCAAATCTGTAGTTGCGGAGATTTTCATTCGGGAAAACTTTACAAATCGAACTTGTGCGTATGCGGTGCACGCGCTTTCGAATGGCAGATATTTTTTTTTCACCAAATTACTTTGATGTGTGTGTATGTTTTCTGATCAGCGCTTTTACTTCTTCCGCAAAATGAGCGAACGGAAATCGCGTAATAAATGTAAAACAATGGATCAACTAAATGCTTTCAATTTTTAAAACTTTTACACCTTTTAACTTAACAAAATCACAAAGTCATGGAGTCCCGTGATCCTTCAGGACAGGGCATAGTAAAAACCAAAAACATTCGCGGTTCCAGAATTTTTCCCGGACGCTTAATATGTGGGGAAAGGGGTCCGTGGGATAATGTTTGCCAGTGTGCGCCGAAGGCCTACATGTATGATTAGTAATTTTTCTAGGTCTATTTAATAAGTTTGTTTGAATTTTCCAGTTACCCACCCATCCGCCCCCTCTAGATCCGTGCATGGACGTAAACCAGTACTTAACATCGCAGAAAATTCGAAAATTTATTAAAATATGTCTAAGATCAATGTACAAGCTACATTCACATGGATAAATTGTGATAACATATTCTCAAAATAGATTATTACTCGCATTTGATACTTTTCTAAAACACAAATGCAGCATTTTACATTATGTATTAGATAACAATGCGAAATTACGTTTATCCATGTCGCTTGTAACTTGGTTACTTGTGGACAGAACGCTTGTTATTTCCCCTTCTGACATGACAATGGGTGCAAATCATAATTTATGATTATATATATTCATAAACATGTATAATATGGGTCGAAGTCCAACTCTGATGGCGTCGTAAAATGATCAAAATGTCCCCCTGTCCGTGGCTCTCTGTCCGTCCGAATTACATTTCCTAAGTATAATTTCCCTAATTGGGTCTGCCTACATTAAACTTACTTGTTTGTAATTCTAATACTTCCTCCACAGAGTGCCTTTGGATAAAGAGTGTTGTAGTGACATTAAACCAAGTTTCTAGGTAAAAGGTGAAGGTCAGGTGTCCAGACCATATATTTTCCGAAGTTGGCCGAATCTTGCTCCCACATTTATGTAACCTACTTACATGTACCTCTAATACTTCAACTACAGAGAGCCTTAAGCTAAAGGGTGTCCAGTGACCTAAACAAAGTTTCGTGGTCAAATGTCAGGGTCATATGATACCTGTTTCAAAAATCCTTGTCTAACCATAATAATTATATTTTTCTTCCAATGATTCTGTTTGGCTCATACATTACTATAAAAGGTGCTTGTAAGTAAAAGATGCACAGTGACCTTGAATCAAGATACCTGTACTTTTGAATAATGAAATGGTCACATCACAGACCACTGTGTAAAGTTTCAATAAATTCTTAGTCAAAATTTAAAAATAAAACAAAGTTGCATGCAACTTATTACACTGTAGTCTGAACCGTGTGTTCTCTCTCATGGAAAAAGTCTAGATCAAGCTTCACACAAACAGTGCTTGTCGTTTATGTGATCTTAAACTTAGTTTATAATTTAAAGGTCAAGATCACAGTAGACATCAGTGAAACAGATGTCTATTCTATGTTGTCTCCTTCTTGTGTCAAATCCGGTTTTAGTTTCACCAGAAGAAGTAAGGTGTGTGCTGTGACCTTGAACTATTTTGTTTCAATGAATAGTTACGTAAAGTGCTTTTCAATATCTTGCTATTTAGAAGTTCAAGATCCCAATGATGTATAGTTGTGAAATACAAATAACAGATAAATCAAAAATTGGATCTAAAATATCTTAATCGGTCAATCTCTTTGCGGTAAAAAAAATATTATTATAGATATGGCATTTTCTATTTAGCAATTGTTGATAAATTCGATCTTGATACATGTATTTCGCACACATCTTTAACCATTTATACGTTGTCAAGTGTAGTAAAATGAGAAACTACGTGTTTTTCTGTGACTGAATTATTACTGGATTGGAATTGCTGTCCTCTTCAATAAGGGGCTGATGCATGCCATCCATTTACTCATTTATAAGCACTAGTATATAAAATTTTGACAATTATCATATTGACAATCTTTTTCGACACGATGCTTCAACGGAAGACCTCCTCGTTGCTTTTGCAACGAGTTTATATAGTATATCTTTTTTTTCTCTACGTAGCAAATGAGCCATTTTTGCAAAACGTTATAAGAAGCTATTTTATACAAGTGTAGACGTGTCATTTCTTGATGAAGACCCTCAATTATCGATTTCTTCACGAAAATAGTTTTAATACCTTGCATTTAAACTTAAATTATCATATGGCAACCTTAAAAAACAACACCAAAAACGATATGTTTGCAAACTGATCAGTCCACGGGTTGGTAAGACGTGGGAAATGCTCTTACTTTTTCAGTGTATCAAATTAATAGTTCTTGATCAGTTCGATTGCTCTCTGCCATATAGATATAAATGGTAAATAAATATTTGTGGTATATTTTTTACTTTGCTTTCAAACCATGCTATTGACATTTTCTTACGAACGTTACCCCGAAAGGGTCACTAGAAAGTATTATTGAAATTTTTGACATAAGGAAAATAACAATAAACGAATCTGGCCCTAATAATTAACAATCGAGGTTGTCGGAAACTAACCTGTCTCAACATCAATAGTTTGACTCCTCCAGGTAGGTGGAGGCAGGTCACGTGATCTCCAAACTTTAGCCTGAACAAATATGGACTCATACAGGCGAACAATGTTTTGAGGACCAACCCATGTATCATCTGCTCCTTTAAAATAAGAAAAATAACAAAACATTCAATCGCGGAATATTTAATTTGTTTTCAAATAAGAAACAAAATCGTAGCAATCAAACATTTAAGCTAAATAATGAAATCCTTATAAACATCTTACGATCCTATTATTGTCTTCAAATTATATGATATTAATACTTGTAATCCGACAAACTACAATATCTAAAGATCCGAATTATATTCACCTGTATATATTGCTGCCCACTTCCCCGATTTGCTTTGTTCATTATTATAATGGGAGACAAATATATCAATCGTTTGGGCGTCGTAAGTGAACACCACGCCCCCATACATTACACCAGCGTCATCGTCCTGCTGAGCGGAACCAAAGGCGGGAAATATAAACCCATTCTTAGTCCGTGCGTCGACCTTGACAAAGGCAGGGTCTTCTTGAAGATTATGTTTAAGGACCACTTTGGAGGTGTGTGAATTGGCTGTCATTGATGTCCAGTTACTCACATAGCTAGGTGTGGATCGAATCAATTTTGCATTTGAACCTAAACGATATACATTTTTTACAGATAGATTTCATAAAACTAATTAAAGAAGCACATTTGAACTTATCAATAGTTTAAAATAACAGAGTACAGAAAATTGAAAACCAGGGCCTGGTTTCTCGAAAGGCTTGTGACTTGAACATCGTGTTAATCATATGTTAACTAAATGTTATCTTAAATCACTGAAAATTTGATACCCAGGACATGGATAATCTAAATTTGATCAAAGCACGCTATTGTCTGGAACATTATGGAAGCAATATGTTCAAAAACTTACTACTGAGGCGTTATCGTCATTATTTGACTTTTAACTAGTTCTTAATTCCTTATTGCATTCTATGCTTTGCAGTAAAACATTAGCCCGATCAAATTCCAAAATCATTGATAGAATTTGCAAGGTTTTCCGCCATAACCAGGAGTCATTTTTTTATTTATTTTTTTCAAATACCGCGTGTCTTCATTTGTCAAAAGATTGAAAATCAACAAACATTCTTTTATTTTTCGTTCAATTCAGGTATATCAAATAAGTTATCCAGATATGAACGTTAAGGTTTTTTTTAGGTCGAAATGTTTGTAGTTTTCAAATGATTAATGTAATATTTGATCAGTTCTCCTATAATTGAGTTTGTAGGATTTACAATCCATTTGACGATTTTAATTCTTTACATGCTAAGTTTTCGTTTTATTTTCAATGTTAATACCTATTTTGTATTCTTTTCATCCTCTTCTATTGAGTTTCCTTTAGATTGTAGTTGCACCCATTTATCTTTATCATAAAGGCTATTCTAAGAGTACAGAAAATTGAAAACCAGGGCCTGGTTTCTCGAAAGGCTTGTGACTTGAACATCGTGTTAATCATATGTTAACTAAATGTTATCTTAAATCCCTCATAAGTTCCTTGATTAACATTTTACATACTGATTAGTTATGGCAGGTAGCTACATCTTTAAACAACTTTAACACAAAAAATGAAAATAGAGACCTTTCCTTGAGCTTTTAAAGCTTTAGTAAGAACATATGAAAAAATTGATATGTATCATCCTTGTAAAACAGTAGTGGATATATCATTTTGTACGATATATTCCTGTAATGCAATGAAGAAATAGACTTATACTGATACTTCTTTAGAGTAATTGATATGATTTTATTGTGCATGTAATTCAAAACGATTTTTTCAGAAAATTTCCTGAGAAAAAATATATGGAAAAAACTCTTTGAGCATTTGTTAAAACTCCATTTAGATTTTGGTGGTATTGTCATTTATCTTATTACACGCAGACTGGTTTTAGTTAATGCTTTTTGGGCAGATTTTATCCATGATGCATATATTTTAGGCAAATGAGATTATTCTTATTCTGAATAAATTTCTAACAAACTTTATCTATCTTCCTAATTTTTAAACACATTTTCTTCTATATGTGAATTAAAAAACTCCAAATTATTCTTTAAAGACTTTGAGAACAGGTTCGGCTGTGTGACAGTGAAATTGCCTACCGCCTATTTATGTTAAGGCCATAGCCATATATTAGTCAATATACTACATCCAAGGAGAGATGTGATTAAACACACCCCAAGACCAACAGCCGAGTAGAGACGTCTTTTGGCGGCCTAAGATGTGATTACATTTACCACATATTGACAATATATCCTCTCCTTGGAGATGCAAGGGTGAAGCAAACGAGCCCTATAAAACCCGATCGTGAGTTTCAAAGTCTTTCTTTTTACCAAATCTGGTATTTTGCAGAGAACTTATTTCACACTGCCTTGAAAAAGAAACTGCCATGCAATACGCTCCGGCCATTGATCTATGCGCAAATCTCAAATTCCGCATGATCATCCGTTAAATATTAATCATAAATTGCTGGTATGATGCCTGTTTAATTTGGAGGGCATCTTCATCAAAATACAGGGTTTCCATTCACTCTTTAAATAACGTTTGATAAAATTGATTCTAAAAAAAAGAAACGCCTTTTCTTAAATGAAAAAAATGACATGTGGTGATAACGAACAGTGTTCAAATTCAAAAGTCCAAAGGAAAATTACAAAACAGGAGCAAAGCAAACACAGACCTCTTTAAAAAAAAATGTAGGATCAGGTGCCATGGAGGAGTGAGCATCCTGTAATTTTTTATTTTTTTTATTTACATCCTGCTCGTAAATTTACAGCAAAATTTACAATACGACATTTTTTCACCTACCCAGGAAACTATATTGGTGTTAACCTATTGTCATATTGTATAATACAATATGACAATAGGTTAACACCATTGAATTCTTTAAAGAGAAAATTTTACGGCAATCATTTCCTATCGTTTTCCTATAATTCGTAATTTTAGTACAGTGGTTTGAGTTGAGGCTCTATGTACATTTCCGTACACACTCATTCATGAACAATGCTATAGAACATGTCGCTATTTATATCCAGTATAAAATTCAGTTTTGTCCGTAGTTGATTTTGTTGTAAAATTGTGCTATAACATATAGAAACCTTGCATTCCCTCCCTGTAAATTTTTTAGAGTTTAAAATTTCGTTAATGAAATTGTTATATCTAGTGCTTCAAAAATGTCCGATACCCTCTTAATACACCCATAAAAAAGTGTCTGAAAATTTCAAGTAGATTTATTCCAATCGCGTGAAACAAGTTCCAGTTCAAAAAAAGTTCAAAACTCTATAGTTGGTGTTAATTTTCAACAAGGTCACTTTTCAACAGTTAAAGATCATTAGAGGTTAGAAAAAAATCAGTCTGTTCGAAAATTACCTCGGGTATAAATTCAACGACCATTGGTCCCAATCGTCAACGTTGAAAAGGCACCCCGGATCAAAATTCAACGTTGAAATATGACCTAAGGGTAAATTTTCAACCCGGTTCAATATTCTCCGTTACACACATTTTTATGCAACACTGAGCAAGTAAACGCACATACTCGATGTTTTTGTTTAATTGCTAACAAGTTCAGGCAAGACAACATAATATTTCAATTCCTGTTTAAGAGTTACCCCAAAAAGTTTATTTGTAAAACAATGCTATCGATTTTATTACAGAAAAAATAAAGACCTACTATCATATTAGAAATGTTAAAATGAAAAAAAAAATCAAATATGCTACAACCTATAAAAAGAAATGAATATACATTTTTATTGAAATATTTTAATTTTTTAACACTGTAAAAGTTATTCATAAATGTATATATTAATGAACCCAACGGCAATATGTTAAGAAATAGTTAACAAACTGCAAAATAATAAAAATTAATTATTCTATTATATATATTTTTTTCGATATGCATGCGAGTTAAGTCATTTCGATATTAATTATTCAGATCAGGTGTCGTTGACCATGTCTATCACTAAACACTTGAGCTGATGCCTTGTACCTGATTATATAAAATGATAAATAGTTTCAGCGTTTGGACAACTGTATTAGAGCGTATGTTAATGCACTGACACTCGATGAACAGTGCATTAGAAATATTCAAAATATTCAGGTAAAGAAATCACCTGATTTATATCTAACTTATGATACTATCATATCCTGGTTTATTTTGTATCATACATTTAACATTAAATATAAGTGATCTCATATTTATGCTTACCCTTAGATGAAATAAAACATTTATTTTAAATCATTAAGAGAGACAGCTGGTGCTTCAAATAGTGTATTACACAACCAAAGTTGACACAAAAGTATTTAAATCAAAAGAAATATCATTTTGAAACAGTTCAACTCACCAAAATATAATAGGCTGTAAAGAAAAAGCAAATCTAAATACGTTTGCATCTTTAAGCTTCCTTTCCGATTATGAAGCAGTTTTTGCGAACATTAACATAACATTTCAATCCCTTAATAATTTATCACTTTCAATGCCTCAAATGAAATGGCAGGTGAATAGACAGCCGATACAATATCAGTGATAGTTAATGTGGTGTCGTATTTCCTTTGTCAAATAACTTTTTATGCAAGTCCAGAAGATGGAAGAACTGTTGTTGCCATCATACTTATTAAATGACATTTGCAGTTATGTATATGGCTTTTATATTATATATCGTTTACATGTAGCTTGTAGAATATGACATGAATAGAAAAAGGGGTGTGAAAACAATCATGAAGTTATATCAAAACATGTATTACATTTAAAAAGATAAATAGCTAGGTAAAGAATAAATACTAGGAAGATTACCAAAACTTTAAACCATTTGCTTTTAATTTTCTTCACAAAAATGCATTAGTTCATAATCTTTTTTAATCTATTTATTTACATTTGTTTAGAAATATATATTTAGAAAGTAACATGAATGTTATTAAGAAATTAAGTCGTCACAGAGAGTTCGCTTAAACAACATCTGCAGACCGAATTCTCTAGATTGTAGGTTCATAGCGTAAATTTCATTTAACGATGACAATACACTTTTGTACTAGACATTTTGCATAGCTTTGCAGTACCAAAAGTAATGATCAGATATTTATCTACGTCTATACAATCCTCACAAAAAGTGTAACATTAACTGCAATGTTCCATAACGGTGATGACACTTCTTTTATCCACATTTATAAAATAATGCTGAAAAAATTATGCAATGCAAATGGAAAATTGATAATATCCATTAGAACTATAGTAATGATAACATTAATATTTCATGGTTAAACTCAGGAATATAAGAGCATACAATAAAAATCATCACGTGTAAACACTTAACCAACTGTTTGAAGGTTCTACATCTTATTTAAAATTGATGCTTACCACCGAATCAATGAAAAAAACACAACAAAATCATGGTAACTACGCAACCACTTTTCTATAGATACATGCACCCATCATTTCGTTGATACTGATATCAATCAAAACTGCTGAACCACAATTTTTCTGTTCAATTTTCATTTAAATATTTATCGTTTATATTGTTTTTTTTTATTTTCCATTGAATTTTGTGATCTTTAAATGCCTTTAAATGCAACAACCGAATCAATGCGTATGAATTTACATGTAATTTACATAAGTAGTTCCCAATCATTGATTTCTATGTTATCGGTTAAAAAATATATTTCAAACATGTTGTTAAAACTTTATATTTTACAATTATTTAACACTTAAGTTAATTCTATTCTTAAAAGCAAATATTTAAGTTATTTTCATGGATTATATTTTCAGGCTCCTCTCAACAGTCTATGTGATAACCAGTTAAAACCAGTTTTAGAGAACAGCTGTTCTTGTTACTAATTTACTCCCTCCGTGATCTGCAATTTATACCGATTTGTGAAATAAAATAATTGATTTCATCAATAAGGAAATGTAAATATTGTATATTGAATAACGCTAACGCACGTTATTCAATTTGTCTGCTCACCTGACGGCAGTTATTGACACGACAACGTCTAAAATAAATCATTCAATGCTATATTAATAAAATTTGAAAAATAAATGAAAACAAATTATACTATCAATTATAGATTCACTGCGCTTGAAAAAAAATATTCCCAACAGAATTATTCTGATAAGGATGATAAAATGATCACTGAAAATTTGATTCCCAGGACATGGATAATCTAAATTTGATCAAAGCACGCTATTGTCTGGAACATTATGGAAGCAATATGTTCAAAAACTTACTACTGAGGCGTTATCGTCATTATTTGACTTTTAACTAGTTCTTAATTCCTTATTGCATTCTATGCTTTGCAGTAAAACATTAGCCCGATCAAATTCCAAAATCATTGATAGAATTTGCAAGGTTTTCCGCCTTAACCAGGAGTCATTTTTTTATTTATTTTTTTCAAATACCGCGTGTCTTCATTTGTCAAAAGATTGAAAATCAACAAACATTCTTTTATTTTTCGTTCAATTCAGGTATATCAAATAAGTTATCCAGATATGAACGTTAAGTTTTTTTTTAGGTCGAAATGTTTGTAGTTTTCAAATGATTAATGTAATATTTGATCAGTTCTCCTATAATTGAGTTTGTAGGATTTACAATCCATTTGACGATTTTAATTCTTTACATGCTAAGTTTTCGTTTTATTTTCAATGTTAATACCTATTTTGTATTCTTTTCATCCTCTTCTATTGAGTTTCCTTTAGATTGTAGTTGCACCCATGTATCTTTATCATAAAGGCTATTCTAAGTCGAATGAAGTGTTTTTAATTTGTCATAACAAATCTTGTTTTGTTGGCTATTTTTAAGTTAGTTTTTTTTTTTTTTAATTCATTTCTGTTTCATGTTCTTTTGCTTGCGTTTTGCAAATAACATAAAAAAAAATTCTTTTACTTTGCATTTAAAAAGTTCCCAATTATCTACTTTGGCAAGAATATAGTTCAATTACTATCTTTGCAATATCATTTCAATTGTCTTTATTTTTCAAAAAATACATTCAATTTCCAATACACGTAGCTTGATCCTTTAGTTGTTTTAAAAAATATTAAAATGCATGTGCAGGTATCCATGATATCTTCATATGAGAATGAGTTCCAGGTATTGTTCTTGCAATAATAATATTAAGCTGATAGCAAAAGTTTTACTAAAAAAATGGTATTTTCTGCTTAAGGGTATATATTGAGTATCGCACCACCCTTCAATTCGGGATGTTCTTTATCCGATACGTCAACAAATTCAATTGAATTAGAGACAGTTGTCTAAAAGTCAGAATTTCAACTCGTGTATTTCGTCGAAAACACTATTTACTGAATTCTTTAGAGTTTTAATAAGAATAAAGATTTTGATAATAAAGGGAAAAAAGTTGTCCATCCAGTCTCGACAAATGACAAAAAGACTTTGTTTTTCAGATGTTCTAAATATATTTCTAAAAATAGAAAAAAAAAAAGACTAGTGAGAATGAAGGTGACCTTTAAAACTTTAAAAGTTGTTCCATTCTAGTAAACTTTAATAGTCCTAATCCTGACATTTTACACCACGTGTGAAAGCGACAATAGACTTTGAAATCAATATCACACAGCCATTTGTATAACAAATGGTGTCAAACTCAAGCAACTTCAACTTCTTTTTCCTAACCATACGCCAGTAAGTAAATTATATAAAACTGTCCATTGCTCGTTTAAGGTGCGCGATCAGTACTGTTCGATCACTAATTATGAGGATAGAAACCATAGTAATTAGAACTTCAGCCCCCAAAATAGCCCCAACTCCCTTGGCAGAGGCACGTGGATCGTAAGCACAATGTTTTCGACTCATAGTCATATTTGTAGAGTTTCTGGAGACAGTCAGTTTATTTTTCAACTCTTGTATCGGTTGCAGTAGCCATACTGTTTCATTGGTTAAATTTCCGTTCCAGTTGTGTGTTGGACATTGACAAAAGCATCCTATAGCCATGTTAAAAATAAAGAAAACTGCATTGTATATGCTTTTTATATATAAATTGATATCGTGTCATACTATATACAATGTTATTTTTCGTCCTTTGTTTTCGCCCTTCTACACTTTCAAATGCCAAGTCTTTGGAATTTGCCGTCCAGACTTATCTGTGTGATAGGTAATATTTCCTATTGACACAGAAATTTAAAAATTGCTCTAATTTTGCCTAGACATAAAATGACCCGCTGACAATGAGGGCGAAAGGGACGAGAATAAACCCCTGTATACAGTACCGTTGAATCATTAAAATTCCTGGGGCAAAATTTCGTGGATTGCTTAAATTTTACAAGTTCACGGGGACGTAATTTCGTGTATTCCCTTATACATACAAACGGAAATATGATTTTATAACCATAATTTATTAATTCGTTGAGGATGTTATTCGTGGATGAGAGGTACCCACGAAATCCACAAAAATAGAACCACCACGAATTCTAATGATTCCACAGTATTTGTATGTATACTCTTTAAACGACATTATACCGTTACAAATTGGCGACACTCCATTCCAGGTGCCCGTGTCCAAACAGGCGCGTTCCAGGTTCCCTCCAACGTGTTTAAAGCCAACTAAACAAGACGAATTGACACTTCCTCCGACAGAATTGTTAAGGTGAATGAATTGTGTGTTAGGTACCATGTGAATAGGACAAGTGATGGCTTCATAAAAATAAAAATATAGTATAAAGCTTAGTAACAATACAATTTAAGTTTTACTCTCCACGTGTTTTCTATTGTACAAGATTAAATTCTACCACAGTGAAAATCATTTATTATATTTTTTTATCTTTAATTTTCATATATAATTGTTAATTTTACATACATGTACTAATTTCTTTATCTTATGGAACCAATGAAAAGCTATTAAAATTTTGCTGTAAATTGTAATTGCACTGAGCCTTTAGCGTAAACACACATTACTACTACGGTCTAACTTCACATATCATAGGTTCAGGATTCCAGCTACCCCCGTTGTGTGCCTCACACGTTACGGTCATGTTAACCTCTATAAAATAGTATCCCGGTATGCATTGCAAAATCACCGTGTCACCAACCGCAAAGACAGAAGCGTTATATCTTTCATATTTCAATGTGACGTTCATAACTGTTTTGGACAAACCAAAATCAAGAAGGCAAAGGGTACTGCAATAATTATATATATTTCCCTGTATATTATAAGTAGATACTTAAAGTAAATATTTGATTTATCAATGTTTATCCTGGGAAACATCAACTCAATGTTTGAACGCAATGAATGAATGAATTTATATATCATGCATATGATAACTTGAGAGCGACATATTTTCTTATACAAGAGTTATCTACCCAGTATATCCATAGCTTTGACAACTATATCCACATTGCTTGTTGTCTGTGCCTTGAAATCCCACCCTCAAAATTTTCCCAACATAAAAACAGCTGCCTTTTCATTTATTCTTTTTGAGGAGCTGGGTACCCAGATCGCTACCATAGAGTCGTTGTAACCGTACACGAGTCCTCCATACGGTGGAGCTTCATTCATCATAGACCCGACGCCATCAAACCGGAAGTCCTTGTTCCCACCATCTAGCACGTAAAGCTTAACAGATTACGAATAAAAGATCACTTATAAGTGTTATGCCAGTGTAATAGTCAGTATATTCAAATCTACAATTGCATGGTTTAATTTATATTTATGAATAGTTAACTTCATTTAAATTAATTAATAACATACAAAGCAATGTGTGAATTAATATTGACTAGCAATGATGTATGTATTATTTCATCAACATTATGTACATTAAATCAAGATACTAATTAATCGAATAAGTATGCAAAATAATTCAATGAATAATTCATTAATAACTAAATCTTTTGTTCTGCCACTGATACTCTCAGTGCACGTGTAAGTATGTGAGTAGTATTTTGACTTTTTTAAATTCCTTAAATTTCATTGGTCCATACTTTTACCACTTAAACTTTGACCTTAGACAAAGACATCGTTTATGCTGCTATACTGGCCATTCCATGCTGACATGATATTTCCATAAGAATGTATATTTAACTCCTTAATATCAAATAAGTACAAACATTTCTTTTCTAATTAACAAGTTGTAAATAAATCATCTTATTATTTATTCTGAGTTAAAAAAAAATTTCAGTGTATAGAGTGTGAAATTTATTAGAGTGAAAGTATTTATGTTACAGCCATAGACTCAGTTAAGACTCTGGGTGTAACAAAGGCTTGTACCATACTGTTTCTGTTTCATAAACAGGTACTGATTATTTGTCCTCAATATATGCCTTATCAATTTTATACTTTTTAGAATAATATGTAATTGGCTATTTGGATGATCAGTAAAGATCATGAATTATTAATCTGAGTATGTATAGATTTCTTTATATCATGTAAAAAAAAATGTTTTTATACATATTTAAATGCCGTGACAAGGGGAATAACTCTTCCATATTGTAGCATTGAAATTTTATGTTTATTTTATGCCTGTGTAATTATTATATCATTGGAATTTATTATATGTAACTGAATACTATGTATATTTACAGGTTGATTTCTAAACTCACAAGATTAAAATGGAATAAAATTTTCAACAACAAACCCACAGGCGCCCGCCGATCATTCATTTATATCACAAAGACCCCTGTTACACCAGTTTTCAAATAACTTTTGAAAAATATTCATTTGTTTCAAATCATTATGGACCAATCCACACTTTACAGAAGATATGTCCCTTGGCCGTCATCTTTGGGGAAAACTCATAGATTTCTAATAGTAACTTTTGCAGTGTAGAGGTTTGTGACGTTGTCATTTGACATTAAAACTCCATTTCCGTTGTGTGTTTTGATTGACCCGTGATGAGGTAATTCACACATCGAATGGATAAGTTAAATTCAGAAAGATTTCATCTAAACAATAAAATGCTCTCTATAGTGCTTCATGCGGGATATAAGGGTAGCGAAATTGCAGAAAAAAATATTTCTGCAATGATAACATGAATCACCAAAGAAAGCATTTTAATGTTTATATTTACATCTTTCTCTAATTAATTAATTAATGAATTGATCGTAAAGAATAAGTAAAGTTACTAAATTACTGTTAGTGTTCACCAGTGCCTTAGATAAAAGAAATAGACAAGTCATGCTATATGGAAATTTGAGACTGACATGATCATGATTATTTCTTGCAGTCCGCGATTTTTCTTAGGTTGCCAAAGGTTTCGACCGATCAATAATTAATTTGTTAGAACTGGGTCGTGTAGATATTCGTCCTGTCAGTTTTATAGAGCTATGAATAACAATAAATTTTATCAAGAAATAGAAAAAATACTCGGTAGATGAACATGTAACTATATATAATTATTACCTAATCAAAGGTATTTTCTTGTTTTAAAACAAATTAAATATTTGCTTCCATTTTGTATGTGTATGCAGTTTTGCTTAGCTATTAAAACCATTCTATTGAACAGCCGGTGAATAAACTTTCATCTATTGGACCGGCCACGTATTTCAGAACGCGGATATGTTAAGGCTTCCTGATTGATTTCACATCGATGTTTAGAAAGTCACTTGTCTGCACTTCATAGGATATGACATCATGTCAATAGTTCTCAGGGAATGTATCGTAACGTTATAAGTGAATTGAAGTGAATAATGGCACGAAAACCTTCTGTTATATACAATTGTAAACCCTAAATACAAAAAACGAAATTAGGTAATAAATCAATTATTTAATGCTTGAGCAGTCAATAGACCAGGATCATGAAACAAACTTATACTTAATTCAAAACTTGTACACTGTCTTACTGACTCTTGATTGAAAACACTGACAAAATTGAAATGCTATTAAAAGTATTTTGATATAATGTTGTTAAATACAATTTTCAATTGTCATTTTATGATAAACAATTATTTGATAACTTATTGAAATTTGGACTTGAGGCTGAAATTGCTTCATGATCCTGAGGCCAGAATTTTTTCCTTTGGTGCAGGGAACAGCTCAGTGTGTTCTATTGCACTCAGCCGTTGTCCTCGGGCAATAGAACACACTGAAATATCCTGGTCTATTGACTGTTCAAGCATTAAATAATTGTATACTGTTTATGTCACAAATGGTGGCAATAATCAGAGTGTAAAGAGAATGCATTGTCCTTGTTTTAAATTCCTAACAGAAGTAAGAAAGTCATATCTCTTTACATAAAAAACCCATTAAATGCTGTACATGTATTATATGTTTATAAAAATCAACCATATTTTGAGAGCAAGACAATCTGTTTTATAGAAAAAACGATCCCTCAAAACAAAACTTCTTTTTCTGATTTAATAGGTCAAGTTTTTTCTTTACAAAGTTAATCTTTCTTTTTCTTTTTCTTTGTACCTGGAACATAAAATAATTAATCAACTTAAGAATCAATCTTTTTTTAAATTATTGTTATGTAATTTGTAATAAGTGCTTATAACATAACCTTTTGGAAGCCCTTAAATAATAATAAGCATGTCTAACTTTTCAGCACACAAAATCTTAAACACATTTTATTTAGCTGATATTTCTCAAAGATGGTTAGTTTTATCAAAAATCATTTAATCAAAGAGCTGCTATTTTCCCAAAATTTTACAGCAGTATTATGTTATATGTTATATCAATGGTATCAAATGGTATCACACATAGTAAGAAACAGGGGCAAGCATACATGTATTAAATTTAACTGACCCGAGGCTTCAAGTATGTCTTCAAACATCTTTCGTTTCTTTTGACTGTTGGTCTGCATCTCTGTCCAGTTCTTGACACTGTTGATGTAGGTGGACACACCACAGTTTTTGTGGATGAACCGTCCATATTGATCACCTGACAATCGCCTGTCATGCTTGGCTAGAGCTTTGACTATGACTGTTTTCTGAGGGAGAGGAAGTTCTTTCCACATGGTCTCAATTATCCAGGACCCACAGGAACTACAGGCTATGTCTTGTAGTACATCCTTCAAAAAAATTGTAGTGTTATCCTAGTCAAAGAACCAGATTGAATATTTGAGGTGCATTCTAGTCAAAGAAACTAATATTTGTGGTACATCTTAGTCAAAAAATAATATCTGTAGTATATTCTAGTCAATGAAACCAAGATTTGTAGTATATCATGGAGTGACAATAAAACTAACATTCAAAGGATATCTTAGTCAAAGAAGCAATGTTTGTAGATGTCTTAGTCAAAGAAGCAATGTTTGTAGATGTCTTAGTCAAAGAAGCAATGTTTGTAGATATCTTAGTCAAAGAAGCAATGTTTGTAGATGTCTTAGTCAAAGAAGCAATGTTTGTAGATATCCTTTAATGAAACTAACATTTAGAGAATATCTTTATACAAAGACACTAATTTTAAAGGTGTATCAAACTCAAAGATACCAAATTCATTTTTGTGGATTTTGAAAACTTAGTAATTAAATACATTCAGTAGGGATGAAATATACCTTTTAGAATTGGGACAGTGACCTTTCACACGCCCCATATATACCAGTGTACAAACAAGACCCCTGAGGTCTGAGAATGCTTGGAAAGTCTAATAATTTCTATCACAAATTGTACTGATAAAATTCTTGAGAAGAAAATTCTTAAAGATTCTTGTTGTGGTTCTAGACTGAAAGACAGACACACGGAAAAACATACTGATGCACAGACTGTATCCCTGGCACAAAAATCAGAAAAGTGATATATACATTCAATTATTGATTATTCTTTCGTTATTTTGAAAAGCCATACATGAGGGTTTTTTTCTATGTTACTGCTTTTTATCATGTGATAATCCCTCAACCTCTATTTCAAATCCAAGTTTGCAACTTTAGTTCCAAGTTGTACAATTCAAAATTCCAAATACCTTTAAAATTTAATGGACAGTTTTGCAAATAAACTTGGAGTTCTTAGATAAATTATCAGAAACCTGACAGGAAGCCAACCATAAGGATAAAACAAGATATCTGTCATTTTTCATCAGTCACATTCTTATTTTTGATCAAAAAAGCAAAGAGCCTGTTCAAAGTCCTCACTCATAATTATTCAGCACGAATACAGATCGGTCACAGTCAAGTTGGAAAGGAGTCATCACGACCACTGAATAATGAAAGACAGTGCAAATCATCTAATTGACATTGGCAGGGTATTATTCAGCATTTGTATTAAGCAAAGCAAATGACACATAGCTTCCAAAGATCTGCCAACAGGTATTACAGGCTGATTTTTTTTTAATGTATAATAGTTGTGTACCCCCTCCCCCCCCCCCCAAAAAAACTCTTATAAATTGTTCAACATAATATGGACTGTATAATAGTCTCTCAACCACATATAAAGGTAAGTACCTGTAATCTGTCAACCATAGCTGCTTTATTTTTCTCTGTGACAGTGGTGCTATTGAAATAGACCTCCATTACATGACTCCCTGAGGGGTCACAGGCCAGGCACTGCAGGTTCTTGGGGGTCATGTGCAGTAGACTGTTTACAACATATTTTGGATTCTTAAACTCTAGTAATGTTTGTAAAATGAGAGACCCATGTATGTTCACTTTTCCCAGTGTTGGATTCTAGAGAAAAAAAAATACATTACAAAGACAGTTCATTCATAACACAAAATAAGCCTAAAAATACTATTGATATATATAAAAAGAGAGATGTTTCTTGCTCAAATAATTATTTTAAAATTAGATCATATTCATTGATATTCATCATAAATTTTCAGTCCTGAAAATTTACAGTGCAAGAACTCATTTCTCATCGTTACAGCTGGCAAATTCTCTAAATAAAACTGACAAATCAATGGATTTGCAGTTGTTGGTTATGTTAGATAAAAATGAATATTTAATAACCCAATGGAAATTGAAGAAAAGGTACATGTACATTGTTATTAGTTGGAAACTCAGTGTTTTCCATAAGAACTGGCCACAGGCCAAATTAACTGCTTCAATCAATAAAAATGCCGCTTAGAAATAAAAAATTAAAAAAATAATAATTGTTTTTTCTACAGAGTTCTGTTTATTCATACCAAGCCTTAGCCTGTAACAACTGATCTTTAACCCTTTACTTTGAAATAAAGGGAAAACACTGAAACTCTTACTGCTTGTAAAATAAATACTTTGATCATGAACATTAGCCATAACACAGAAGGAAATAGATCTTTTTATTAGCAGAGAGAGGAAAAAACTAATTTCATTGTGTCTTTCAGGGTGCCACAGATAATTCACCTCATTTCCAGGTTTGTCTGATCCCTCTTCAACTCCAAGGTATACTTCGTAAGTTGTCAAGGTAGCCAGTAGAGGAACAAACATTATCTGTTGATCCTCTGGCTCAAAACAGTGAAACGCCCTCAGTAAATGCTACAAAGACATTCAATTACTTATTTTATTCATAGATAGCAAAAAATGTCAAACATTCTAAAACTAGGTCAATGAAAAGCAAAAAAAAAGTCAAATATTCTATAACTAGGTCAGTGAAAACTTAAGGAAAGAAGTCAAATATTCTTTAACTAGGTCAATGAAAACTTAATGGAAAAAAGTCAAATATTCTATAACTAGGTCAATGAAAACATAAGGAAAAAAAGTCAAATATTCTATAACTAGGTCAATGAAAACATAAGGAAAAAAAGTCAAATATTCTATAACTAGGTCAATGAAAACATAAGGAAAAAAGTCAAATATTCTATAACTAGGTCAATGAAAACTTAGATAAACTTCTTCACATAAACCACAGTGTACTACATAAATCAAAAACAATGCAAAGATCAGTGTTCTCTAAAAGATAAAACATCACTCAAACAATTCCAATTGGTAAATTTATTCACATGTTGATTTTACCATCTTTAAATTCACATATAAGGTATTGAACTAATTGTAATTTCAACTGTCAAGTCTTCAAATGATCTAACCTTTGCTAGTTCTTTAGCGAATCTTAAGCTGATCTCACCTTCACTAGCTTCATCTGACAAGTCTTTAGCTGATCCTACCTTCACTAGTTTCATCCGACAAGTCTTTAGCTGATCTTACCTTCACTTGCTTCATCTAACAGGTCTTTTGCTGATCTTACCTTTGCTAGCTTCACCTGACAGATCTTTAGCTGATCTTACGATCACTAGCTTCATCCAACAGGTCTTTTGCTAAATCTTACCTTTGCTAGTCTTAAACTGATCTTACCTTTGCTAGTCTTCTTAAAGTCTTCTTAACTGATTTTACCTTCATTAGTCTTCAGCTGATCTTACTTTCACTTGCTTCATCTGACAGATCTTTAGCTGATTTTACCTTCACCTGCTTCATCTGACAGGTCTTTTGCTGATCTTACCTTCATTAGCTTCATCTGACAGGCCTTTAACTGCTCTTACCTTCACTAGCTTCATCCAACAGGTCTTTTGCTAAATCTTACCTTCACTAGTCTTTAACTGATCTTACCTTTGCTAGTCTTCGTAACTGATTTTACGTTCATTGTCTTTAGCTGATCTTACCTTCACTAGCTTCATCTGACAGGTCTTTAGCTGACAGGCAGCCTTTGCTAGGCTGGTGATGACCCTGAGATGGTTGAAGGCCAGAATGTCCTCAAAGTTCTCCTTCAGCTCCACAAATATCTCTTCAAACTAAAAGCAAAACAACATGGGTGTTTGTTGAGACACCATAATCAGTCAACTGTGCCCCTTGCGAATCTAATGTGAATAGAGCATTCACAAGAATCATGGACATTTTTACAAAGGCACATAAAACATAACATTAAGATGGCTTGACACACCAATATATTATTTAATGGATCAAAAGAGTATCTTTTTGAAAATATAATTTCAAAAATAAGAGACAAATATCAGCTTTAAATTATTTTACTTCAATTTCTTTTTATATCTTTTCATAAAATATAGAGTTCCTGGTATACATGTGCAATGTGAACAATACCATCTGATTCTTCTGGTAATTTATTTCAGTGACAATGTTTACGTCAAAATTGTTTTATTGCAACTTAAAGTAAGAAGCTGGGTGACAAGTCACATCTATTTCTGTAACAAACTAACAATACCAATAAAGATAATGAATACATATGGATGTTCCTTACATAAAATGTACTACAACCATTGATATTCACACTGAAATAATGTTACAAAGTGTACTACACCCAGTGATATTCATGTAACAGAGACACTTTTTGCCTCTGCTGGGGTTTGAACCCGGGTCCTCTGGCATGCCAGTCCAGCACTCTACCGATCGAGCTAAAGGATTAACCCACCAGCCAGAGCTAGTAGGAATGCCATATACCTGACTCTACCACATTCACACTGAGATAATGTTACAAAGTGTACTACATCCAGTGATATTCACACTGAGATAATGTTACAAAGTGTACTACAGTCAGCAATATTCTCTACATACAGTTTTTGTCACACAGTGTAGTACTGTAACAGTAAGTGATACCTGGTCCTTGTCCTTGGCGCCCTTGATGAGGCTCTCCAGGACAAAGTTGGCCTGGGGGTGGACGGCCAGACTCAGCAGGTGCCCCTTACAGACGGAGGAGTACAGATCGGTGTAGATCTCGTCCGAGCAGCACTCAATGATTGTCTGCATCAGATACGACCCTCTGCTGTCTGACACCAGCCACTGGAACCTGATCAAGTGTTAAGATATTGTACTCTACCAAGCAACCGTGACCTTGCCAACTTGTGTAAAGATATTAATATTACAAAAAGCCACTGAAACCTTCAAAACAAAATTACAAATACAGCACTATATGTTAAAATGGCATGAAAACAGCATGAAAAATTAGTTGGACTTTATTATTTGTTAATAATTATTATGACTTTGCTAAATTTCCTTATTTCTTTATTTTGTTCAAATTTATATAGACATTTAACTAACCCATAAAATTGTAACACAATATATTAAATACATAGACTTTATAATTCATTAATTAAGTAAGCAGACTCACTTTTCATGGTCCGTTAGGACTCCTGACATGGTGAGGTATTTCCTGATGAACTTGTGACAGGTGGGCGTGTCCACTTTGTGGAGGAGAGGGAACACATGGGTCAGGACCATGCTGGCCTTATTGTGCTCAACCTTCTCTGTAACCAGCAAAAAAACATTTTTCATGATAAATATACAGTACCATATAGTTTATGTATTTAAATTTCACGTAATTACATATCCAACAACATGCATTGTGTTCAATTAACTAAGACACATCTTTCTGGCACTCCTGGAGATCATGGATGTATATTCAGTTTTATATGCTTGGTATCTGGAGATTTACATCTACTCTCTGATAACCATCAAATCAAGATTCTCATGAATCATTTCTATCCATGTCTTCAGTAAGTAATAAGTATATCATTGACTCAAAAGCACCTCAACAACATATATTGGCGACTTCGTTCTGTCCTTATACTAACTTGCCTCTGGCCCAATAAGAATATCAACTTGCCCCCAACTGAACACCAAGTCACCCCAATATAGATATCTTGTACTCAAAATGTTTCATTCCGTTTGTCAGAGAGAGAGAGAGAGAGAGAGAGAGAGAGAGAGAGAGAGAGAGAGAAAGATGTTTTGTAATACCTTGGCAATAGTTTTATTGTGTTTGTACATAAATAAGCTTTGCCTATACTGACAGTGGGTGGATATACGTGTTTCACTAAAGTTGCTTAATACAATCTTATATCATTTTATTTGTACTGTAAAATGTTGGTTGTGGTTCCTATGTGTACTTTTTAATGCATGTAGTTTTCATAGAGAAATGATGTTTCTAAGATACTTGGTTTGTATGAAAGACTATTTGATTCTGTAATAGCTAAAAATTGGACCGTGCAACTTAAATGGATTTTTGAAAACAAAATTTATAAAAGGAAATAAACGCAAAAACATTTAATCATTTTCAAATTGCTCTTATCAGATAGCATCTAGTTTTCATATTGGTAGTTGATAATTCAATAAAATATATGCAAGTCAAAAATAAATCCTGGTATAAAATTGTTCATTGAAGCTGATGTACCAGAGTAACAATGATATTTATAAAATTCCTCTATATTTGATGTCTTTATCTTGTAACAACTTATCTTAGATTTACAAGTGGAAAGTTCTTACCTTGAATGTCATCCAAACTAAAAATCTCCTCACACATTTCATGAAATGTTTGAATGAATTCTGTGGGAGGAGTGTAGTTCCATGTTGTTTTATTTCTCTTCATTCCTAAAATCATTTCAATATATGCCTTATGATTTTTACTGCAGAAAACAATATAAAGGAATGTGAAATATATTTACAACTGCTGCAAATTCATCAAATACAATGTAAGGTACCATAAAACAGAGTTGAAATGCATTAAATGACATACCAATATCTTTAGCTGACATGTTGACATGGCCACTCAGGACCTGTAGTATGGTTTTAACCACTAGGACATTCTCCACATCCCCCTTCAGACTCTGACAAATCTCCAGAAACACTTCCTGTAGCTCCTCTAAGTGCTCCCGCTGCTCTTTAGATTTCTCTCCACCAGAAAACTCGGCCACTTGTAGGAGTAGACTACACATGACCTTCCTGGCTTTACCATCATTTAATAATTCCGCTGTGTTATCTTTCAGAATTTGGAGGAGTTTCTTAGTTTGTTCTACATTACTTAGTTCTGTTAGCTTAACCAACACATCCTGCAGTGATTGATGCATAAACACATGAATGTCCTCTTTTTCAAGTTGAATAAATACATTCCGTAAAAAAAGCTCTACAAGGAGAAATCGTGTGTATGCATAAAATAACAGAACAAGTTAAGAAATGAACAATTCATTATGTTCATAAAAATATTTATTCAGTTTAGATCAGTAAATTTAACAGTACAATACTACAAGCAGGATTTTTTTATTTACATTATGTAGTGATGGTCCAATCATCGATTATAATCGAAAATCAGTTGATTGTTACCGCATTCTAAGCGCTCGATTATAAAAGGTTTCATTGCGATTAATCGTCTGATTATTTTTTCCTGTCAGCGAACGCATATAATAAACAGAATAATCTAGACGTGAACTATCAAAACCCCAAAAAGGTGGCTGGTCGGAAAATGGCTGATATGTCAGACAAGCTTTATCTTTACCCTGGAAATAAAGCATGTTTTCAGGTTTGGGACATATTATGGTTTTAAAGGAAATTATTGTTGAACCGCCTACTAAAGAAAATCTTTTGAATACAAGAAATTGGCAAGAAATATTAAGTAAATTAAAATACAAAAGGCATAGTAACAAGTCAGTTAATTGTATCTTGTTTATTTACATTTATTTAGCACTAAACTTAAAATATAAAAAAAAATTGATTATAATCGATAATAAGTTAGTTGCGGGAAACCGATTATCGATTGTGAAAATCTCACCAATTCCAATCACTAACATTATGTAAATTGAAAGCTGGTTTAAGTAAAACAAACAAAAATTTTGAAAAGTATGAGATAAAAACTCAACATGCCCAAGATGATACAAATAAAAAACAGAAACATTACACTGTACTTAGAACCCCACACAAAATCTAAAAGTATAGTCATACAAAAATTTGAGATATATAATTACAAAGAGCAACTTGAAGGCTTGGTACTTGGTGCTAAAATAAATCTAAACTGTATATTGCCCTAGACTCTCCTTTCTTTCACTTTTACTTGATATAAAAATATTTTTATTATCATGAAATACAAGTGTCCAAACAAGATTCATTCACTGGGATAAAAAAAAAGTCAAAGATTTGTTTTAGATAGCTAACTCAGGTATTACTGGTATTCAATAAAAAAATTCAATGAGAAAAAAAAGTTTCCAAATGATTATGTTGAGGAATAGTGTCCCAAGATATGCTATAAATTAATTTTTTTATTGAGTTTTTTTGACTTATGGGAAATCGCTCCTGTTTACTCTGTTTTCGGTGTGAAAGTGATTTGATGAAAAATGTCAGTTTTTACATTATAAATTCCATAATGATTTGTTTTCTTTCCTTCCAATTTCCCCAGGAAAAAAGATGGGACAATCTTGGACCTTTTTTTTTTTTACTTCATATCATATTTTTATACTGATATCTACATCATGTACATGTACATGTATTAATTAAGTCTTTGGCCATGTGAAACAGAGTTTAGCCATTGAACATGTTGAATTAATTTTTTTGAAAAATTATGTTCAAAGACAAATTGGATATGGATTTACAGACATCCTTAAACTAAATGTAAAATAACTTATTAGCGCAGTTCATAGAGATTTTGTAAATCCATACAGCTGCTTTACTGACGATAACAAACCATTTACGTACCCCTGTCTTCATCTCCTTCAAACCCCTCATCTAGTGTCGCTGCGATTCGTACATAGTAATTGACAGTTTCTTCGTTCACGTTTTTATCTATCAGTCTTTTGTGTGCTTTTGGATTCCCCTTTTTCTCTTTCTTATCCATACTTTCCTTTAACATTATAATCGAAGCATTCGAACAAATTTTCACAACATGTGTTCTATGAAAATAAAAACGAGAAATAAACATTGCGTAGTAAAAGAAGAATTGTTCTGACAAATGGAAAATTTCCGGATTTATACACTGCATGTACAAAGGGCCCACATATTTCTTTTCTCTTCGATGATCATTACATAGAATATACGACTTTGACATGATTTTTCATATCTTACCGGAAAAATCATCAAGATTGTGTTAATGTTTTGTTTTCAAAATTAAAAAAAAGTTATTACAGTCATGTATTTGGATCGGACATTTTAAATGTTTTATCTTAATTTGAACATTAGAAGCGATACAGAGTTCAAATTCATTGTTACAAAAACAGTTCAATTTATTTCGTTCAAACCCATAGAATAGAATGCTATATGAGCCACATGAACAAAAATAACATAGTTACACATGTACAATATCATTGTAAAGGTAAAAAAAGTAAATGGCGCCGGGTGAACAGACAATTTGATCAATTTTTGTAATAAACATACACCATTTTATTAATGTTGCATAGGTATTTGAATTGATAATTTCACAAAACTTTTTAGTGTTAAGAGAAGATCTAGAACAGTAATCTTTAGGTAAAAAATGACTACGTACATGTAAGTTACCTATAATGCCTTACAGTCTAGAGTAAAATAAAATGAAATTCATGGCCAATTTTGTTACAAGTACATACAATAGCGTTCATTTCTTTGAACACTACTCCATCTTCCTACTTCTACCGGAAGGTGATGATATGTAGTTCTAAATTTAACTAATATTTTTCTTAATTCACTCGGTAACAATAATAAGTATATCGTAGAAAGATGCATGTGTTTACTTGTTTACGTTCAGGCTACATTTTTACTTTCATTACAATTGAGTAAAACATTTTTAGGACCAAACAAAGTTCGAGCCTTGTTATATTGTTTAAAAACAATGAACTGTAAAGAAATTAGATCAATTGTAGGTAATTGGAGATAAACTGACTTAATGTGTTCATAAATACAGCAAATATGTAAACATTCTCTAGGATTATTTACATAAATAAGTATTATTAATTCTATATATAACTCGCTTTTAATTCAATATTTGACCTTTAAATTATTAAGCATTAAAAATTACCCATATCAACCATATGAAAAATGGAAAAATAAAATTTGAAAGCTTGGGCTATAATCGTGTCTAGGTCCCTTTGGTAATGCTTTCAATATATGAATACATATCAATATATATGTACACGTTCCCATGCAGATAAATTTATTTCATTTGTCGACGTCCGCGCTGAACAGACACCGTTTGTTCCAGTAACAGTATTTCAATTAGTAGGAAACGTGCAAGGGTTTGTAAGGACTTTAAACTAGGACAAACTACCATATTGACAAATTAAGCTTCAACATCCGATCTTAATAGTGTTGACAAGGATGGGACACACAAATATCGATGCTATTTATTTCTTCTATGATAAATAATATTCACCGTTTCGTAGTCTGAACCAGAAATATTTAACAAACTGGTCAGTGACCTATATCGCTGTGTCTTCTGAGTATTTCGTCATGGATGATGACGTGAATAAATCCCCGGGGGTCGTCTTCGTCGGTGCCTTCCTAGTGGGCGGGGCTCTACTGGCTGTGGCCGCTTTGACCATATGTACCACGTGTGATCGAAAAAGACGTCCAAGGTAATTTATAATTATAGCTTTGGTAAAAGGTTTTTATAGAAATCAGTATTAAAAAAGCAGGGATATGATGTTAGTCACATGTGAATTTATGTACTATATGCATGTCAAATTACAAAGATTTAAAATGATTTAAAAAAAAAAAATTATGGTAACACATCCCTCTAATATTTTAATGGAAATACTGTTATATTTGACACCAAATTGTCGTCTCTATGGCGTGTGCTCTCTGTGTTTGTGTCAAAGGCTACACTGTAGCAATTAGTTAACTTCCTCATTTTATTTCTGCTGACCAATAAACAAGTTATTAGTGACTAGTTGTTGAAACGTGTTTAAAAACAAAAACCATAGACCTTAAGATTTATTTTGATAAAATACAAAAATCTGAACTTTGGTTCGACTCACAGTCTAACAGTGCAATCAATGTTTGATCTACTCCAGAAAGCAACCATGGACTTTTGATTATACTAGAATTTTCTAGCATGTTATTGCTACAGCTCCTTTTAAATCTAAATAGAATTGATCTGGTATTATTTTATTTTTATTATCGCGATGTCTGAATATTCAAAATAAATGTCTTCAAATTACCTGATTTTAACCGTATTTTTTTAACAGATTGAATGACGAAAGGAAAGACAACATACAGAACACAATGGAGAGCGGTCGTGACTACGCCGAGGGATTCAATACAGGAAATGTATGTATAGTGTTAATGGTCTATATATATTCCTTAATTGTTATTCATAACACTAAATGTTTGTATCATGATCTATTTAATTCTTGGTACATTGGAGGAATATACCTTATGCTGACAAATTAAACGTTTACTTCTTACAGGAGACCGTCTACTCTTATGTCGGAAATGACCCGGAAGTTATTCCCCAGCAACCAGTGGCGCCCACTATGTTAAGTGAGTACGACTACGCTATCGACAAGAGTCGCGGTATGAACCCAGAGAAAACTAGTGGTCATAAGGATCATAAGGATGATCCTATTTTACAGGACAATCGCTATGAAAATACTTTTGCTCTAAAACAGGATGGTTTCCCTCCTGATAAAGAGTATTACCAAAATCTGGGTTATACAGTAAATGCAACAGACACCAGTAACAGGAATACCAGCAAAGAGAACGAATATGATGCCAATTCAAACCGATGTTCATCTAATTACATGTATGGACCGATAAACAAAGACAACGAAAAGGACATTTACAACCAGCTTAACCACGGGAATCAGCAGGCTGTTGTGACGGAGGTTCGTGACCCCTCCTACAGTCACCTACAGCCACCGGGTACCTATCAGAGTACGACTCCAAGATCCCCGTCCGTACCCCAGGCAGATTACATATACCAAAACCAGTCTGAGCTATACAAAGATAGGATGAAAATGGTCTGGATTTGAGTGTATTTCTCAGTTTTCGTCATGTATAAAACACGGTGTTTGCTTATTTAGCAATCATGTGTAGAAATAGCAACACTGATAGACCATTTAATGCAAAGTAGAGGAATATGTAGATAACAAATGAAGTTGTCATATTATCAGTTTTACATTCTGATGCATATACATATACATGTATGTCTAATGAGATTCAGGAAGCATACTGGTACAGTGTAGATTTAGAAGGCCGGATGGTCATGGCCATTATTTACATTCTACTGTGTTTTTCCATTATATTATGTGATCATCAAATGCCTCTAAATGCAACAACCGAATCACTGCGTATGAATTTACATGTAATTTACATAAGTAGTTCCCAAACATTGATTTCTATATTATCGGTTTAAAAATATATTTCAAATATGTTGTTAAAACTTTATATTTTAGAATTTTTAACACTAAAGTTAATTCTATTGTTAAAAGCAAAATTTTAAGAGTTATTTTCATGGATTATATTTTCAGGCTCATCTCAACAGTCTATGTGATAACCAGTTTAAATCGGTTTTAGAGAACAGCTGTTCTTGCTGTTACTAATTTACTCCCTCCTTGATCTGAAATTTATACCGATTTATGTAATAAAATAATTGATTTCATCAATAAGGGAATGTAAATATAAGCATTGAATGATTTAATTTTGAGTCGTGGTGTCAATAACTGTCGTCAGTTAAGCAGACGAATTATCATAACGTGCTAACGCGCGTTATTTAATTTGTCTGCTCACCTGACTACAGTTATTGGCACGACGACATCAAAAATAAATCATTTATTGCTATAATATCAACCTCCTGTAGCAGAAGTTCTCTGTATAAAGATAATAGGAAAATGTTCAAATTTTAAAGCTGAAATATTTGAATTTTTCAAAACTAAATAAAAGTTTTTGGCGAAAGAAATGATATCTAAAAATTTAAAGAAGATCTAATGAATCATTTGTTGACCATCCAGCCTCCTTAATTATTGAATGTTTTATAAACAAAGATATCAAGACAAGTATAAATTTACCATTTGTTCATTCTGAATAAAACACGGTTTATGTTAGTTTGAATGTGTCGTCAAAATATTGCATTATTTCATTATAATTCTACAATATTTATCAAGTAACCCTTAACTTGAGTTGATAGACATTCCCTTTAATTCAGGTCTTGAAACAAAACGCCAATATACGGATAAACGTATTTTATTTGATAAGACGTTTCAGTATCAAGATAAAAACTTTGTAAACATTTATCCAAGGAAGCGTACAAACTACAATTATAGAAAAACTCTTTATCAAACACGATTATATATTATACACAAATTCGAATACATTTGCGAAGTTTCAAGTGATTCTACCACCTACCATGAATTCTTTTTGTCAGGGGCCATCTCAAAATGCAGATACATTTACTATAATGATACATAGGAAATTTGTCGTTTTCTGCACTTCGATGCAGATTTTAAAAATACTAGTACTACGAAATCGATTTTACTTAAATATAATTGTAATATCTTATTAGTAATATTATTTTCTACCTTATATGTAAAAAAAATATTGAATTCTACCATCTGGTTTATAACAGGGTTATTTCAAAATATCAAATGCACCAAATTTTGTTATGATACATTTGGAGTATTACAAATGTAGAAGGGTACTTTGGATTCATCAAAAATTTAGAAAAATAACCTTGAGGACAACATAATTCTTGGTTTGAAAATTCCAATGCGTACCCGTTTTGCTTTTTCTTTTAATGTTTTTTTTTTCTTATAATGTACAATTACAGATTTTAATTTTATCATAACGTCATAAAAGCATAATGGGAACGGTCACCTACTGAACAACGGAAAATTGTTTTTAAAAAAATCGTTAAAAATCTTAATATTTTTATCTATATTTTGGTTATTTTGTTCAATTTCCTAAATGGTATCGACATTTTTTTTTAAAAAGTACAATGCATTTTACTAGATTGCGTAATCATGCGCAATGAAAACTAAAATCGGCCACCTTAATATCAATGTCACAAAATCACAAAAGTACAAAGGCATCTAATGATTATGGATACACTCTCGGTGACATTAATTTTTTTTTCACGCAACATTTCAAATAAAAAAAAAACTGTAGTGACTGTCTATAATGTTACAATGACAGCTATTGTGAAGCACAACCAGAACTGTTTTTAGTAAACATATACTTTGTTAAATCAAATAGAAAATTTTAGTTGTGTCATCTGGTTTATCATAGTTATGATCCCGTTCAGAATCTCTCAGCCTTTGGTAGTTGATGGGAACAATTTGAGACTCTCCATGGTTCCCTTAATGCAGCCTCAGTTTATTTCTGAGTACTCTATTTGGTCGATGTTTTCCACGACCCGGACTGGTGTAGTTCTGGGGTATATCACATCCATATAGATTGATGAGGAGTCGCAAGTATTGCGATCTACAAAACATAAAATCGATCTCCGAAATTTTAATAGTTAAAATGTGTTGTTTATTGCCATTGAGAGAGAGAGAGAGAGAGAGAGAGAGAGAGAGAGAGAGAGAGAGATTGTACCATGAATCAATCTGTCTTTTGTGTTGATAACGGGGTTGCTGGTCTCTGTTTTTCTTTTCAATCTATATTAAATAAATGACAATACTAATCTGTCAATATAGAGTACTTGTATGTTAAACCTTGTACATGTATCTATAAATAGAACTCCCTACTTTTATTGCAAAGATGTAACAAGATACTGTAAATTCCCTATTTTACGCGAATTCCGCGATTCCGCTGTTTTGTATCAAATCGCGAGAATATACATCGCGAGCACCATTTTTTTGTTAAAATTGCTTATAGTTCAAAACTGTCTGAAAAATAAAGCTGAGATTTATAAATCCGTGAGATGTGCTTCTCGCGACTTTACGCGGATATTAATTCCTCGCGTTTAATTAGGAATTTACAGTATAAGACTTGCCCAATGACTGCGACTGTTTTGTGGTGAATACATAGCTAACCTGTAGGCAATGGCTACAATTATGCCAATCAGGAGGGAAAGGAAGAATACCAATGCTGTCAAAGTATGACGTAGAATCAACCCTAAATCTTTTTGTTTACACAAATCCAGTTCTATACCAAAATTTTAAAAAATATATATAGAATCAACAACTCTGACCAGACCATCTTCAATAATCGGATCTAGAAAGTAAATAATGACCAGTAAATTAAATATATAAAGCATTGGAACTGGTAAGCAATATAAAAAAATTAAAATTTTCTTGGGAAAACCAGTCCCCTGCCATTCTTTTCAATACTGAATAATAAGATTGCTAAATTAACTTTATGTATTACGTTTAATTGTATAAAAGTCTGAGAGAGAGAGAGAGAGAGAGAGAGAGAGAGAGAGAGAGAGAGAGACAGACAGACAGACATACCCCTGGATGTTATATTCTCATATAATTCAGTTTGATCTGCAAAATTCAAACCATGTATTCGAAGAACAAGATTATGCAACTGCTTTCCAACAGTGTCAAACAAATAGGAAAAATAAACATGAATTAATATTTAAAAATTCCGATTTGTGAATATCTGGCTGATAAGTACATATATTTCAAAGCTTCAGTGTACGAATTGCCACACTGACCTTTTCTTGTGTAATAAAGCAGTTTCATTGCAGTAGAAAAACATTGAATATTCAAAGGAAAACAATGTATTTGAAATTACCAGCGTAAATAATGAAATGAGTTATGCTCGAAATTCGGCATATTTCTGGATTTTTTTGTCCATTTTGATCAATCGTTGTGATCTGACCTCTACCATGAATTGACAAAATACTTAAGGTCAAATTTGCTGTGCTTTGACTCTTTGAATAATTTCATTAGCATACTAATTTTATGAATTAGTAACTTGACGAGTAAATTACCTAACTTATGTGAATCAAGAAACCCTAAACACGTTTTCGTCCTAATTCGAGACATTCAATTGATAGTCTTAAGCTTAGAGCTTGTTAATGATATTTACAGTATATATATCATATTTCGGGTATTAATATGTTTAACAAGTTTCATAGAGAAATTCTCAAATTTTAGGATCACTACTTATTCGAGCGTTTTTTGATTCAATTATTCAATCAATAAGAGAATATACTTTGTTTTATGTGTTCGCTTTCAAACTGTTGGTGAGGAAATTAACAGTTTTTCTATTCACAAGTTTTCCTCAGTAGTCCGTAAGCACACTGATATATATTTTAAACGCGAAAAAATCATGCAATTCTCTCGATAAAGAAGAAATAAGACATGATTTAAAAAAAACTAAATCCAAGTATTTGATAAAAATTGTTTACCTGACGTAAGTTTTAAACATCCTGTTACTTCGTCGCATATGGTGAAATTACAATTACAAGTTTCATTACACCGTCGTCCATAATATCCGAGAGGGCAGTGCTGACTACAGCTGTCACCGAACCTTCCAATACAAGCTACATCACGACAATAAACACAAAGAACGCCATGATACAGTTAATAGAGGAATCAAATGCCACGCTTCGTTACAAATAATTATTAAACTAAGCTCTAAATAACAAACTTTCAAATATTTCATAAACTAATACAAAAGTTTCATATACTGACCTACACATTGCTGCGATGTGTCATCGTATATATAGCTCGTACAGCATGTTGGAATAATTCTGAAATTATCAAAGTTGATCAATGATTAATTTTTTTTTTTTTTATATTAAATATAACTTTGTTTAAAGATAGTGATAGATAGCAATATATAAAACATAGTCATATCAGGTAATAGTAGGACTTAAAGACAGCTGGCTTAAAAGGATATATCAGTATTTGTGCATACGTGATATTGTCACAGATTCCATTGTCAGCATAGTTAATTCCAAAAAGAATTGGACTTAAAAACAGTTTCATGTATTCTGAACTCATTTCTGTAGAAATAAAATTGACGGTTTTTTTAAAATCAATTTATAGTATTAAAATTGACTTTTAAACTTTTAATATTAGATAGCCCTAAAGCTAGAGCAGAAGTTTAATAATCCCATTATACATTCCTGAAATAAAACTTGGACATTAGGTGTACAAAGTACCTTTTTGAAGAAATTATCTCTGCTTAACGAGTTAAGTAGAATACTTTATATTCTTCCGAAAAACTTGAAACACCACCTGAACTATGGGGAACCATTAATGATTTCGCAATAACATCCTGTTGTATAATATGTATATTCCAACCAAAGTTTGCACTTCATTACTCTTGAATGCAATAATTTAACATTCTAGACTAGTGTCATTCAAAAGAGTGCTGCTTTTAAACATTTCCAAGTGTTGACTCGTGATGTCTACCGTGTATAGCTTCAAAATAATCTTCCTTATTACAACAGTATCGTAAGCGTTTTCAAGTAGATAGAATTGCGTATGTTAAGTTGAATATATGATTGTGAATTCCAAAGATGATAGATTGACACTCTAGTTTATTTTTCGTGTGTGAACGTCGATTTGACCTTGCACGTTTATTTAATATATGTTTTGATGTTATCTACGAAGATTGATATTGAAATATATATATATATATATATATATATATATATATATATATATATATATATATATATATATATATAAAGCACTAAAAATGGCTAACGACACGAACAATTGGTATTGTCAAATTTTCGGGACAACCAGTCCCTTCTTCAGGACAAAAGAAATAAATTACATAGGTAAAAACAAAGAAAATAAAATCTAGCACTACAACTAACACTACTAATGAAACTATATACAGAACAATAACTACATTTTAAACATTTTTAGATCACAATCTTAGAAAAGGTGTTGGCAATACGGCCGATCGCTATAAAGTAATCAATCGACTGCCATCTTCACGCCTGATTGAGTTAATTAGCTAATTAATTTGATGTCCGAGTTAATAAAGGAAAATTTGAACCCCCGTTGTTAACTCGTACGGCGCTTATGATTTAGAATTATTTAGTTAAGTTTGTAATGGGTAAGAGTGTGATTAAAAAGAGAAAAAAGTAATTAATAAATTGAAATATAAAAATATTTTTTAAGAAATAAAAGGTAGTAAAGGAAACTAATAACTGAAAGAGGCGCAGTTGACAGATTTGATAAAATTACTATATGGGTATTAGGTGATGTTAGGCTATGAGACGTTCATTTTAATGAAGTCCATTTGCTTGTTCATGCCATCAGGTCTGAATGATTTGAGTCTGTGCATCCAGAACTTTTCCTTGCTTTTCCTCTCCGCATCTGTCCAATGAGGATTATGGTCAATAACCACTACTGTCATGTCTTCCCATTTGTGGCCACTCATATTAAAATGTTCACCGACGGGCTCCTTGATGTTTTTGGTCTTTTTGGTAGAGCGGTGGTTGTTGATCCTTCTGCGGAGGTCACCTGTTTCACCAACGTATTGCTTTGAGCAGACCTTGCAACTGATGAAGTAGATGCAGTTGTCTGTGCGGCAAGACGTGTTGCGAAATATCTTGTAGGTGCGACCCGTGATGGGGCTTTTAAAACTGTCCGTGTTGGTGCTGTGCTTGCACAGAAGGCCTCTGGCATCAGAACATGTTTTAAAACCACCATTTGGCAACGGGTTGTCTAATCTCGCTCTTAATACCATGTCCTTCAAGTTCCTCGGGCGTTTAAACGCAGCCATTGCCGGATCCTTGAAAAGGTCTGCCGTTCTTTCGTTAGTGTAAAGAATGGGCAGATTATTTCTAAGGATGCTGTTAAGGTTCTTAAGAGCGGGGTGATAGGTACTGACAAGTGGAACCCTGCTTTTGTCCGTTTTTTCTTTGTATTGCAAAAGGGTTTTCCTGTCTTTTGTAACAATCTCATCAATTGCAGATTGGACTGTGTGGGCTTTATAGCCTCGATTGCACAGATGGAATTTTAATATCCTGCTCTGTTCTTCAAAGATTTCATCAGAAGAACAGATCCGTCTTATTCGGGTTGTTAATCCTTTAGTAATTCCTCTTAAAGTATGGGGAGGGTGGCAACTCGATGGCTTGAGATAGAGGTGAGAATCAGTGGGTTTCGTATGGAGACTAAATTTTGTCTTAAAAGTTTATTTACGTGGGTGTGGACTTTATTGTTATTTTTGTTGTATAAGTGAATATGTCTATAAGTTTTAGAATAGGTAATTATTCTTTCAGTGCAAGGAGGGTTATATCGATTAACCGGGTGTGTCAGTTGTGAACGTCAGTTGAAGGCTGAGCGTAGGCATATGTGGGTCAGGACTGGGACCGAGAAACATTAACGGAGCAGGGCATGACGCAGGTGGGATACACGGGAGCTCGTGTTTGATGAACGTTCATGGTCAGGAGGCCCTGGGTGGATAGTCTTCCAGTGCGAGACCTTCAAATCCGGGACTGGAGACGGGACATTCTGTTTACGTGATTTGTGTGCTATGGAGGCCCAGTGGTGACTATTTTAGGGTGGCTGATGCAATTATTTGAAGCCAAACTTTCAACTCTATTTGATGATTAAACGTTATATTAGATAAGCTAGTGATAGCAGTTGATTATTCAATTACAGATAACAATTTACTTTTTCTGTGAAATTACATATAACAGTATTGATAATTTTGATTTGTTGGTTTATTCCTTTACATACTGTTATAGCTATATTTAGCTGGTGTTTAAAGCATTTATTTGTTTCATATAGATACTGACAATTAAATGTGTTCAAAGTTAATTCACTATTGTTTCATTTGTCAGTGTTACTTGATTTACAGTTATATTTTCTTTCTTAGTGAGGATGTGGGTGTGTGTTTGTGAGTGTGAGTATCTTCATATTCTATTATTTTTTTTTTGGGGGGGGGGGGGATAAACAAATTCATTTTGTTTTGTTTATTTTACTGTTTGTCGTTTTCGCTAACACCACCACAAAATCTAAAAAGAACTTCATAACATCTTGTTAAAATTAATGCTCTGTGAGCAACAATATAAGTGTTCCATGCAATTAAAAACACCAACATTAAAATCTTCCTACAGATACTTGCACAAATTTGTTGGGAACGTTATCAAACTCCTCGGAATCATGTTAAACTAATCATTTTCTATGAAGATTCTATTAAACATTTGGCAGCTTGAATAAAATATTAAAGGGGCATGCTCACGATTTTGGCCAAAAAATTATTTTTCTGATTTTAATGTTTACAATGCTTCAGTAAGGCATTTTTAATAGGCAACCAAAATTTGAGTGTCATTTCTTGAGTTATAAGCGAGTTACAGAGCTTACAAGTCTTTGCTATTTGTAAACAAAGCTTTTGTTTACATTTTGAATGTTGAAATGAAAATTCCAGTTTTAGACCTACAGCGAATGTTTTAAACGTTAGGAACTGTTTATTTACGGTTCAAATGAACAAGAAGATTGACAAATCAGCTTGAAAAAGATTTTTCACTGGTATATTGAACCTATGTAAACAAAATCAGGTCACGAGCCTTATTTACATGACAAAAAATTGTGAACCCTGTATCTTGCTTATAACTCTACGACTGACTCTCAAATTTCATTTAATCATTAGAAATGCATGTCTAAAGTATTGTATCTGATAAAATCAAAAATATAGAATTTGACCATGCCCCTTTAAATGTTTACAAATACATTGCGATTCTTAGCAGTTGTTAACATTTTAAAACAGTACTTACCAGTATAAGCAAGGATACACACTTAGTGATGAACATTTTTACGAATTTCTACCACAGATTAAATAAAGCCAAAGTTCAAAACACATGAAATAAGAATCCCGCTTAACGTTTTAAGAACAAGTAAACTTCAGAAACGACACCATATTTTCATCGAGAATATTCCTTGCTTAAAGACAATTGCTCGAAACTCCGTCACATTTTTCTATAATGAATAAATATCAAACTCGTCCGTTCTGTGTTATAACATATTCTTCGAAATTAAAAGTTGAAATTCAAAATTATTTGTAATTACAAATTCTGATTAGGCAAAAGGTTTTTGAATCACGTAAACAACTCATTTTACATTTATTTAGTTAAAAATAGTTCATTTTCCTTTAATAATTTATTTATATTAATGATATATATATATATATATATATATATATATATATATATATATATATATATATATATATATATCATCAATTATTTAATAAAAAGTAACAAGTAATACAAGTAATCAGCAATAGATACATAATATGAGCGAACAAAACCAATCCCAGATAAATGTACTTTGCATTTTTGAAGTTGGCATTCAATATCAAACGAATTAAACATGTCGAATTACACATACAGATATCTGCAAGTATATCCCTCTATTGTTAAAATAGAATGAAGCTATCTTTCTTGAATCTGGAAAGCAGCAAATGCAGTCAATAAATATTCGAATAAACCAGATCCAGCTCATTGATGTAAAAAAGAAAAAACATAAGATGTGTGCAGACATTAGAAAAATATCGTTGACAGAATTTTATTTTGAGTTTTAAAAGCAAAACATGTATTTTTATCATTAATTATCATTAATTACCTATTTTCACATTATGTTTCTTAGATTTAATCAGTCTGAGAATGACAACGAAAGAAGACTTCATTATATTGCTGACATTATCTATCTTTACAAACATATTTTAATTTAAAAATTGATTTCATGAAAGTCGAAACGTTATGAATCCTAACATATCATATTGGACCTTGAGTGTAAAGTGCATCTATAGTATTGCTTTCTTTAAACGAATATTCGCCTTGATTTTCCTACTAACACATCGTCATGTTTCCATACTCCTGGTCGTACTGTTCTTCATTCAATGATGAAATCCTGTGAGGATGTCTTACATCCAGTGATAACGTCCTGTCAGAATGTCCTTTAACCAGCGATGAAGTCCTGTCAGGATTTCCAACATCCAGTGGTGAAGTTCTGTTAGGATGTTCCACAAAGGAGTAGCTTGCCGAAAAACCATTTTTTACACTTTCTACAATTTATATATTCATTTGTAAGAACAGAAATAATAATTTCTCATATAATTTAAGAAATGAACTAAAAATTGCATATCGATTACATTAAGTAAAGCTGTTATTGAAACATGTTAAGATTAAGCTAAAGAATATTCTTTACCATTTATTGCATTGTTACTGGTGTTGATTTTAGAGGTTCTAGCTTTCTTTTTCCTGTAAATTATGCGTAAAATGGTGTAAAAACCCCAAGTTAACACAAGTGTTTTCAGATGGACATTATTTAAACGCAAGTCACACTTAAAAGAGACAATATAATGACTTCTTTAATCAAAAGTACTGATGGGAGTTGATTTAATCGATTATTATCTATTCTAAAACCAACGATATGTTATTTTCCATGGCAAGTAGTTTCTGATCTTTATTTGAAATACGCACCTTTTTATAAGATGAATTCTCGGACTTTTTCGACAAGAATTTCAATATGAATCATGTTGTGTGATATTCAAAAATAGAACTAATTCCATCAAACTATGTATCAGTAATCGAAATATTTCTGGAAAATTGTATGGATCCAAGCAATATTGAACTCTAGTCTCGTTCAACCAGACACTCGGCTGTCGTCGTTAATCTCCGACAAGCAAGAGAGACTCTCTGCTTGTCGGAGATTTACGGAGACAGCCTAGCGTCGGGTTGAACGAGACTATATAGAACTCTGGCATAGGAATACATACGACTACAAAAAATATCTAAATTGTTCGCACCATTTCAAATCCGACTATTTTCAAGGTATTACAAATAAGTTTCCTTGAAAAGCAATGCTTCACCATACATTACACCGAATTTATCAATTATTTTCAAGAACTAAATCTTGTCAGCGGTGATGATTTGTGCTTAGGTTCAAACACTGTTTCCCTTACGGTTTGCCAGAGTAACTGCATAAGAGAGTTGATTAAAATCAACTCCCAAAAAGTCACAAAATCAGTGTTTTTTATCATGTCAAAAGATTTTGAATAGGACTTTTTGTGATTCTTTTAATTTATTTGAGCATCTAGCTCAAATAAGATTTTCTAAACAAGCGTTTGTTTGCATATGTCCGCAAAATAACCTTTTTGGTCATCACATATTTATTTTTATGTTTTAAATCGCAAGACACATTCATGCAGTAAATGAATTTAAAATTTGTTTAAATTTTCTAACAAACAGTTCCCCAATTTAAGACAAAGTGCTCAAGAAACATAAACGTTCTACCATAGGCCTAATCATATTTATTTAAAACATGTGGGAAAGTTGTATTGTCATATGGCCAACCTAATCTTTGCAAACTGTTTACTCCTAACATTTAAACTAGAGCATATCTTTAAAAAATGTTTACCTCCTTCGATTCGATTTTTGCAGCTTTAGTATATTAACGTACATTCGATCGTTTTGTTCTACACTCCTGACTGGTGTCCTGTTAGGGCGCACGACGGCGGCGTAGATTACCGGTGAATCTCTAGTTATGTTTTCTGGTGAAACTGATGAAATATGATAGCAAAATATACAAAACCTTTCACAAACTCACTGTTACGAGAAAACTAGGAATATAAGGAAAGAAAGGAGACAAAACAAACCATTTGATACACTTCTTTCAGTGGAAAATACAGGGTATCTTGTGTTAATTTTTCTTGCTCTGTGATGTAGTAATCAAATCATCATATTTATGTATAAATTATATTAAAATAATCAAAATCACATATAGATTTCTCATGTTCGACTACTGGGGTTAACATAAATTGTATCTCACCTGTAAACTACGTATGATAGTATCAGCAACAGCAAAATTATGATGAATATTGATGCAGACAAGAAGATTTTTAAAACCATTCCTAACGGTTTCCCTTGTTCCTCCTCTATAATTTGATATTAGTTGCCATTCTTTATAAAGCACTAAAACGCATGTAGTTTAAAGGGTTCTTTGATAACACGATAACACAAATAATGAACTATCATAAAACTACTTTGTTGCCAAAAACACATATTATATATATTGTTCCTTTTTTGAAAAATAAGTAAGGCGATATTTTGCCGACTTGAACAAATGAACGTTCATGATTATCATATGTACATGTTTATTTTTACATATCTAACTAAACATAATCATATAGTCTTAAATTTCACTTTTTATAGCACAGTGATAAAGATTCATACTTTCTGTGCAGTTTTAGAGATTTTTTATTACATACGTATCAGGGAAAGCAGCAGCGCCTTAACTTTAATTCAATGTAAAATAAATTAACGAACAAAGAATGCACTAAAAATAGGTGGAGCAAATATAATACGAGAAGGCATTTCTTGAAGGAAGGTTCAACAAGATACTTTTGATAAACATGTACCTGTGTTCATATCATCCAGAGATGTTGAAGTTTTCTCTGGAATAATGAATGAATGAATTTATGAAACAATATATCTGAAAAAAGTGTTATTCGACGAGTATAATTAGATGTTTTGATTTCTTTCTAAAATACTGTTGAATATTTGGAATTGTGAAGTCAAAAATTAATACTTTCAAATCATAGACATTTCTTCCAATAATCATTTGCAAAGTAAAAAACAAGTATGAAACGGTCTATCAACTTTCTGCAATAACAATAATTACACATTCACTTAATTATGCAAGACGCAATGAAGTTTACTCAGTCCGAAGAAGAATAGATCAGTACAACTAAAATGTCGAAGTCAATTTTGAAAAACTAATATGCCTCTCAGAAAAAAGGATAAAATACTGTTTGCAAATATTGGAACCATCTGCAAAATATTCAAAGAAAATACAGAAAAAGAAAACGGAACAAAAGAATTTGAGACAAAAATAAACCAGCATGCTCGTGGAGCAGACCGAATAATTTTATTACATTTGCAAAAAACGTAATTTTTACACCAATTAAAACATAATTGAGTTCTTTACAGAATAATAAAGTAAGCTTGTCAGAAGTAAATGAACACACAATGTAGAGCATGCATTTACTTACCAGTCGTTACACATCCAAACACCTCGTCACACACGTCAGCATCACAAGAACAGGTTTCATTACAATGCTCTCCATAATATCCAGGAGAACACTTCGGTCTACAAAAACGTCCAATACAGGCTACAACAACAAAAAAATATTTAAGAACAGAACAAATGGTTCATTTAATTTGCCAAAGATTTCATGTTTCTTTATATATTTTTTAATGCTTCGACAATAAATATTACCATAGAAAATGCTTATATAGTAGTGTTAATGTATGTATGTATACCTCCGCAAATTTCCTTAATTGTTTTATCATTATGAATGGTGTATTGATCACCATTACAACACGTTGATAGAAATCTGGAAAAGTTAAAGCCCAATGAACACTGTGATAGCATGTTTTATTGTATTTTGAAAATAAAGAATAAAACAACACATTGTTGGATTTATACATACGTGTTATAGTTACAACTTTTATTCCGCTGTTCGTCAGCCGTAACAATGATGATTCCACTAAAACCCACAACCAAATACAGTGCGATGGTTTTCATTTCTAAAAAGAAGGGAAAGTTTAGAATTCACCCTTTGTATAATTGTTGTTGACTTTGGACCCTTAGAACTAGACAAATATTTTAAAGCTGTATGTTTCCTTCCTGTTCCATCACGTAGTGTTCGATTATAACATTATACTTTCATCAAATAAGCATGATACATTCTATATCTTACGAAAATTGATTGTAAATCACAGCTGTATAGAAATTGACAGAAATTTAATCTACACGCTACAGTTCTTACCAGTTTATCGATCGGTCGAAACTTTCAGCAACTTAAGAAAATTCATGGACTGCACGATCGTGGACTAAAATCCCATATATTTCTTTTAACTAACGTATTGATGTAAATTAACAAGAATTAAGCTACTTTACTTACTTTTTTCGATCAATTCATTAATTTCTTCAAAGAAAAATGTAAATATAAACAATAAAATGTGTTCTTTGATGATTTGTGCGGGATATGAAGGTAGCGATCATTGCAGAAAAAAATGTCAAAACCCGCTATCGACGACAGTTAATTGGGAAAAACCTTTTATCTTTTTTTCAAGCCTAATTGAGAAAAACCCGTCTTGCATCATTAAAATGAATATATATGTTTGCCTGTCCCAGGGTATCAGTATCTTCAATGATTAACAACAATACAACTAACAATCTTTAATGTCCTAAACTATCTATTTATTTGAAGAAAAAAATATGAATAAATAAATAATAGATAGACATATATTTTCGCAACACTGGGAACGTTAAAGATTATTTGAAATAACATACATCAGCTAACCTTTGAAGTTCAAAACTACAGGTGATTTAAACACTGTTGGATTTTACTCAAAAGTGTATTGTTTGTATAAGTATAGATGTTTTTATTGGTATAAGTATTTTCTTAGTTGAAATTGCCAAATGTATAAAATCGGAAATGTTAAAGAACACTGCAAATGGTCCTATGATACGTATTCAAATATTTTTCTATAATTCTTTTATTTTAAATATCACAATCATATGGTACTTTTTAACGTTATGTTAGACTTGCACTTGATGTCTTATTATTTTTAATAAGTTTTGGTTTATTTTATTATTGTTTGATTTTATGTTTTCATTACAACTTAACTATATAATATTGCAATTTAGAAAGAACTACTGTGGATGGTTTAGAATTTTTAAGATTCATCCGATCACAGTTGTTTCCATAAGAGGCACCCGGCAATTTAACTATTTGCGCACGCATTGCGCCTTGCATTACTTTATTTAATATGCAGTGACAGCTTCATGTTCATCTTAAATTACACTTAGATTACTAAATAAAAACCTTATTCTAGTGCATTTGGCTTGAGAGTAATACCTTTATACGGATTCATAATATTCAAATCACGTTTTTTTTCTTGTTACATGAATATTTATTGGGAGTACAATTCGCCTCTATGAATAAAGTTTATTTATGTCTTGCTATTTCGGAAATCAAGAAAACGGTGAGATAATGATATCCTATTTATCATTTATTGTTTATTGCATGTATCGTAATGCATGTATCGTAATGCTTTTTAACAGAGCTGACCAATGATATTACATGCCGATCATTCCTTTAAATGGAATATATGTTTTTGTCTTTTTAGTATTATTATAATAATCATTAAGCTGATTAGTTCCATTCTAAAGAATATTTAATGGACGCTGCCAAAAATTATTCTCATAAGTTTACATACATGAAAAAATGACAATAACAAACCGCCAAACCGTATATATGGGCCCAGAAAAATTAATTTTTAACAAGAAATATACTGTTTAAATGCTCATTTGTTTCTTTTGAACCCCTGTCAAGAAATTCTTTTAAAAATGCGTTTCCGCCTCCAATAAACAAATGAGTCATACTCCTTTCTTCGGGTGTATGCATAGTTTATAATACTGGGAAACGATGACACATAAGCGCCATTTTAGCATGCAAAAATGACAATAACAAACCGTCAACCATCTCAAAAATCCATAAAACGAAATAAAAATTCAAATCAGAGCAACACGGACGTCCAAAAAGATAGAGGTAGGATCAGGTGCTTAGAAGGAGTGAGCATCCTCTGCTGACCGATCACACCCGTCGTGTGCTCTTTGTCGTCATCGGGAAAAAACGGAAAAGTCCTTAAACAATTAGGGGATAAATTATGGTGTACCAATTAGTATGAAAAACGTCAGTCAGCATGCGACCCAGTGGATGATTGTATTTGCTGACAAGGTCGTTGTATTGTTCATAGAACTTACGAAAAGATGACTTCAAAAAAGCCAGTTGATATTCCTTTTTTATCAACTTTTTTGTCAGTAGCTTGCCTCGCCTTAGAAGCTTGCCTCGCCCTGCCTTTGCCTGTTCATACGAACAGCATGCCCTTGCGTATCGAATTAACTGAGAGACAAAAACACCATATGCAGGTGATGAACGTATATTGCTACATAAGTAAGGAAAATTGACTATAGAACAATTGAAGTCATCGCGTTTATCATAAAGTTTTGTTGTTAGATTACCATCAATGTCCATTTCCAGTAAATTATCCAAATATGAAACAGATGACGCAGACTCTGTGGTATCTTTTATTTCAGGTTCACTGGGATATATCGAGTCGACTCAAGTATGGAGGTAACAATTGTTAATTAATGATAGTCATCGATATACCTGAATGCTGAGTTGAAGGCCACAGCGAGTGATTTATTTTTTTCACGTACAAGTTTTTGAATAAATTCTGCTTCATAAGAATACAAAAATAGGTCTGCTAACAATGGGGCACAATTGGTACCCATGGGAATTCCAACAGATTGTTGAAAGACTTGATTTCCAAAAACTACATAGATGTCTATCAGAAACTCAAGCATCTTTTTAATGTCAACTTCAGAGTACTTGTGTGTGCAACCAGAATGGTTTTTAACAAAATCATTTTTTAGATTTCCAATGACAAGGTAAGCATTTTTACGACTTCCATTTTTATTGAAGAAACAACTGTCGATGATATCAAAAAGCCTAGATTTTAATTTGTCATGGAAAATGGTTGTATAAAGGGTTGAAAAATCCTACGTTTTGATGCTATTGATTTGGGGAAGATCTGTCCCCATTACAAGTACCTGTAAAATCGTTTTGTTTTATCCTATACTAAGAAATAAAATGTAATTCCAGAGAAGAAACGAATCAATTCTAAATCATAAACAAATGGATTTTTGTGCGTGTTATGACATATATGACGTCATAAATGTAACTGTAGAGAACAAAGTATTGAAGTCTTTAACCTATAATTATAAGTACCCTACACCAGTAACTTACAAAAACAAGTTTAAATCTGATCAACTTGATACAAATGGAGTCAGTATATTGTTAAGAGATTTGAAAACATTAGATCTAAGATAGAAGGGGGACAAAAATAAACATAGGAAGAAAACTGTTAAAACACTGTTTCTATTGCAAAATGGATTAAACACATATTACATTGTAATATTTTTGGCAAAGAAATGTTCAGTTTGTAACATTTTTAAAACAAATTATATAAACCATGTGTTACAGTTAGAAATAGATATTGATGACCTAAAAATAAATTGCTTTAATCGGAAAAACGTGCAAATAAACAGGAAAAGTCTGAATATGTCTGAGCCAAATCTTGCAAAAATATTACCTTTGAAGACTTTTTTTTAAAAATCTACATCACTTACCCCCCATATTTTATAATGTCAATTAGATACTTAGGACATATCCAGACAAACTGCATTTGGATTTATAAAAACAAAATCGATATTCAGAAAGAATCAAATTTTTACTATTGAAAATAAGCCAGATTTCAGTACAAAGGGTCGTGAAAAAATTGTACGGCTTTGTAATGTTTTATTTAATCGACATTTTTATTTTAGCATGATGCATCATTCAAAACAGTTTTGATGTAAATATTCCGCTTAATAAATAGGACAGTGTTTGTTTTGTCGTACATTTCGTGTAATATTGCCATCACCGAATCTTATCCTGGTCCTAATTTTCAATCTGCAAATTAAAATTATTATATCAATGATTCATTAGAACGTGAAACCGCAGATGCACCGTTTATTTTGTTCTGTTTGAATGAAGACATTAGAATAACACATAGTAAAGTATTTCGTTAGAGGAATTATACAGTTCTTCCTTACCCGTAAATAACTCTTAAAAGGATGATCATCAACACAACTATAACAATTGCAAGTACAGTCAACGCAAGTTGTTGACACAGTCCTAACGATGATCTCCCATCTGTATCCAAATCAAGGAATTATTCATTTGATAACAGTATCAGCAGAAAAGTACCGACTGAAAGATATGCCTCACGTATTTTTACAGAAACCGTTTTAATGCAGTTGTCCATGTTTAAATTATATATGATATAAAGGGACATCACAGTGGGGGAAAAACTTTAAGCTTAAAAGTTGATCAAAAAATCTTGTGTTCTTTTCTTAGACTTTTTTAATTTTGAAGTGCAAAATGCAAAATCTTATAATAATAAATGAAGCCTTTCAGTAAAACCCCTGGATGTTATATTCTCATAAAATACAGTTTTATCTGGAATGAAAAAAAATCAAATCACTTATTCGAAGAAAAAAAATTATCCATATGCCTTCCATTACATTAGTTTCGAAACAACAGAGAAACACAACTAAACAATATTTTTAAAATGCCGAAAGCTTCAGTTGATAGTTTTGTTTATTTTGTTAGTTTTCTTAGTTTGTCAAATTGAATTATTGTTACTATATGTATCCTATACCGGTTATTGATATGTTCAACACGCTTAAGATCAAGATCTAGTAAATGAAAGGAGCCTACAGGTTTATGAAATTCAAGATGGAAAGTATTTCAATGATACTTCATAACAATAGCTTTGTTTGATAAGGTGTACCGGGGCTTAAGTATTTGGTTAACACAATGAAAATCATGTTTTAAACTGTCATTTTCTATGACATATGAAGGTAATAAGAAACAAATCTCGGAGTTTTGTCCATTTTTGACCAATGAAATATATCTAGAATGCCTACAGTCTCTCCAAAAACGGCATTAAACAAGCTCTTGGCCTCCTCTTTAGAATGATGTCAATTTGAATATAAGTATCGGGATTATTTTCTTTGATTTGATATAGATTGTCAAGAAACTGTTTTATTTTCTTTATAATTCCTTTAAAGCCCAAAAGTACGGGAAAAAGATTAACTGAATCAATTAGGACGTCATAATGGTTCTAGCACTAAAAAAACACTCTGGAATGATTCACTAGATCTTGACCTTAAGAGAAAGCAATGCTCTCAAATTTGATGATCGCCACGTATTTCTATGTTTTTGATTTAATCATTATGAGAATAATCTGCTTGAAATCGAATGTTACCGGATGTAAATTTTAAACATCCTGTCACTTCGTCGCACACGGTGTTAAACTAAATCCAAGTATTTAATAAAACAAATTTTACCTGACGTAAGTTTTAAACATCCTGTCACTTCGTCGCACTCGGTGGAATTACAATTACAAGTTTCATTATACCGGATTCCATGATATCCAAAAGGGCAGTGCTGACTACAGTTGTCACCAAACCTTCCAATACAAGCTACATCACGGCAATAAACAATAAACACAAAGAACGCCATGTTACAATTTATAGAGGTATCAAATGCCACGCTTCGTTACAAATAATTTTGAATCTATGCTCTAAATAACAAAATTTGAAATATATCATAAACTAATACAAAAGTTTTCTATACTGACCTACACATTGCTGCAATGTGTCATCGTATATATAGCTCGTGCAGCATGTTGGAATAATTCTGAAATTATCAAAGTTGATCAATGATTAATTTATTTTTTAATATTAAATATAACTTTGTTTAAAGATAGCAACATATAAAACGTAGTCCTATCAGGTAAAAGTATGACTTAAAGACAGCTGGCTTAAAAGGATAAGTCAGTTTTTGTGCATACGTGCTATTGTCACAGATTCCATTGTCAGCATAGTTAATTCCAAAAAGGATTGGAATTAAAAAAAGTTTCATGTATTCTGAACTCATTTTGTATAAATAAAATTGACGAGTTTTTTTAATCAATTTATAGTTTTAAAATTGACTTTAAAACTTTTAATATTAGATAGCCCTAAAGCTAGAGTCGAAGTTTAATAATTCCGTTATACATTCCTGAAATGAAACTTGGACATTAGGTGTACAGAGTACCTTTTGAATGCAATAACATTATAGACTAGTGTCATTCAAAAGAGTGCTGCTTTTAAACATTTCCAAGTGTTGACTCGTGATGTCTACCGTGTATAGCTTCAAAATAATCTTCCTTATTACAACAATATCTTAAGAGTTTTTAAGTAGATAGAAATGCGTATTTTAAGTTGAATATATGATTATGAATTCCAAAGATGATAGATTGACACTCTAGTTTTATTGTTCGTGTGTGAACGTCGATTTGACCTTGTACGTTTATTTAAAATATGTTTTGATTATTAATATTGAACTATATATGCTATATATAACTATAACTATATATATATATATATATATATATATATATATATATATATATATATATATATATATATATATATAATTATATTAAGATAAATATATACACATAACAGCATGAAGAGCCATGGATGGCGAAGACTTTTACAGTCTGATCGATTTTGATTTGATTCTTGATATTTACCTTTTTTAAATTATTTTAAATTGTACCGAATTTTTGTTTTATTGAAAAATGTTAAATATATGGATTGAAACAGTCAACTATTTGTCGCTAAATAATTAGTTTATAAATAATTTGCAAAAGCTCTTATAGTCTAGTTAAAATTAATGCCCTGTGAGCAACAATATAAGTGTTCCATGCAATTAAAAACACCAACATTAAAATCTTCCTCGAGATCCTTGCATAAATATGTCAAAACTCCTTGGAATCATGTAAAACTAATCATTTTCTATAAAGATGTTTTTAAACATTTGCCAGCTTGAATAAAATATTAAAGGGGCATTCTCACGATTTTGGCAAAAAATCATTTTTCAAATTTTAATGTTTACAATGCTTCAGTAAGGCACTTTTAATAGGAAACCAAAATTTGAGTGTTCGTTTGTTGAGTTATAACTTACAATTCTTTGCTATGTAAACAAAGCTTTTGTTTACAATTTGAATGTTGAAATTAAAATTCCAGTTTTAGACCTAAAACGAATGTTTTAAACGTTAGGAACTGTTTATTTACGGTTCAAACGAATAAGAAGATAGACAAATCAGCTTGAAAAAGATTTGTTACTGGTATATTGAACCTATGTAAACAAAAACAGGGCACGAGCCTTATTTACATGACAAAAAATTGTGAGCCCTGTATCTTGCTTATAACTCTACGACTGACTCTCAAATTTCATTCGATCATTAGAAATACATTCCTAAAGTATTGTATCTGATAAAAACAAAAATATAGAATATGACCAAAATCGTGACCATGCCCTTTTAAATGTTTACACATACATTGCGATTCTTAGCAATTATACAGTTGTTAACATTTCAAAACAGTACTTACCAGTATAAGCAAGGATACACACTTAGTGATGAACATTTTACAAATTTCTACCATAAATTAAATAAAGCCAAAGTTACAAACACATGAAATAAGAATCCTACTTAACGTTTTAAGAACGATTAAACCACAAAAACGACACCTCATTTTCATCGAGAATATTACTTGCTTAGAGACAATTGATCGAAACTCCGTCACATTTTTCTATAATGAATAAATATCAGACTCCTCCGTTCTATGTTATAACCTATTCTTCGAAAATAAAAACTGAAATTCAAAATTATTTGTAATTACAAATTCTGATTAGGCAAAAGGTTTGTGGATCACGTAAATAACGCATTTCACATTAATTTAGTTAAAAATAGTTCATTCTCATTTAATAATTTATTTGTTTTAATGATAAATAAAGATATATATATATATATATATATATATATATATATATATATATATATATATATATATATATATATATATATATATATATCATCAATTATTTTTAAAAAAGTAACAAGTAATCATCAATAGATACATAAAATGAGCGTACAAAACCAATTCCAGATAAATGACCTTTGCATTTTTGAAGTTGGCATTCAATATCTAACGAATTAAACATGTCGAATTACACATACAGATATCTGCAAGTATATCCCTCTTTTGTTAAAATAGAATGATGCTATCTTTCTTGAATCTGGAAAGCAGCAAATGCAGTCAATAAATTTTCGAATAAACCAGATCCAGCTCATTGATGTAAAATAGAAAAACATAAGATGTGTGCAGACATTAGAAAATATTGTTGACAGAATTTGTTTTTTGAGTTTTAAAAGCAAAACATGTATTATTATCATTAATTATGTATTTTCACATTATGTGTCTTAGATTTAATCAGTCTGAGAACGACAACGAAAGAAGACTTCATTATATTGCTGACATAATCTATATTTACAAACATATTGTAATGAAAAAATGACAATAACAAACCGTCAACCATCTCAAAAATCCATAAAACGAAATACAAATTCAAAGCAGAGCAACACGGACCTCCAAAATGATAGAGGTAGGATCAGGTACCTAGGAGGAGTGAGTATCCTCTGCTGACCGGTCACACCCGCCGTGTGCTCTTTGTCGTAATCGGGGGAAAAAACGCGGAAAAGTCCGTAGACAATTAGGTGATAAATTATTGTCTAACAATTAGTATGAAAAACGTCTGTCAGCATGCGATCCAGTGGATGATTGTATTTGCTGACAAGGTCGTTGTATCGACCATAGAACTTACGAAAAGATGACTTCAAACGAGCCTGTTGATAGTCCTGTTTCATCAACTTGTTTGTCAGTAGCTTGCCTCGCCTTAGAAACTGTTCATACGAAGAGCATGCCCTTGCGCATCGAATGAACTGAGAGACAAAAACACCATATGCAGGTGATGAAGGTATATTGCTACATAAGTAAGGAAAATTGACTATAGAACAATTGAAGTCATCGCGTTTATCATAAAGTTTTGTTGTTAGGTTACCATCAATGTCCATTTCCAGTAAAATATCCAAATATGAAACAGATGACGCAGACTCTGTGGTATCTTTTATTTCAAGTTCACTGGGATATATCGAGTCGACTTAAGTATGGAAATAACAATTGTTAATTGATAATACGTCGTCGATATACCTGAATGTTGAGTTGAAGGCCACAGCGAGTGATTTATTTTAATCACGTACAAGTTTTTGAATAAATTCTGCTTCATAGGAATACAAAAATAGGTCTGCTAACAATGGAGCACAATTGGTACCCATGGGAATTCCAACAGATTGTTGAAAGACTTGATTTCCAAAAACTACATAGATGTTGTCTATCAGAAACTCAAGCATCTTGTTAATGTCAACTTCAGAGTACTTGTGTGTGCAATCAGAATGGTTTTTAACAAAATCATTTTTTAGATTTCCAATGACAAGGTAAGCATTTTTACGACTTCCATTTTTATTGAAGAAACAACTGTCGATGATATCAAAAAGCCTAGATTTTAATTTGTCATGGGGAATGGTTGTATAAAGCGTTGAAAAATCGTACGTTTTAATGCTATTGATTTTGGTAAGATTTTGTGACCTGAAAGTTTCTAATAATTCTTTAGAGTTTTTTAGTATCCACATCTGATTCACACCACTTCTGGAGTATATTGTTGTACAGTACTCTTGAAGTTTCTCCTTCACTACTGTAAGAATTTTAGTAAGGTGCAAAGAGAGAGGTTTTGTAGAACATTTACTGGAACCAGCTATATATCTCTGTTTGTAAGGACTTTTGTGAAGCTTTAATTTAAGAATTGATTTCGTGAAAGTCGAAACAGTTCGTTATGAATCCTAACATATCACACTGGACCTTGAGTGTAAAATACATATATAGTATTGCTTTCTTTAAACGAATATTCGCCTTGATTTTCCTACTAACACATCGTCATGTTTCCATACTCCTGGTCGTACTGTTCTACATTCAATGATGAAATCCTGTGAGGATGTCTTACATCCAATGATAAAGTCCTGTCAGAATGTCCTTTATCCAGCGATGAAGTCATGTCAGGATTTCCAACATCCAGTGGTGAAGTTCTGTTAGGATGTTCCACAAAGGAGTAGCTTGCCGAAGAACCATTTTTTACACCTTCTTCTACAATTTATATATTCATTTGTAACAAAAGCAATAATAATTTCTCATATAGTTTAAGTAATGAACTAAAAAATGGACATCGATTCCATAAAGTAAAGCTGTTATTTAAACATGTTAAGATTAAGCTAGAGAATTTTCTTTACCATTTATTGCATTGTTACTGGTGTTGATTTTAGAGGTTCTCGCTTTCTTTTTCCTGTTAATTATGCGTTAAATGGTGAAAAAACCCAAGTTAACACAAGTGTTTTTAGATGTTCATTATTTAAACATAGGTCAAACTTAAAAGAGATAATATAATGACTCCTTGAAAAAGTCACAAACTCAAAGTTTTTTATCATGTCAAAAGATTTTGAATGGGACTTTTTGTGATTCATTTCAGCTTATCCGGGCATCTAGCTCAAAGAACACTTTCTGACCAAACGTTTATTTGCGTATGTCTGCAAAATAAACTTTTTGGTTTTAAATCGCTAAACAGACATCCAAACCTGGCAAGATGCATTCATGTAGTAAATGAATTTAAAGTTTGTTAAATTATATGAACAAACAGTTCCCCAATTCAAGACAAAGTGTATAAGAAACATAAAATTAGGAAAGTGTGTTATCAAGAACATTTATGGCCAATAATTTGACAGTTCTCCCATAGGCCTAATCATATTTAGTGGAGACATGTGGGAAATAACAACAATGTTGTATTGTCATATGACCAACATAATCTTTGCAAACTGTTTACTTCTAACTTTAATACTGGATCATATCTTTAAAAAAATGTTTACCTCCTTTGATTCAGTTTTTGCAGCTTTACCGTATTACCGTACATTCGATCATTTTGTTCTACACTCTTGACCGGTTTTCTGTTAGGGCGCACGACTGCGGCGTAGATTACTGGAGAATCTCTAGTTATGTCTTCTGTTGAAACTGATGATATTTGAGAGCAAAATATACAAAACCTTTCACAAACTCATTGTTACGAGAAAACTAGGAATATGAGGAAAGAAAGGAGACAAAACAAACCGATTGATTCACTTCTTTCAGTGGAAAATACAGGGTATCTTGTGTTAATTTTTCTTGCTCTGTGATGTAGTAATCAAATCATCATATTTATGTATAAATTATGTTAAAATAATCAAAATCACATATAGATTTCTCATGTTAGACTACTGGGGTTAACATAAATGTATCTCACCTGTAAACTACGTATGATAGTATCAGCAACAGCAAAATTATGATGAATATTGATGCAGACAACGAGATTTCTAAAACCATTGCTAACGGTTTCCCTTGTTGTTCGTCTATAATTTGATATTAGTTACTGTTCTTTATAAAGCACTAAAACGGATGTAGCCTAAAGGTTTCCATGATATCATAATAACAAAAATTAAAACATTATAAAACTAACTTGTTTCCAAATACACACCTGAAAATGTTCCTTCATTTGAAGAGTAAGGGAATGTTTTACTCACCCTAAATTTCCTAAATTAATTCACATTGTTGCTTGTATATATTTTTACAAATATAACTAAACATATTCGAAACATATTCTGTTCAAATTTAATTTTTTTACCATGCATTGATAAAGATGTATACTTTGTGCAAGTTTTTAGAGTGTTATTACATTTATATGGAAAAAGGCAGTAACAGCTTACATTTAATTCAAGTAAGATGAATTAACGAATAAAGAAGGGGAAGATTGGGAATAGGAAATATGAGAGAAAAGAGATAATTGAAGGAATGTTCAACAGGATGCTTTTGATGAACATGTACCTGTGCTCTTTTCATCTACGGATGTTGAAGTTTTTCCTGGAAATTTGGAAAATGAAAAAAATAATTATGAAAGAAGTATTGCTTGACGAATATGATCATGTGTTTTGATCTGGTTTTAAAATACGGTTTAATAAATGGAATTGTGAAATCAAAAAGTTTTAGTTTCAAATCAAAACCATTCTTTTGAAAAGTATTTGCAAAAATAAACTCCAGAATGGACCGGGCATAACAACTTTTTGTGATAATAAAAATGATATTTACACTCAATAATGTCAGGTTGACTTTACTATGAATCAGTAAAACTAAAATGTCGAAAAAAAGTTCGAAATAAATGAAAAACTGAACTTCCTCTCAGAATAGTGATGTAATGTTTGCCAAAATCAGACCCATCTTCATTATATTTACAGTACAGATAGATACAGAAGACGAATGAAAAAAAATGAGACAAAAAATAATAAATACCAGCAAGCCTAGAAGTAGACTGTATATCACAAACACATAAACCAATAATTGTTTGCGGAATTATCACAAGACACATTAGCATATGAAAATATATTAGTTACCAGTTGTTATACACCCAAACACATCGTCGCACTGGTCGGCATCACATTTGCATGTTTCATTGCAATGCCTTCCAAAACATTCCTGGAGACATCCTTGTCCGCAATTGAAACCAAAACGTTTGATACAGTCTGGAAGAATAACGTTATAGAACATTTAATTTATCCATATATTTCAGGTTTCCATATGTAAAATATATCATTTGTTCACCTCATTGAGACAAAATATCTCTCTGAATAAGATGTTCATATGCATACAGACCTCTGCACATTTTATTGATTGTATCATTATTGTGGGTACTGAAATCGTCACCACAGCACGCTGAGTAAAATCTGCAAAAAGAGAGACTTAGACGGTCACTTGTTTTATATTTTTACTATGCTTAAAGAATCAAAAGAGAACTGAACAGATATAATTTTTTTTATTTTACATACGTTCTACAATAACAGTCACTATCCCTCAGCTCGTCAGCAGTAACAAAGATAATTCCACAAAGCCCTGTAACCACATATAGTCCGACGGTCCTCATTTTTGAAAAGAAGGAAAAGGAAGAGTTTAGTGATTCCCCTTGTATCACCCTCTTTGACTTTTGGACTTTCAGAAAATTAGACAATTTTAAGCATTCTAGTTCCTTCCTATTCGATCAACGATTGTTATATTATAAATATGAATTTAAATATTGTTAAATAATCAATTTTTTATTTCATTTCTGAAAAATTTATTTTTTATTGACAACAACAAAATGGTGAATATCTTCAATTAAACGAATTTATTGATTTATTCATCAAGCATACTGAAAATAATCTTCTTGCTTGAATATTATACGTTGCGTTTTCAAGAGTTACCAGTATCTACCATATTAACAATATTAAAGTTGACAGTCTTTAATGTCATAATAATTTTAAAAAATATTCCCAATTATCACACAGACAACTGTTATTTAAAATTATTTATAATGCCATCAGTTGAACTTTGCAATTCATACTTACATGATTGGCAAACAATTGAGTTTTGGTCCAAGGTGTGTTGTTTGTATAGGGTTACAAATATTATTGAAATAGTGGTATAACTATATGTCTTGTTACCATTTCAAGAGGTTACGAATAAGAATTGTATATATAAACACTATCAAATACAAGACAGTGATTACTTCATGGAACGTAATTTACATATTGATAAACTTAAAGTGTTCCATAATACATGTTTAAGTGAAACTTGAACATGACATAAACACTAAACAAAACTGATAAGTGTTCACTTTTATAAATAGAACAATTCAATAATCGTGACATAAAATGGTATGAAATTTTCAACATTTCGTAACCGATAGCTCTTCTCAACAAATCGCACCAGATAAAATAAAACAATACTGACTGAAATCAATTACTCGTGACAAAACTTCAAAATAAATTATTTTACTAAGAAGCACGTGCTTCATAGTACAAGGGATGTTCGAAAAGTATTGAGACATATTCTCTTATTCACTTTCTCATTGCTCTTATAACACCTTTTAAACACCTTACAAATGAACGGAAATATGAATTAACCTTCGTTTCTCATCTTTTGTTTTCATTTCAAGATGTCAACATTTACATATTCTCTCCATTCTTGATTTTTTATGAAAAATGTGAGTTATTTTTATCCGAAAGTCAAATAACTGTGAAATGTGTCCTACAGTCATTCTGTGTACACGTTTTAGAACTGTTGACATCGGTTAGTGTGTAAAAAGTACTTGATATTTATTCCCTTTGTCTTAATTCTAGTTAAACAATCAGAAAAAAAGACGATAAACTGAAGCTCTTTATTAATTGCAATCAAATCGTTTTGTTTAAGCAATTGTGTGGCCTTAGAATGTCTTCTTCTGAGATTTCCACCAATTTGATGGATATTCGCTACGCCGTCTGGACGTCAAAATTAGTAAAACTTGATCGAAAGTTGGTCACAATAAATAGAAAAATGAACGTATTTAATTTGATTTCTTTTATTATTAACTGTAAGTCTACGGACACTTAGAAAGTAGATGTTTAAGTTTTTCAATCTTCGAGTTTATGCCTGCGCCGGGTACCCCGACCACAGATATGTTTATCTACCGTCGTAAACAAAATATTTAAAAATAAATTAAATATCACTTTGATTAATCATTTGCTGGGGTTTCTTTAATGTGTATGCCAATTTTAGGCACAATTCACCACTCAGAAAGCGAAATATTCGTGTTGTCTCAATAATTCCCGACCAACCCTTGTAATATGGTCGTATGGTGACAGGCGGTTCGACGTGGCCAGTTCTACATTGTGGAACAACCTTCCCCAAAATCTTAGATTAGAGGAAGATTTTATTCGTTTTAAAAAATTATTGAAAACTTATCTTTTTAGCAAGGCTTATCCAGTATATTCTAAGTGTTTACGCATCTTAACTTTATTTTATTGAGTACAGAGACATCATAGCACAGCATTGATTTTTCCATGTAAACAAAAATTAGTGTTATATATGTATGTAGTTTTTAATTTAGTGTATTTAGGTATATTATATATGTTCTTAGCTCTTATGCCAATAACTTTTATATGTACGGCGCTGTAGAGTAATTTAATATTAATTATATATGGCGCTTTATAAATTTTGTATCATAATAAAAATAATAATAATAATAATAGTAGCAACTTTTTGCGATTATTCTGTAGTGAAAATTTTAAAAGAAAAACCCATAAACTCGCAGAATGACTGTTGCACAGGGTTAGGGTTAGGGTCATTTCCATTGACAACCAACGAAAATAAGAAAAATCTGGGGGAAACAACCAAATCGGAAGTGTTCATGATATCCAGCAAGGTCCCAGATCTCAGATCGCTCGAGAGGTCAAGATCGCTACATTGTTTTAAACCACTTTAAAGATCCATGGAAATTAAGCACCACTACGGCAAGAAAAACGAATGTGTTTATTTCATATAATTGATAAACTATTATGGGTGAACACTTAAAACGATTTTTAAACTCATAGTCATGACGTTCTCATGATGGCTTCCCTCAAATTATTAAGTGCTGTTGATTACGACAAAAAGCAAGCGGTGTTTGTGTAGTTTTACTGCAATTTTTATGTGCTAGTTCTTTTAAATTTATTTCCTTTCTTTTTTTTGGGGGGGGGGGGGTGGGGGGTTGGGGAGGGAAGGAGGGTTAGGTTTGTTTAAGGCTTTTTGTGTGATTTTTGTTTTGTTTTTTTGGGGCGGTTGATTTTTGGGGTTTTTTAGGGGTTTTTTTGTTTGGTTTTTTTTGTGCTTTTTGTGATTGTTATATTTTTAAATGTTATTTTTGTTGTTTTATAATATTTAAAATAGCATCTACCCAGATACACACGATTTTTGATAAATATTATAGACATAATGTAACATATAAATTTATCACAGCTTTGCATTGGGCCTCTAAAACTGCGTCAATCAAAATTCCAGGATTCCATGAATATTTATTATTTTCATTTTATCATTGAAGATTTTATTATTAAGGGGAAAGAATTTTTTTACTACATTAAGTATCTCAGAAAAATGCATAACAAAACACATATAGGAAAACATTTTAAAATCTATTTCAAATCTTGTGCATGGCTGTTTAAAGTGTATTGGATCGCAATACATGCCAACAGGCATGCCCCAATTTTCAAAAATCTAATTACATCATAATTCACATAATTCTACAAATTCAAACAAAGTTCATAGAAATTTAAAAGTTCATAGAAATTCAAAAGTTCACAGATCACTCAAAGTTCACTCAATGTTCAAAGTTCACAAGTTCAATACCTTGACTCTTGGAGCTACAGATATCAAGTATTTACTATTGATCCTTGGGAGGTGCAGGGGTCGATCTCAACATAATAAAACATAGATTTGTCTCAAATCAGCAATTTGTACTCTTGATATTCACTTCCTTGAGGTACTTTTGTATTAGAATTTTAAGCTTGTTTTATTGTTAATATCCACCTTTTCTAAATATCGTCAGTTTGAAATTAGTTGTGTAACAATATGATGAACGAGTTTCTAAATCAATGTTTCCATACTCCTTACTCAAACGATACATTATTAACTTATAATTTACCAAACTTATAACTCCAACAAACTCAATATTTTGATTTTGCTCTATTGATATCAATGTTACTGTCATGATTATGATTAGTCAAAACAATCTGACTTGCCTGACGTAATAAAGCATGTCCTTTTGATCTTCAACCACTGATTTCATAGCTGGCCTTCTTTTGTTTATTTTTTAAGATGTGGTGAGTTAGATCATATATAATAGTTCGTGAAATATTCTTTAGCTTGCTTGATTATAACAGACATGAACACCGTACAAAATTCCGTGTGCATTCACTGATATGGTCGCATCAAAGATCAATTACCAACAATTCTAACGGTAGAGAACATATGCTTGAAACAATTAAGAAATAAATGATGTTCATGCTTATGTTTTAGTTGAAAATCACGATCAAGAATTCAAGCTTTAATTTTGGATGAAAAGTGTTCATGGTACAAGTTTTGGAAAAATATCAATTAACACTGGAAAAATATAATCAACGAAATGAAGCATGTCATGTTAATCTATTTAATTTAATGTTTATTCACTATAGACTCTGGTATTTGAAAAATGTCTGTAACAATTAATTAAATATGAACATTTGTTTTCTCTTAATGCATTTATCACTTGAAAAAATAATTGGAATATAAAATGCTTTTCAATAATTTGAGGAAATAATAAACTTATCTCAATTTCCAAAACCGTGTATAGGAGTTATAATGTTTTGATATAAACGAGGAAATTATTTTTGAATTGGTAGAAGTATAAGTGCACTTTTTATCTGAAATTTCTCTAATGATTGTGGACATAGTCATTTATAACAAAAAGCTATTTAGCATAGTTTCCAGCACCATAGTTTATAACTAGTACATAGTTTAACATCAAAATTTTATTCAATTATGTTTGATGCCATAATATTATGTCTTTTTACTATAAATTCAAATACTACAATTTTCTTTCTATTACAAAATAAATAGTAAAAACTTAAAATATAATTTGCATTTGAAATCTATTTCAATAAAACATAACATTTTTAAATTCTAAGTCATAAACTATTCAAAATAATGACATTGTCATTAATACATAATGATTTTCTTTTTGCTAAATAGGGTACATAAAAGTTATGCCACATTGATTCTATAGAACGAATTTTCATTTCAACTTTTTTTAAGGCCAAGATCTTGTGAATGATTTCAGAGTGTCGTTATGACGCTAGATCCATTATAACGTCACAATTTATTTTATATATCTTTTCCCGTTCTTTATCACTATAAGGGAATTATGTAGAAAATAAAAACATGTTCTTGAGTAATCCCTATACCAAGTTTGCTTACACGCACAACGCAATAAACTTAAGCAATCCTGGCGATGATTCCCTCCCCCCCCCCCCCCCCCCCCCCATCTGTATAGAAATATATAACGAGCTAAGCTGAAAGGTACGAATGAAAGATATGCCTCGCATATTTATCATAAATTGTAACGCTAAACTAGATTGTCAGTATATATGAAAAATAAAGTGATCACGGTGAGAAAAAAGATAATAAAATAATCTTTCCAAAAAGTTTATAGCATACTCTTGTGTGAATCAACATCAAATTTTGACATTCGTTAAATAATAAGTCTAAACATATCTTTTAATAATAACCAAAAGGATTGGAAACAAGTAATTTTTCAATTTAATAGTTCTTCTCCTCACATCTTTTATTTATAAATGCACTTAAATTCATAACTTCGTATTTTGTATCTTATCACAGAATACTTTTGTGAGAATCAACATCATTTTTTCTGCTTTTAGTTAGCCTTTTCAATATTGAAAAACAACATCCATTGTACATATTATGGAAATATCAATAATAACGTCACTTAAATATGCAAGAATCGGTTAAAGCCCTGTTACACCGGAATGCGTTGGCACAAGGTTATCACGGATCCCAGGGAGTTCTTGGCGACTGACTTAATGATAGAAATACACGATATCATGCAAACATCTGTAAATGTAATTTGTCATGTGTAATTCGTTCAAAATGCCAACAACAAAAATGCTAATTCACTAATACTAGGGTACTGGAATATATGATTAAACAAACGGTGGATTACATAAATATCATAACTTCACAATGGTTACAGTGGAATCATTTTTATTCGTGGGGGTTAATGTTCGTGGTAAGCCACACTTTTCCTGGTTCGTGGGTACGTAATTTCGTTGATAGTGTAATCGGAATAAGTTTAATAAATATTAAACAAATGATTGTGTATGGGTTCGTGGGGATGTAAATTCGTGTGCTACCCACGAAAGCCACGAACATTGGTCCCCCACGATCAATGATGATTCCACAGTAATTGTTTGATATTCATTTTATATGTTTTGTCGAAAATGACATGAGGTGATAACTAACAGTGTTCAAATTCAAAAGTCCAAATAAAAATTACAAAACAGGAGCAGAGCTAACACAGACTTCTTAAAAAAAAATAAAAAAAAAAATAGAGGTAGGATCAAGTGCCATGGAGGAGTGAGCATCCTCTGCTGACCGGTTACACCGCAAATAGGTGATAAATTATGGTCTAACAATTAGTATGAAAAACGTCAGTCAGCATGCGACCCAGTGGAACGAAAGAAAACAAGACGTTATATAAAACTTATCATTATATTTATTTAAAACAGTAATTATCAATATTTTAACAATATAAGCATATAAAACTAGTCTCAGATAAGTGCATTAGCATAAAAGTAATGCTATATACTTTTAATTTTGAAATTAGCGAATGCTTTCAATAAATTAATGCTTCGAATATATTACATCCAGTGGATATGAAAGGTAAAACATAAGATGAATCCAGATATGAGACATTCACAGAATAATTATTTTTAGTTTTAGAAGCAAAACATTGATTTTTATCATTATTTATCATTCATTACATTCCGGAATCTTCACAGGATGACCTCAGTATATTTTAGACATAATTTGTATGTACAAACATTTGTGATATAAAACATAAATCATGAGAGTCGAAACAATAAATAATGTAATCTAACATATTGACATTGATTGTAAAGTACATCTATATTTATATTCTTTACAATGCAGTATTTGTCTCTTGAAAGTAATATTCTCCTCAGTTTGCCTGTAGACGCACTGTCATATTCCCATATTCCTTGTCGGACTGTCCTAAATCCAGTGATAATGTCCTGTCTGGATTTCTCACAAAGGAGTAGGTTGCCGAAGAACCAATTTTTAGAACCTCTATTACAAATATTTATATTCATTCGTAAGAATAGCAGTAACAATTTCTCATATGATTTTACTTATAGAATAAATAAACGAATATCAACTCCTTATAGTAAATTGTTTTAATTGCGTTATGAATAGCATATAGTATATACTTTACCATTTGCTGCATTATTACTGGTGTTGATATCAAGGCATTTCGTCTTCGTGTTCCTGTCAATTATGCATAAAAGGGTGAAGAAAGATTAAAAGCAAACACAAGTGTTTTCAAATGATTATTATTTACACTTAATTCACACTTAAAACAGGTTTAGGCAACGTCTTTTTTTTTTTAGGATAGATCTTATCCTCCAAAATTGGAAGATAGATGCTTGCGCCCATTGGTGGATCTTTCCAAATGAAGGGCGATTAACTCTGTTATTGCAAAGGGAGTAAACTTTGACATAAAATACAATTATCAGAAAATTAAAATATCTCCTTATTTAGCTGTCATTAATTATGATTATTGATTATATATAATAAATTTTACAGTTTAAATAATGACAGGGCTGATTTTGAAGAAAATAATATTTTTAGTGAAGACTCTCAGATTTTTTTTAAATATTAAGTATAATTGACATTTATAAATGGTATCAATTTGATGATTAAAATTTGACAATGTCTTTTTCTTTGTTGAAAGATTAATTTTTCATAATAATAAATAACCTATGCATGTTTGAATTTAGGAAATAAGAGTTACATGTACAAAGTTCCTTAAGTGTGCAAACATTTACTCTGTACATTTACATGCAGATCTATATACTCGTTATGCATGTGTAAACAAAGTTCCTAGAGTTTGAATATGTATTTATTTTAGTGATAAATAAAGATATATAAATCATCAATTATTTTTAAAAACCTAACAATAAATACAAGTAAACATCGATAGATACACAACAGGAACGTACAAAACAAATCCCAGATAAATGTACTTTGCATTTTTTTCCCAGAACAATGAATTTTGCATTTCAATATCAAACGAATTAAACATGTCGAATTACACATAAAGATGTCTCTAAGTATATCACTCTCTTGTAAAAATAGAATGATGCTATCTTTCTTGAATCTGGAAAGCAGCAAATGCAGTCAATTAATTTTCGAATATACCAGATTCCTTATTATACCAGATACCTTATTGATGTAAAGAAAAACATAAGATGTGTGCATACATTAGAAAATATCGCTAACATAATCTATCTTTACAAACATAATGTAATTTAAGAATTGATTTCATGAAAGTCGAAACAATTCGTTATGAATCCTAACATATCACACATGACCTTGAGTGTAAAGTGCATTTACAGTGTTGCTTTCTTTAAACGAATATTCTCCTTGATTTTCCTACTAACACATCGTCATGTTTCCATACTCCTGGTCGTACTGTGCTTCATCCAATGATGAAATCCTGTGAGGATGTCTTGCATCCAGTAATAAAGTCCTGTCAGAATGTCCTTTAACCAGCGATGAAGTCCTGTCAGGATTTCGAACATCCAGTGGTGAAGTTCTGTTAGGATGTTCCACAAAGAAGTAGGTTGCCGAAGAACCATTGTTTACACCTTCTACAATTTATATATTCATTTCTAAGAACAGAAATAATAATTACTCATATAATTTAAGTAATGAACTAAAATTGCATATCGATTGCATAAAGTAAAGCTGTTATTGAAACATGTTAAGATAAAGCTAAAGAATATTCTTTACCATTTATTGCATGTTACTGGTGTTGATTTTAGAGATTCTCGCTTTCTTTTTCCTGTTAATTATGCGTTAAATGGTGGGGAAAAAAACCAAGTAAACACAAGTGTTTTTAGATGTCCAATATTGAAACATAAGTAACATTTAAAAGAGATATTATAATGACTTCTTTAATCAAAAGTACTGACGGGAGTTGATTTTATCAATTATTCTATTATTCTAAAATCAACGATATGTTATTTTGCATTGCAAGTACCTGTAATTTCTAATCTCTATTTGAATTACGCACACTTTTATAATATGAATTCTCTTACTTTTCCGACAAGAATTTCGATTTGAATCATGTGTGATATTTAAAGATATAAATAATTCCATCAAACTATATATTTCTGGAAAATTGTATGGATTCAAGCAATATTGAACTCTAGTCTCGTTCAACCAGACGCTTGGCTGTCGTCGTTAATCTCCGACAAGCAAGAGATACTCCCTGCATATCGGAGATTTACGGAGACAGTCGAGCGTCGGGTTGAACGAGACTATATAGAACTCTGGCATAGGAATACATACGACTACAAAAAATATCTAAATTGTTCGCACCATTTCAAATCTGACTATTTTCAAGGTATTACAAATAAGTTTCCTTGAAAAGCAATGCTTCACCATACATTACACCGAATTTATCAATTATTTTCAAGAACTAAATCTTGTCAGCGGTGATGATTTGTGCTTAGGTTTAAACACTGTTTCACTTCCAGTTTGCCAGAGTAACTGCATAAGAGAGTTGATTAAAATCAACTCCCAAAAAGTCACAAAATCAAAATTTTTTATCATGTCAAAAGATTTTGAATATGACTTTTTGTGATTCTTTTAATCTATTTGAGCATCTAGCTCAAACAAGATTTTCTAAACAAGCGTTTGTTTGCATATGTCCGCAAAATAACCTTTTTTGGTCATCACATATTTATTTTTATGTTTTAAATCGCAAGACGCATTCATGCTGTAAATGAATTTAAAATTTGTTTCATTTTTTAACAAACAGTTCCCCAATTCAAGACAAAGTGCTCAAGAAACATAAAAGTTCTCCCATAGGCCTAATCATATTTATTTAAAACATGTGGGCAATAAAAGGAAAGTTGTATTGTCATATGGCCAACCTAATCTTTGCAAACTGTTTACTCCTAACATTGAAACTAGAGCATATCTTTAAAAAATGTTTACCTCCTTCGATTCGGTTTTTGCAGCTTTAGTATATTACCGTACATTCGATCGTTTTGTTCTACACTCCTGACCGGTTTTCTGTTAGGTCGCACGACGGCGGTGTAGATTACCGGTGAATCTCTAGTTATGTTTTCTGGTGAAACTGATGAAATATGATAGCAAAATATACAAAACCTTTCACAAACTCACTGTTACGAGAAAACTAGGAATATGAGGAAAGAAAGGAGACAAAACAAACCGTTTGATTCAGTTCTCTCAGTGGAAAATACAGGGTATCTTGTGTTAATTTTTCTTGCTCTGTGATGTAGTAATCAAATCATCATATTTATGTATAAATTATGTTAAAATAATCAAAATCACATATATATTTCTCATGTTCGACTACTGGGGTTAACATAGAATGTATCTCACCTGTAAACTACGTTTAGTAGCACCACCAACAGCAAAATTATGATGAATGCAGACGACGAGAATTTTAAAACCATTGCTAACGGTTTCCCTTGTTGTTCGTCTATAATTTGATATTAGTTACCGGTCTTTATAAAGCACTAAAACGGATGTAGCCTAAAGGTTTCCATGATAACATGATAACAAAAATAAAAACATTATAAAACTAACTTGTTTCCAAATACACACCTTAAAATGTTCCTTCATTTGAAGACTGAGTAAGGGAATATTTTACTCACCCTAAATTTCCTGAATTAATTCACATTGTTGCTTGTATATATTTTTACAAATATAACTAAACATATTCGAAATATATTCTGTTCAAATTTAATTTTTTACCATGCATTGATAAAGATGTATAATTTGTGCAAGTTTTTAGAGTGTTATTACATTTATATGGAAAAAAGCAGTAACAGCTTACATTTAATTCAAGTAAGATGAATTAACGAATAAAGAAGGGGAAGATTGGGAATAGGAAATATGAGAGAAAAGAGATAATTGAAGGAATGTTCAACAGGATGCTTTTGATGAACATGTACCTGTGCTCTTTTCATCTACGGATGTTGAAGTTTTTCCTGGAAATTTGGAAAATGAAAAAAATAATTATGAAAGAAGTATTTCTTGACGAATATGATCATGTGTTTTGATCTGGTTTTAAAATAAGGTTTAATAAATGGAATTGTGAAATCAAAAAGTTTTAGTTTCAAATCAAAACCATTCTTTTGAAAAGTATTTGCAAAAATAAACTCCAGAATGGACCGGGCATAACAATTTTTTGTGATGATAAAAATGATATTTACACTCAATATCGTCAGGTTGACTTTACTATAAATCAATAAAACTAAAATGTCGAGAAAAAGTTTGAAATAAATGAAAAACTTAACTTCCTCTCAGAATAGTGATGTAATGTTTGCCAAAATCAGACCCATCTGCATTATATTTACAGTACAGATAGATAAATAAGACGAATGAAAAAAATGAGACAAAAAATTATAAATACCAGCAAGCCTAGAAGTAGACTGTATATCACAAACACATAAACCAATAATTGTTTGCGGAATTATCACAAGACACATTAGCAATGAAAATTTATTAGTTACCAGTTGTTATACATCCAAACACATCGTCGCACTGGTCGGCATCACATGTGCATGTTTCATTGCAATGCTTTCCAAAACATCCCTGGGGACATCTTTGTCCGCAATTGGAACCAAAACGTTCGATACAGACTGGAAGAGAAACCTTATAGAACATTTAATTTATCCATATATTTCAGGTTTCCATCTATAAAATATATTATTTGTTCAATTTATTGAGATAAAATATCTCTCTGAATAAGATGTTCATTTGCATACAGACCTTGGCACATTTTAATGATTGTATTATTATTGTGGGAACTGAAACCTTCACAGCACGTTGAGAAAAATCTGCAGAAGAGAGACTTAGACGATCACTGGTTTTATATTTTTAGGTATGTTTGAAAATTCAAAAGAGAACTGAACAAATATAAATTTTTAATTTTACATACGTTCTACAATAACAATCACCATCCCTCAGTTTGTCAGCAGTAACAAATATAATTCCACAAAGCCCTGTAACCACATATAGTCCGACGGTCTTCATTTTTGAAAAGAAGGAAAAGAAAGAGTTAAGTGAATCCCCTTGTATCAACCTCTTTGACTTTTGAACTTTCAGAAAATATAGACAATATTAAGCATTCTAGTTCCTTCCTATTCGATCAACGATGTTATATTATTAACATAAATTTGAATACATGTATTATTAAATAATCAATTTTTATATTTAATTTCTGAAAAAATTTACAACTTATATTTTATTGACAACAACAAAATGGTGAATACCCTCAATTAAACGAATGTATTGATTTATTTATCAAGCATACTGAAAATAATCTTCTTGCTTGAATATTATACGTTGCGTTTTCAAGAGTTACCAGTATCTACCATATTAACAATATTAAAGTTGACAGTCTTTAATGTCATCATGATTTTACAAAATTGTTCCCAATTATATACACAGAACTGTTATTTAAAATTACTTATGATACCATCAGCTGAACTTTGAAATTCATGCTTACATGATTGGCAAACAATTGAGTTTTGGTCCAAAGTGTGTTGTTTGTATAGGGTTACAGATGTTATTGGAATATTGATATAAGTATAAGTGTTGTTGCCATTGCAAGCGGTTACGAATAAGAATTGTATAAACACTATCAAATACAAGACAGTGATTACTTCATGGAACGTAATTTACATATTGATAAACTTAAAGTGTTCCATAATACATGTTTAAGTGAAACTTGAACATGACATATACACTAAACAAAACTGATAAGTGTTCACTTTTATAAATAGAACAATTCAATAATCGTGACATAAAATCTTATGAAATTTTCAACATTTCGTAACCGATATGTCTTCTCAACAACTCGCACCAGATAAAATAAAACAATACTGACTGAAATCAATTACTCGTGAAAAACCACAAAATAAGAAATTGTTGGTTTCAGCACGTGCTTCATAGTACAAGGGATGTTCGAAAATTATTGAGACATTTTCTCTTATTCACTTGTGAAAATGGAAAACCCTTGAAATTTCACCAAAACGTAAATCAGGATAGAGTTTTAGTTATCTGTTAGTTAGTTATCTGACCAACGTGCCTTCTTTCAGTGACCCGGAACAACCGCAAACTTATCGCAACGTCATTTTAACGCTTCTCATTGCTCTTATGTTTTAAACACCTTACAAATGAACGGAAATAAGAATATTAATCTTCATTTCTCATCTTTTGTTTTCATTTCAAGATGTCAACATTTACATATTCTCTCCATTCTTGATTTTTTATGAAAAAATTGAGTTATTTTTATCCGAAAGTCAAATAACTGTGAAATGTCTCCTACAGTCATTATGTACTTATATTAGAACTGTTGACATCGGTTAGTGTGTAAAAAGTACTTGATATTTAGTCTCTCTGTCTTAATTCTAGTTAAACAATCAGGAAAAAAAAGATAAACTGAAGCTCTTTATCCCTTGCCATCGTATAGTTTTTGTTTAAGCAGATGTGTGGCCTTCAAATGTCTTCTAATGAGATTTCCACCAAGTTGATGGATATTCGCTGCGCCGTCTAGGCGTCAAAATTCAATAAAACGTCGTTGACAGATTTCTATTGCTTGGTAAATACATTTGTACCATATTCGTATTTCAACTCGAACATTAGTAAAACTTGATCGAAAGTTGGTCACAATAAATAGCAAAATGAACGTATTTAACTTGATTTCTTTTATCATTAACTGTAAGTCTACGGACACTTAGAAAGTAGATGTTTAAGTTTTTCAATCTTCGAGTTTATGCCTGCGCCGGGTACCCCGACCACAGATATGTTTATCTATCGTCGTAAACAAAATATTTAAAAAAATTAAATATCACTTTGGTTAATTATTTGTTGGGGTTTCTTTAATGTGTATGCCAATTTTAGTCACAATTCACCACTCAGAAAGCGAAATATTCGTGTTGTCTCAATAATTCCCGACCAACCCTTGTAATATGGTCGTATGGTGACAGGCGGTTCGACGTGGCCAGTTCTACATTGTGGAACAACTTTCCCCAAAATCTTAGATTAGAGGAAGATTTTATTCTTTTTAAAAAATTATTGAAAACTTATCTTTTTAGCAAGGCTTATCCAGTCTATTCTTAAGTGTTTACGCATCTTAACTTTATTTTATTGAGTACAGAGACAGCATAGCACAGCATTGATTTTTCCATGTAAACAAAAATTAGTGTTATATATGTATGTAGTTTTTAATTTAGTGTATTTAGGTATATTACATATGTTCTTAGCTCTTATGCCAATAACTTTTATATGTGCGGCGCTGTAGAGTAATTTAATATAAATTATATATGGCGCTTTATAAATTTTGTATCATCATAAAAATAATATTAATAATAATAATAGCAACTTTTTGCAATTATTCTGTAGTGAAAATTTTAAAAGAAAAACCCATAAACTCGCAGAATGACCGTTGCACTTTAAATATACTGTTCATTTCGGCTTCGATATTGTTTTAAGTATTTGACAATACGTATACTAAGTTATTGTAACATTTTTAACAATACTTTTTTTTAATGTTATAAGTGTATCGTCATTTCCATTGACAACCAACGAGATTAAGAAAAATCCGGGGGGGGGAAAACAACCAAATCGGAAGTGTTCATGATATCCAGCAAGGTCCCAGATCTCAGATCGCTCCAGAGGTCAAGATCGCTACATTGTTTTAAACCACTTTAAAGATCGATGGAAATTAAGCACCACTACGGCAAGAAAAACGAATGTGTTTATTTCATATAATTGATAAACTATGATGGGTTAACACTTAAAACGATTTTCAAACTCACAGTCATGACGTTCTCAGGATGGCTTCCCTCAAATTATTAAGTGCTGTTGATTACGACAAAAAGCAAGCGGTGTTTGTGTAGTTTTACTGCAATTTTTATGTGCTAGTTCTTTTAAATTTATTTCCTTTCTTTTTTTTTTTGGGGGGGGGGGGTGGGTGGGGGGTTGGGGAGGGAAGGAGGGTTAGGTTTGTTTAAGGCTTTTTGTGTGTTTTTTGTTTTGTTTTTTTTGGGGCGGTTGATTTTTGGGGGGTTTTGGGGGTTTTTTTGTTTTTTGTTTTTTTTTTGCTTTTTGTGATTGTTATATTTTTAAATGTTATTTTTGTTGTTTTATCATATTTAAAATAGCATCTACTCAGATACACACGATTTTTGATAAATATGATAGACATAATGTAACATATAAATTTATCACAGCTTTGCATTGGGCCTCTATAACTGCGTCAATCCAAATTCCAATATTCCATGAATATTTATTATTTTCATTTTATCATGAAGATTTTATTATTAAGGGTAAAGAATGTTTTTACTACATTAAGTATCTCAGAAAAATGCATAACAAATCACATATAGGAAAACATTTTTAAATCTATTTCAAATCTTGTGCATGGCTGTTTAAAGTGTATTGGATCACAATACATGACAACGGGCATGCCCCATATTTCAAAAAATCTAATTACATCATAATTCACATAATTCTACAAATTCAAACAAAGTTCATAGAAATTTAAAAGTTCATAGAAATTCAAAAGTTCACAGATCACTCAAAGTTCACTCAATGTTCAAAGTTCACAAGTTCAATACCTTGACTCTTGGAGCTACAGATATCAAGTATTTACTATTGATCCTTGGGAGGTGCAGGGGTCGATCTCAACATAATAAAACATAAATTTGTCTCAAATCAGCAATTTTTACTCTTGATATTCACTTCCTTGAGGTACTTTTGTATTTGAATATTTAGCTTGTTCTATTGTTAATATCCACCTTTTTTAAATATCGTCAGTTTGAAATTAGTTGTGTAACAATATGATGAACGAGTTTCTAAATCAATGTTTCCATACTCCTTACTCAAACGATACATTATTAACTTATAATTTACCAAACTTATAACTCCAACAAACTCAATATTTTGATTTTGCTCTATTGATATCAATGTTACTGTCATGATTATGATTAGTCAAAGCAATTTGACTTGCCTGACGTAATAAAGCATGTCCTTTTGATCTTCAACCACTGATTTCATAGCTGGCCTTCTTTCTTTTTTTTAAGATGTGGTGAGTTAGATCATATATAATAGTTCGTGAAATATTCTTTAGCTTGCTTGATTATAACAGACATGAGCACCGTGCAAAATTCCGTGTGCATTCACTGATATGGTCTCATCAAAGATCAATTACCAACAATTCTAACGGTAGAGAACATATGCTTGAAACAAGTAAGAAATAAAATGTTCATGCTTATGTTTTAGTTGAAAATCACGATTAAGTATTTAAGCTTTAATTTTGGATGAAAAGTGTTCATGGTACAAGTTTTGGAAAAATATCAATTAAAACTGGAAAAATATAATCAACGAAATGAAGCATATCATGTTAATCTATTTAATTTAATGTTTATTTACTATAGACTCTGGTATTTGAAAACTGTCTGTAACAATTAATTAAATATGAACATTTGTTTTCTCTTAATGCATTTATCACTTGAAAAAATAATTGGAATATACAATGCTTTTCAATAATTTGAGGAAATAATAAACTTATCTCAATTTCCAAAACCGTATATAGGAGTTATAATGTTTTGATATAAACGAGGAAATTATTTTTGAATTGGTAGAAGTATAGGTGCACTCTTTATCTGAAATTTCTCTAATGATTGTGGACAAAGTCATTTATAACAAAAAGCTATTTAGCATAGTTTCCAGCACAATAGTTTATAACTAGTACATAGTTAAACATCAAAATTTTATTCAATTATGTTTAATGCCATAATATTATGTCTTTTTACTATAAATTCAAATACTACAATTTTCATTCTATTACAAAATAAATAGTAAAAACTTAAAATATAATTTGCATTTGATATCTATTTCAATAAAACATAACATTTTTAAATTCTAAGTCATAAACTATTCAAAATAATGACATTGTCATTAATACATTATGATTTTCTTTTTGCTAAATAGGGTACATAAAAGTTATGCCACATTGATTCTATAGAACGAATTTTCTCTTTAACTATTTTTTTAAGGCCAAGATCTTGTGAATGATTTCAGAGTGTCGTTATGACGCTAGATCCATTATAACGTCACAATTTATTTGATATATTTTCTCCCGTTCTTTATCACTATAAGAGAATTATGTAGAAAATAAAAAACATGTTCTTGAGTAATCCCTATACCAAGTTTGCTTACACGCACAACGCAATAAACTTAAGCAATCCTGGCGATGATTCCCGCCCCCCCCCCCCCCCCCCCCCCCCATCTGTATAGAGATATAAAACTCTTAGCTGAAAGGTACGAATGAAAGATATGCCTCGCATATTTATCATAAATTGTAACGCTAAACTAGATTGTCAGTATATATGAAAAATAAAGTGATCACGGTGAGAAAAAAGATAATAAAATAATCTTTACAAAAAAGTTTATAGCATACTCTTGTGTGAATCAACATCAAATTTTGACAATCGTTAAATAATATGTCTAAACATATCTTTTAATAATAACCAAAAGGATTGGAAACAAGTATTTTTTTCAATTTAATAGTTCTTCTCCTCACATCTTTTATTTATAAATGCACTTAAATTCAAAACTTCGTATTTTGTATCTTATCACAGAATACTTTTGTGAGAATCAACATCATTTTTTCTGCTTTTGGTTAGCCTTTTCAATATTGAAAAACAACATCCATTGTACATATTATGGAAATATCAATAATAACGTCACTTAAATATGCAAGAATCGGTTAAAGCCCTGTTACACCGGAATGCGTTGGCACAAGGTTATCACGGATCCCAGGGAGTTCTTGGCGACTGACTTAATGATAGAAATACACGATATCATGCAAACATCTGTAAATGTAATTTGTCATGTGTAATTCGTTCAAAATGCCAACAACAAAAATGCTAATTCACTAATACTAGGGTACTGGAATATATGATTAAACAAACGGTGGATTACATAAATATCATAACTTCACAATGGTTACTGTGGAATCATTTTTATTCGTGGGGGGGTTAATGTTCGTGGTTCGTGGGTACGTAATTTCGTTGGTAGTGTAATCGGAATAAGTTTAATAAATATGAAACAAATGGTTGTGTATGGGTTCGTGGGGGTGTAAATTCGTGTGCTACCCACGAAAGCCACGAACATTGGTCCCCCACGATCAATGACGATTCCACAGCAATTGTTTGATATTCATTTTATATGTTTTGTCGAAAATGACATGAGGTGATAAAGAACAGTGTTCAAATTCAAAAGTCCAAATAAAAATTACAAAACAGGAGCAGAGCTAACACAGACTTTTTAAAAAAATAAAATTAAAAAAAATAGAGGTAGGATCAGGTGCCATGGAGGAGTGAGCATCCTCTGCTGACCGGTTACACCACAAATAGGTGATAAATTATGGTCTAACAATTAGTATGAAAAACGTCAGTCAGCATGCGACCCAGTGGAAAGAAAGAAAACAAGACGTTATATAAAACTTATTATTATATTTATTTAAAACAGTAATTATCAATATTTTAACAATATAAGCATATAAAACTAGTCCCAGATAAGTGCATTAGCATAAAAGTAATGCTACATACTTTTAATTTTGAAAGTAGCGAATGCTTTCAATAAATTAATGCTTCGAATATATTACATCCAGTGGATATGAAAGGTAAAACATAAGATGAATCTAGATATGAGACATTCACAGAATAATTATTTTAGTTTTAGAAGCAAAACATTGATTTTTATCATTATTTATCATTCATTACATTCCGGAATCTTCACAGGATGACCTCAGTATATTTCAGACATAATTTTTATGTACAAACATTTGTAATATAAAACATAAATCATGAGAGTCGAAACAATAAATAATGTAATCTAACATATTGACATTGATTGTAAAGTACACCTATATTTATATTCTTTATAATGCAGTGTTTGTCTCTTGAAAGTAATATTCTCCTCAGTTTCGCACTGTCAAATTCCCATATTCCTTGTCGGACTGTCCTAAATCCAGTGATAATGTCCTGTCTGGATTTCTCACAAAGGAGTAGGTTGCCGAAGAACCAATTTTTAGAACCTCTATTACAAATATTTATATTCATTCGTAAGGATAGCAGTAACAATTTCTCATATAATTTTACTTATAGAATAAATAAACGAATATCAACTCCTTATAGTAAATTGTTTTAATTGCGTTATGAATATCATATAGTATATACTTTACCATTTGTTGCATTGTTACTGGTGTTGATATCAAGGCATTTTGTCTTCGTGTTCCTGTCAATTATGCATAAAAGTGTGAAGAAAGATTAAAAGCAAACACAAGTGTTTTCAAATGATTATTATTTACACTTAATTCACACTTAAAACAGGTCTAAGTAACGTTTTATTTTTGAGGATAGATCCTATCCTCCAAAATTGGAAGATAGATGCTTGCGCCCATTGGTGGATCTTTCCAAATGAGGGGCGATTAACTCTGTTATTGCAAAGGGAGTAAACTATGACATAAAATACAATTATCAGAAAATTAAAATATCTCCTTATTTAGCTGTCATTAATTATGATTATTGATTATATATAATAAATTTTACAGTTTAAATAATGACAGGGCTGATTTTAAAGAAAATAATATTTTTTAGTGAAGACTCTCAGATTTTTTTTTAAATATTAAGTATAGTTGACATTTATAAATGGTATCAATTTGATGATTAAAATTTGACAATGTATTTTTCTTTGTTGAAGGATTAATTTTTCATAATAATAAATAACCTATGCATGTTTGAATTTAGGAAATAAGAGTTACAGGTCCTAGAGTGTGCAAACATTTACTTTGTACATTTACATGCAGATTTAGATATTCATTATGCATGTATAAACGTCAATTATGTTTGAAAGAGGAATAAAAATCACCATTTTGTGAATTCTATTACATGAAACACATATAAATAGTCTTGGTCATTTGTAAAACTTTGGTAAGAATGAAAATACTATACATAAAATTTCAAATCGGTGCATACAATAATTAGTTTAATTCCTTAACTTTAATTTCCATATGGTCTGGTGCTTGCAATTTTTAATTGAAAATATGCACGAAGCCTTTGAAATAAATTCATGCTATCCTCCAAAAATGGAGGATAATTTCACCCACCATGCAAAGCGACTTTTCATATATGATCCCAAAAAATGGCTGATATCTTGAAATTAAGCTATCCTCCAATAAAGGACGTTCTCTAGACCTGTTAAAGGGATATACCATGGCGTCTTTAAAAAGTTCGCGTTGTAAGTATATTGCACCTACAAATAATACATTTAGATTGTTCAGTGCTCCTCAAATTAAAAAAAAAACAATGCTTTTCACTTTCAAAATTTGAATAGGGCATTTTTGTGAATCTTGTCAGTTCATTCGAGCATCTAGCTCAAGTGAGCTATTGTGTACATACGATGTAAAGCTTTTGTTGCAGTCGATCACTGCATCTTCACATGTTAATTCTTTTGATTTTTTTTAAATCCAATTACAAACATCAAAACGTGGCATAACACATAGTAAATTAGTTTGTAAATTCATTTAAAGTTTTATTTGTTCAGATAATTGACCAGACAGTTACCCAATGGAAGAAAAAATGCACATGAAACAAACCAATAGGATAAATTAAATGTGTTTTAAATATATCTAGAGCATGGCTTATAATTTAAAAGTTCTAACATTGGCTTAATCATACATATAGATTATGTCAGCCATAATAGCAGTGTTGTGGTTTAAAATGACCAATTATATATTTGCAAACTGTTAAGAATAAAACTGAAGAAACCAAGTCTTTTAATTTTTTACCTCCCTTGATCTTGTGTTTGCAGTTTTACCATATTTCCGTACATTCGGTCGTTTTGTTCTACACTCCTGACCGGTTTCCTGTTAGGGAGCACGACGGCGGCGTAGATTACTGGAGAATCTCTAGTTATTTCCCCTGATGAAATTTGATAGCGAAACATACAACTTTAATGAAAACCTTTACCAAATAGGATATAGCAAATATAGGAATATGAGGAAAGAAAAGAGACATAACAAACCGTTTGTTGCACTTCTTCTAGTGGATACTTCTGGATATCGTGTGTTATTTTTTCTCGCTCTTTGATGTATAATTAAATTATGTTTATGTATTATTAGTGAAAAGACGAGCTTAATCAAACAATCATTACTTTTGTGCGAGTATGGTGACACAAGTAAAATTTATCTTACCTGTAAACTACTTTAAGTAGGACGCTTAACAACAAAAATATGATGAATATTGATGCAGACAAAGAAATTTGTAAAACCATTCCTAAAGGTTTTTGACTGTATTCTTGCAAATCTATAATTTAATAATAGTTGAACTAAACAATATTCATATATTCTTCACATTTTTTTACAGTAATATAAACGTATACTTTGTCAGCAGATTTACGAAATTTTTATACACACACACACACACACACACACACACACACACACACACACACAGATATTGTATATATAATCCAAAATGAGCAAAGTTAATCCACACAAGTAATGAGGGAACACAGTGTAACGTTAAATTTATTTTAATGTAATATGAATTAATGAACGAAAAAGGCGCTAAAACTTAGGTATAGCAAATATAAAAGAAGTTATTTCTTTAAGGAATTTCTTTAAGGAAGGTTCAACAAGATACTTTTGATAAAAATGTACCTGTGTTCTTTTCATCTACGGATGTTGAAGTGTTCTCTGAAATAATGAATGAATAAATTTATGAAATAATTTATCAAAATGAAGTAGACGAGCATGATTATGTGCTTTGATCTGTTTCTTACATACCGCTGTTCTCCATACACTGCTCTCCATGATATCCATGGGGACACTTTCCGCACGGACGTCCAACACAGGCTGCAACAAAATACATTGGAAAAAACGTTTAATTTAGACAAAGATTTCAAGTTTCTTTATGGAAAATATTTTTTGTTTAATATCGAGACAAACATTTTCTCCATACAAGATGAGCATAAATTTAAATAGCATAAATGCATGCATACACACCGCCGCATATTTTCTTAATTGTGTCATCATTATTATGGATATTGTTGATTTGATCATCAGTACAGCACATTAAGAGGAATCTGAAAAAGAGACAAAGCCCAGTGATCACTGTTATTTTATGTATTTTAATATTTTAAAAATGTAGAAGAATGATATAATAGCTGGATTTTTACATACGTGCTATAGTTACAACTGTCATTCCCCTGTTCCTGAGCAGTAACAAAGATTATTCCACAAAGGCCTGCAAAAACATACATGTACAGTGCGATTGTCTTCATATTAAGAAAAAGAAAGAAGATTAAGTTGTCTCCTTTTATATCATTCTTGTTGACTTTTGGACTCTTAGAACTAGACAATATATCAGAGCTATATTGTTCCGTCCTGTTTGATTGAGAGAGAGAGAGAGAGAGAGAGAGAGAGAGAGAGAGAGAGAGAGAGAGAGAGAGAGAGAGAGAGAGAGAGAGAGAGAGTGAGTGAGTGATGTCAATCGGTACATTTCTTGTAGTATTGACATTAGTGATTCTGTTTCCTGGTGTTTATTTTCAATCTTCAAACAAAAAAACTCAAATGTAATCTCATTATCGGATCGTGACATCACAGATGAAATGTTTAATTCTGTTTATACAACAAACATAGAATAAATAAATGTGTTGAATAAGTTATAATGTTCTTATTGAGTTATTTCATATTTTAAGCAACTATCACACGTTTGGTCATCAACACATGAATGCTAAAAAAGACAAGGCAAAATGCTAAGACAATCCTGACAATGATTGCCCGTCTGTATCCAGACATATAGATGATTCATTTCGTGACCTTATCAGCTAAAAAGTACCAATTGAAACATAGGGGTCCTTTATTAGCCTTAGATTTTTAACAATAAACTATGTATCATTTCAATGCTGTTGTCGAGAGAGAAAGAGAGATAGATGTACACTCGTTTCATTTCTGTACAGAGAGTTTCATTATATCTGTCCCCATTAATAGTACCTGTAAAATCTTTTTGTTTTATCCTATCCTAAGAAATAAAAACTAATTCCAGAGCAGAAATGAAACAATTCTATATTATAAAACATACGTGTTATAATGACATATATGACGTCATAAATGTAACAACAGAGAACAAAGTACTGAATTATGCAAGCTATGATTATAAATACCCTGCACCATTAACTTATAAAGAAAGTATTTAAATCGAATCAACTTGATACAAATGGAGTCAGTATATTGATAAGAGATCTGAAAACATTAAATCTACAGAAAATGGAAAAACGAAGAACAGAGGAAGAAAACTGTTAAAACCCTGTTTCTATATCAAAATGGATTGAACATATACTACATTGAAACATTTTTGCACACAGACGTTCAGTTTGTAATATGTTTAAGACATTTTATATAGACCCTGTGTAACAGTTAGAAATTAATATCGAAGACCTAAAAATAAATTGCTTTAATCGGAAATACGTGCAAATAAACAGGAAAAGTCTGAATATGTCTGAGCCAAATCTTGCAAGAATTTTACCTTTGATGCCTCTTTCTAAAAATCTACATCACTTACCCCATGCTTTATAATGTCAATTAAATACTAAGGACATATCAAGACAAACTGCAATGGATTTATAAAAACTCGATATTCAGAAAGAATCAAATTGTTACTATTAAAAATAAGCCAGTTTTTAGTACAAAGAGGTCGTGAAAAAATTATACGGCTTTATACTCTTTTATTTAATCGCCATTTTTATCTTATCATTGTGCATAATTCGAAACAGCATTTGATGTTTATATTTCACTTAAAAGAAATACTAGTGACAAATATCAATACATCGACAACTGCATTTTTAGCAAAAAGGAGTAATAATAAATGTACCCTAACTCAGAGGGATGAGCACTGACCCCCGATTTTCTTTGTATTAAAGTATTTTTTGTCTACACGTTTCAATGATATGCTCACTATAAAATTAAGGAGTGATAAAATATCATTTTTTCTGTAACTGCCCCTTGCATTGACCAAATAAAGGTCACCCAATAAACCAGATCGATATTCGGCCAATGCCCCAATATAGCCTCGTGCGTTAATCCGATGTTCAAATAAATTGTGACGTCATCTGTATGCTTCGTTTACTAAATGCAGATATACACCGACTTTTGTCTGAAATAATTCGTTTACAGCGTCCATTGTGATATTATGTTGCAGGATAAACAAAAACATGGTTGAAAATTGATTTTAAAAAAATATGTTTACATTTTCAAGAGTTACCAGTATCTACAATATTAGACATCATTTAAACTGACAATCGTTAATTTAGTAACTGTTTCACAAATATATAACCTATTATATTACTTGACAACAACAAGTGTTATTATTGCTTATGTAAAGTACCATACATCAATCGAACTTTGAAATTTAAACTGACATTATTTTCGAACATTTTAATTTTGCCCCATTGTGTATTGCTTGAATGGGTTCACGAGTATTATATCTATTCATGTAAACATCAATCTAACACTCGTGATGTTCTTGATTTTTATAATTTTGACTTTGGTCCACAGGTTTGCTAGAGTTTGTTGTATTCAATCCGGATAATCACGTCTATCATAATGTTACATGTAAATCGAAGATTTGCGTTTGACTTCATTAGTTCAAATTTCATGCTTAAAGATGTATAATGCTGCCCATTGCTAGGGACTGCAATATACAGGTTTTCGTTGTCTTTGAAGAAATGTTTTCTTTCGAATTAAAAAAAAAGACCAGATAAACCAATTTTTCACTTAATGAATTTTACATGCCAAACAAAAGATGTTGTAAACATATTGATATAGTATATTCAAATGAGTACAAATGTACTTTGCAAGGATTAACGTTGATTATCATACATATTTACAGCAAAACATTATCGAAAAGTTTAGAACCAACAGAATTTAATCAAAGTTGCATTTTATTATATGTTTGATGCATGTACATGCCAATGACAACATTTTTCTCTTCATTGTATACCATATCTTTCTAAATGGAAAGTAAGAACATAAATGGAACCTAAATTATGTTTCAATTAAATCAATATAATAGATTTTCAACATTGTAACTCAAAATCATGAATCAAGCAGAATAATGACATTTTCGTAATACCATATCTCCACAAAAATATTCACTTCTTTTTAAACAAAACAGTACACATGCAATGAATAAGAGGTTGATTAAATTGTATGATCTGTTAAGCCACATTGGTCCTACTTAACGTATTTTCCCAATAACCTAATTTCATTGGACTGGTTCAGATTTTATTTTGAGTACTTTGTTCTTTACTTCAGTATGGCGTCCAGTTTTAGTCATATACACAGAAAAAATCACCATCTTCAATCCTGTCCTCTGCAAAAAGTAAAAAAACGTAGATGTCATTGTTTTCAAACATCCAAATATTACAAGATAATGAATATGAAATTATGAGAGTAAGAAGGAAAGAAATAAAAATAAAGAGAGAGAGAGAGAGAGAAAGAAAGAGAGAGAGAGACGGAGACAGGGAGACAAAGAGACAGACATATAGAGAGGGTTTGTTTTGTCGTACAATTCGTTCCATTTCGTGTAATATTGCCATCACCGAATCTTATCCTGGTCCTCCTAATTTTCAATCTGCAAATTAAAATTAAAATATCAATGCATCATTAGAACGTTTAACCACAGATGCACCGTTTATTTTGTTCTGTTTGAATGAAGACATTAGAATAAAACATAGTAAAGTACTTCGTTAGAGGAATTATAAAGTTCTTCATTACCCGTAAATCTTAAAAGGATTATCATCAGTACAACTATAACGATTGCAAGTATAGTCAACGCAAGTTGTTGAATCAGTCCTAAAGATGATCTTCCGTCAAATCTAGGAATTATTCATTTGATAACAGTATCAGCAGAAAAGTAACGACTGAAAGATGTAAAGATCTAGTAAATGAAAGGAGCCTACAGGTTGATGAAATTCAAGATAGAAAGTATTTCAATGATGCTTCATAACAAGAGCTTTGTTTGATAAGGTGTACCGGGGCTTAAATATTTGGTAAACACAATGAAAACTCATGTTTTAAACTGCCATTTTCTATGACATATGAAGGAAATAAGTAACAAATATCGGAGTTTTGTCCATTTTTGACTAATGAAATATATCAAGAATGCCTACAGTCTCTCCAACAACTGCTTGAAATCGTGTGTTAGCTGATGTAGATTTTAAACATCAAGAACGAACCATGATACAGATTATAGAGGAATCAAATGCCACGCTTCGTTACAAATAATTTTTTAACTAAGCTCTAAATAACAAACTTTCAAATATTTCATAAACTAATACAAAAGTTTCCTATACTGACCTACATATTGTTGCAATGTGCCATCGTATATATATAGCTCGTACAGCATGTTGGAATAATTCTGAAACTATCAAAGTTGATCAATGATTGATTTATTTTTGAAATTAAATATAACTTTGTTTAAAGATAGTGATAGATAGTAACATATAAATCGAAGTCCTATCATGTAATAGCAGGACGTAAAGGCAGCTGGCTTAAAAGGATATACTCTGTATCAGTATTTGTGCACAGATTGTCACAGATTCCATTTTCAGCATAGTTAATTCCAAAAAGGATTGGAATTAAAAACAGCTTCATGCATTCTGAACTCATATCTGTAGACATAAAATTGATGGGTATTTTTTTTAAAACTTTTAATATCAGATAGCCCTAAAGCTAGAGCCGAAGTTTCATAATTCCGTTATACATTCCTGAAATAAAACTTGGACATTATGTGTACAAAGTACCTTTTGAAGAGATTATATCTGCTTAACGAGTTAAGTAGAATACTTTATATTCTTCTGAAAACTTGAAACACCACTTGAACTATGGGGAACCATTAATGAATAATAATTTAGCAATAACATCCTGTTGTATAATATGTATATTCCAACCAACATTTGTGTATCATTACTCTTGAATGCAATAACATACTAGATTAGTGTTATTCAAAAGAGTGTTGCTTCTAAACATTTCCACGTGTTGACTCGTGTATAGCTTTAAAACATCTTCCTTATTACAACAATATCGTATATATATATATATATATATATATATATATATATATATATATATATATATATATATATATATATATATGGTGATCAATGTTGAAATGAAAATTCCAGTTTTAGACCTAAAACGAATGTTTTAGACGTTAGGAACTGTTTATTTATGGATCAAATGAATAAAAAGATAAACAAATCAGCTTGAAAAAGATTTTTTACTGGTAAATTGAACTTATGTAAACAAAACAGGGCACAAGCCTTGTTTACATGACAAAGAATTTTGAGCTCTGTATCTTGCTTATAACTCTACGACTGACTCTCAAATTTATTTTTTTTCATTACTAATGAATTCAAAAGTATTGTATATCATAAAATAAAAATTAGAATTTGACCAAAATCGTGACCATATCCCTTTAAATGTTTACACATACCTTGCGATTCTTAGGAGTTGTTAACATTTTAAAACAGTACTTACTAGTATAAGCAAGGATACACACTTAGTGATGAACATTTTGACGAATTTCTACCATAGATTTAATAAAGCCACAGATTAAAAACACATGAAATAAGAAACCCACTTAACGTTTTAAGAACGAGTAAACTACAAAATGACACCATATATTTCATCGAGAATATTACTTGCTTAGAGACAGTTGATCGAACCTCCGTCACATTTTCTATCATGAATAAATATCTCGTCCGTTCTATGTTATAATCTAAATTAATCGGAATTAAAAACTTCGGGCTCTATGATAGATTTGATCACGCTCCGACCGAAATTATCACCTCTTCATATTCAAAGAATGATTCCGTATTCCTTAAATGCAAGTAATCATCAATATATACACAACATGAGCTTACAAAACCAGATAAGTGAATTCTGCATTTTTGAAGTTGACATTCAATATCTAACGAATTAAACATGTCGAATTACACATACAGATGTCTGTAAGTATATCCCTCTATTGTTAAAATAGAATGATGCTATCTTTCTTGAATCTGGAATGCAGCAAATGCAGGCAATGCATTTTTGAATATACCAGATCCAGCATATTGATATAAAAAAGAAAAACATAAGACGTGTGCAGACATTAGAAAATATCGTTGACAGAATTTGTTTTTTGAGTTTTAAAAGCAAACCATGTATTATTATCATTAATTATGTATTTTCACATTATATGTCTTAGATTTAAGCAGTCTGAGAACGACAACGAAAGAAGACTTCATTATACTGCTGACATAATATATCTTTACAAACATAATAAAGAATTGATTTCATGAAAGTCGAAACAGTTCGTTATGAATCCTAACATTCACACATGACCTTGAGTGTAAAGTGCATCTACAGTGTTACTTTCTTTAAACGAATATTCTCCTTGATTTTCCTACTAACACATCGTCATGTTTCCATACTCCTGGTCGTACTGTGCTTCATCCAATGATGAGATCCTGTGTGGGTGTCTTACATCCAGTGATAAAGTACTTTCAGGATGTTCTTTATCCGGCAATGAAGTCCTGTCAGGATTTCGAACATCCAGTGGTGAAGTTCTGTTAGTATATTCCACAAAGGAGTAGGTTGCCGAAGAACCATTATTTACACCTTCTACAATTTATATATTCATTTGTAAGAACTGAAATACTAATTTCTCATATGATTTAAGTAATGAACTAAAATTGCATATCGATTACATTAAGTAAAGCTGTTATTGAAACATGTTAAGATTAAGCTTAAGAATATTCTTTACCATTTATTGCATTGTTACTGGTATTGATTTTAGAGGTTCTCGCTTTCTTTTTCCCGTTAATTATGCGTTAAATGGTGGAATAACCCAAGTAAACACAAGTGTCTTTAAATGTTCATGATCTAAACATAAATCACACTTAAAAGAGATATTATAATGACTTCCTTAATCAAAACTACTGATGGGAGTTGATTTTATCAATTATTCTAAAATCAACGATATGTTGTTTTGCATTGCAAGTACATGTAGTTTCTAATCTTTATTTGAATTACGCACACTTTTATAATATGAATTCTCGGACTTTTCCGTGTGATATTTAAAGAGAGAATTAATTCCATCAAACTATGTATCAGTAATCGAAACATTTCTGGAAAATTTTATGGATCCAAGCAATATTGATGAACTTTACTCTATTTCAACCAGACGGTCGGCTTTCGTCGTTAATCTACGACAAGCAAGAGAGACTCTGCTTGTCGGAGATTTACGGAGACAGCCTAGCATCGGGTTAAACGAGACTATATTGAACTCCGGCGTGGGAATAAATAGGATTACAAAAAATATCTCAATTGTTCGTACCATTTACAATCTTACTATTTTCAAGGTATTACTAATAAGTTTCCTTGAAAAGCAATGCTTCAGCATACATTACACCGAATTTATCAATTATTTTCATGAACTAAGTCTTGTCAGCGGTAATGATTTGTGCTTAGGTTCAAACACTATTTCACTTCCGGTTTGCCAGAGTAACTGCATAAGAGAGTTGATTAAAATCAATTCCCAAAAAGTCACAAAATCAATGTTTTTTTATCATGTCAAAAGGTTTTCAATGGGACTTTTTGTGATTCTTTTCAGTTTTTCCGGGCATCTAGCTTAAATAAGATTGTTTAAACAAGCGTTTGTTTGCATATGTCCGCAAAATAGCCTTTTTGGTCATCACATATTTATTTTTGTTTTAAATCGCAAGACGCTTTTATGTAGTAAATGAATTCAAAGATTGTTTAATTATATGAACAAACAGTTTCCCAATTCAAGACAAAGTGCGCAAGAAACATAAAAATAGGATAGTATGTTTTCAAGAACATTGATGGCCAAGAATTTGAGAGTTCTCCCATAGGCCTAATCATATTTAGATAAAACATGTGGGCAATAACAGGAAAGTTGTACTGTCATATAGAAAACATAATCTTTGTAAACTGTTTAAAAAATGTTTACATCCCTTGATTTGGCTTTTGTAGCATTAGCATATTACTGTACATTCGATCGTTTTGTTCTACACTCCTGACGACGGCGGCGTAGATTACTGGAAAATCTCTAGTTATGTCTTCTGGTGAAACTGATGAAATTTGATAGCAAAACCTTTCACAAACTCACGGTTACGAGAAAACAGTGGAATATATATATAATATATAGGAATATCAGGATAGAAAGGAGACAAAACAAACCGTTTGATACACTTCTGTTAGTGGAAATTACAGGGTATCTTGTCTTATTTTTTCTTGCTCTGTGATGTAGTATTGAAATCATCATATTTATGTATTCATTATGTACAAATGATCAAAATCACATATAGATTTCTTACGTTCGACTACTGGGGTTAACATAAAATGTATCTCACCTGTAAACTACGTTTAGTAGCATCACCAACAGCAAAATTATAATGAATAATGATGCAGACAACGAGATTTCTAAAACCATTTCTAACGGTTTCCCTTGTTGCTCCTCTAAACTTTGATATTAGTTACTGTTCTTTATAAAGCACTAAAACGGATGTAGCCTAAAGTTTTCCATGATTACATCATAACAAAAAAAAAATAAAACATTATAAAACTAACTTTTTCCGAATACACACATTAAAAGGTTCCTTCATTTAAGAATGAGTAAGGGAATAATTTACTCACCCTAAATGTCCTGAATAAAATTCACATTGTTGCTTATATGACATGTGGTGATAACGAACAATGTTCAAATTCAAAAGTCCAAAGGAAAATTACAAAACAGGAGCAGAGCAAACACGGACCTCTTTAAAAAATAGACGTAGGATCAAGTGTCATGGAGGAGTGAGCATCCTCTGCTGACCGGCCACACCCGCCGTGTGCTCTTTGGGAAAAACTCGGGGGAAAAAACCCGGAAATGTCCGTAGACAATTAGGTGATTAATTATGGTCTAACTATTAGTATGAAAAACGTCAGTCTGCATGCGACCATTTAATGTTTTACAGTGCATTGATAAAGACGTATTTTACATATATATGAGAAAGGCAGTAGCAACTTAAATTTAATTCAAAGTAAGATGAATTATCGAATAAAGAAGGCGCTTGAAAGCTAAAAATTGGGTATAGCAAATATGAAAGAAGAGAATTTTTGTGTGAATGTTCAAAATATATTTTGATAAACATATACCTGTGCTTTTTTTATCTACGGATGTTGAAGTTTTTTTCTGGAAAAATGAAAAAGATAATTATGAAAGAAGTATTACTTGACGAGTATGATTATGTGTTTTGATCTGACTCTAAAATACCGTTTAATAAATGGAATTGTGAAATCAAAATGTTTTAGTTTCCAACCAAAAACATTCTTTTGAAAAGCATTTCAAACATAAAATGAATCAGGCATAACATTTTTTTGTGATGATAGAAATAATATTTTCACCTAATAATGTTAGGTTGGCTTTACTATAAATAAGTAAAACTAAAATGTCGAAAAAAGGTTCGAAATAAATGAAAAACATCTTCCTCTCAGAATGTCGAAAAAAGGTTCGAAATAAATGAAAAACTTAACTTCCTCTCAGAATAGTGATGATGTAATGTTTGCCAAAATCAGACCCATCTGCAGTATATTTACAGTACAGATAGATACAGAAGACGAATGAAAAAAAAATGAGACAAAAAATTATAAATACCAGCAAGCCTAAAAGTAGACTGTATATCACAAACACATAAACCAATAATTGTTTGCGGAATTATCACAAGACACATTAGCACATGAAAATATATTAGTTACCAGTTGTTATACATCCAAACACATCGTCGCACTGGTCGGTATCACATGTGCATGTTTCATTGCAATGCCTTCAAAAACATTCCTGGAGACATCCTTGTCTGCAATTGAAACCAAAACGTTTGATACAGTCTGGAAGAATAACTTTATAGAACATTTAATTTATCCATATATTTCAGGTTTCCATATGTAAAATATATCATTTGTTCACTTCATTGAGACAAAATATCTCTCTGAATAAGATGTTCATATGCAAACAGACCTGTGCACATTTTATTGATTGTATCATTATTGTGGGTACTGAAATCGTCACCACAGCACGTTGAAAAAATTCTGCAGAAGACAGACGTAGACGATCACTGGTTTTATATTTTTACTGTTTAAAAAATCAAAAGAGAACTGAACAGATATAATTTTTTAATTTTACATGCATTCTACAATAACAGTCAACATCTCTCAGTTCGTCAGCAGTAACAAAGATAATTCCACAAAGCCCTGTAACCACATATAGTCTGACGGTCTTCATTTTTGAAAAGAAGGAAAAGGAAGAGTTTAGTGATTCCCCTTGTATACCCTCTTTTACTTTTGGACTTTCAGAAAATTAGACAATTTTAAGCATTCTAGTTCCTTCCTATTCGATCAACGATTGTTATATTATTAATATGAATTTAAATATTGTTAAATAATCAATTCTTATATATAATTTCTGAAAAATTTGCAACTTATCTTTTATTGACAACAACAAACTGGTGAATATCCTCAATTAAAGGAATAAACACTATCAAATACAAGACAGTGATTACTTCATGGAACGTAATTTACATACTGATAAACTTAAAGTGTTCCATAATACATGTTTAAGTGTAGAACATGATATATACACTTATCAAAACTGATAAGTGTTCACATTTAGAAATAAAATAATTCAATAATCGTGACATGAAATGGTATGAAATTTTCAACATTACGTAACAGATAGCTTTTCTCAAAAAATCGCACCAGATAAAATAAAGCAATACTGACTGAAATCAATTACTCGTGACAAAACTTCAAAATAAATTATTTTACTATGAAGCACGTGCTTCATAGTACAAGGGATGTTCGAAAAGTATTGAGACACATTCTCTTATTCACTTGTGAAAAAGAAAAACCCTTGAAATTTCACCAAAACGTAAATCAGGATAGAGTTTATCAATGTGAAAAGATTCTAATCCATGGCATGATTAGATCATACATAGTAAGCTGACCAACGTGCCTTCGTCCAGTGATCCGGAGCAACCGCAAACTCATCGCAACGTCATTTTAACGCTTCTTATTGCTCTTATGGTTTAAACACCTTACAAATGAACGGGAATAAGAATTAACCTTCATTTCTCATCTTTTGTTTTCATTTCAAAATGTCAACATTTACATATTCTCTCCATTCTTGATTTTTTATGTAAAATGTGAGTTATTTTTATCCGAAAGTCAAATAACTGTAAAATGTCTCCTACAGTCATTCTGTGTACATGTTTTAGAACTGTTGACATCGGTTAGTGTGTAAAAAGTACTTGATAATTAGTCCCTTTGTCTTAATTCTAGTTAAACAATCGGGAAAAATGACGATAAACTGAATCTCTTTATTACCTGCAATCAAATCTTTTTGTTTAAGCAATTGTGTGGCCTTAAAATGTCTTCTTCTGAGATTTCCACCTATTTGATGGATATTCGCTGCGCCGTCTGGACGTCAAAATTCAAGAAAACGTCGTTGTCAGATTTCTATTACTTGGTAAATACATTTGTACCATATTCGTATTTCAACTCGAACATTAGTAAAACTTGATCGAAAGTTGAGCACAATAAATAGCAAAATGAACGTATTTAATTTGATTTCTTTTATCATTAACTGTAAGTCTACGGACACTTAGAAAGTAGATATTTAAGTTTTTCAATCTTCGAGTTTATGCCCGCGCCGGGTACCCCGATCACAGATATGTTTATCTACCGTCGAAAACAAAATATTAAAAAAATTAAATATCACTTTGGTTAATCATTTGTTGGGGTTTCTTTAACGCTTATGCCAATTTTCATCACAATCCACCACTTAGAAAGCAAAATATTCGTGTTGTCCCAATAATTTCCGATCAACCCTTGTAATAGCAACTTTTTGCGATTATTCTGTAGTAAAAATTTTAAAAGAAAAACTCATAAACTTGCAGAATGACCATTGGGGAAAAACCAGAGCTGTTGGAAAATTAGTGTTAAAATTGTTCATACGGCAGGTTGAACAGGTTGCATTTTAAATCAACTGTTCATTTCGGCCTCGATATTGTTTTAAGTATTTGACAAAATGTATACAAAGTTATTATGACATTTTTAACATTGACAACCAACGACAATAAGAACGTTCTGGGGGAAACAACCAAATCGGAAGTGTTAATGATATCCAGCAAAGTCCCAGATCTCATATCGCATCCAGAGGTCAAGATCATTACATTGTTTTTAACCACTTTAAAGATCGATGGAAATCAGGCACCTCTACGGCAAGAAAAACGAATGTGTTTATTTCATATAATCGATAAACTATGATGGGTTAACACTTAAAACGATTTTTAAACTCACAGTCATGACGTTCTCAGGATGGCTTCCCTCAAACTATTGAGTGCTGTTGATTACGACAAAAAGCAAGCGGTGTTTGTGTAGTTTTACTGCAATTTTTATGTGTTAGTTCTTTTAAATTTCTTACTTTTTTTCGGGGGTGGGGGGGGGGGGGGGAGTGGGTGGGTTTTGTGTGTTTTTGTTGGTTTTTTTGCGGTGGGGGTTGATTTTGGGGTTTGTTTTTTTTTTCTTTTTTTTTGCTTTTTGTGATTGTTATATTTTTTAATGTTATTTTTGTTGTTTTATGATATTTAAAATAGCATCTACTCAGGTACACACGATTTTTGATAAATATGATAGACAAAATGTTACATATAATTTAATCACAGCTTTGCATTGGGCCTCTATAACTGCGTCAAACAAAATTTCAGGATTCCATGAATATCTATTTTCATTTTATCATGAAGATTTCATTATTATTTCATTATTAAGTGGAAAGTTCACAAGTTCAATACCTTGATTCTTGGAGGTACAGATATCAAGTATTTACTATTGAACCTTGGGAGGTGCAGGGGTCGACCTCAACATAATAAAACATAAATTTGTCTCAAATCAGCAATTTGTACTCTTGATATTCACTTCCTTGAGGTACTTTTGTATTAGAATTTTAAGCTTGTTCTATTGTTAATATCCACCTTTTTTAAATATCGTCAGTTTGAAATTAGTTGTGTAACAATATGATGAACGAGTTTCTAAATCGATGTTTCCATACTCCTTACTCAAACGATACATTATTAACTTATAATTTACCAAACTTATAACTCCAACAAACTCAATATTTTGATTTTGCTCTATTGATATCAATGTTACTATCATAATTATGATTAGTCAAAACAATTTGACTTGCCTGACGTAATAAAGCATGTCCTTTTGATCTTCAACCACTGATTTCATAGCTGGCCTTCTTTTTTTTTAAGATGTGGTGAGTTAGATCATATATAATAGTTCGTGAAATATTCTTTAGGTTGCTTGATTATAACAGACATGAACACCGTGCAAAATTCCGTGTGCATTCACTGATATGGTCGCATCAAAGATCAATTACCAACAATTCTAACGGTAGAGAACATATGCTTGAAACAATTAAGAAATAAATGATGTTCATGCTTATGTTTTAGTTGAAAATCACGATCAAGAATTCAAGCTTTAATTTTGGATGAAAAGTGTTCATGGTACAAGTTTTGGAAAAATATCAATTAACACTGGAAAAATATAATCAACGAAATGAAGCATGTCATGTTAATCTATTTAATTTAATGTTTATTTACTATAGACTCTGGTATTTGAAAAATGTCTGTAACAATTAATTAAATATGAACATTTGTTTTCTCTTAATGCATTTATTACTTGAAAAAATAATTGGAATATAAAATGCTTTTCAATAATTTGAGGAAATAATAAACTTATCTCAATTTCCAAAACCGTGCATAGGAGTTATAATGTTTTGATATAAACGAGGAAATTATTTTTGAATTGGTAGAAGTATAAGTGCACTTTTTATCTGAAATTTCTCTAATAATTGTGGACATAGTCATTTATAACAAAAAGCTATTTAGCATAGTTTCCAGCACCATAGTTTATAACTAGTACATAGTTTAACATCAAAATTTTATTCAATTATGTTTGATGCCATAATATTATGTCTTTTTACTATAAATTCAAATACTACAATTTTCTTTCTATTACAAAATAAATAGTAAAAACTTAAAATATAATTTGCATTTGAAATCTATTTCAATAAAACATAACATTTTTAAATTCTAAGTCATAAACTATTCAAAATAATGACATTGTCATTAATACATAATGATTTTCTTTTTGCTAAATAGGGTACATAAAAGTTATGCCACATTGATTCTATAGAACGAATTTTCATTTCAACTTTTTTTTAAGGCCAAGATCTTGTGAATGATTTCAGAGTGTCGTTATGACGCTAGATCCATTATAACGTCACAATTTATTTTATATATCTTTTCCCGTTCTTTATCACTATAAGGGAATTATGTAGAAAATAAAAACATGTTCTTGAGTAATCCCTATACCAAGTTTGCTTACACGCACAACGCAATAAACTTAAGCAATCCTGGCGATGATTCCCTCCTCCCCCCCCCCTCCCCCCCCCCCCCCCCCATCTGTATAGAAATATATAACGAGCTAAGCTGAAAGGTACGAATGAAAGATATGCCTCGCATATTTATCATAAATTGTAACGCTAAACTAGATTGTCAGTATATATGAAAAATAAAGTGATCACGGTGAGAAAAAAGATAATAAAATAATCTTTACAAAAAAGTTTATAGCATACTCTTGTGTGAATCAACATCAAATTTTGACATTCGTTAAATAATAAGTCTAAACATATCTTTTAATAATAACCAAAAGGATTGGAAACAAGTAATTTTTCAATTTAATAGTTCTTCTCCTCACATCTTTTATTTATAAATGCACTTAAATTCAAAACTTCGTATTTTGTATCTTATCACAGAATACTTTTGTGAGAATCAACATCATTTTTTCTGCTTTTGGTTAGCCTTTTCAATATTGAAAAACAACATCCATTGTACATATTATGGAAATATCAATAATAACGTCACTTAAATATGCAAGAATCGGTTAAAGCCCTGTTACACCGGAATGCGTTGGCACAAGGTTATCACGGATCCCAGGGAGTTCTTGGCGACTGACTTAATGATAGAAATACACGATATCATGCAAACATCTGTAAATGTAATTTGTCATGTGTAATTCGTTCAAAATGCCAACAACAAAAATGCTAATTCACTAATACTAGGGTACTGGAATATATGATTAAACAAACGGTGGATTACATAAATATCATAACTTCACAATGGTTACAGTGGAATCATTTTTATTCGTGGGGGTTAATGTTCGTGGTAAGCCACACTTTTCCTGGTTCGTGGGTACGTAATTTCGTTGATAGTGTAATCGGAATAAGTTTAATAAATATTAAACAAATGATTGTGTATGGGTTCGTGGGGATGTAAATTCGTGTGCTACCCACGAAAGCCACGAACATTGGTCCCCCACGATCAATGATGATTCCACAGTAATTGTTTGATATTCATTTTATATGTTTTGTCGAAAATGACATGAGGTGATAACTAACAGTGTTCAAATTCAAAAGTCCAAATAAAAATTACAAAACAGGAGCAGAGCTAACACAGACTTCGTAAAAAAAAAAAAAATAGAGGTAGGATCAAGTGCCATGGAGGAGTGAGCATCCTCTGCTGACCGGTTACACCACAAATAGGTGATAAATTATGGTCTAACAATTAGTATGAAAAACGTCAGTCAGCATGCGACCCAGTGGAACGAAAGAAAACAAGACGTTATATAAAACTTATCATTATATTTATTTAAAACAGTAATTATCAATATTTTAACAATATAAGCATATAAAACTAGTCTCAGATAAGTGCATTAGCATAAAAGTAATGCTATATACTTTTAATTTTGAAATTAGCGAATGCTTTCAATAAATTAATGCTTCGAATATATTACATCCAGTGGATATGAAAGGTAAAACATAAGATGAATCCAGATATGAGACATTCACAGAATAATTATTTTTACTTTTAGAAGCAAAACATTGATTTTTATCATTATTTATCACTCATTACATTCCGGAATCTTCACAGGATGACCTCAGTATATTTTAGACATAATTTGTATGTACAAACATTTGTAATATAAAACATAAATCATGAGAGTCGAAACAATCAATAATGTAATCTAACATATTGACATTGATTGTAAAGTACATCTATATTTATATTCTTTACAATGCAGTATTTGTCTCTTGAAAGTAATATTCTCCTCAGTTTGCCTGTAGACGCACTGTCATATTCCCTTATTCCTTGTCGGACTGTCCTAAATCCAGTGATAATGTCCTGTCTGGATTTCTCACAAAGGAGTAGGTTGCCGAAGAACCAATTTTTAGAACCTCTATTACAAATATTTATATTCATTCGTAAGAATAGCAGTAACAATTTCTCATATGATTTTACTTATAGAATAAATAAACGAATATCAACTCCTTATAGTAAATTGTTTTAATTGCGTTATGAATAGCATATAGTATATACTTTACCATTTGCTGCATTATTACTGGTGTTGATATCAAGGCATTTCGTCTTCGTGTTCCTGTCAATTATGCATAAAAGTGTGAAGAAAGATTAAAAGCAAACACAAGTGTTTTCAAATGATTATTATTTACACTTAATTCACACTTAAAACAGGTCTAGGCAACGTCTTTTTTTTTTTTAGGATAGATCCTATCCTCCAAAATTGGAAGATAGATGCTTGCGCCCATTGGTGGATCTTTCCAAATGAAGGGCGATTAACTCTGTTATTGCAAAGGGAGTAAACTTTGACATAAAATACAATTATCAGAAAATTAAAATATCTCCTTATTTAGCTGTCATTAATTATGATTATTGATTATATATAATAAATTTTACAGTTTAAATAATGACAGGGCTGATTTTGAAGAAAATAATATTTTTAGTGAAGACTCTCAGATTTTTTTTAAATATTAAGTATAATTGACATTTATAAATGGTATCAATTTGATGATTAAAATTTGACAATGTCTTTTTCTTTGTTGAAAGATTAATTTTTCATAATAATAAATAACCTATGCATGTTTGAATTTAGGAAATAAGAGTTACAAAGTTCCTAAAGTGTGCAAACACTTACTCTGTACATTTACATGCAGATCTATATATTCATTATGCATGTGTAAACAAAGTTCCTAGAGTGTGCAAACATTTACTCTGTACATTTACATGCAGATTTAGATATTCATTATGCATGTATAAACGTCAATTATGTTTGAAAGAGGAATAAACATCACCATTTTGTGAATTCTATTACATGAAACACATATAAATAGTCTTGGTCATTTGTAAAACTTTGGTAAGAATGAAAATACTATACATAAAATTTCAAATCGGTGCATACAATAATTAGTTTAATTCCTTAACTTTAATTTCCATATGGTCTGGTGCTTGCAATTTTTAATTAAAAATATGCACAAAGCCTTTGAAATAAATTCATGCTATCCTCCAAAAATGGAGGATAATTTCACCCACCATGCAAAGCGACTTTCCATATATGGTCCCAAAAAATGGCTGATATCTTGAAATTAAGCTATCCTCCAAAAAAGGAGGTTCTCTAGACCTGTTAAAGGGATATACCATGGCGTCTTAAAAAGTTTGCGTTGTAAGTATATTACACCTACAAATAATACATTTAGATTGTCCAGTGCTCCTCAAATTTAAAAATAAAACAATGCTTTTCACTTTCAAAATTTGAATAAGGCATTTTTGTGAATCTTGTCAGTTCATTCGATCATCTAGTTCAAGTGAGGTATTGTGTACATACGATGTAAAGCTTTTGTTGCAGTCGATCACTGCATCTTCACATGTTAATTCTTTTGATTTGTTTAAATACAATTACAAACATCAAAACGTGGCATAACACATAGTAAATTAGTTTGTAAATTCATTTAAAGTTTTATTTGTTCAGATAATTGACCAGACAGTTACCCAATGGAAGAAAAAATGCACATGAAACAAACCAATAGGATAAATTAAATGTGTTTTAAATATATCTAGGGCATGGCTTATAATTTAAAAGTTCTAACATTGGCTTAATCATACATTTAGATTATGTCAGACATAATAGCAGTGTTGTGGTTTAAAATGACTAATTATATATTTGCAAACTGTTAAGAATAAAACTGAAGAAACCAAGTCTTTTAATTTTTTACCTCCCTTGATCTTGTGTTTGCAGTTTTACCATATTTCCGTACATTCGGTCGTTTTGTTCTACACCCCTGACCGGTTTCCTGTTAGGGAGCACGACGGCGGCGTAGATTACTGGAGAATCTCTGGTTATTTCTTCTGATGAAATTTGATAGCGAAACATACAACTTTAATGAAAACCTTTACCAAATAGGATATAGCAAATATAGGAATATGAGGAAAGAAAAGAGACATAACAAACCATTTGTTGCACTTCTTCTAGTGGATACTTCTGGATATCGTCTGTTATTTTTTCTCGCTCTTTGATGTATAATTAAATTATGTTTATGTATTATTAGTGAAAAGACGAGCTTAATCAAACAATCATTACTTTTGTGCGAGTATGGTGACACAAGTAAAATTTATCTTACCTGTAAACTACTTTAAGTATGATGCTTAACAACAAAAATATGATGAATATTGATGCAGACAAAGAAATTCGTAAAACCATTCCTAAAGGTTTTTGACTGTATTCTTGCAAATCTATAATTTAATAATAGTTGAACTAATTAATATTCATATATTCTTCACATTTCTTTACAGTAATATAAACGTATACTTTGTCAGCAGTTTTACGAAATTTTTACACACACACACACACACACACACACACACACACACACACACAGATATTATATATATAATCCAAAATGAGCAAAGTTGATCCACACAAGTAATGAGGGAACACAGTGTAACGTTAAATTTATTTTAATGTAATATGAATTAATGAACGAAAAAGGCGCTAAAACTTAGGTATAGCAAATATAAAAGAAGTTATTTCTTTAAGGAATTTCTTTAAGGAAGGTTCAACAAGATACTTTTGATAAAAATGTACCTGTGTTCTTTTCATCTACGGATGTTGAAGTGTTCTCTGAAATAATGAATGAATAAATTTATGAAATAATTTATCAAAATGAAGTAGACGAGCATGATTATGTGCTTTGATCTGTTTCTTACATACCGCTGTTCTCCATACACTGCTCTCCATGATATCCATGGGGACACTTTCCGCACGGACGTCCAACACAGGCTGCAACAAAATACATTGGAAAAAACGTTTAATTTAGACAAAGATTTCAAGTTTCTTTATGGAAAATATTTTTTGTTTAATATCGAGACAAACATTTTCTCCATACAAGATGAGCATAAATTTAAATAGCATAAATGCATGCATACACACCGCCGCATATTTTCTTAATTGTGTCATCATTATTATGGATATTGTTGATTTGATCATCAGTACAGCACATTAAGAGGAATCTGAAAAAGAGACAAAGCCCAGTGATCACTGTTATTTTATGTATTTTAATATTTTAAAAATGTAGAAGAATGATATAATAGCTGGATTTTTACATACGTGCTATAGTTACAACTGTCATTCCCCTGTTCCTGAGCAGTAACAAAGATTATTCCACAAAGGCCTGCAAAAACATACATGTACAGTGCGATTGTCTTCATATTAAGAAAAAGAAAGAAGATTAAGTTGTCTCCTTTTATATCATTCTTGTTGACTTTTGGACTCTTAGAACTAGACAATATATCAGAGCTATATTGTTCCGTCCTGTTTGATTGATTGAGAGAGAGAGAGAGAGAGAGAGAGAGAGAGAGAGAGAGAGAGAGAGAGAGAGAGAGAGAGAGAGAGAGAGAGAGAGAGTGATGTCAATCGGTACATTTCTTGTAGTATTGACATTAGTGATTCTGTTTCCTGGTGTTTATTTTCAATCTTCAAACAAAAAAATTGAAATGTAATCTCATTATCGGATCGTGACATCACAGATGAAATGTTTAATTCTGTTTATACAACAAACATAGAATAAATAAATGTGTTGAATAAGTTATAATGTTCTTATTGATTTATTTCATATTTTAAGCAACTATCACACGTTTGGTCATCAACACATGAATGCTAAAAAAGACAAGGCAAAATTCTAAGACAATCCTGACAATGATTGCCCGTCTGTATCCAGACATATAAATGATTCATTTCGTGACCTTATCAGCTAAAAAGTACCAATTGAAACATAGGGGTCCTTTATTAGCCTTAGATTTTTAACAATAAACTATGTATCATTTCAATGCTGTTGTCGAGAGAGAAAGAGAGATAGATGTACACTCGTTTCATTTCTGTACAGAGAGTTTCATTATATCTGTCCCCATTACTAGTACCTGTAAAATCTTTTTGTTTTATCCTATCCTAAGAAATAAAAACTAATTCCAGAGCAGAAATGAAACAATTCTATATTATAAAACATATGTGTTATAATGACATATATGACGTCATAAATGTAACAACAGAGAGCAAAGTACTGAATTATGCAAGCTATGATTATAAATACCCTGCACCATTAACTTATAAAGAAAGTATTTAAATCGAATCAACTTGATACAAATGGAGTCAGTATATTGATAAGAGATCTGAAAACATTAAATCTACAGAAAATGGAAAAAAGAAGAACAGAGGAAGAAAACTGTTAAAACCCTGTTTCTATATCAAAATGGATTGAACATATACTACATTGTAACATTTTTGCACACAGACGTTCAGTTTGTAATATGTTTAAGACATTTTATATAGACCCTGTGTAACAGTTAGAAATTAATATCGAAGACCTAAAAATAAATTGCTTTAATCGGAAATACGTGCAAATAAACAGGAAAAGTCTGAATATGTCTGAGCCAAATCTTGCAAGAATTTTACCTTTGATGCCTCTTTCTAAAAATCTACATCACTTACCCCATGCTTTATAATGTCAATTAAATACTAAGGACATATCAAGACAAACTGCAATGGATTTATAAAAACTCGATATTCAGAAAGAATCAAATTGTTACTATTAAAAATAAGCCAGTTTTTAGTACAAAGAGGTCGTGAAAAAATTATACGGCTTTATACTCTTTTATTTAATCGCCATTTTTATCTTATCATTGTGCATAATTCGAAACAGCATTTGATGTTTATATTTCACTTAAAAGAAATACTAGTGACAAATATCAATACATCGACAACTGCATTTTTAGCAAAAAGGAGTAATAATAAATGTAACCTAACTCAGAGGGATGAGCACTGACCCCCGATTTTCTTTGTATTAAAGTATTTTTTGTCTACACGTTTCAATGATATGCTCACTATAAAATTAAGGAGTGATAAGATATCATTTTTTCTGTAACTGCCCCTTGCATTGACCAAATAAAGGTCACCCAATAAACCAGATCGATATTCGGCCAATGCCCCAATATAGCCTCGTGCGTTAATCCGATGTTCAAATAAATTGTGACGTCATCTGTATGCTTCGTTTACTAAATGCAGATATACACCGACTTTTGTCTGAAATAATTCGTTTACAGCGTCCATTGTGATATTATGTTGCAGGATAAACAAAAATATGGTTGAAAATTGATTTTAAAAAAATATGTTTACATTTTCAAGAGTTACCAGTATCTACAATATTAGACATCATTTAAACTGACAATCGTTAATTTAGTAACTGTTTCACAAATATATAACCTATTATATTACTTGACAACAACAAGTGTTATTATTGCTTATGTAAAGTACCATACATCAATCGAACTTTGAAATTTAAACTGACATTATTTTCGAACATTTTGATTTTGCCCCATTGTGTATTGCTTGAATGGGTTCAAGAGTATTATATCTATTCATGTAAACATCAATCTAACACTCGTGATGTTCTTGATTTTTATAATTTTGACTTTGGTCCACAGGTTTGCTAGAGTTTGTTGTATTCAATCCGGATAATCACGTCTATCATAATGTTACATGTAAATCGAAGATTTGCGTTTGACTTCATTAGTTCAAATTTCATGCTTAAAGATGTATAATGCTGCCCATTGCTAGGGACTGCAATATACAGATTTTCGTTGTCTTTGAAGAAATGTTTTCTTTCGAATTAAAAAAAAAAGACCAGATAAACCAATTTTTCAATTAATGAATTTTACATGCCAAACAAAAGATGTTGTAAACATATTGATATAGTATATTCAAATGAGTACAAATGCACTTTGCAAGGATTAACGTTGATTATCATACATATTTACGGCAAAACATTATCGAAAAGTTTAGAACCAACAGTATTTAATCAAAGTTGCATTTTATTATATGTTTGATGCATGTACATGCCAATGACAACAATTTTCTCTTCATTGTATACAATATCTTTCTAAATGGAAAGTAAGAACATAAATGGAACCTAAATTATGTTTCAATTAAATCAATATAATAGATTTTCAACATTGTAACTCAAAATCATGAATCAAGCAGAATAATGACATTTTCGTAATACCATATCTCCACAAAAATATTCACTTCTTTTTAAACAAAACAGTACACATGCAATGAATAAGAGGTTGATTAAATTGTATGATCTGTTAAGCCACATTGGTCCTACTTAACGTATTTTCCCAATAACTTAATTTCATTGGACTGGTTCAGTTTTTATTTTGAGTACTTTGTTCTTTACTTCATTATGGTGTCCAGTTTTAGTCATATACACAGAAAAAATCACCATCTTCAATCCTGTCCTCTGCAAAAAGTAAGAAAACGTAGATGTCATTGTTTTCAAACATCCAAATATTACAAGATAATGAATATGAAATTATGAGAGTAAGAAGGAAAGAAATAAAAATAAAGAGAGAGAGAGAGAGAGAGAGAGAGAGAGATGAGAGATGTAATATTAATGTAGTCACAAATTATAAGATATTATTACAATGTTTATAATTTATAAAAAGAATTATAATTGTAAAAAGGATAGATATTAAAGTCACACAGATAGATTCAATTGTTATAGTTTTAAACGTTTGCATACTTACCTTCCTTTATTCAATTCTTCAAGCATCATCATATTTACGTATATTACGTCCTTTTGTTCTACAACTAGTTCCGGTGACCTAATTGGGTAGCCTACATCAGAGTATCTAACCAAGGAACTGGCCAGGATGCCCTCATCTAAAATTATGTCGATGGCAAATGAATCAAGCGTCTCAATTGGAAGTTATGATATGAGAGAGAGAGAGAGAGAGGGAGAGAGAGAGAGAGAGAGAGAGAGAGAGAGAGAGAGAGAGAAAGAAAGAGAGAGAGAGAGAGGGAGACAGAGACAAAGAGACAGACATATAGAGAGGGTTTGTTTTGTCGTACAATTCGTTCCATTTCGTGTAATATTGCCATCACCGAATCTTATCCTGGTCCTAATTTTCAATCTGCAAATTAAAATTAAAATATCAATGCATCATAAGAACGTGAAACCACAGATGCACCGTTTATTTTTTTCTGTTTGAATGAAGACATTAGAATAACACATAGTAAAGTATTTCGTTAGAGGAATTATAAAGTTCTTCCTTACCTGTAAATAACTCTTAAAAGGATGATCATCAACACAACTATAACAATTGAAAGTACAGTCAACGCAAGTTGTTGACACAGTCCTAACGATGATCTCCTGTCTGTATCCAAATCTAGGAATTATTCATTTGATAACAGTATCAGCCGAAAAGTACCGACTGAAAGATATGCCTCACGTATTTTTACAGAAACCGTTTTAATGCAGTTGTCAATATTTATAATATATATGATATAAAGGGACATCATAGTGGGTGGGAAAACTTCAAGCTAAAACGTTTATCAAAAACTCTTGTGTTCTTTTCTTAGACTTTTCAATTTTGAAGTGCAAAATGCAAAATCTTATAATAATAAATGAAGCCTTTCAGCAAAACCCGTGGATGTTATATAAAATACAGTTTTATCTGGAATGAAAAAAACCAAATCACTTATTCGAAGAAAAAAATTATCCATATGCCTTCCATTACATTAGTTTCGAACCAACAGAGAAACTCAACTAAAGAATATTTTTAAAATGCCGAAAGCTTCAGTTGATAGTTTTGTTTATCTTGTTAGTTTTATTAGTTTGTCAAATTGAATGATCGGTACATGTACTATATATATAATATACCGGGTATTGGTATGTTCAACACGCTTAAGGTCAAGATCTAGAAAATGAAAGGAGCCTACAGGTTTATGAAATTCAAGATAGAAAGTATTTCAATGATGCTTCATAACAATAGCTTTGTTTGATAAGGTGTACCGGGGCTTAAATATTTGGTTAACACAATGAAAATCATGTTTTAAACTCTCATTTTCTATGACAAATGAAGTAAATAAGAAACAAATCTCGGAGTGTTGTCCATTTTTGACCAATGAAATATATCTAGAATGCCCACAGTCTCTCTAAAAACGGCATTAAACAAGCGCTTGGCCTCCTCTTTAAAATGATGTCAATTTGAATATAGGTATCGGGATTATTTTTCCATGATTTGATATAGAATGTCAAGAAACTGTTTCATTTTCTATATAATTCCTTTAAAGCCCAAAAGTACGGGAAAAAGATTAACTGAATCAATTATGACGTCATAATGGTTCTAGCACTAAAAACACCTCTGGAATTATTCACTAGATCTTGACCTTAAGAAAAAGCAATGCTCTCAAATTTGATGATCGCCACGTATTTCTATGTTTTTGATTTAATTATGAGAATAAACTGCTTGAAATCGAATGTTACCGGATGTAAATTTTAAACATCCTGTCACTTCGTCGCAAACGGTGTTAAACTAAATCCAAGTATTTAATAAAACAAATTTTACCTGACGTAAGTTTTAAACATCCTGTCACTTCGTCGCATATGGTGAAATTACAGTTACAAGTTTCATTACACCGTCGTCCATAATATCCGAGAGGGCAGTGCTGACTACAGCTGTCACCGAACCTTCCAATACAAGCTACATCACGGCAATAAACAATAAACATAAAGAACGCCATGATACAGTTAATAGAGGAATCAAATGACACAAATAATGTTACAAATAAAATTTTAACACAGCTCTAAATAACAATTTTTCAAATATTTCATAAACTAATTCAAAAGTTTCATATACTGACCTACACAATGCTGCGATATGTCATCGTATATATAGCTCGTACAGCATGTTGGAATAATTCTGAAATTATCAAAGTTGATCAATGATTAATTAATTTATTTTTGATATTAAATATATCTTTGTTTAAATATAGTCATAGATAGTAACATATAAATCGAAGTCCTATCAGGTAATAGTAGGTCTTAAAGGCAGCTGGCTTAAAAGGATATATCAGTATTTGTGCATACGTGCTATTGTCACAAATTCCATTGTCAGCATAGTTAATTCCAAAAAGGATTGGAATTAAAAACAGTTTCATGTATTCTGAACTCATTTCTGTAGAAATAAAATTGACGGGTTTATTTTTATCAATTTATAGTATTAAAATTGACTTTTAAACTTTTAATATTAGATAGACCTAAAGCTAGAGACGAAGTTTAATAATCCCATTATACATTCCTGAAATGAAACTTGGAATTTAGGTGTACAAAGTACCTTTTGAAGAGATTATCTCTGCTTAACGAGTTAAGTAGAATTCTTCATTTTCTTCTGAAAACTTGAAACACCACCTGAACTATGGAGAATATTAATGATTTAGCAATAAAATCCTGTTGTATTATATGTATATTCCTTTGAAAACGCTTACGATATTGTTGTAAGAAGGAAGAAGTTTTGAAGCTATACACGGTAGACATCACGAGTCAACACTTGGAAATGTTTAAAAGCAGCACTCTTTTGAATGACACTAGTCTAGAATGTTACTGCAATCACGAGTAATGATGTACAACATTTGAATGTAACTGTTTACGTATCCTTTTTCAGCGACTGAGTAATATGTTTTAGCTTTTAGCAATATAAGATGTAATTTTCCTGTAGGAATTTTTTCTTGCAAAACTGTAATTACAAAATGATCATGGCTTATAAATTTCTGTTAGTCATCTTTCTTTTTCTTTTTTTTTTCGGGGGGGGGGGGCTATTTGCTGTTTGAGGGTGTTGATTGACGCAAAAATTCATTTTGTCGTTCTTACTAACATTTTTCTGATGAACTTTAATGATTCGTTTCAGCCTTGAAAATTATAATGTTGCAAGCTATATGCAGAATAATCATAGTAGCAGATTTTATTTCAAAATAAAATTCTTTTAAAAAAAACAGCTCAAATTGCGTTAAGTGGTATGGTACGAAACGACACTTAAGGTGCTATTTATCAGATTTTCGTTTTGATTTTGAAAATAAAAGACCTGATATGTAAACATATGAAGTATAAGCATGTACAAAAACAGTATCGCAAAATGTATCACACAAATTAGATACAATCCAATCTCATTTTCTGCATTAGCCGAACTTTGAATCTCCTACTCAATACAAATCATTTTAATTTAAATTTAAGGAGTATTGCTTCTAAATGTTTAAAAGAGTTACCTGAACGTTCATTTTAACAAAATATCTTCCTGATTGTCATTCCAAGAGTTTATAAACACGATATATTTGAACAATATTAATTACAGAACACTTGTCATGTTGAAATATGTTTTGCATATTCAACAGATTTTTAAATATTTTAGTCTAAAATTCAATAGGATTATCAAATCTTTTTTTTAATGATACTGGACCAGGAATTGACCGAAATTTGCAATATTTTCCTCGTGTAATTTAATTTCAGAATATTTTGGCATCATGTTTTACACATTTTGAATAGTTACTTTATTCCTTTTTTCCCTCAAGTTATATCATACCTACTTTTTGTAAAGATCTCTAAACGTTTGTATCATTTTATAAGTACATGAAATATCCGAGTTCACAGTGGGTCATTGCGACGAAATCGTAAATTTATTTTTCCACGACCACCTTTGCCGCTTTATATACACCTTAACGTTCTATGACTTTAATCTAGAACACCAAAGAGGGTAAGAATTTAGGCATTGTAGATATTAGAAAAGAGAGAGAACATGTTACTTGAAAGGACGTTTAACAAACAATCTGCATCAACATGTGTCAGTGTCCATACCTACTATAAGGCTCATTTATAAATCATATGTCCGTGTTCTTATGGTTTGTCATTCATCATTTCATTAAGTAATATAAAAATAAACCAATGTAAGTAATATAAAAATAAACCAATGTAAGTAATATGAAAATAAATCAATGTAAGTAATATAAAAATAAACCAATGTAAGAAATATAAAGATAAACCAATGTAAGTAATATAAAAATAAAGCAATGTATATTTAAAAATATATTCAGAATTACGATGAACTTATATTGTTTTTACAAGAACATTCTTTTACAAATTCATGATCAAATATCAGCGAAAGATTAAAACCTTTTAATATGAATAATGTTTATGGTTTGTTTTACTCCAAATAACACAGTTCATATTAGTTTGCAAGAATTTATAAATATCACTGCTAACACCAATTACTTCCTGGTGGTAATTGCAAATTAAAAGTTAAATTAATTGTAGATCAAAAAATTATGAACAAATTTTTATTTATATTCGTTTACAAGTGTTTATAAATATTCACTCTTGCAAGAATTGCTTCCTGGTTGTTATAGTTTTTATATATAATTAATGAATAAATTCAAGTGATAAAAAATTGATGACAATGTAAGAAATGATAAAATCCCAAATAATCATGTTTTATCCTAAAATTAATTTCTTTAAATAAAAACAAATAATATTTTATATGTATGTAGATATCTACTTTCTCATAATACATGTGCTAGATAGTTCACTTAAGTTTAAATTGTGGATGTTTCATTACAAACCTCTGTTTCTGCGGTGAGCACAAAAGTATCTACGTTCTTGCATGCGTAAAATTATATTTGCATGTTTGAAACATTAATAGTGACATATTGTTGCAGGATTAACCCAAAACATTGTCTTGAAATATAAGCGATATTTGGGCTATGGTCGATAACCTGAAAGAGCGGGGCTTCTGTAACGTTTTCTTACCCTACTTTTATTTTAAGACAGTTAACATGAACATTCAATGCTAAAATGTTTACATTGAACCAAAAGGATCTTTCACAACAATTTGATTATTTTTTATAGGGTAATACAATACTGTATTTTATATTTTGTGTATGGTCTATAACAATAGTTTCAATCGTTTACTTACCTTAACATTTTTCCAGTTCACATTGAAAGGTTGCAATTTTGAAAGTTACCTTACTTGTAATTATTGACCAAAAATTCAGAATAAATACCTTTTTTGAGTCTGCTGGATTTAAATGCATCTTCTTCGCTGATGGTTTATGAACATTTTGATGTGCACATTTTGGTCTTGATAATAATCTATGGAATCATGTGTATTTCTATATTCGGGTATGTACCGATACATAAATATATATTATTCAGATGAAGATTTTCTGGTTTTCCAGAGTTTATTAACCCACACTTTTAATTAGAGATGTAGATAAGTAGCCTACCTACAAATCTAAATTCAAAGTGCACATTTTGTCCCATATCATCTGCTCATCAATGTTATCATTTATTTATAATATGAATTGAATTGAGACTAAGTTTATAACTCGTTGTATTAAAAACGAGTGATTGCCTAGCTATATATTTCATTTTGATTGTCACCAACAGCATACATATACCCTATAGCTTTTGGTTATCAGGATACTATTTTAGAATTAAACATTGGATCGTTAGTTAAACATTGGATCGTTAAGGACCCGAAACACCTGCGATTAGGATATATTACATTTTCCAGTGTCTCTGTGATAACACTACGAATCAATTTTGTACTTTTCAGCCCAATAAATTCAAAAGACGTATTGTTGGGGGCGCAAGCGGGATTGAATAATTAATATCATAATGATTAATCGTACAACTGCTGAAAATTATATAAATATAACTAATAAGGAATCATTCTTTAAATATTATGAGGTGATAATTTCGGTCGGGGCGTAGTCAAATCTATCAAAAAGCCCTTTCGTCAACTTTTTCACCAAAAAAGACGAAAAAACCAATCACCTGATGCCAGTTTATAATGCATGATAAGTATATGAAAAGCGTCTATTTAATATAATAATTTATTGCATATTGAAACTCTTTAAATATAATGATTTATAGATAGTTCATAATCTCTTGAACAATTGCAAAATATAGCATAAAGATAATAACAAATAAAAAAAACGTTTCCCATACAAGTTTGCATTTTCAAGTACAACATTGGCTACTTCTGTATTTTACCATTATGTCACAACTATTATGATAAAACTCAAGCAAAGTTTTCAAGATAAAAATATGAAAAATATGTTACTTGTGTTTTGTCTTAAATCAAACTCAAATGAAGATTGTAATCCGCATTTTTAAAGACAATACCATTCTGATATGATACGATGAGCATGGTTTCCTAGATTTTGCTTCTCTTTTATTTCTGTAGCAGATATATGAACTTCTTGTTTTATTTAATTCACTTCTTTTTCATTTTTTTTCATGTAGCATTATGATATTTCCATACATTTGATCGTTTTGTTGTACACCTTGTATCGGTGTTCTGTTTGTACTCACTGCAGCAGCGTATACTGCTGAGGAATCGGCCATCATCATGTTTCCAACTAAAAATAAATCCAATGTTTCAATGTGAAATCTTGCACCAACAGACAGCCAAAATACATTCGGACGGACAAGCAGACAAACAAGCAAGAGATAGACAAATAATTTGTTTACCATTTGTTCTATCGCTTCTATTTTGTTTTGTATCGTATCTTGTCCCCGCGCCTCTTTTCAATCTGAAATGTTATTTCTAAAATATTCTATATTGTTAAACTATCTGTAAAATCATTATCAACAGAAACACCAAAAAGCTATACTGCTTAATTTTACTATATAAACTAAAAACTCCCACAGTAAATTATTGTTTTTGCATTGTGTTCCCATTCAATCATACCTGTAAGCTATTCTTAAAAGTACGCCCACCAAAACAACAATGATGACTGCTGATAAAGACAATGCAAGATGTAGAATCATTCCCAAATATCCTATTTTTAACTCTATGCCTGAAAAAAGACTGCCATTCTTTACACATTGCACATAAGTCAAGTTACAAGTTTTGAAAAAAGGTTCTGTTTAAAACAATGTTAAGTATTTACTATATGAAAGAGGTCGTTTTCAATCAATTGTTGATGTACAGATTTTATTTGGGATTTAACCATAATCAAGACAGTTTAGTAAATATTTTGGTATAAAACGGTCATCAAATTCTTTCAACACAAAAGACATATTTTAATAAGCTTACAAATTTTTTAAGCAAGAAGCTCAATACTCTTCAATAATTTGTCAATTTAAATCAACTTAAGAAAAACAGATGATTTTGTCATAAAATAAATACTTGCATTTATTAGTTATGTGCATAATATTTACTTTTATAATAATACTTTGAATAACAATAATAATTCCATCGGAATAATAATTTTGAGAATAGTTCTTTGAAATTGCGTAGTTGAAATAAAGCAGTTAGCAGCAAGTCAACTTATGAAGGGACTAAGCTTGCCGATTGATACTAGATACTGTTATACGGACTGCAGTCTTTGGTGTGAGGTTAGGAACACTACCTTTAAGACTTGTTACTTGAAGACATATGAAGATATGCATTCAAATATCATCAAATCATGTAAAAATCATGTTTGGTAAAAGGGAGTAAATATGGTAGCAATCTTAAATATAGTACATGTACTAGATAATAAATATGTAACACTGTGCTGGATAATTATGCCAGTGAATAGGTGGCATATTGAACCTTTCTAGTTAAGAAGAATGGTTCAAGAGATCCAACTATGATATATCTGCATGATGTATATTTATTCGTGCTTGCCTTAATGGTGACATCATAACATTTGATTAAATGTATGTAATATACATGTATATTAATGCAAACAAAATGATGGCTTTAGATCGTTCAAGTAGCTTACCGGTTGCAATTGTCGGGCATCCTAAATCTTTGTGACACAAGTTGATATCGCAAGCACATTTGTTGATACAACCAATCCCATAATGACCATCAGGACAACTTTCGTTGCAATAGACACCAAACCGTCCGACACAGGCTAGAATAGAGAACACAGACTCTGTAAACATTGAAGTGAGGTTTGTTTGTAACTCAGACACAGTTTAAAGGTTAACTAATTAACCATACTAGCCTCTACATTGCTTCATAGCATAGTCGTAAATATAGTTTGTACAGCATGTTGGAATGATCCTAAAAAATAAGATGATTTATGCCCGATAAAATCATAAATATATATGTAGAAATACCGTAGACTGTTTAATAAAGATATAAGTTAAATCAAAATAAACATACGTGCTGTAGTTACAAATTCCATCCTCCTGTTTATCAGCAAAACAAAATATACTTTCAGAAAAAATTGCGATCAAATGCAATACCGCACATTTTGAATTCATTTTGGAAAAGAAGGAAGAAACGTTGAAATTTAATGGTTTTGATCTCTATTTTGAACTTTGAGATTGAGAGAGCTTAAACTTGATAATGAGCTTTCTTCCATCTGTTTTCAAAATTTTCAAATATATCAATTATTATAATAATTTGTTGAATTTTTTTCATGTTAAAATTAAGTGAGGTTGGGGGAAAAGTTTGAGGGCTGTCTTTTTTTTGTTTTATCGGTTGCGTTTATGCGTTTATTTTGATGATCTTTGATAATTTGTTTCTTTTATATTAAAAAGGAGATCAATGTGTTCATTTATATAAGAGGCCACTATAACTCATTGGAAAAAGACATTTTGTTTCGATCATCAATTGATCTTGCTTGTATTTTTTAGTAGAGTTTTTTAATCTCAAATATTTGCTTCCACAAGAACATTTTTTGTCGGAAACTAATATTTTATAATGCAAATTGCTAATAATAATAATAAACGTAATTATAATTCAGCTTCAAAATTTTGAATTGCAATTATACATGTAGTTGGAGATTAATGACCTTTTGATAGTGAACACGTGTTTGCCATCAATATGTTGTATTAAAATACATCCTGGTCTCCATGGAAAGAAAACATAATTGCTATCGCTAGGCAAATACATTCAGTCAATAGACGGTTGTATAAATCAATTTTATTTCTTTTTAACCTCTTTGCAATTGCTGCCTAATAAGAGCTTACATTTGTTTTTATCAGGGTCTATCACAGAAGCCTGCACACACGCATGAATAACATGCAGTTCGTCAACAACAAATCGTAGAACTCTCCCGCTTTCCACTGCAGCCTCGCTCTTCCTTGTTAACTTAGTATGTCCCTCAACATAATTTACCCAATACAAAACCAAAAGCGTCATTCTTCACCATGTACCCGGAATTACTTCATTGCATTAGTTTTGGATTATCACGTATTGAACAAACGTTTTACAAGTATTACATGTGGATATTTCAATTGTTTTCCTGATGGTTGTGAGAAGAATTTAAATTTATGCATGGAACTATTTAAGTCTATGTATCACCAAGTTGGATTAAACCAAAATTAGTCCTATGACAAATTAATCAAATTCAAAATTATTGATCCAAAAAAGGAAAACTATTTTCAAATAAATTACAAATGCAGGGTTCCTAGAGTTTTTTTTTACCGCTCTTAAAACATGTTTTATGATTGCTCTCGTGGAATATCGTAAAATGTCGTCATACTTGCTTTATACGCAATCCTAGTTTGAAAAGACGATTTTATAGCTTTGATATTGATGATAATAATGATAATTGTTCATTAGACAATAAAGTTTTGACACTTTTAGCAGATTTTCCTAAGCAGAAACCCAAGTTCTTTTTGAAAGCCTTAGAAGAACACTATTGTATAGCAAAATGAAAACAAGATTTAACCAATTAAAAATTATACACCACTTTATAAAATTGAATGTTACTGGTTATCGTCATATTCAGTTGCAAAAGCGAATACAATGTCTCTAACCGAGCCCAATTCAAACGGACATTCCAAGTGTGGGTGTGATTATTGTATAAAATTCTTTGATAAGCCTTTTGGGATATACAAATTGTTGAAATATCAACACCTGATTTCTCGTGGGCGTTTGATCTTATTTTCTAGAATGGCTTACCTCTGAATACAATCATCGAATTAGTGAGCTATGCAGTGTGTCATCTTGGTGGACTTTGATTATTTAATGAATCTGATTTCGATCTCGAACGATTTAATACTTTTTTTTTTTATTTTAAGTTTAAACCTACGTTTAAGAAGATCAGTACAGTCTGGGATTAATTGCTCTGATAAACTAACACTGTTATTTGTAAATAATCAGAATTCTCCGCTAGTGAAGTAGAATTGTAAACATTTGTTCAAGACATAATTTCATACAGCAATTAAACACAACTATTAGGCACAAACATTGAGTTGAAACAGTTTAAATATTTCTTAAGTTAAATGAATTGATGTTTTGAACAAAAGATACAAAATATCATGATTGTATTTAATTTATCAGAATTTTTAATTAGATTTGATAATTAAATTACAGCTGTTTAAATGAATCAAATGTTCCTTATTGAATAAGGAAAAAGCACAATTGCATTAACAAATCAAATCTAATTATCTCAATTTATGAACCACTCACTTATTTTAACCGCATGATACATAAAACTTCTTCACTCTAATTATCTTAAAACACCAACCATTCAATTAACAAAACCAAATGATGCTTAAAACTATTAGAACCAATATAAATTCACAAAACACATCGCTATCAGTCATTTGGAAATAAACAACCCAATTTTTTATCTACTTATTCACGTCACTGTAAATTCATTTCCACATAGACTTCCTTATCATCGTCACTATCATCATCATCGTCATCTTCCTCCTGTCGCCCTGTGAAATGGTGGATCGTTTCTTTTGGTGGAGCTGTAGACATGCGCATTACAAAATAGTCTTCTTTTGATGTGTCTGTTGTATTTTCTGTCTCATTATGTAATTGTTCTCTCTGAACGTGTTTATTTTGTGTGTCTACATATAGATTTAACACCCCGCCTCTATTTGGACGTTCTAATCTACTCAGATCTTGCTCAACGTCCTCAATATCAGAATGATCAGAAGATCTTTTCCAACATTTAGAGAGACCATTCAAAGAAACGTTTGGCCATTTTATCCTATGAAACACGTTCTCTCGTCGTATAGCAGTACTATGATCCGTGTTTCTGTGCAAATAAAAAGTATAAAGTACCCAGGTTTCAATTGTGTAACCTATTGTCACAAAAGAATAATAATTGAGAAAGAATAATCATCTCATTACTAGATCGTTTCTTGTAATTACGGAATATTTTTTTAGTTATTACCTGTTTTCGTAATAACGAAATAATAATGATTTATAACAAACTTTTTTCTCGTGATTGAAAGATATTTATTTTATCCTGCAACTACCCTTTGCATTGAACAAATAAAGGAAATCGAATAAACCAAAGCTATATTCGGCCAATGCTCCAATATAACCTAGGTTATATAAGGGTTATATAGGTTACATAATATGCAGCGGAATTTGTCAAAAATAGCTCGATTGCTTAACGGTGATATTATGCTGCAGGATAAACAAAACACATGAGTTTTTATCTTGAAATATAAGCGATATTTAGGCTTGGGTCGAAAACGTGAAGAGGGCTCGGCAAGTCTCATCCCCTGTCACGTTTTTAACCCTCGCCAAAATAAGGCTAATATATCAATACAACAACCATATATTTTAAATTTATTTATGAGGTCTTCTTTTTGTTTCTTATATAAAAACACATCACGAGAAATACTATTATATGCGATGAATGTTAGACACGGTGGACTCCGTTTAAAAACGAAATGTTTGCAAATGTTTCAAACCTCCATCTTAGATCTTGCTTTACGTTCTCCACGGCAGAATCATCAGAGGGCGAACTTTTCCAACAACTTAAGAAACCATCTGTGAAACCAGTCGGCCATTTCACCCCTGAGGGTACGTTCTCGTTACTAATTTCAGTATCGTGTTCCTTGGTTCTGTTAAAAAAAATTGACTTGTACATGTATGTTGTTCAAGGTTTATGTGTTTCTCTTACATCTTAACCCCAACTTTACAACTTGCCATTGAGAAGAAACACTTAGATTGTGATAGAAACCGAAAGCAATGTTACAGCATTGGAACTATTGGATAATCAAATTGCCCAATCATAAAGTATGTCGCATACATGTCATATAGCATATCCAATAACACATTTTAAACAATCCATTTTGAGCTTTAAGTGGCGCGTAAAATCAACCAATCCTCGTTCTACTTTGTCAGGTAGCCGTCTATTGTTTAGTTTAACCTTATACCTAATCTTATGTAAACAGCAGTGTTTGTTACATCTCATAATAAAAGTTTTCTTAAAGTTGATTGAAATTGAAAAGATTTTTTTTATAAATAGTATTGTTGACAGCTTTAAAATGTAAGCAAATTGAGCCTAAGTGTAAAGTTAAAGCGTATTAATTTGATTCAAACCACCACCTTTGACCTTGTTTCACATCCTTCACATCAGAGGTATCTGGAGTGGGACGTTTCCAACACTTTGAGAAGGAATTCAAAGAAAAACATGGCCATTTTATCCTATAAAACACTTTCTCTCTTCTGATTTTGATATTCTGCTGCGTATCTCTATCAAAAATAAATGTTTAAAGTTGGTCAAATTACTGTTCCATTGGAGTCTAAAATTAAATTCCACATATTAAATTGTCTTGTTTTAAAAGTGTACATGTGATTCACGGGTGAAAATGACTTTGAAGTATTTGAATCGTTACGCAAAATGCGGTAATACGCAAGAAAAGGGTTCTGACATTTAACTGCTGTACTTTTGCACAAATCATAAAAATATATAATCAAAATCAAATGATTGATGAAAAGATTAAGTTAAGACAGATGAAGTATTGTTGACAGTGATGAACATTATGCGGGGTATAGGCAAGGGTATATTTACACGTTCTTGCATGTTTCAAACCTGTTTTTATTGGTGATACACCCACTGAGAGCGATGACGACGGGAATGCTGTTGAGAACCAGCACCCCTAAAATGATGAACAGCCAGTAGTGGTGCACTTGATGTCCATAATCTGCCAATAAAGATAACATCAGTAGTTTGTTAAGAGACACATTACTGTATGAACTTTGATAAAGTTTCGTACATAGTTTTTATCTGACGAAGTGATTAAACAAAACTTTCGTTGTTACTTGATTTATTTTCATGTTCACAGCAATAAAATATTTTGATCAATGACAGAAAACAGTTACAAAAAAATCGTTCCTCCTTACAATCGTTAAGCTAGGGAAGGTTTTGTTAACCCCCAACCTCCTGGAAAGAAAATCCCCAAAAACCAGACTTCCATACCTATTGGACATCCATGTTCTGGATTACAAAGCACCGTTCCACATGGGCATATGTCATTGCAACCATGTCCAAAGTACCCGGGTGAACAAACTCCACTAGAGCAATTGTTGCCGTAGGAGCCAATACATGCTTGAAACGAAACGAATATCAAATTAAATAAATAGTATTAGCATCTAACCATCCAATCTTTGAAAAAAAGAGGCAAATACAATAACGTTATACTCTTAATAAAGTCAACAAGCTGTAAATTAGGAGCGAAAACCATTCAATTCAGTAAGGAGTTCTTGTTACATGTTTAAAATTTAACCCAAGCTACGGGCTTTAAAAAATAGACGGATTACGATAAATACAATAAATTGTATTCTTATGATAAAATTTGTAGAACTGGTAAATCAGAATAACCGATTTTTGACATTAAGATACGTTTGACTTACAAAAAGCTAAATGATTATGATCAGTGTTTAATTTACTTACTTACAAAGGCTAGAGGACTATGATAAGCATTTGATTAACTTAAAAAAGGCTAAAAGATTATGATAAGCGTTTAATTAAGTTACAAAAGGCTAGATAATTTTGATAAGCGTTCAACTTACGTTTACATAGACCGCTTTCCTCGTAATAATCCCGACAGCATCTCGGAGGATTTCTTACAATGAAAAAGCAACAACTGTCTTGTTTCTAATCAGAAACTTTTTGCATTTTGCAATGAAAAAGTAACTTATTTCAATTTTGCTTCAAACCTTTTCTTTTTTAAAAAATACGCTATGGTGTGTTACCTCTTAATGCAGTCTTTGAGTTCCTGGCATGTGATGCAAATAATGCAGTTCAAAAGAAAACCGTGAAAAATGGTTACACAAAAATGGCAGGTGTTCTTCATGACTTCGAATCCATTTGACTAAACTAAACAAGTTTTCATTTGATTATAACATACCTCGTTACTTTAGTACTCTTGAAATATTGCTTCCGTGAGCTATTCGCGATTTTTCCTCAAACCATAAGGAAATATCCAATTGAATAACATAAGGGCAATTCTAGCATTAATTAATTCAAAACGCTGAGTGAAAATAACTGCTCGAATGTTTTAGAACAAAAATAGGTTTTCATGCTCTTTAAAGAGAGATTTAGATGCCCTATTTTCTGCATGAACTGGTGGCAGCATAATAAATTATTCTTGTTCGTTTCTTATTCATTTATTCATTTTATTATTAATTAAAGATAATTCCCCAACTAAACGAGTCTTACCTTGGTTAAGGTGAAGTTTGGTAGGGATTCTGCGAGTCATATAACCACTGAAGGGATCAAATGAGATGCGTGTTGCGCATGTCCAAATCAGTTCTTAACAACCAATAGAGTGTTTTAAGGATCCAATCAAGCATAATATATTATGCCCTCACTTATCATAACAATCAACAAAAAGGGAGGGAATTATCCTTCCATACAAGTGGTGGGCATCTGATCCCTTCAGTGGTCTATATTAATTTCTGAATATTAACCAGAATATTCATAATATCGTCTATACCAGTCACACCGATAACAACTTTTGACGACGAACTTTCATTAGTCCTACTACAGGTATTACTTGAAGTAGTAGGATTTGTAATGGTCACGCCAATAATACTACTATCAGATTCTGGAGCTGATTTTTTAGTGCTCCACTAGACTTTCTAGTTGTAGTCTTACGACCGTCGTCTTTTTCTTCATCATTGCATCCGCCATTTTGAACGTATAATGCAAAAACACTGTCGCTTATAACATCAAACAAAAAATAACCATTCTTGTAGTAACTTCACTACAAGCATATATATGTAAGACCCCAAAGTCCGATGGCCACGCCAAAGTCCGATGGTCACGCCAAAGTCCGTTGGTCTGCGCCAAAGCCCGATGGCATGTTACCGATACGGACGCCAAAGTCCGATGGTGACATAATAAGATCGTCTGTGATGTCACGTCAAGACGACGCCAAGGGTAGTGTCGAAGAAGCAATTCAAAATAAACGAAATGGAAGCGACATGCTGTTCGGCCGATCGACGCGCGGATACGTTTTTGACAAAGTGAGGGAAAAAAGAGGGAGACTAATAGTCCCAGTCTGGAGCAGTTTATGGCGTTTGAAGCGAAGTACAATGAAATGTAAATTAAAGGCGAAACATTCATCATAATTGTGACGGGAGAGTGTTAACGGTGAAGGACTGAAAAACAAAAAGGTGCATATCGTGTCCAAATAACTATTGCACTATTATAATGAGCTTTAAATTTGTCGATGACGATCAAATCTAAAAAAAAAAATTAGAGAACTCGGGGTAAGGGCTGTTTGCTTAAAGTAGTCATAATCATAAACTGAGTTTTCCCTCTTTATTCTCAATTCAATATGAATGTATTTTATTCTATAGTCTGTCCCAAGTTATTGCTTCCATCACTTTTTGATGATTTTTAATAAAAATACACATACCTGTGAAAGAAATACAGTTGAAATTTTCATATTTCACTCATAAAACTTCACAGGAACGAAAACAAATTTCTTACGGAGATTTATAATGGGAAATGTTTACATCTTTTCTCCATTCGGAATTACTCAGAATACCTCGCACAATTTTTCAACGTTATCATCCGGGCTATGTTATGGCTGATGCAATGCAAAATCCCCCTAGACTTTCTGTTTTAGGTTGTGTATTGAAACCTGAAGCGGTAGAGGGGGCGTTTCAAAACAGATAATCTGGATATTTTTCATATTAGTGGATGAACGTACTTTGAGCACAAAGGTGTTTATGATTATTGAAATATCAAGCGAAAAGTGGTGGAAGCAAAAACTCGGGACAGAGTATAAAAGGCCTACTATAGTTTCTCGTGACGCATACAGACGGACCATATGCATAACAGAAACAATATTTATGCCCTCATATCAGTCTAATAAGAACCATCGGCCTTTGGCGTTTCACACCATCGGACTTTGGGGACTGCACGAAAACCATCGGACTTTGGCAGACCATCAGACTTTGGCGTGACCATCGGAGTTTAGAGTCCCATCACACTTTGAAGTCCTACATATATAATTTCAATTTTTTTTTTTTGGTTTTACAAGATATACACTTATATATATATATATATATATATATATATATATATATATATATATATATATATATATATATATATATATATAATTCTGTGTTCTGAATTTGTAAGTGAAAAATGTTCTGAGAATTTTTTAATAAATCTATCAGTCCGTCTGTCTGTTTGTGCAAATTTTATCCAGGCTAAACCTATGTTTTAGAGAAATTTTGTTTCCGATGTTTCAGAGCCCGATGTATAAAATCCTATTTTAATGAATATAGTGCATATTCTTTAGGGTCCCATATCTCATAAACTAGAGACCACATCACCATATTTGCACAGTGGCAGTGGTTTACCACTTGTAGTTGACTCTGAAAATTTCAGCCCTCAGGGTAGGGGCCCTTGATGTTTCAGGGGCCGATGTTTAAAACCCCATTATAATGATTGAATAGTGTTCTATAAGTGGGGACCCGAATCTCAAATTCTAGAGATGACCACTTAACCATATTTTTTATATTGGTAGTGGTATACCACTAGTAGATGACCCTGAAAAATTTAGCCCCCAGGGTAGGGGCCCTTGATGTTTCCGAGCTCGATGTTTGAAATTCAATTATAATGAATAGTGTATTTTTTAGGGCCCCATATCTAAACTAGAAATGACCACATCACCATATTTTTACGGTCATTTAAAAGTAAAAACATTTAAAAATACGCACTCACTCATGTATTTCTTTATCAAAATGGTTGAAAATTACGTTTAATTCTGCTTTTCTTTATAAATTTACGAACAAACATTTTTTTTAAAAAAAAGGTACGCGGGTAAATTCATTATTCTTCAAAACATTTAATCAATTCAAAAGATGACTAATGATATACTAAATAAATAGATAAATAAATCAATAAATTTTTATTCATAAAAGTAGCAACCGAAAAACAAAAATAAATAACCAACAATAGCGGACTTGATATACGACTTTATTTTTCTTGCCAATTGATTAGAAGATCAAGCTTATATTTCAAAAAAATAAATCAGCTCATCACAAAATATGTGTTAGTTTTTATTTCTAATTACCCTTGTTTCATTGTTCGAAGAAATAATATGGTACACAAGTAAATCTTTATTGCAAAAATATGAAATAAATAGTATGGTGAGATTTTTAGGTAAGTGAATCGTATATCTTGTTTTATATGGAATCGTTTTCAAAATTGTATATTTATAAATCACGTTGCAAAATAAAAAGCGGAAAAATTAGCACGCAGTGAATGATAATATATACATAAGATTAGTTCAAGCTCCATTTTCACATTTTCCAAAGTAATCAGCAAAGATACTGACTTTGTTCTGGTTGTGAAGCCATTTCATTTAAAAAAAAATTGTTTACATCATAAAACCTCGCGTTTCGTAAAAAATGTGCTTAAAAACATGAATATGAATATGCGTGACTTTAAAACAAAATTGTAAATACTAACTTTACACATGCCTTTAATACATAATAAATTATGATACCCCTTATCCATGATTTAGAACCCCATTAATCGAAGTAAAACGTTTCAGTCTCTCATCATATCATTGCACCCTGTCTCTCGTTTGATATTTAGAAGTAGAAATATATATCTATATCTAGGATCGTCAGTTCTAACGGTATTAAATTAAAATTAATAGCCTTTTGGACGAAGGGAGTAATACATTTCCACTTCTTATTCCCTTCCTCTACAAAATTAAGTCAAGATTAGTCAGTTAGTTTCTCGGGAGGAGCTTATACATAGATGATAATACATGGGAAAATTAAAGTTCCAAACCGGCGTATTTTCACTCAAATGTATTCTGACGTGTTCTGTGAAAAATGTCAATGTCATAACGTCGAAGTCAAAACTGTTGATAAGCATCGATTAGATGAAAAAGATTCGATGTATTCCGAAATCCGCGTAAAAGGTGTTCCAAAAAGGTATAACAAAAGGTGAAATAAATGGTGATGACACAGGAATGTTATGAAGGCCGTGCCTTTGTTCATATCGAGGGTGAAAAAACCATGTATTTTATTCTATGTATTAATAAATGCCATAATTATCCTTTATTATGAGAAATTAATATAATATCAGTTATTGCAAATTATTGCCACGAATGATCCGCCATAAACATGACCGGAATGTAAAAAAGGGGGGAAAATCTACTATATAGTAGGTTTTCCGTGGGGGTAATCTGGCTATAAAAAGGGGGAAAACCCACTATATAGTCAGTTTTCCGTGGGGGAAAAACTGCTATATAGCAATTTTTCCGGGGGGAAAAACTGCTATATAGCCATTTTTCCGGGGGGAAAGATGGCTAGGGGGAAAAGGCACTATATAACACCGGTCAGCAGAGGGCGCTCACTCCTCCATGGCACCTGATCCTGCCTCTGAGGTTTTCCAGAGGTCCGTGGTTGCTCTGCTTTGGACTAATATATACCGAATTGTCGATGGATTTTTCTCCGTTTTTCCCGATCATGATATTTTTTTCCAAATTACGACAATTTCCCCGATAATGACATTGGGCGCACGGCGGGTGTGACCGGTCGGCAAGGGATGCTTACTCCTTCATGGTACCTGATCCTACCTGTATTTTTTTAAGAGGTCCGTGTTAGCTCTGTTCCTGTGTTGTAATTTTCCTATGGAATTTTGAATTTGAACACTTTGTTATCTCCACATGTCATTCAGAAGTAAACGGGTTCAAATCAAAATTTCTGACTGATACTGGCGCATCCCTGACTTTGCTCTAAGAGAATATATGTCAGACTATTAGAGAAGTCCATATTAGAGGAGAGTGAACAAGTTATAAGGAGTGCCAGTGGCTCAAGACTTTGTCAGAAGGGAAAAGCCGATTTCGTTATAGAGATAGGAAGGTCAAAATAAACAGTGAAAATAATGGTAGCGGATGTAAGTGTAGAAGGGATACTTGGTCTTGATTTTCTCAGAGCGTGCAAAGGAGATATAAAGTTCAAACCAAGTTCTCTGAAATTGAGTAATAAGGATTGTCTCTTCTCATGGGAAGGTACATTAGGCTGCTATAGGGTAACGGTGAATAATGAGGTGTGTCTTCCACCGAGAAGTGAAGCTGTAATTCAGGCTAAGGTACCGGGAGAAAATACATTTGTTTCTGCAGACTATTTAGTTAACGCTGACCCAACGTTTCTTGTGAGTGGTCGCGCACTGTTTGGCCGAACTTTGGTTAAGGTACATAATAGTGTGCAAGTATGTCTCATGAATATCACTGAGAGCGAACAAATGTTGTGAAGCACAAGAAAAATACTGAACAGGGAACTATCTATCAAACAGGCGCCTCGACTATTCCTTCTTCATTTATCTCAAGAGGTTGATAAGCAAGTCAATGAAGTGATTGAAAAGGGGGTGATCGAAACATCTATAAGCCCGTGGGCCTCACCCAGGGCCTTATCCTGGTTCGTAAGAAGGATGGGACAATGCACTTCTGCGTCGACTATCGTTGGCTAAATGAAGTTACAGGGAAAGATGCTTATCCAGACCCGAAGATAGACGAAGCGTTTGACCATCTTTCTGGGCATGCTATGTTTTCTACATTAGATTGCAGCAGTGGGTACTGACAGGTCGGCATGGAAAAAAGTAAACAAGGAGAATGTCTCATGGAGAGAGTGTTTGCAGGCCTTCAGTGGGACAAGTGCTTGGTCTATCTGGATGATATACATATGTAATTGTTGTCGGAAAATCGTATGAAGACATGCTAGAAAATCTCGGAGAGGTGTTAAGGCGTTTGCGACAGGTATGTTTTAAACTAAAGGCTAAAAATGCATCCTATTTGCAAAGAAGATTTAGAACCTTGGGCATATAATATTACAGGATGGTATTGCTACTGATCCGGAAAAAGTAAAAGCAGTAGCTGAATGATGTAATATCTGAAATGCGATCGTTCCTAGGCCTTTGCAGCTACTACAGGTGTTTCATCTCAGACTTTGATTCAATGGCTAAGCCCTTGCATCGACTCACTGAGAAGAGAAGGAAGTTTCAAAGGACGAAAGAAACCCAAGAAGCTTTTGAGAAATTGTGTGATCGATTGGTCAGTGCGCCAATTCTAGCATTACCTAAAGTTTTAAAAATAATTTATCCTGGATTTGAATGCCAGTGGAACGGCGATAGGCGCTGTGCTTTCTCATATAATTGATGATAAAGAATGCGTGATTGCATATGCAAGCCGAACCTTGTCTAAAGCTGAAAAGCGATATTGCGTTACAAGGAGAGGGTTGTTGGCGGCAGTTCACTACAAGAAGCATTTTCGACACTACCTTTATGGATGCCATTTTCTTATCAGGACAGACCACTGATCACTGATATGGTTGTTACAATTTAAGGATACGGAAGGTCAAATCGCAAAATGGCTGGAAGTGATCAGTAAGAACGATTTTGAGATTGGACACCGTCCTGGCCGAAATATGGCAATGCGGGTGCACTCAGCAGAATACCATGTCCTCAGTGTGGTTTCGAACTGCAACAGAGCAAAAAGTTCGAACTCTGTGCACAAATCTATATTCCAGCGAGAATGATGATCTTACTTTGAAAGAAGCGCAGAGTGAAAGCAAGGACATTCAGATAGTTCGTTCTTGGGTTGAAAGTTGGGAAAGACCTTGCAACTCTAAAATAATGCAGCAAGGGTTTGTGGTGAGATCACTGTGAATCAATTTGACCGCCTGTGCATCAAAAAAGGACTGTTAATGCGGAAATGGATATTGCTACTGCTAAAGGAAACATTCCAGGCTATTGAACCACATGAAGAGCGCCGGAGAGTACTTAAGATCTGTCAAGACAGCCATACATCAGGACAATTAGGTGTTACGAAGACTCTGGCCAAAATAGGGCAAAAAGACATGGACTTCAGAAAGATATCCATGAGTATATTTCCGGTTGTGAAAAATGCACCATGCGCAAGAATCCAAATCCAAAGCAAGTTGTGCGAGTTGCCAGAGACGGACAGAGGGAATCTCCACATACTTGTAGTTTCCGAATATTTTACAAAATATGGATGCTGAAACCGTAGCAAGCATTATGGAGCAAGTAATAGTCAGATTTGGCGTACCTTCAGTACTTCATTCTGATCAAGGGCGCCAATACGAGAGCAAACTGTTTTCTGAAATGTGTCGGTTATTGGGTATTAGAAAAACACGTACTACCCCTTATCAACCTAAATCAGATGGTATGGTGGAACGCTTTAACCGTACACTTCTTTCGATACTCAGTACCTATGTTCAAGAAAACATACGTGACTGGGATGTTTATCTCCCTTATTTAATAGTGGCTTACAGATCTACAGCGCACAAAACAACCAATTTCTCCCAAAATATGTTGATGTTGGCTAGAGATGCGACTACTCTGTTGGATCTGATGTACGAGATGCCACCTGATATAAAAAATATTCCATCTAATCAATGGGTCTGGATTCTACGTGAACGCCTGGCAACCGGGTACAAAATTGTTAAAGAGCATACAGAAAAAGATATATTGCGCCAGAAGAAATATCATGATGCGAAAAATGCGTGGTCTACATTCGAACCCGGTGAAATGGTCTATGTGTATTTTCCGACTAGAAAAAGCGGCTGTACTCCAAAACTGACATCTTTATGGAAAGGTCCTTTCGTCATAGAAGAAAAGTTGTCTGATTTTCTTTACACTGTAGCATGTGGATTTCAAGGCAAGAGTAGTGTTATCCATTGTGATCGCATGCAAAAATGTAAATATCAGATATTGACAGGTGAAGAACAAGAAGTGTCAGTAGAGAAAAACGAAACTGAGTATAAAGCTGACATTTTGCATGTTATTAATGATTATTAATTATTATATCAATGATTTAGTGAGTGCGAGCACTAACTTTAGAAGTAGACCCCTGCGCCAGAAACGCTCACCTGCTTGGCATGATGATTTGTGATAGAATACAAAATATAGTTGAGTCAATGTAATGTATCTGATTTGATTATGTTATGTAAGTACTGTAGTGAGCAGTCAGAATTCAATGTTTGTTTTGATATTTTATTTTTAAAGAAATGGTTAACGCTAAGACCATTGCTAGAAAAGAGGGCCACCGCTGTCCCATGTGCAATGAGCGCATTATGGAGGAGAATTCCTGGGAGAAACATGTTATAGAGTGTGGAAGGAAGCGTCGCCAGAAAAAATGAGTGTAATCAGTGTGATTACGCTACCAACAAGGAGCATGATATGCAGAGACACGAGAGAACACGCCACGGTGGAAGTTCTGGAACCGAAGAAGCAGAAAGCGAGTCTGATCATGATTGTGAATTATTGGATCCTAGGAGTCTATCTGACGTGGTAAGGGACTCTGGCATTATGCGCACGACTCCTGTTACTCCAGAAGTGACGAAGAGGAAGCCCACAAGACCATTTACAGTTTATGTCCTTACAGTGAAGGCCATAGTGAGTCCTGATGCCGTTGTTCCAACTGCACCAAGTCCTTTTGCTGCTCCGATGATAACTCAACGTGAGCGAGCAGTTAAAGATTAAAGCATTACTGCCTCTGCATCCAAACCCTGGGACTTAAGGGACTTTGCTGTTCAAGCTGGTCTAACTACCATGGAGGCATCTACCCAAACCTTGACTTTGACGTAGTAGATTTTGACACACAGACAGAAGGAATCAAGAGGAGGCGCTTAGATCGAGTTCAAAAAGCGTATCAAGTTGGCGGAGAATCGCTGATAGAAATCCATGAAGATGCAGAGTGGTTCTAAGATGACTTTGGATCAATATTAAGCTACAGCACAAATATATTGCACTTTCTGTTACCATTAAAACGTTTTACAACTTCATGTTCATGCCTACTTTCAAATAAGATGTAGTAAGTTTGATATTGAAAAATATCTGTTACTTTCTTACATACAGAGATAAATAATTTTTATTTTAAAATGTGTTATTACATTTTGTTTCTTTTGACAATGATTTTATGAGAATGCAGGGCACATTTCTCGGAATTGTGTGGGCTGTGAAGCGAAGTTGTAATCAAAATCGAAAATATCCCTTCGGTTCCCTGTGGTTGCACTTGTGCTGACTTCCGGTTTCATGTACACCATCCCATCAGATTCTCACCTGGTCACTTGATAGCTGAAGGGTATTATAAGCTGAAAAACTCGGGATGATCGAAAGAGTCTGTGTTTGACGGCCGAAGCATCAACACTTTGAAGCCAGGACAGAAACAGAGATTGGTAAGATTAACCTCTCTATGGTCTTACTTGTCTGAAATAGGCTTTCGGGACTGTGGGTGTATATTTAAATAAAAAAATATATAGATTGACTTGCTGACTGTGGTTAGTACGCTGCAGTCCCGGAACGGCGCGTGCGCTCCTGTCTCCGAGCACGCATACGCTACTGGCATTCAAAGTGTGCGCGCCACAGAGAACCGGGGAATAATTATTGTATTTATTTCAAATTAAAATCGTTGATTGAGAAATTGGTTATTTAATTCCCTTTTTGATTTGCTCAGGCAGAGCAGCCGAATTCCAGAAACGTTACAGAATGATTATATTTTCTAGCCTATGAATATCTTTCAAAAAGGATTGAATATTTATCAAACTTTGTTTGTAAACCAAAGCTATCTATCATCCATTTCTCCAATTCAACCCAAATTTCTAAATAACAGTCAACAAAAACATGTTTTATTGTCTCAGGGGTCTGTTGACAGAAGTAACACAATGAAGAATTTACTATCCCTACTCTATGTAAATAATAATTAATTGACAAAATCCTGTTTTTTAATACTTTAACATAATATTGTAATGGTTTTGTTAGACCGAGATATTGAACAAAATTTGTTTTTAAGTTGAATCTACTTTTCTACTCATTATAACTAAACATATGATTGTCATTTTCATACATACCCCCTATATATATGTAACATAATTCAAACAAATCCTTGGAAAAAAACCTGATTTACTGACGATTTTAATATCTGGATTATACCATATGTGATCATTAAACATTCTATCACAATTTCTTTTTTGCACATCAATAACTGTTCTCCAACATTGTATTACATCTTTCCAAAATCTCTTGTTTGGATTTTTCATAATCATATTAGTAAACTCAATACCAAATTTCTTCAGTGTTTGCATATCATATCCAAAATTAGCTTTTATCAAGTTTGTACTCTTTGACTTTGAAAATATAAGCCTTCCAATCCAACTTGATTTGAGTTCTATCATAGAGTTTTCAAAATCTATCATTTTTAACCCGGCATTCTCATATCCTTAAAGGAGAGTGCTTCTCTTTATTTTGTCTGGTTTTTCATTCCAAATTTTAAAAAGTTTTCTTTCAAAACTTTTTATAAATTCTAATGTTGGGTTTGGTAGAGTTAAGATTAAATTATTAATTTTTGGGACTATAAGTGTTTTAATAACCGTTATTTTTCCATCTGGATAAGAGCTTATCAACTTTTTTCCATTACTGGTTTGTAATTTATATCTATTATATCTTCCAGATTTACTGAAAATTTATAGCCAAATAATTAAACCTTGTGTGAAATTCAGTAAATTTCCATCTAGAGTGATGGTAAACTTCTTTTGAGATTTTGTTTTACATCCTATCCATATTATTTTTGTTTTACTAAAGTTTATCTTTAACCCAGACACATTTGTTTATAAGTCTAGTGTTTGGAGAACGAAAGTTGCTCAAACCAACAAAATAAAATTGATTTTGGAAAAGACTAACAAAATGGCCCTAAGAGAAAATAATACGTTTTCTTATATTGTCTGAATCTCAACATAATTGTTGTACAATAAAAGTATCCAACATCAAAGTGCGGTCCGTATTAATGAAACCTATTAACTTAGCATACTGCAGTTTTAAAATTAATTTTCGAAGAACTAGAAAAATCATCCGCTTCCGTTCAGAAGGCCATAGATTATTTATCACATTAAAAGAGAGAAATACAGTGGAGAAGGACAAGTCATACAACAGATACATAACCATAATGATTTTAAACAACAATTTATTCTAAATTCTGCATGATTAAATATTACAAAAAAACTTTAAACCCTTAATAGACTCAAAGTACAATAAAAGTATTGAGCATTAGAAAGTAAACAAACGGTGGAAAAATCCAATAGCATTCATGTCAGTACAAAATACATTTTTTATAATGATAACTACATAAGATTGGTTTACTGGTCTAAGAAGATTTGGGTGAATATGGCGTATTTAACATTGCTCTATATATCAAAATTGCCATTCATATTAAAACACACGTAATTAAATTTCGTTAATTTTGTGATGTATAAACGAAATTGAGACCTGTCATTCATATAAGATATTCGATGACTGAATTGACTTATTCATATCAAATTCCATTTTTGTATGCATTCCGGTGCAGATGATGCACAAAAGCCTGGCTCTGAACATCTTTCTTCCCAATCTTTTGATTTTATGAAAAACATTTCTGGACTGGAACAAAAGCTTTCAAGATTCGTTATTTATGCAGAAAATGAATTACTGTTCGTTATCACCACACGTCACGAACAAGTGAATAAAATAAATAAATTGAGATTGGTATAGGTCATAACACAAAATAAGGTCATGAACGATCTTCGTACTAAGTACTTCCAATAATTCTCCTAACAAAGATATGACCCGGAACAGGTTGCACGAACAGACGGGCAACGTGATTAGTTTTGTTTTTATTTTTATTTGAGATACTAAATACATTTGATATTTACAAATACAACTGACTACCATACCATGTACATTTATCATATAATTACGTACGCAAAATACTCCTCAACATGTACATATGTATGCAAGAATATGCAAACTAGGGATTCACGAAACATTGATTTTAATCCCGACTGGTTTTCCATAAATATTTTTCTAAACCAAAACCCTAATATTGGGGAAATACCACTACATGTATTCATATAGCCAGTTTTCCGGGGGAAAAAGCTGCTATACAACACCGAAACAAAATTAAATCAATGCAAAATATAACATATCATAGATTCGTTCTTGAGGATCATATTCCTGAAGAATTTAATTTTTTAAGAATATCAACAATTTTATCACGCAAACGATCACGACATAAATGTACAATTTAAGGAGGCTGAATAGTAAAAAAAAAATAACCATCAGATCAAAAATGGTATTAATAACATATTATTTGCTTCTTATAGCTATTAACTATTATTTAATAGAGAAAAGGTCCATATATTTATATTTTGGTACTTTCCTATAATTTTATATAGAGCTATCATCAATACAGTCATGACAGCCACGACCATCGAACCCTCTTAGCAGGATACTTTATGTGTCATCTGTAAGTATGTAAGTCAAGTTTGCCTTGACTGACTTTGACAATAGTAACACTATCACATGCATCAGACCATCAGTAATATTAACTAAGTTATTGTTATCTTCTGAGCACTAATTTTGTGAACACACACTTTCACATTTTCTAGATCAAACGAAGTCAGCTTCTATAAAATCTATAAAAGGTATGTTGTATCTTTAACCGCGTGTATCCACGTGCAAGTAAACATGGTCATTTCTGGACTGAATCACCGCTGCAGAACCCAAGTCCTGCTCCTCATATGTGGGATTCATAACAGGCTTTGTCTTCTTACCTAGTCTACCTCTAATTGTTTTACTGGAAAATAATAACAGGACAAATAACAATCTAACTAAAGTTATACTTGTATAACAAATAACAATCTAACTAAAGTTATACTTGTATAGTTTATCATCGAAAAGCGGAATGTACAAGTCCAATTTTAATTTTAATTAATTTTAATATAAAAAAATAATTATAAACTAGATCGTTCTCGTTGCGAGCAACGAGTGGGTCTTCCGTCCGATTTTTGAAGAGATTTGATAAAACTCATCATTTTAAAGATAAAATCGTGGATCTGATCGAAAAATTTGTGAAAAATTTTTGCGGCACTCGGGGCTTGAACCCGGGTCGCCTGGGCCATGTCCGCGACTATATCGACTGAGCTACTCGGACTCTCGCTTCAGGAATTTGATGCTTAATATCTCGAGAATGCGTTGATCGATTTTAAAAGAAATTACATATTCTGAATCAGTATAAGGGTCACTATAGAGTGTAAAAATTTCAAAGAAAACAATTAAAAAATGAAAAAGTTGAAAAATTAAATTTTTTAAATTTCCTTCCGGTGACGAACGGAAGTGACGGCGGACATTCTATTGACCGAGGTACACCAGAAAAACGGTAGATCTTTCATCTCTGAAAATTTCAGCACTATAACTTTACTCATTTTTGAGAAACGTGACAGACAAAATTGACTTTTAAAACTCGTTTATCGACGATAACTTCCGATTGGAAGTGAATTTTGAAAAACTGTCACGGGGGTACAAAGTTCAGATGGCGAGGCATCATCCCTGAAAATTTGAAGGAAATCGATTGAGCCATCTCCGAGAAATCGCCTGCACAAAATGTGCGAGCAACGAGGAGGTCTTTCTTCCAATTTTAGAAGTTGAGATACGTGTATGACCTTTTTTTTGCTATTTACCAGCTAAATGATTTGTAAAAAGAAAAAAAAAAAGATCTCTTGATTCTGAACAGACTATTTTCTTCTATTTCTTTATCTTTTTTCATTTTTTTTCAGCCCCTTTTTCTTGAATTCAACTGAAAGATCTTATTATTTTAAACACATTTTGTTCATTAAGTGTTCAGAAATTTGTTACCGTTCTTGAGATATTTGGGAAAGATTGTTTTAGGGGCTGACCCTTTATCTCCCTGTAGGGTCCATTTGACGAAACTTTGATGGTTGAATTTTATTACCAACACTATTCTAAGCATCTTCTCTTATATAATGCTTTTCAAAATATATCTCCTTTTTAAGATATAAATGATCAAAATATTGGACTTCTAGCCCCTTAAAACCACTAATTATGTAACATATCCGAAAACTTTTAACATGCGTAGATAAAGAGCTAGAAGATTAACATTTTTGCTTCTATAACACATTACAAAATGTTTCTTATTAAAGAGATATAGATAAAAGACTTTAAACCCTTCTGGGCCCCTAATATGAGGGGTCAGCCCCTTTTGCTTGGTGTCAGTTGAAAGGTTGAAAGAATATAGAAGAATGAGAAACAGTAGAAAAACAGTAAGGTCTTCCGCTGAAGACGGAAGACCTTAATAATAAAATTGAAAAAGAAACAATAGAATAATAGAAGGGTCTTCCGCTGAAGACGGAAGACCCTAATAAAATTGAAAAAGAAACAATAGAATAATAGAAGGGTCTTCCGCTGAAGACGGAAGACCCTAATAATTATTGGTGTTTAGTCACATCACAATAAAATAAATTAGTCTATAATTTTACTGACTTTATCAAAACAATGTTTTAATTTTTTTGACAAGAAAATGGTAGAAATAAGAATGACTGAAAATACCAGAAAAAATCTTTGAGCTTTAAGATGCCGCCATGGTATTTGTGTTTGTGGAGAAGACTTGATAGAACACAGGCCAGCAGGAGTACGCAGACTCCGAGAAAGGAACAGAGTGTGATCAGGAGGCGGTCCATCTTCTCACCACTGCAGACAGTCATTGCAACGGTCCCTGCAATCAACACCTGTAACACACAACAAGTCCTGTGATACATTATATTCTCTTGCAATACACATCCAACAGGAAATGATATACAAAACAATCTACTCAATACACAATAGCCCCTTCAAAACACATCAAGACATTGTTATACACAGTCTGTGAAATGTTCAACAGTCTCTGTTTAAACACAGTCTGTGTAATAAACAACAGTCTCTGTTATACTCACAGTATGTGTAATGTTCAACAGTTTCAGTTATGCACAGAGACTGTGTAATGTTCAACAGTCTCTGTAATATACACAGCCCGTGTAATGTTCAACAGTTTCTGTTATACACAATGTTCAACAGTCTCTGTTATACACGCAGTCTGTGCAATGTTTAACAGTCTCTGTTATATACACAGTCTGTGCAATGTTCAACAGTCTCTGTTATACACGCAGTCTGTGCAATGTTCAACAGTCTCTGTTATACACACAGTCTGTGCAATGTTCAACAGTCTCTGTTACACACACAGTCTGTGCAATGTTTAACAGTTTCTGTTAAACACAAAGTCTGTGTAATGTTCAACAGTTTCTGTTAAACACAAAGTCTGTGTAATGTTCAACAGTTTCTGTTATACACACAGTCTGTGCAATGTTCAACAGTCTCTGTTATACAGTCAGTGCAATGTTTAACAGTCTCTGTTATATACACAGTCTGTGCAATGTTTAACAGTCTCTGTTATATACACAGCCCGTGTAATGTTCAACAGTCTCTGTTATACAAGCAGTCTGTGTAATGTTCAATAGTCTCTGTTATACACAGTCTGTGCAATGTTTAACAGTCTCTGTTATACACACAGTCTGTGCAATGTTTAACGGTCTCTGTTATACACGCAGTCTGTGTAATGTTCAACAGTCTCTGTTATATACACAGTCTGTGTAATGTTTAACAGTCTCTGTTATGCACATGTAACAGAGACATTTTTGCCTCTCCTGGAGTTTCAACCCGGTTCCTCTGGCATGCCAGTCCACCACTCTACCGATCGAGCTAAAGGGTTAACCCACTAGCCAGAGCTAGTAGGAATGCCATATACCTGACTCTATAACACACACAGTCTGTGCAATGTTCAACAGTCTCTGCTATACACAGTCTGTGCAATGTTTAACAGTCTCTGTTATACACACAGTCTGTGCAATGTTTAACAGTCTCTGTTATATACACAGTCTGTGCAATGTTTAACAGCATCTGTCATACATACTGTTCTTGCAGTACCTGCTATACACAATCACAATATATAACTGCCATAGACAACCGAGCTGTAATTAAATGGTTTTCATTCATTTCAACAGACAAACCTACATGTGCGGTTAAATTTAGACTCCATGCTGATATATAAAACTGGTGATCAAAAGTCATTTCTCACCTTGTTAGAATCATGCATCTAGAACTAATGTACATGTACCTCGAATATCATGACATTCTTATTAGGTTCTGTTCTCAAACGACTTTTGAGCGTGGGAATCAAGGTGTTTCCCCGGAAGTTGGATTAGTATTAGCCTATTTGACTGTCGGAAAATCATGACATTGAAAACATCTAATATATACGGAACTGCACTACATGTCCATATTTACTCACCTGTTTTCCCTGCTTTAATTTATAAATCTAAATCCCATGATATCCGTGACAGAGTGTTGCTACATTTAATTCATTAGTTTGAGTATTTTTTATAAATTTCCTTACGATGGCGCGATGCATTGGAGCAATATTAATATTTGCTTTGGAGACATATATGCTAGTGTTTCCTCCTCTAGTTCCGTTTCGAGAATCCTGCATGTGTTTCTGCATATTAGCTTTCAAGTGCTTCTTTAGTGCATCCTTATTTTTCCTTTATACAATTCATTAATTTACGGTTATTCTTGAAAACTCATGTTGCCAAAATTTATATTTCGATAAGATTTTTTTTCCTTTCCTCCTATATCATAATCATAAGTGGGAGTTATTTAGAAATAATTGATCAGGAAACAAAAATAATAAAAATTGAGTTTTATTATTGTTGTTTGGATAAATCGAGTCGATAACGTGATTAATGTTAGAATAAAAAAAACTCTTTTAGAATTATATTCAAAATAGCTAAACTTTTTTTTCTAATTCCGCGAAAATCTCTAAACTGAAATGTCAAATACCGCATGGATAGTGAACCATTATCAGCATGAATGTCAGAAACATGAACATCAAAAGCAATAAAAACAATAACCCACCCCTACCCCCTCCAAAAAACAAAAAAAGTTTTATGACGGGGAAAAAAATTAAATTGCCACTCAAGCGTAACTTATGAAAAAAAAACTGCCAGAAAACATTTGTTTCTACGCCTAAAAGGTGGATTGAGAGCAATGTAGCGTGACAGGTAATATCCTCACACAGATAGGTATATAGACAATCATTACATTTCTTGAAATGATGCTACTTTTATTCAGATTCGGGGGGGGGGGGGGGGGGGGGGCTATGCGGATTTAATCTCGAAACCCGTTTGATTTTTATATTCCCTGAAAGTGAAAGTAGATATTGACAATGTTTCGAATTGCAGACATTGTATTTTTGTTTTATTTTGTATCACACATCCCTATCACCATTTTGTTTGATTCACAAGTGATATTTCCATCATGGATTTATCCGAAAATGGTTTGTGTTTATTTTGTTATCAAAATCATTTTACAAAGAGACAATACATTAATTTGAAGTGGGCGTTTCAGATGAGCTTGCTTGTGGCAGGAGATATGCATTTTAAAAACAATAAAAATCCAACCAAAAAAAAAAAAAAAAAGAAGATGAAATAAAGATATTAACAAATCATCAAATAATTGCTTTCCTTACGCACTGGACACAATTTATCTATCAAGTGTTTCGTTTGGTTTATCTGTTTTTCATAAACAAAATGTTTTAATTATAGACTTGTGGTGTAAACCCCTGCAGTTTTAGTGGATTGTATAGAATTAAAGAATAACATGGTTAGCATTTAAAAAGATTATTTAAAAAAAATATTTTTGAGGAATCCAATTTAATATATAGAAAACCATTGTGGTATATGTGTTTATTAATAATGAATCATTTCTTAACATGCTTGATTAATGCACGAAAATATGACACCTGTCTCAAATCTCAATCATCCATTGGATAGTATCAATGTTTTGGGGGAATAAGTTAAAACTCCAACACAGAAACAGCTTTGCTCTACCAATGTACTAGGTGGATGAACTGTATTATACTAAGACCATCACAGAGATTAGATGCAAATCAATCTGACCAGTAATTCTCACTTTCAATTCATTTTTGTCATGTTTGTAGCTGGTGGATGTGAAGAACAACTACTGTGAGAGTTTTAAAGATGTCCTGATGGCTGACCCCCCACCTTGGTTTAAATCCTTTTGCCTGTGTGAAATTGTCGTACAGTTTCCCTTTTTCTTTGTGGCAACATATGCTCTATGGAAAGGTAAGTGTGTTGATAATATTAGGTAGTTATAGTTTAGTGCCACTCCTCACACCTCCGTGGATCTCATCTAATGCCGAACTTTTGCCGAATGAATTTGATACTATGTTCTAAATGTGTGCTAGTTTTGGACTTATACACCTGATTTCCCAGCCCATACAATGTGTGAAAATATTTGATTGCAAAATTAAAGATTTAATAGACTTTAATGTTGTTACTTTACTTGCCTCAGAAATTCCATAAAACACACTCACCAGTCCTGTGAAGAGACATAGTGGCCGCTCCTCAAAAACATTTAACACACTTCTTTTTGAAGGTTTCGCCAGGGTGTTTGAGAGAAAGTTTGAGGCAAGAAAAGAGATGAAATTCGCAGTAAAATGTTTTTTAAAAATGTCTGGATCATAAATTTTTCTCCCCTTGACCCCATTATGACTCAAACTTCCGTAATAAAGTAGAAATGTATGCAGTAACCTTGTAGAGAAAAACTTTTCTTCCTATAAAATTGTCCTTTCCGAAAGGAGTCTTCTACAAGTTCCTTTCACAATATACTAATGGGTGGGGGACCCAAGGACCCAATGTTCACTAATTACCACAGATATGGTCACCATCTTAATAACAGCAAGTTTCAAGGAACCCAGAAGGTTGCTAGTGTGATGGAGTATAAGCATGATAACATGCGCGGATCTAGAGGGGGGTCGGGGGGGTTCAGACCCCCCCCGGAAAATTACATAGTAAAATTATCGCAAATATGCCTCGAACCCCCCCCCCCCCCTGGCAAACACAGTTATCCTTCGTACCCCCCCCTGGAAAAATTTTCTGGATCTGCGCATGTTTATCGTAGACTGAGTCAACTGCCACACTCATTCTGTAACTCTCTAGCTCATTCATTGGAGCATTGGTTTTTATATCAGAAGGTCTCCAAGCTTTTGATCAAGTTGAAGCAAACTTGTGGTCTTCATTTGTTACACAGGTTACAATGAGTTTGGTTTGTTTTATTTTGTATGAATCCTAGACCCCATTTGAATTTAAAGGTCATTGTATTCCAACATATGTCTGATATAATTATTGTATTCCAACATATGTCTGATATAATTATTGTATTCTAACATATGTCTGATATAATTATTGTATTCCAACATATGTCTGATATAATTATTGTATTCTAACATATGTCTGATATAATTATTGTATTCCAACATATGTCTGATATAATTGATGCACTTGTGATAGGAATATGTTCCAACAGATGTCTAATATAATTGATGTACTTGCAGGTGTACAAAATTGTCACTGGATACGAGTGCCTTTTATTGTGTATTCCACTCATGTTGCCACGACAACCATAGCCATCTGCTTTCACATTCTGATGGAGTCCTTTAATCATCCGGAATATCCAGGACCCGATACTCTCAACGAGAGACTTTCGCTGCTGGCGGTGTATGCTCCTTACCTCATCATACCATTCCTACTGCTGCTGGACTCGCTGTTTAGTGGAGTGTACACAAAGAAAGTTAAAAGGTCCTAGTCCCTGACTGTCAATATCATTCTGATACTGGGGACATCTTGTATTTAATTACTGACTTTTCTGGAAAAGTTGTACTTTTCATAATATAGACATCAAATGAATTGAGCTATTCTGTTAGCTTTTGTATCTATATGATAAATCATTACAAAAATTTGTATAAATAAATCTTTATAAAAGCTAGACTGTGTGTTATCTTATACTTGAATTTTAAAACTTATTACATGTACAAGTCTATGCACAAGCCCAATGTTTTCTAGCCCTAATCATGGTCTAACAATAGAATGCACGGGAAAAAGACAACCTTCACATCAACAATGACGGTTATATGTAGGGTCAATCTATCTGGGCTCAATTGTTGATAAGTCACTGTTTTCCCTTTATAGCACTTCTTTAAACACCAATATCTCTCAAGAGATTGAAAGTTGTCTTATTTGTCAGGCCACAAAATCCTGGACTTGGACCAAGAAGAGCACCAACACTACACTACTCTATTTTTAGCTTGATTATTGAGGTACAAGAGTTCACATGTATGTATAGTTTATTAAATATTAGTTTTACCGTATTTTACGGACGACTCGTCGATGTGGACTACAAGTCGAATTGATCATTTTAAAAAAATATGAAAAATACGGTATTAGGAAGCATGCAGACTTGGAACATCTTATTCCATGCTGTAAGCAAAAAAAAACAAAATGAGAATGTTATTTAGGTCTCTCCTTGGCTCCATCTGTGTGTCTCTTTGTATGTAGCTCTTGTTATTCAGATGGGATATCACCAATTATATCCTTTTCAGTTTTTGCAGTGAAATTTAATTATGATGACTCTATATGGCATTTAAAACATAACCTTATGATTTCTGATTAAGGCAAAAGGTCAAATGCCCAAGCCATATTTATTTTTCTTTTTGGTGCAAAATTGTTTCCATACACCTCGCTTTCCCTTTGATTTTTTGCAGCCAATTAACTGCAATGTGCACATTATAACAATAGGCAAGAGACCACTAACCTAAGAAAATCATATTTAAATGACTGTGTGGAATCTATGCTTTAATCATATTTATACCAAAGACCTCAATGTAAACTTCAGGAAATGATAAATCTGGCAGTAGAAAGACTTTTGGAATTATTAGCAATCAATTATAAAGCTCCCTTCAAAAACATATGATAATAACAAACTTTCCATCTATTTACCGGTAATGTGTGGATAGGAAATATGGTCAATACCGGTATATATTGAATACCTCAGCCTGAAAATTTGTTTTCCTAGAACATGCAGAAATAAGCATGAAATCAGATAAATTTTTTTGATGGAAACTTTATTTCAATAGTGTATTTTGCAGTTGCATTTATAATACATACATCAATAAATGATTCACAGAAATCAACTGGACAATATGCCTTTCCGTAGTCATTACCATGGTGATTATTACAAATGGGATAGCTGGAATTATACAACCAATCAATCAAACAAACAATGATGATAAATATTATCAACAAATTGAATTACTTGAATTATAAAATTAAATCTTCAGTATTTGGATTACACTTACATTGACTGACATGAGTCGCTTCACTCACAAGACAACATTGACTGTGCACGAGAACAATGTATTGGTAACTTTATTACAGAAATTGACGTGCTAGACTTATCATCTAAATTATAAAACACCTGTTCTGGGAGTTTTTTGTGTTGTGAAAAATAATGATCTCTAAAAGTCATCTTTCCAGACATTTTTATGAAATATGGTATACAAAACAGAGAAAAGCAAATTTTCATATAGATAATATAGTGTTTCAAGTTCTATAGGGGTGCCTTAAATGTAGGAGAGAGCCCACTAAGACACCCCTAGAGATTTAATTAACAGATCATTTCTATAGTGTGATATCAGTCCTTATCTCATTTCACAATAACCTGTTGTTTTCATCTTGTCAAAACAAACACCTTCCATTAAGTGTATTCTTAATTGACAGTTGAATTGTTTTGAGCATGTTTAATTGAAATCTTTTTTAATATAAATAAGTGTAAAAAATATTGATATGGCGATAAAGGATACCACAAATGAATCAATTTGTATCTGTTTTTCTTGTGCTTTTTTGACTTGGTATTCTTTATACCCAATCAATCGACTTGATTCATTTTTTGCTTCCTTCCCTTTTACAGCTTTTTCTCTTAATTGGTGATCCCATCGCCTTTGCTCTGATATATCCATGTATTTTTGCATAACTTCTTTGTCTAAATCGCTTTTAACTGGCTTTGGTTGTAGTTTGAATGGATTGAATTCCTCCTCCTCGGATTTTGCTGACTGGGCTGGTGCAGCCCCTGATATCAGGCCTCTGTCATACATTCTACGTGAGTGAATGTTGCCTAGGATGGTGTAGGCATCAACTATCCGCTGAAACTTTAGTTTAGAATCCTCGCTTTCGCTGACATCTGGGTGATGTATTTTGGACAATTTAAAGTATGCTTCCTTGATCTGTGTTTGGCTGGCGGAGGATGGAATTTCCAGAACTTCATAGTAAAAAGAGTTCCGCGTGTGGCGATGTTGGGTGGCAAACCAACGGGATTGCAGGAATTGAAAGCTTCTCCTTGACAACATCTGGAAAAGAATTGTTTTGCCTTCATGTCATTGAAAACATTGATCACTTTTTAATAACGCATGTATATCTTATAAAATGTTTAACCCAGCAGATGTTAAATCAACAAGAAATAAATAAATAGAACTCGTTGAAATGGTTATATTCGCTCGGCAAGCCTCGCGAATATATACACCATTTCAACTCGTTGGATAAAGCAAATATAAAATCACACAATATAGATATCCTCTATATATTGTATGTATGACTTGCGCCACATGTGGTTTTTGTCAATAAATTGAATTGAAAACATTTGCAGTGTATTTCTTAACATTTCTTTAACTATATGCGTGGTTCCACGCCTGATCTTGCGATACTAATCTAAATTGCCAATGCTAACCTTTACGTAATTTACCAGCTAAACCAACAACCCCAATGTCCTCTATGAATTTTCAAGGTACGAGTGTACCGGGGAAAGAAAACTCCTATTTAAAAAAACGTTTTCATGATCTTACCGGTAACAAGTCAACTCGGCATCTGGTGAATTCGGCACCTGGTGAATTCGGCATTTTGAATTTGGTGAATTCGGCACCTTGTTATGACTCATGGTCAAGTTGTAGCAGATTAAGAAAAAAAATATTTCTAGCGATAGCATAATTTTTGTATTTGAAGAAAAAATGGTAAGCATCTTCGGGTGATCCACATCGACAATTACTACTTTTTATAATATTTACTTTGTGTAAATCATGTTTTTAGATTTATATAATGAATAACATTTTTAGCCACACCGTGTAGGCAAACAATTATATAATTATTATTTAAGGCCAAAATAAAAAATACCTATGTTTCCTCTAACGCGACCGACCCAATTAAATCCCGCCGACTGAATTGTTTTTTTGTTACCACATTGAATAGAGATTTTTTTTTTAAAGAAACCTAATTTTACCCAAATTCGTTTTTAGGAGACCCACATCTTTTTTCGTTTTACAATCATTTTGTTAGCATTGATCTGACATCAACATGGGCGAAATACTGGCTTTATGATCGGTAACTTCGCCGGAATTTCCTCCTTGAAGTATGTACATTATCATTAAAATGATATTTAAATATAGGTTAACATGTACATAAACATACAAATGATAATGAATCTATTCATACACATCTAGTCATTGAATGAAATATGTTTAAATTTAAGATAAACAATATCAAATTGTGGATTCGATATTATTTGTTTTACACTCCATTAGTACAAGTATAACAATATGATTACAACTGGTCATATTTTTTTTGTTTTGCAATTAATTGAAGAATTGATTGGGTTTTTTTAAGTTTTAATTTATAATGTATTTTCAATTATGCCCTGGCAGAAAAAAAATTATTTACCTACCTACCTACCCAACTCTAAAATATAGGGTCGGGTTAGGGGAAACAAAGATATTTTTAATGATGGCCTAAACACATTAATTTATTCCTAATATTATCTGCATTGTTTTTACAATAAAATTTGTAATAATTACGTATACTCAGCATCAAAGATACTTAATCATGTGTTATTCAGTGTGTATCGTGTTTAATTGCTAAAACAACAAGATGACAGCGGTGTATTCCTAGTATACATGGAAGGGATACCAGGTGCTATTAGACGGTGTATACAAGGAAGGGGTGAGGTACTAATTACGAGGAGGCTAATGAAGAGACCCTGTCAACAAATGGGCTCCCCTGTGTCACTTGTTCTTGCGACTTCAAGCAGGCAGTGTTCAGCATTCAAGAACTTTTGATCAAGATACATGCAATCCATACAAGTCAGCTAAATCCGTGGTTTTTTTTTTGGTTTTTTTTAAATGCATACCTTGTACTATAAAAATTTGATTTTTATAATATAAGATAGGCCTATGCTTAAAAAAAAAATAACCACACACACAGTAAAGGTATGCATTTGTTCAAAAACATTGATTTAGCTGGGGAGCGCCTCTGATTTTCTCATGAATGTGAAGATCCTCGCCAGCCAAGATGAATCTGGACTGCGTTTTATAAAAGACAATTTACAACCAAATGTGCAAATGTTCATAAAATTTTCATTGAAAGATGAATTCTTACAGTATAAATTATATCAATTCATTCAATTCAAAAATGAAATGCCAAATCATTCAGTAGCTAATGAATATAATTTGTATTTGTAAATAAATGTGGTCGTAAGTATTAAGTTACTTTGTGAAAAAACTCACTTTATTTTCTTCACAAACAGACAGTTCCAGGATAACAATATAAATCATACATTGTGTAAAAATAATAAATAGTGTCAAGATTTTCAAAAATGCGTGTCTAGAAACAAAGAGATAAATGAATAATATTCAAGTGCCGAGTTAACTAGTTGACGAATTCACATGGTGCCGAATTTACTAGATGCCGAGTTTACCGGATGTCAAATTCACTATCCTCGGTGCCGAATTCACCAAGTGCCGGGTTTACCAGGTGCCGAGTTCACCAGAATACCGTTCACCAGCATCCCCCCTTCCAACCGAATGCTGGTGAACTCGGCACCTGGTAAATCCGGCACTTGGTGAATTCGGCACCGAGTATAGTGAATTCGGCATCCAGTATACTCGGCATCTAGTAAATTCGGCACCTGATGAATTCGGCATCTAGTTAACTCGGCACTTGAATATTATTCATTTATCTCTTTGTTTCTAGACACGTATTTTTGAAAATGTTCACACTATTACTTTTACACAATGTATGAATTATGCTGTCATCCTGGAACTGTCTGTTTGTGAAGAAATTAATGTGAGTTTTTTTTCTTTTTCTTTTTTACAAAATAACTTCTTACATACAACCACATTTATTTACAAATACAAATTATATTCATTAGCTACTGAATGATTTAGCATTTCATTTTTGAATTGAATGAATTTATATATAATTTATACTGTAGGAATTTATCTTTTAATGAAAATTTTATGAACATTTGCACATTTGGTTGTAAATTGTCTTTTATAAAACGCAATCCAGATTCATCTTGGCTAGCGAGGATCTTCACATTCATGAGAAAATCAGAGGCGCTACCCAGCTAAATCAGTGTTTTTTTTAACAAATGCATACACGGCCGTAGCGCACCCCTTTTGCAGTTGAGGTAAAGGGTTTATGTTACGTTACAAGACTATAAATATCGTTTCGAACAAAAAAAATCCATGAGAATGGTTCTAGAAAAAATCAATAGAATAACCTCGAGGATGAAAATAAATTAAAAATATGAAAATAAATGAAGAAAATATCCCAAACTAAAATGCTTTCTTTTGGTGTTTCATGCGCGTGTGAAGAACTACATTATGTAAAATTGCAGGGAAAAAATCTTTTTATCTGCAATGCTGGCTAAGTACATAGCCCGTATGAAACACCAAGGAAAGCATTTTACTTTTTATATTGTTATTATACTGTGAAATCATCATTGTTGGGGGGGGGGGGGGGCAAGTTCGTGGCTTCATGGGTAACCCTTGCCCACGGATCTACATCCCCACAAACGTATATACATGTACAATTTAAGCATTTGTTTAATATTTATTAAATTTATTCCGATTACACTACCAACGAAAATTGCCCCCCCCCCCCCCCCCCCCCCCCCGAATAAAAATGATTCCACAGAATGTCTTTGTCAGTTCTGTACTTGCACAAAAGGCATCGCTCTAACTACATAACTACAATTTCCTTGAAAATGGTATGTCATACTTTCGTTATTATATAGAATGGATATAAGATTTTTTCTTAGTTCTTGAGACATGGTTATATAGGTTGCATGTGACAAGTGGAACCCTACATGTCTTTAATTTTTTTCTCTTTGTATTGCAATTAAAAGGGTTTCCGTGTCTTTTTTTCAGCTCTAAAGGTATGGGGAGGGTGGCAGTTAGACGGCTTGAGGTAGAGACGAGAATCAGTGGGTTTGATATGGACTGAGGCTGAATGTATAAATGTTCTGTAATTTTTGTTTTTGAGCTTGGTGAGTTGAGAACTTCTAAACCGTGACATCAAAGAAAAAAATAGTTTTAAAAATTGATCGTCGTTTCAAAAGTGAGGCATATGCCGTGGATACATTTACTGTGTGTGGGTTTTTTTTTTTTTTTTTTTAAATCATAGGCCTTTCTAATACTATAAAAATTATTTTTTTTTATTACAAGGTATGCATTTTTTTTTTTTAAAAACACGGAGTTAGCTGACTTGTATGGATTGCATGTATCTTGAACAAAAGTTCTTGATTGCTGAACACTGTCTGCTTCAAGTCGCAAGAACAAGTGACACAGGGGAACCCATTTGTTGACAGGGTCTTTTCATTAGCTTCCTCATAATTAGTACCTCACCTCTTCCATGTGTACGGGGAATACACCGTCTAATAGCACCTGGTATCCCTTCCATGTATACTAGGAATACACCGCTGTCATCTTGTTGTTTTAGCAATTAAACACGGTACACACTGAATAACACATGATTAAGTACCTTTGATGTTGAGTATACGTAATTATTAATACTTTTATTATAAAAACAATGCAGATAAAATTAGGAATAAATTTATGTGTTTAAAAATCTACCTTTTAATAGCAGATATCTAATTATTATATAATTGTTTGCCTTCACGGTGTAGCTAAAAAAGTTATTCATTATTATAATATAAATCTATAAACATAGCTAAAGCTTCATCCTTTTTTACACATGGTAAGCGCAGTCTAAACATAATGCATACTCACTTATGATTTACACAAAATAAATATTATAAAAAAGCGGTAATTGTCGGTGTGGATCACCCGAAGATGCTAACCATTTTTCTTCAACTATCGCTAGAAATATTTTTTTCTTAATCTGCTACAACTTGACCATGAGTCATTATCCATTGATATTAACAAGCAATTATTCTCATAAGTTCAAATACATATCAACGAAACTGGTAGATTCGTTTAATACAGTTTATATGCATGTTTCTTATACTCGTAGATATCACGTTTTTTGCTATTTTGTAATTACTAATTTAGATCTATATCATGTTATAACAGATGTAAGTTTTGTACATTTTTTCTTTTTTGATGGTGAGGACCTCGTAAGGTTTAGAACTTGCGTCCTAACCATTTGTATATGTATGTTATATATATATACACACACAATAAAATATATTCAAATCAAATAAAATATACCTTTTGTAGTTAGTTGTTTTACTGACTGTTTTTATTCTCATTATTTTCATAAACACGACAATAAGTAGGGGAAGTGTGTTTCTTAACAAGGTGCCGAATTAACCAAATTCAAAATGCCGAATTCATCAGATGCCGAATTCACCAGGTGCCGAGTTCACTATTAATGCAGATGCCGAATTCACCAGATGCCGAATTGACTTGTTACCCTTCCAACCGAGCCAAAGACATACAAGTTTTTAAAATCATTATCATATTTGGAACCTTTTATGATGTAATGTGTTCCTAATGCAATATATTGACATTAAATTCAATAAATTTTGATAACTAATCTGATGCTGCATCATCTGGACTCTTGAATGTTTTGATTGAATGTTCCGGAATGTAAAAAACTACACTAATTTTAGTGTGCAATATCAAGTTCCTGTTACATTTAGAAGCTAGAACTAGAAGCATGGCATCAGGAGGAAGACCCGAAAGACAAGCTCCCCCTGAATTTGTATGTTCTTTGTCTGCTAAATCTTATGGATAGAACTTGCTGTTTAAATATATTTTTAGATGTGACCGTTTGGAGGTCGGAGCCGATAAACCCAAATGCACATATATTGCCACATGTGCCAGAATAGTCCGAAATATCTGACGTTTTCCTGGCTTTATTAACGATTTTGATATTTTACATGCCAGGAAAACGTCAGAACCGGCGCCATTACGAAAACTGGAAATTCACCGCCTCCAACTGGAAGCGTCATTCTAGGCATTTATAACATTGATTACAAATTAGGTTAAGTTTGGCTGAGTTAAGGTTAGGTTTGGGGTAATAGGGTTAGGTTTCGTCTATAGTCTGTCCCATTGTTACTGTTTCTGTCGCTTTTTGGCAAAGAAGATAGTGGAATAATATGGCGCACATGCAGTTCATTTAATTATATTTACATTCAGTGTATATTTCCCCTTATCTTTGCATTGGAAATCTGCGACGTTCAATTTTCTATGAATACACTTTGATAATTCATGCGCCATGTGCACAAATATAAACATCTCCACGTGTTTTGAGTACATTTATTTTTGTAAGATTAAATGAAACGTTTAATCTCACATAACCAATTTGATATGTACTTTTGAAAAATAATTAATAAATTATATCTATTTCTAATTGAATACCGCGTGTTAGCGCGGTATGATAATTTGTCTGCACCGCTTGGTGTGTCATAGGACCGACAACATCCAAAAATAAGCATTCAATGCTTATGTAAATACAATTTCAATTTTTTTTCTCATCAAAATCTATTTTTTAATATATCCCTGAAAACTCCATCACCATAAGTTGAGAACATCCTGCGTTGCTCTGGAATTTTTATTGGGGGGGGGGGGGTTGTCATTTGCAATCACTAAATATAACATGAAACATTATAATTTAATATGTAAACGGTGTGACCGTTGGACCGAGCACAGATTTAACACAGTGCAATTTGATTTTTTTTGTAAAACAAAATGGTATATGATTTCATTGAGATGAAATGATTGTCAAAATAAAAAATGAGTCCTTGTAACAACAATCACAATGACCTTATCAGAATGTAGGGATGCTGTTTAATTTCTGTCCCTACATATTTCAAATATCTTATATCATTAATAAATATATTAATGAATATATATTTTTTTTATTACATTTTTAGACGGAGGCTCTATGAGCCTCCTCTATTGCTACCAGTCAGCTTGCATGTGACGTCGATAATGAAGTTGGTGGATTTGACGGACACCACCTAGCGGGAAAATTTGTTATATTTGTTTAGGATTCATATTTCATTATTATCATTAAAATAAATAATTTATTTACATTTACAAAATATACAATAAATAGAACTATACATATGGCAATTAAAGAGAATAATTCTTCTCGTAAATTTTGATTCTTACCTCAAATTCACAATAAGTATGAATATGCATGAGTTTGATAAATATTAATGATGTTTGGGGTTCACAAGCAATGGTGTGGTAAAGTGGTTATTACTTTTTAGACGGAGGCTGTATAACAGTATATTGTAAATGTCTTGCCAATGAGATGATGTTAAATAATGAGGATTCCTCAAGTATCTAATGGTGGACGAAATATTGAGTAATTGAGAAATTAAAGTAAATGAGATTTAATGGATAAACATGGCGTGGTTCTTAGTCTCTATCGTTCAACGCTAGCACATTATCAATTAATTTCCTACAGAGACGTGTCTTTCTATATAGCTACCCCCCCTCCCCCAACGCATTTTCTACTATATTACATGATTATTCAACAAGTTGAACCACTGCTCTGTGAAGTTTTAATATATATACCCAAGTACTGTCAACCGTGATCGTAGTATGGCATGTTTTCGTTTAGTTTTACTTTACTTATTTTTTACGATTAATTTCGTTTTGACTATAATCAGTACTGTGTTTTGGCATGCATACTAAACCTGTGATGATATAATTATGTATATCTTATTTACTTCACCTCGGGTTCGATGTTCAATATATATGTTTGTTCTAAATAAACGTTACATGGTGTCAGAAGGGAAGACTGGTATAACCCATGTGGACCACGTTTTGAGTGAATGCTATCCCTCTTGTTTGGTATGAGTGAAGAGCAACAGGATGCGGGAGTGGCAGCGAAAAGAAAGTGTATGTACCCACAAACATTCCTTTCCCGGCAAAATTAGATCGCCGCGGCAACATCGCCATGAATTGGTACCATTTTAAACGTGTCTGGGAGAACTATGAAATTGCAAGTGGATTGAAGGAGGGAGAATTGAGAGGGGCGACATTGTTGATGTGCATTGGCGCAGAGGCGTTATCGGTGTATGACGGGTTAAAATTTGAAAGTGAAGAGGATCAAAAAAACAAAATCAAAGTACTGCAGGTACTGAGAGAATTTTGTATTGGTCAAACAAATGTGATCTGCGAACGTTATACTTTCAACAAATGAGAAAGAGGTGAATGAAACGATTGATAGCTATGTTGCGGCTTTAAGGACGCTTGTAAAGACATTTAAATTTGAAGTTTAGAAGAAGAAATGATTCAGGACAGAATTGTTCTCGGAATAAGGGACAACCACACACGAAAAAAGTTACTGCAAGAAAAAGATTTGGACCTACAAAGATGTGTAGACATTTGCAGGAGGAATGAGAAATCTAGTTCTCAACTAAGAGTGATAGAGGAAGTTCAGTTTGTAAGGAAGACAAACAAACCCAAACCAGTGTTTGAAAAACAGAAGAATCCAAGAGTCAAGTTAAGAAGTAAACTGTGAGTACTGTGGGCTGAGGCACCGAAAAGAAACGGAGGATTGTCCGGCTTATGGCAAAAAGTGTGTGAAATACAGAAAAAAGAATCACATTGCTCGGGTATGTAAACAAGGATTCTCGAAGCAGCAGAAGAAATCCTATCCAAGCAGGAAGTCGTATAAGAAGTCAGTGCATGATGTAAGTGACTTAAGTTCTAAGACTAAGACTAAAGTAAAAGTGATTGTGAATATGTTCTCACTATCGAGGAAAATCACAGTGTAAACAAGAAGAAGAAAATTAGCTCAGATGATAATCAATGACCAGACCATACAATTTCAGTTGAATTGTGGGTCCATTGTCAACATTCTTCCCGAAACATTGTATATGCAGTTATGTAGAGACCATGTAAACCTGACAGAAACTAACATGACTTTAGTTATGTATAACAAGAGTGAGACCAAGCCTTTGGGGAAGAAAAGATTGACTCTTCATAACCCGCGGAACAAGAAGAAGTACAGCATCAAATTTGTGATTGTTGGAGGAACAGAGCTCAACCCAATTCTTCGAGTTTCAGCTATCCAAGTGATGAAACTCATCATGGTAAATGAAGAGAATTTTGTTGCATAGATTGCAGGAGAGTGTGACACCACAGAGCCTCTGACCAAGGATTTTTTGGAAGCAACAGTACCCAACATTGTTTGAGGGCCTTGGAAAACTAGAAGAAGAACTACACCTTAGGATCTTAGGATTGATGCTACTTTGCCACCGACAAAGATTCCAACCAGGAAAGTGCCGATATCACTAAAGACAGATCTAAAGAATGGACTAGATCGCCTTCAGAAACATGGAGTCATCACACCAGTATCAATTCCAACTGACTGGATATCATTGATGGTTGTGGCAAGAAAGCTTAGTTGGGCAATTGGATTGTGCATTGATCCAAATCCATTGAACGTACCACTCAAGAGAAACCCTACTCCAACAATTGAAGATATTTTACCAGATTTGTCAAAGGCAAGAATTTTTTCAGTGGTCGATGCAAAGGATGGGTTCTAGCATATTCAACTTGACCAAGCCAGTAGTTTCCTGACCACACCCCCTGAGGACGCTATAGATGGCTACATATGCCTTTTGGTATATCGCCAGCTCAAGAAGAATTTCAAAGAAGAATGAATGAAGCTCTCGAAGGTTTGGACGGAACTAGAGCCATTCATGATGATATTCTAGTGTATGGTTGTGGAAATACAGATGAAGAGGCAATAAGAGACCACAAAAGTAAGCTGATTGCATTGATGGACAGGTGCAAAGAAAGAAACATCAAGTTAAACCTTGACAAGCTGAAACTAGGTCTAGAATCTGTGACATACCTGGGACATGTTATCTCAAAGCAAGGGTTAAGTGTAGATCCAAGTAAAGTACAAGCGATTAGAGAGATGACTGCACCGACAAACAGACAGGCAGTGCAACGATTGTTAGGCATGGTGAATTTCATCCAAAGATTTGTGCCAAACCTCTCAGAAGTTACATCAACACTGAGATACTTGTTGAAGAGTGACACTTTTTTCCATTGGGATGAGCGTCCATGGAAAATCCTCGCCATTAAGATTATTTTGTCACAGAGTCACCAGTTCTGAGTTACTTTGATCCAGGAAAGGAAACAATACTACAATGTGATGCCTCACAGAATGGATTAGGAGCATGTCTGATGCAGGACGGACACCTTATAGTTTATGCCTCAAGAGTGCTTACCCATACAGAATGTAATTACGCACAAATAGAGAGAGAGAGTTGTTGGCCGTAGTGTTTGGATTAGAGCGTTTTGAGAATTACACCTATGGACGCCATATCAAAATAGAATCAGACCACAAGCCTCTGGAGATAATCCAAAGAAAAAGTCTTGTTGCTGCACAAAGGAGACTTCAGCGAATGCTACTGAGACTCCAGAAGTTTGAGTATGAGATAGTGTACAAGTAAGGTACAGAAATGTATGTAGCAGATACCTTGAGCAGAGCATATTTGCCAGTGTCGGATAAAGACGTGGAAAAAGCAAGTGTTTTTGACATTGACCAGATCAGCTACATATCAATATCAGAAGCAAAGATCAGGAAAATCAAAGAAGGAGCGGAGGAAGATGAGAGCATGAAGTGTTGAAAAGATGGCCAGAGTGCAGAGACGACCTTCCTCATGCAGTTCAATGTTATTTTCCTTTCCAAGATGAACTTGTTGTCCAAAATGGCCTTATATTCAAAGGTGAAAAGGTCGTTCCAGAAGGAGTTCACAGGGACATCATTGATGGAATTCATGAGACCCATATTGGAATCTAGGGATGTTTAAGAAGGGCTCGGGAGTTTGTGTATTGGCCCAATATGAACGAAGACATAGAGAACTTTATACAGCGTAGTGAGATCTGTAGTGCATGTCGACCAGACAAGCCCAAAGAACCAATGACTTCACGTGAAATACCTAAGAGACCATGGGAAAGAGTTGGCTGTGATCTATTTGAGTTTGATGGGAAGGACTACCTGATTTGTGCAGACTACTTCTCGGATTTCTTCGAGATAGACAGACTACACCGCAAGAATGGTAAAGAAGTCATAGGCAAGATGAAAGCTCAGATAGCACACAATGGTATTCCAGATGTTATCATAACAGATAATGGCCCTCCATTCAACAGCGGAGAATTCAGAGATTTTGCTGAAAAATACGAGTTTGAGCATAGGACATCATCTCCTCTTTACCCGCAGTCAAATGGCAAGGTTGAGAATGCTGTCAAAATTGTAAAGAATTTAATGCGCAAATGTGTCCTTGATAAGAAGGATCCTTTCTTAGCACTTTTAGACTGGAGAAATACGCCAAGTGAGAGCATTGGACTTTCCGCTCTAGAACGATTGTTTGGAAGAAAAACCAGGACAAGACTTACCTTAACTGCGAAACACCTACAAAACCAAGATTCAGGAAAAGTGACCAGAAAGCTAGTTGAGAGGAAGATCAAGGAAAGCAGCTACTACCATCGAGGAGCCAAAGAAATGTCGAAGCTACATGAAGGAGAAACAGTGAGGATCAGACCATTCGGAAGAGAAAAGACTTAAAAGAAAGCGCAGGTCAAAGATGAAGTTGATTGTCGCACAGAGGACGGGAGTGTCTACAGGAAGAATCGCAAACATCTTCGGCTTACCAGAGAAGAGCCATTTTTAACGGAAGATCTACCCAGACGTTCCAATTTATTTCCTGAATTCAACAAGGATCATATGAAGACAAGCGTGCCACCCAACAGAGATACAGACAGAACGGAAACCCTGGTCGACAGTTCTCCTAAAACACTGAACACACCTGTCGTTGACAGTTCTCCTTAAACACTGAATCTGTCGTTGACAAGATTCTAATAACACCCGAAGCATGTCCTGAACCAATCGTGACATCAGATGTACCGGTTAAACGACACACAAGAAGTGGACGCGAAATAAAGACTCCACAAAAATATCAAGATTTTGTTTACAATGTCGAGTGTTTTGTTTAATTGTCTACCTCAGTTTGTCCAAAGAAAATCTCTAGTCATGTTGAGTATTTTTTTTTCTGTAGTTGCATAACCATTTAGTTTTGTTTTGTATTAAATTTCTTAAGCATATATATGTGTCAAGTGTGAATCCCATGACAGTAAAATTTTGAAAGTTACATAACTTTGGACACTATGAAAAACTCTGAGACTTTAAAAGATAATCTGTTTATTAAATGCAAGAAATGTATTGTACTGTACAAGTTTAATTTTGAGAAATTTAACTTTGAGAAGGGAGATGTGACGATATATATCTTATTTACTTCACATCTGGTTCGATATATATGTTTATTCTAAATAAACGTTACAAAACCTACTATAAGGATAATGAAACAAATAAATTAAACATCTAGATTTCATTCTTTAGTGCAAAAAAACCACTGTCTCGCTGTCGATTTCAAAATGATTTAATTGGGAAGTCAGCAAGATTTTACAAGCTGGTAAGAGTGTTGCGCCTGAAAAAAGTGCAAAAAACATTTAACAGAAATGTTTCCTTTTAAAAGTGAATTACATGAATATTACAGGTGTTATAACACATATTATTCCACAATTGAAATTGTTGAATATTTATGTGTATTAAAAAATATATAATGCAGACAATAGTTACAATATCATTAAAACTGCTATTATATTAACTTGAGTTAACTGCAAATTCAAAATGAATAGCAAAATAACGTTCTTTTATCATTGTGTCAGCAGTGCTGGTCAAGAAATTTTTTTCAGTATTGAAAAGTGACATTGTTTGCTCCTTCGTTTGTACCAAGCAAAAAAAATATGATATTTGTCTTCTGAACACAGCAACACAAGCTATATAAATTTCAATCTAGCAGTCATATAAATATAAATTAAATTAAAAATGTGCAATAAATTATATTTTTTAAAAGTGTAAAATTACTATTTACGTTGGAAAATGTCATTTACGCACAACATCCCCATAAGTCAAGTTAGCAAGGGGGAGCTTATCCAACTTGTTAGGTTTGAAAGGTTGACATGTATGTGTATATATTATGTCAGACAAGCAAACTTAAATGCCAGACTACATGTATGAATGAAATAATGCATTTACAAGATCTATATAATTTTTAAGATCAGCTTTAAGGCCGCTCAACATTAATTCTATGTTTAACGTCACTTCAAAATACCATACCTACGAGGGAGGCCGATAAAATAAAAACAAACAAAATTTTCAAACAAATGATTTTCATTCATTTACATTATAACAATTAAAGTGATATTCAAATTACATATAGTTTACCTCTTTAAAAGTGATCTTTGCTGATAATCCCATTGAGTATCTGATTTGTAGTCCATAATGTGCTCTAAACATTTCGAATTTCTACAGATTACAGTATTTTTGTAAAATCAAACTGGAAAAAATCAAATTAAAATAGGGGTTTGTTTGTTTTTTTCAAAACCCAATTTCTCCTAAACCTACGTGCGCAGGTTACGTTAAATGTAGAATTAACTTTTGGCAGCCTAAAGAGACATTTAAACTTATTTTCCTCATCTTAGTTATTTACCTTTTTTTAAAACAGTTTGATCAAAGAAGAGAAGTCCTGCATGTACTGAAAGATTGAATCTTTTAACTGCAATAATAAGCACGCAATTGAGTGATAAAAAAATTTTCGGAATTTAAAATTTTTAAATCTTTAAATTTGTATTTAAAACACTAGTCAAATCTGTAGAAACTCGTGGTCTTTTCACCTTCTTGTAGGAAGCCACACTGAAATGTTTACAGTCGATGCGCTAGCTACACTGTTAATCAAAAGGCTAAGCTAGCAATATTTATGGTTTGGACCCTCTAAAAATATTAATTTAACAGTTAATTGAAAATTTTCAAATTTTACAAAGCACATAAGTTGAAGACCATAAATCTGTACAGGAGCCTGGAATTTGGGTGAAAAAACTGTACACTGCCCATCAAAAAACGGTACAAAATATCGCTTAAATTCTTCTGCTAAATCACCTTATTTCTAAGCCAACAAATGTATATTGACGCATTATATGCCTTATTGTAAATGTTGTAATAAAGTTTTCTATTATTTTATTTATCATTTTATAATCACAATTTTTCATGAAGCATATGAATTGAGCAAGTTTCGACAGAGTTATGCTCCTTGGACATTGAAAAATTCCAATTATTTGCAGTTTCCGTTTATTTTCTTTGCAGAGGTTTCAATTACATGTATTTGCAGTTTTGGTTCACTTTCTTCGCAGATGTTGCCAAGGGAGGGGGGCATAAGTGTTTTACAAACATCTCTTGTTTTATTAGTTTGAGAAATGATGCCTCCGTCTATCAGTACTTTCAGTACTTTGATTATAAATCTGTAGCTGATTCTAAATAGCAATATATTGATTGTCTATACCCTGTATATTATTAGGTGATAATTTCGGTCAGGGCATGATCAAATCTATCATAAAGTCCTTCAGGCTTTATTGGATTTGATCACGCCCCGACCGAAATTATCACCTCATAATACTCCAAGAATGATTCCTTATTCCTTAAATAAAACATTTCTTTTAAAAAATTCTATGTGTGAATTTTTGTGCTGGATAGTATAAGTCACATTTAATCTGTCTTCAAAAATATTGATTTTCTTCAAAATATGACATTGCCTGATTTCTTGGACTCTCTACTTTCAATTTCTATCATCTGGGCACTACCTGTTGGTAGAGGCAGGCATCAGTCGGCAATTTCTGTCAAATGAAAGAGCTAATAACAATTTGCGAAGCCCTGTAATATCTAATCAGATCAATTTATCGACCAATTAGGGGCCCTCAAGAGGCAAGATGATGATTATACAATCATGTAAAGAAACAAATATATGCAAAATATACTGGTCTGCTACCCATACATGTACACAGTCATATACAAGAAGGACAGAGCTGTATGATTGAAATGAGACATAAACATTTGTATATACATACATGCAGTATCTTTATCTGTATTCTTAATATGTACATGTATGTTTATATATAAAATATAAATACATAATTTTATGTACATGTATACACACAAATTTATCACATGATGAAAAACTGTTATATTTGAGAAACAAATCAAGGCAATATTTTCTGTATATGAATTTACCAAGAGAGTTTAATATATTTAATTCTTCATAGTTTTAAATCCCAAAATAATTTTTGTTTATTTTTAAATATCAGGATTCTTGAGTCATTTGGGTGTGACCTCTATACAAGTTGATTCAGACATTTGAGAGTGGTAGCATATCCGAACAGCTGATTTTAATCAGATTGCCTCCAAATTGTCATACTGTAGAACATTTAAACAATAAAATGCTTTCTTTGGTGATTCATACAAGATATGAAGGTGGCGACATTGCAGAAAAAATACGTAACCTGCTAACGCGGGTCATGTATATTTTTTCTGCAATGATCGCTACCTTCATTACCCACATGAATCATCAAAGAAAGCATGTTATTGTTTATATTGACATCTTCCTTTTAAAAATTTAATAAAATGATTGTAAAAAGTAAGTAAAATGCACAAAATTACTGTAAATGTACATTAGTACGTTAGCTAAAAGAAACAGCCAAAGCGTCTCCTATGGGAATTTGAGTCTGACATCATCATGATTATTTCATGCAGTCCGTGGTTTTTTTTAGGTCGCTGTAGATTTCGACTAATCGATAAACGGGACGTGTAGATTTCTGTCTAGCTGTTTCTTTAGAGCTATGAATTAAACGAGATGTTTGTGAAACACATATGCCCCCCTCCCTTGGAAAGATCTGCGAAGAAAATGAACTGCAAATAATTGGAATTTTTCTAAGTCCAAGGCACATAACTCTGTCAAAAATTGCTCAATCATACCCAAAATAAAACTTGACCTAGATATTATTAAGATAAATCTGTAAACCAAATTTCTTATCAATATGTGTGACCTCTGCGAAGAAAATGAATGGAAACTGCAAATAATTGGAATTTTTCTAAGTTCAAGGGGAATAAATCTCTCGAAAAGGTCTTGAATGCACCCACAATCAAACTTGATCTAGATATTATTATCAACAAGTGCAACCTCTGCGAAGAAAATGAACGAAAACTGCAAATAATTGGAATTTTTCTACATCCAAGGGGCATAACTGTCGAAAATGGCTCGATCAAACCCATAATTGAACTTGACCTAGATGTTATTATGATAAATCTGTATACCAAATTTCATTTCAATGTGTCCAACCCATGCAAAGAAAATGAACAGAAACTGTTGGTGAACCGACCGACCGACAGAGAGACAGACGGACAGCAGCAAAGCAATATGCCCTCCCTTCTTCGAAGGAGGGCTTAACTATAAGTTTCCATTTGAAATAGAGGGAATCATACTCGGTAGATGTAAATATATTATGATTAGATACATTATCGTTTCAGTTTTATAATGAAGATGAAGCAAAGAAGTACTCATCAAAGTAAGAAATGTCACAAAATTCTAAATAGTCAGATACTTTAAACCAGCAAAATTGTGGTAGATTGACTGTTCATGTTATGTTGTTGTAGTATTTTCAGTACTTTGATTATCTTTTTAGTACGCGTATGATAGAGATCCAGAGTCAGCTGTCAGAGCGAGCCCTGGAGATTCTTCAGCTTCCTGATCAACCATGCTTTGTCTTAGATATTGGGTAAGTATTGATTGGTTACTTATATTAATGACTGTCCATTTGCATATGATTTTTTGCTATGCAACTCGTTCAGCTGACGAGCAATAGCCTTACAAGTATTGAATTCTGATATTGATTACCTTTTGAGGAACATATTTTTTGAGAGGAGAAATAAGACTTAGGGTTTCCGTCTCAGCTTAGATGATAAAAGGCATTATTTCCTATGTAGCTTAAACAAGAGATTTGATTTGCTAATCAGCCGGATGTAAATCTCCGTACACCCTACTTGAGCCAGAGGTAAATAATGTGATGTCACAATGCATTAAATGTGACATCAGAATGCATTAAATGCATTATTTAAATGAATGGAATATCTTGAAAGTGTAATACACCCTTGATTGGACATGGGAAGCAGATTTATTTGGTTTACATAAAAAATTAATTTGCTAACCAGGTCCAATCAAGGGCATATGGGGATTTACCTCGGGTTGTATGAAATACAACACGGGGTAAATCTCCTCACACCCTTGATTGGACCTGGATTACTAATAATTAATATCACAGTGGCTGCTAAAGCAGGATAATGTTGTTTCTATACCTGGATAACTGTTAAAACATGCAGAGATTTACATGTACTTGTTTGAGGTGCTAAAACCATCACATGCTTTTTTTGTGTATTTTAACACTGTTTTTTTCGTTGACAGGTGTGGATCTGGTTTGAGTGGGGAGAGCATCACAGACCAAGGCCATTACTGGGTCGGTATGGACATCAGCTCACACATGCTTGGTTAGTCTTTCACTTCTTTGTCAAAAATGATTAGATATACCTGGTACTGTGGAATCAATATCATATTCATGGGGGTCAACCCACGCAACTTGAGGTATTATATATATATGTTTTAGACCCATCAGTCAGTCAGTCCTTAGGTTTTTTTAATCGCAACTCCTAAAACCGCTGCTCAGAATTTTCCGAATCTTTGAAGGGAATTAATTAAATGTACATGTAGTACCGGTAATGAACAGTTTGTGAGCGCAACTTCTCTTAAACTTCTGCACAGAATTTACCTAAACTTTGTAGGGAATTAGAACACAATGTGTAGATGTGCATTCTACCAGGAAATTCTGGTTCCTTCATTTTATCCAGGAATTTTGGCACTTTTGATTTTAGAATTTTGTTTTGATGTGATGATATATGTATTTAATGCATACCCTGCAATTCATTATGTGTAGAAATGTCAAGTATTGGAGGAGCGTGGGGTATGTGAGCTTGCTCACTTTTCATTCATTAAAATTTATTTTACATGCAGAAAAATATTTCTATTGAATAAAACATTCTGTAGTTAATAAACAGAATAAATTTAGTGATTGAGGGGGCAAAGGGGGGTACCAGCCATAGCCTGGAATTATGATCCCCTGGAAAAAACTTTGTATGATGACTCCACAGATTATTTGTAAGTTGATTATCTTGATAAAATGTTTATTCTTGTTGACCCCAATGTCCCATTTTATTATCTAATGTTTACAGCATATGTACAGACAAAAATTATAATCAATGACAGTGTCTCCTTGTTCTTGTGAGTAAATTGTACATTAATTTTTTATTGCTCACCCAGATGTGGCCGTTGAACGAGAAGTGGAAGGGGGCCTAATTCTGGGAGACATGGGCAACGGCATCCCGTTCAAGCCCGGCACCTTTGATGGAGTAATCAGGTAAAACAAGGTTTGGTAGTTTTCATGGAAAACAACTTCCAGTCAAGGGTTTTTGATCCTTACCTCTCCTGAGTGCGAATCAGAAACCTTTGACGTGCTGGGAAGATGCAAACAGATCCAACTTCTTCAAGGGAATACCGTATAATGGGTATTTTCTGCAGCTTGAAATTTTTACAGTTTCAACTCAAAGATGTACCAAATTATATTCTGCGTTTCCAATTTCTGCGATAACATTAGACCGCAAAAAATAATTTTAAACATAGTTCGTATTATACATTGTAACAAATTTTGACTCCGTCTTTCATGTGTATTACTTCATTGCTGGGGGTATTACCGCCGATAACACTTGTAATAAAGAGGGAGTTAATTTTCCATTACATAATCAGCCACCTGTTGAATCTAGCTGCAGTAATTGTCACGTGTTCAATGTTTATCTAACAAATTCCAGAAAGCATGCATTTTTCTCATGTTCTGTAGCTTTTGAATGTGCACAAATATTTCGCAAATGATGATTAAATAAAATCTTTTTATACCCCCGCTCCGAAGGAGAAGGGGGTATACTGTTTTACCCTTGTGTGTCCGTCTGTCCTTCTGTCTGTCTGTCTGTATCAAAAATTTCTGTCGCATCCAATCGGACATCATCTTCCTGTTAAATGTGGACTTCGCTTATTTTGCATATTCACATCAGAGCGGGGGTATTACTAGTGAGCATTGGCTCACAGATATCTTGTTTTAACTTATTGTAACCCGTAATCAAATTGCATTTATGTTTGACTGACGTAAACCTTCAATATTATATAATTGACCGATAATTATTGAGGATTGACACTCCCTTATGTGATTGTTTGTTGAATAAAATCATCTAATTAGGCTATTATCATATAAGATTGTTGTTTTTTTTTAATGAAATTCGCATATGAATTTCATACAAGCACTTAGATTACATTATCTGCTCATGCAGGTCGAACCGTGTAACCTGAAAAATAAATTACGATAATTGTTTTACTTTTTGAGTGTGTATATATAAGATATATAAGTCATGTATAGTAAGTATGAATTTTACAAACATTTCCTCCCAAATGACATTGAACTGAGAAGATATTACAAATTAATGACGTATACATGTTATTACCACGTACAGACTACTGAGTAACATACTGACTACATTTGCGATTACGACCAGTAGATACGGTAATCATTGCATGTAATGAATAATTTAAGAATAATTTGCAATTTTAATTTCTGCTGATTTTTCATACCCCAAAATATTGCAGAAAATAAACAACCGCAGAAAATACCCATTATACGGTATTTTATACTTTAAAAAACGGATATTGGCCTTGAAGCAAAATGTATCCATTTATGTATATATGCAAAAAACAATGTTATAAAGGGTTATTGAGTATGTAGAGATTATGAAATTTTAAGGTGAAGAGATTTTTAGATTATGTTGATTACAGTGTGCTCCTGTTGTTTGTATGATTTTAATTTTTTCACAAACCAGTACATAAAAATTGCCTTATACAAAAAATGTATGTCTCATTTCACAATGTGCGTACATCCTTATGAATTTATTTTTTCACAGTGCAAAAATAATTGTATTTTGTACATCGTAGTTTAGTGTTAATTGATTTTGTGGTTATACCGTATATCCGGTTTTTTTTTCGCGTGTCACAAAATTTGCGAAAATGGGAAAATGTGAAGCATTTTTAATTTGCGTCAGTCATTTTTATATTTTCTTAAAAAAATAATACAGGATATAATTTATGCGTATTCAATAATTTGCGAGTATAAGAGATTGCATAAAAAGCAAAAAATTAGATAACGGCGAAAATTACCGGATATACGGTAACTTACACCTTAATAAAAATCCCCATGAACTTGATATAAGCACTTTTTTTGTATAATTTGTCTTTTATGCTGTGACAGTTGCCCACAAAATAAAATAAATCACTTTTCAGGTAATATAGAACCAATACGTTCCTGATAACCAAGGAACATGACACCCATGAAATAAAATGATAAAGCTGTAAAGATCTGATTTGCTCTCTGCTTCGTATCAGTGGCTCTGTAATGATTGTATTTGTAAGTTTACAGCATCATGGCTCTACAGTGGCTCTATAATGATTGTATGTGTGTGTTTACAGTTTCCAAGCTCTACAGTGACTCTGTAATGATTGTATGTGTGTGTTTACAGTTTCTAAGCTCTATCAGTGGCTCTGTAATGATTGTATGTGTGTGTTTACAGTTTCTAAGCTCTATCAGTGGCTCTGTAATGATTGTATGTGTGAGTTTACAGTTTCCAAGCTCTACAGTGACTCTGTAATGATTGTATGTGTGTGTTTACAGTTTCTAAGCTCTATCAGTGGCTCTGTAATGATTGTATGTGTGAGTTTACAGTTTCCAAGCTCTACAGTGGCTCTGTAAATATTGTATGTGTGCGTTTACAGTTTCTAAGCTCTACAGTGGCTCTGTAATGATTGTATGTGTGTTTTTACAGTTTCCAAGCTCTACAGGGCTCTGTAATGATTGTATGTGTGAGTTTACAGTTTCCAAGCTTTACAGTGACTCTGTAATGATTGTATGTGTGTGTTTACAGTTTCCAAGCTCTATCAGTGGCTCTGTAATGATTATATGTGTGTGTTTACTGTTTCCAAGCTCTACAGTGGCTCTGTAAATATTGTATGTGTGCCTTTACAGTTTCTAAGCTCTACAGTGGCTCTGTAATGATTGTATGTGTGTTTTTACAGTTTCCAAGCTCTACAGTGGCTCTGTAATGATTGTATGTGTGTGTTTACAGTTTCCAAGCTCTATCAGTGGCTCTGTAATGATTGTATGTGTGTTTTTACAGTTATCAAGCTCTACAGTGGCTCTGTAATGATTGTATGTATGTGTGTTTACAGTTTCCAAGCTCTACAGTGGCTCTGTAATGATTGTATGTGTGTGTTTACAGTTTCCAAGCTCTACAGTGGCTCTGTAATGATTGTATGTGTGTGTTAACAGCATCATGGCTCTACAGTGGCTCTGTAATGATTGTACATTGTATGTTTGTGTTTAAAGCATCTCAGCCCTTCTGTGGCTCTGTAATGATTGTTTGTATGTGTACAGTATTTCAGCTCTACAGTGGCTCTGTAATGCAGACAAGAAATACCACCATCCTCCAAAGAGACTGCTTAAGTTCTTCACCTCACTCTATGCTGCAGTGGTGAGTCAGTTGTACTGCGGTAATCATTAACATTTCATAAAAGCACAGTTCTATTTCAAGAGTCTGTAGAATTTTCTAAAGTACTCTACTGGTTGTAAATTGTATTATTTTGAGAACATGTAAAAATTTTAAAATAATATCTGGGTTTGTTTTGTTTTTGGAGAGAGAGCCCTTAAATTTTTAAAAGTACCAAATGTAAAACATCTTATTTTGAGAACTGATAGAAGTTTTTTAAGTTCTAACTTTAAATTGTCCTACTTTGAAAGCATGTAAAGTTATCAGTATGACTGTCTTTTTTGTAGGCCAGAGGAGGTAAAGCCGTATTCCAATTTTATCCAGAGAACAGCTCCCAGGTACGGTTCATTTCTGATAGAACATTCAGTGTTACTGAGTAGCAAATTCATGCTTCAAACAGGTTTTATAAACCAGGTTTTCCAAAGGAAAAATCTGGTTATTGAAATGGTGAAAATGGTGGGTAGGGAATACTGTTGCTTTCAAGATAGGAAATTATTGTTTTGCAGATCAATTGGACATATATCAGAGATGAGCATATTACTTGGATTTGATTTTTGATAATTTATGAAAAAAAATACCAGCTGTTGAACTTAGTCATCTTCTCGCAGAATATTGCACATAGGGTACTCCATTTCTCTAGATAGGTAGTGTTCATCAATTCAGGGTTGACAAGTGGATTATGGATACAGTTCACATAAAAGCTTTTCGCTTGTTTGGAATATGAAACCTGTTTTATTAAATAAGTTTGCTTTTTTGCAGCATTATTGAATATTTATACCATGTTTAAAATTTTCAGCAATATATGACAGATGAGCAGCATCAAAACAATATTCATTTCTCAATAGTTCAAAGACTGGCAAAATGATATAACTAACAAGATCATTTTGATTGAATAATAAAACTTTATAATTATGGTCTGACGACCTTCAAGGGGACTAACTCTGGCTTATTGTAGTTCCAATAGGATTTTAATTTTTCACAAGTTTTCATACCTGAAAATAACAGTAGTGTGAAGCAAGGTGATCACTTTTCCAGTCCATACATTGTTGATCACTCTTACACTGTTCTTATATTTTGGCACTGTTAGGCTTGTGAACCGTTGTATGTATTCTGTTGATTCCTGATAACAATGGGTTCATTTCTGCCTACAGCTGGAACTAATTACGCAACAAGCCATGAAGGCAGGGTGGACAGGAGGACTAGTGGTTGACTACCCCAACAGTACCAAGGCCAAAAAGTGAGTTACTTCGCAGTGCTGGCTTACCAGTTAGAAATCAGGACATGTACGATTTAAATGTAACATATGGTTTAGAAGAAGAGAGATAAACAGTATGATATTGTTATATCATGCATATGTTCATGCTGAATTTGATACAATGGTGTTACATTTACAGTTGTGTTACATTTACAAAGATACTCTATAATCCACAAGACAAACGCCTGTTCCATTAATTTTTGAGTGTCTTGTGTGGTGTGGAAACTCCAAAAGAATGTTAATATTGAAAAATTGCATATTGCAAAATGTTTATAAATTTTTTTATAAGACTGTAAAATATGTGTGTGCTTATGTGCTACTTACAGTTACAAAATGTACTTGTCTTTGATATTACCCAGTAATTTGAAAAAATGAATGGTTTCAATAACAAAAAGTTACCTGATGAACAAGAGAAAATTACATGTAGATTGTAGTTGCAATTCTTTTAATTGATTAGTCACTGGGTTAATCTGATGAATTGTTTGTAGGATGTTTCTGTGTTTGTTTGCCGGTGGTCAACCACAACAGCTACCCAAGGGGCTGGGGGAGGAGCAGTCATCATCCAGTCATGTCTCTTTTACAGACAAAAGGTAACACATGTACAGTTATGTACTTGTAACACCTGTACAGGAAGGTAACACCTGTACAAAAAGGTAACACCTGTAAAGAAAGGTAACTCCTGTACAGAAAGGTAACACCTGTACAGAAAGGGAACACCTGTACAGAAAGGGAACACCTGTACAGAAAGGGAACACCTGTACAGAAAGGTAACTCCTGTACAGAAAGGTAACACCTGTACAGAAAGGAAACACCTGTACAGAAAGGTAACACTGTACAGAAAGGTAACACCTGTACAGAAAGGCAACACCTGTACAGAGATGTCCCCCATACACCTGAAGAGAAGGAATCTTGTCTGTCTGTAGTTATGTCCAGAAATTGGTCCAATACTTATGTGTGTTTTTTATTTCTCTGTTCCACTATGGCAGATTCATCCAATTGTCATAACGTTTACATGCAAAGACAGTGAAAATTATATCCATGTTGTAAGTTATGGTAATTCATTCCAGTCCATAGAAATACCTGTAATTGTGAAACTTTTGTTACATGAATTCTATTTACATCTGCTTTCTTTTTCTCAAAACAGTTCGCTAAGTGGTAAATTAACCTGTATGCTCTAAAATTTTGTTCAGAAATTTTTTTTTATCTTTAAAGGGAAAGAATGAAAAATATGAGAGGGAAAAATCCTAAGACAAACAAGGACTGGATATTGTCCAAAAAAGAGAGGAGACGACGCCAAGGAAAGTGAGTGTCCCCACATACATGTACTTAATGGTGAAACGTACTATATTCTGTAACTTCTGGGTATTGATTTATATTGTAACACAATAAAACTGTCGCGATATGGCAGTGGATAATTGGGCTCACCTGTAGTAGGAGCAGGGCACACAGGTACAAAGGGACTGAGGTCTCTTCTCTGGGGGGGGGGGTCCAAGTTTAAATTCCACACATGGGATGGCATTGCCAGTAAAATCTGGAGGTCTCTTGGCTAGGTATGATGATTGATGACTGTAGCCCCATGACCCCAATGATCCCAAGCCCAAACACAGGCTTCTCTATTAATGTCTTTTACAATTAGCGAAGAAAATCACATCAAATCTCTCAACTCATTGACATAGCAATAAATAAAAACATAAAAAATTAAAGGGCTTGAACAGTTGTTCTCTATTACCCCAATTTATCAATATGATTCTCTAAAGCAATTTATTTATGTTTTTTTAATTTTTAAAAGAATTACATTATATACTTTGAAAACCAGTTCTTGTATGGTCATTAATTTCAGGGAAGTTAGAGCAGACTCCAAGTATACTGGAAGGAAGAGAAAGGACAAGTTCTAGGAGATATCATTGTGACCCTAATTGTTACACCAAAACAGAAAACGCTAGTATTTGTACCTGGACAAACAAACTGTTACCCATAAAAGATGGGAAAACATTTCAGACAAGTGATGTGATTCAGTTTTTATGGATTATGCTGAGTGAATTGGAGAGAATGAGTCAATAATATGGACGTTATGTGCTTTTTGTTAAGTTTTAAAATAAAATGTCAGTTCTTATAAACCTCCTTTTAGTAAATTATTTTACAATAGGAATGGCTTATCCAGGTATCATACAATTATTATTATTAGGTGGAAAAGATAATGAAGCAAATATATTATCTATCCTGTATGGGTCAGGTTTGATAAAGAATATGAAAGTCCATGACATAAAAGGAGGCTTGATGGTAAATGTTTGGTCTAGAACTGATTACAGTATGTTTTATATTTTTGTCAAGATATCTTAAAATGGCTATACTCTGGTTATAACACTGTCCTTGAGATTTAAATATAACAACTTGGCAATGTGTCTCACTCCTACACAACAGAGGTTAACGGGAGACAAATTGGAAGATGTACATGTATATAAAGTAACTCCTCTAGTTTACTTGTATAAATTTATTGAATAACATATTCTATGGTATATAACTATATTACAATAGAAAACATTGCGATGTGTACTAATAGATACATACATGTGCTCACAGTCTACATATACAAAACATTCTGATCCCTCGAACCATGCACTACTCTTTCAACAATATTTGAAAAATAAGCTCTTTCTATGCTGAAAAGTCAGAAATCTAAAACAAGAATATCCAAAAAACATTATCAATGGATCAGGAATTTTTTTCTTGCAGAAAACTTTGAGGCCAGCAAGAAAAAATGCACAGTCACACAAGATGTAACATTATACGGGCCAACAGTACTTGTCTGTTTATATGACATTTTCAAGCTTTTATGGTTAGTTTTTCAAACTTTGACATCCATCCATCTGCACTTGATCTAAAATACAATGTTTAACAATATGTAAGGTATTAGAATTGTCAATTGTATCTTTTCAACGACAAAACAAATTGATTATAAAAAGAAGTTATAATATCAAAGGGAAATTTGCATGGATTTGAACCTTGATGTTGAGTGTAACACTATAAGACACTTACTGGACTTCGCTCTTTAGGACTTTCTCTCCTGCCAACATCATGTCTGCCAATCGGGATACATAGGGGTCAAAGTTCAAGCTTGCAGCAGCAATAACCTCATCTCCTCTACAAAGCAATGGAGAGGTTATGTTTAGGCTTTGAAATCTTCAGCACAGTATTTTAAACATCTTAAAGTCTTCATTATTCAACAAATTTAGTGAACCTAATTTTCAAAGGTCCTGATACATTTACTTAATATTCTCTTCACAATAATTTGGCAGAATGTAGATTGGAGCTTTTATGCACTGATAATTAATTGAGCAGATATATGGCTGTAACTTGTACTTTGTGTATGAAGCTATTACATGATACATGTAGATGTACTCTGTAACCTTTAAACTACTTTGGTATAACATAAACCAGGGCTTTTATTTTCCCTATTTAGTGATACCAATAAAGCTGATTCATCCTGCAACTACTCCTTGCATTGACTGAATTAGGTAACCCAATAAACCAAAGTAATATTTGGTCAGTACCCCAATATTGCCTGGTGCATTTATCAGAATTCAAATCCATTGTGACATCATCTTTTTGCTTTGTTTACGCTGATGCGTAATAAATTCAACTGCAGATATCCACCAAAATTTGTTTGAAGAATTTATCATGATATTTTGTTACAGAGTAATCAAAATACATGTTAACTGTCTAGAAATCTAGGCAATATTTGGGCTCGGTTCGAAAAGTGAAGAGGGCTTGACAAGCCTCACCCTCTGGTTTTTTTCTTACCCCAAATATAGCTTATATTTCAAGAGAGTAACCATGTTTTTTTCATATATGACCCTAACTTTGTGTAGAATATGTACTGATACCAATAGAGTTGATATATGACCCTTACTTTGTGTAGTAGGCAATGAATTTTGGAGCATCTAGGTCACCATGTACGATGATGTCATCATAGCCAGGACCATAACCTACAAACAAGCACACATTGGATTGATCAAATACTAACAACTAATTTTCATTTGTTTTAGACATTACCAAGTTAGTTAGAGACTCCTTGTATCAAATATATCTCGCAGTAAACCATTCCTTTAATGTTTATAAACCTACATTAAGTCTCCATATTGAACATTATTTGCAGTGAACATGTTTATCATGGATTAATTGCAATATGATTAATGTTTAATCATGATAGTTATAATTCTTGTTGATACATACAAGCTGTTTTCCATATTTATTTGCCACTGTAGAATATAGATTTCCTATAGACATACAATCTATCTGGATTTATCATTCTTGCATATTTAATTGGCCAAGATAATTATGAGTAAATGTATTGCTGATTTACCTGTGTAACGTATACTTTTCTTGTATTGCACTGTCCAAAAGAAGGGAACACTTCTGATTGGCTCATCTTTTCCTAGAATTCCAAGAGCTGCAGTTTTTCCTATTTTAAAAAAATTAATAAAATCGATAATTACCGTAGTATTTTAAAGCAAATTAAGGAGAATGCTTTCTTAATTTAAAAAATAGCAGTAAGGAACAAAATCAGTAAAGTCAAATGTTCCGCATGACAAAAAAATGAAGGCCTTTATACATGTACATTAAATATTTTTTTAGAATTCATATAAGTTATCATGTACCATGAGCATGTGCCATCTGCCAATGCTGGATGTTAACATTTTTGTCTCCAACACTGAAGAGTGGGAACTCTACAATGTCCCCTGTTGCATACACATTTGGTTGGTTAGTTTGCATCATCTGTAAAATGGTCAGTAAAACGATTGTCACAAAGTGCAAATATGTTTTTTATGTAGATCATGCAACTTGTAATGGTTAACAAAATCAGCATATTTTTATCTTAAACTTTTAATGTATATGTACGAGATACGCTTGTGTTTAGAAGATTAAAGGGAATGGCAATGTCATATTCAATGATTTTAACAAACTGAACCACTTGACCTATTTTTGAGAACTTACTTTATTAACAGGAATAAATCCTCTATCAGTCATTTCTACACCAGATCCCTTGATAAAGTCGGTAGCAGGAACAACTCCTATAAAAATGCTAATATTTGAAATATTTGTTGCATCTATAGAAAAAAAAAGTCACTTTTTTAAAAGAGTTATTTCACTTACCAACTCCCATAATGCACAAGTCTGCCGGCAGACGGGTGTCATCGGAGAGAACAGCCTCTGTGACCTTCCCATCACTCCCCACAAACTCCTTGATCCCCCGTTCAAAATAAAACTTGACTCCATTGTCTTCGTGCATCTGTAGAGAAATGATTCTTTAATGTAACCCAATGAAGTACATATACACTGAAGCATGTTACACACATGTTATGACCATTTACAGTGTATTTATACAGCACATTGTCTGCTCTCCAGTTACAAAGGCAATGAAGCAATTCATGTATTATAACTGTAGCTTTATGTTTTGTAGTTTTTGCAAATGGTATAGATAATTATATTTATAATGACATCAGTTATATACAAAGAAACAACACAAAAATTCAGATGAATGGTTATTAATCAATTTTAAAAGAATTCACTTTATTTATCCTATACATATCAGCTTTTCAACAAGGAGTAAATGTTTACCTTCTTAAGCACAGCACCAAGTTTAAGTCCTAGAATATTTTGAAATGGGACTTTCCCTCTAACTAAGACTGAGACAGATTTAGCGGTTTCTACTAAACAAGCGGCTACCTCCATTCCTACACATAAGAGGTGGTGCACAGTCAAAATTAGGTCAGGAGCAAGGAACATGAATGCAAGGAAACTCTAACCATCCAATGTTTAATATATATTTTTATTTTTATTTTTAGTGTATATGCTGTAAATATATTACATTTGGCTGGGTATTATATTTAGCAAGAGCGTTTTTAGTGGAAAGTGGTCTCTGCTAAACTAAGTACATCGCTAAATGAATGGCAAATATGTATAAGAATAGGTACTTTAAAAAAAAATGCTAACTCAAATCTATGTTAACTTTTTAAAAATCAATTTCTGCCAAATACAGTAAAACACGCTAATAACGAACTGCCAGGGACGGGTGATTTTACTTCGTTATAAGCGTAATTCCTTATATCCGTCAAGTTTACAACCTGTAATGAAGTCACGGCAAATAAAATTTACTTCACTGTAAGCGTCGATTCATTATAAACCTGCTCGCAATAACCTTGTTTTACTGTATTGTATATGCTTATTACAATTCGCTTACAGTATATTCTGTTAACATAATATATTTTGCGTGTACAATTTTTTGTGGAAAATGACTTTGCAACAGGTTAGTGTGGATTTGATTTAGCACATTTCTGAATGCACCTATTTATCTTTATATGTTTGACATTACTTTGGTAACGTATTTTATTTTGGAGATTACATTCGTAGCTGCATTCTGCCAACAACACTAAAAAGAATACACAGCCAAATGTAAAACACTTACAGCCTTACAATATATAGTTCAAAACTAGCCTGGTATATTCCAAAGACTCATAAAAGGTATAATTATGTACATTGTTACATGAACAAAAAATATTGGGACTGGGGAAGGGTCTCTTATGATAAATTAACTATAAATCATAAGTTTTATAGGATGAACCTCTTCCATTCAGTCAACTGAAAGTGAACTGAAAGGCCTGGTAAGTTGTCTGAAAGGCTTGGAAAGGTGACTGCACGGTCTGGAAAGTTGTCTGAAAGGCCTGCAAAGGTGACTGCAAGGTCTTGAAAGGTAACTGAAAGGACTGGAAAGGTGACTGAAAGATCAGGAGAGGTGACAGAAATGTCTGAAATGGTGACTGAAAGATCAGGAGAGATGACTGAAAGTTCTGGAAAGGTGACTGAAAGGTCTGGACAGGTAACTGAAAGGTGACTGAAAGGTCTGGAGAGGTGACAGAAATGTCTGAAAAGGTGACTGAAAGATCAGGAGAGATGACTGAAAGTTCTGGAAAGGTGACTTAAAAGGTCTGAACAGGTAACTGAAAGGTGACTGAAAGGTCAGGAGAGGTGACGGAAATGTCTGAAAAGGTGACTGAAAGATCAGGAGAGATGACTGAAAGTTCTGGAAAGGTGAATGAAAGGTCTGGACAGGTAACTGAAAGGTGACTGATAGGTCAGGAGAGGTAACTGAAATGTCTGAAAAGGTTACTGAAAGGTCTAGAAGGTGACTTGAAGGTCTGGGAAGGTGACTGAAAGGTTCAGAAAGGTGACTGATAGGTCTGGAAAAGTATCTGAAAGGTCTGGAAATGTGACTTAAAGGTCAAGAGAGGTAACTGAAAGGTATGGAAATGTGACTTAAAGGTCAAGAGAGGTAACTGAAAGGTATGGAAAGGTGACTGAAAGGTCTAGAAGGTGACTTGAAGGTCTGTAAAGGTAACTGAAAGAACTTGGTAGGTGAATGAATAGTCTGGAAAGGTAACTGAAATGTCTGGAAGGGTAACTGAAAACTCTAGAAATGTAACTTAATGGTCTGGAATGGTAAATGAAAGGTCTGGGAAGTTAAATGAATGGTCTGGAAAGGTAACTGAAAGCTCTGGATAGGTGACTGAAAGGTCTGGAAAGGTGATTGTCTAGAAAATTAACTGAAAGGTCTGGAGGGTGACTGAATGGTCTGGAAAGGTGACAGAAAGGTCTGGAAAATGTGTCTGAAAGGTATAGAAAGGCAACTGAAAGGCCTGGAAAGTTAACTGAAAGGTCTAGAAAGGTGACTGAAATGTCTTGGAGGTGACTGAAAGGTCTGGGAGGTAACTGAAAGGTCTGGAAATGTAAATGAATTGTCTTGAAAGGTGCCTGAAAGGTCTGGGAGGTGACTGAAAGGTCTGGAAATGTACCTGAATGGTCTGGAATGGTAACTGAAAGGTCTGGAAATTGAATTGAATGGTCTGGAAAGGTAACTGAAAGCTCCTGATAGGTGACTGAAAGTCTGGAAAGGTGACTGAAAGGTATGGAAAATGTGACTGAAAGATCTGGACAGGTGACTGAAAGGGTTGGAAAGGTGACTGAATGGTCTGAAAAGGTGACTGAAAGATCTGGAAAGGTGACTGAAAGATCTGGAAATGTGACTGAAAGGTCAAGAAAAGTGACTGAAAGGTCTGGAAATGTAACTGAAAGGTTTTGATAGGCGACTGAAAAGTCTGGAAAGGTGATTAAATGGTCTAGAAAGTTAACTTTAAGGTCTGGAAAGGTGACTGAATGGTCTGGAAAGGTGGCAGAAAGGTCTGGAAAATGTTTGTCTGAAAAGTCTGAAAAAGTGAATGAAAGGTCTGGAAAGGTAACTAAAAGAACTTGATAGGTGACTGAAAGGTCCGGAAAGGTGACTGAAAGGTCTGGAAAGGTGATTGAATGGTCAGGGAAGGTGATTGAATGGTCTAGAAAGATAACTTAAAGGTCTGGAAAGGAGATTAAATGGTCTAGAAAGTTAACTTAAAGGTCTGGAAATGTAACTGAATGGTCTGAGATGGTAAGTGAAAGGTCTGGAAAGTTAAATGAAAGGTTTGGAAAGGTAACTGAAAGGTTTTTATAGGTGACTGAAAGGTCTGGAAAGGTGATTGAATGGTCTGGAAAGTTAAATGAAAGGTCTGGAAAGGTGACTGAATGGTCTGAAAAGGTGACAGAAAGGTCTGGAAAATGTTTTTCTGAAAGGTCTGAAAAAGTGACTGAAAGGTAACTAAAAGAACATGATAGGTGACTGAATTGGTCATGGAAGGTGATTGAATGGTCTAGAAAGTTAACTTAAAGGTCTGGAAAGGAGACTGAATGGTCTGGAAAGGTGACGGAAAGGTCTGGAAAGGTGACTGAAAGGTCTGGAAAGGTAATTAAATGGACTAGAAAGTTAACTTAAAGGTCTGGAAAGGAGACTGAATGGTCTGGAAGGGTGACTGAAAGGTCTGGAAAGGTGACTGAAAGGTCTAGAAGGGTGACTGAAAGGTCTGGAAAGGTGACAGAATGGTCTAGATAATTCACTGAAAGGTGAATGAATGGTCCAGAAAGTTAACTGAATGGTCTGGAAAGGTGACAGAATGGCAGAGTCATGCCATTCAGTCCCCTTAAGTCACATTTCAAATGACTGAATGCCAAAGTTTTATCCTGTGGTATTTTTCACATTCCTATAATATTATTAACTAGGTAGAAAACAGATGGCTTCAGCATCACTACTCCATCAATAAGATGGTATTCTTTTTAATTTTATCCAATCTGAAATAAAACAAGGTGCATTGCATGCTACAAGTAAAGTAGCTAGCTGTTAGTGAAGAAACGAAACAACCAGTTATAATACCATGACATGGCATGTTAGTGCAGAGTATTTTTCATTTTGTGCAACCACAAGCATGATAACTAAATTTTAGGAATAGTGTTATTCATTAGCTGAAGGACGTGTGTTCATGAACATTCAGTGTTAGTTGATAATGATTATACTATTAGCTACATAATATGTACATGTGCATGACTGACAGAGAGATCATAACCCAACCGCCAGAGTATATAGAGACAGAGAGATCATAACCCAACCGCCAGAGTATTTAGAGTCCACCACCAAAACCATAGAGACAGAGTTTGGGATAAAAAATTTATGGTGTCATTAATCCGAATTTAAAAGGTTTTTTTGTCCATTATTATCCAGTTATATACCAGTATTATATCATAGGTTTTGAATTTGATATATATTAGAAACTGGAAATTCTTTTTTTTCATATAATAAATCTAAGACGAGAGCATGAATAATGAATACAATAAATTAGGCTTTTTTCATTAGTCTAGATCAAGTTGATTTATAATAGATCTATATTAGAGAATGGGAGATAAAATTTGTCATACAGAGTTTGAGTACAATGCATTTAAATATGGTATATTACATGTACTGTAATATGTGACACCCTGTCTCTGAGGTCATGATCTTTAACCCCTACAAACAAGCAGCCGGTTACCTTTTGTAACACTGATCCTACTTTCTCGCCCAGAACCAGTTGGAAGGGGACCTTGATAATGTCCACCACTGACACCGAGGTCGCGGTGCCAGCAAGAGCGGAAGCCACCTCCATTCCTGTACAACAGAGTCAACCCAGAATGTAGCTATGGCATTAAGTGACCTTTCTATATAACCCTACTGAAGGTTACGCAACATAAATATCCTCTCTTGTACCTCTCTTGAACTCTACTAAAAGCTAGGCAATGTCATCTTCATCATTCTCACAAGCATCTACTCTATTTTTTTCCCAAACACATTCTTTTAACCCATTAATGCATTTCCTAGAATCTAGATGATGGTGTTCTAGTTAACTAAAAGCCACATGATTGTATTGAAAATGACGTCAACCACCAAAATAATACATGTATATAACCAATGTCTGTAAAAGGTAGGTACAAATATGAAATTGGTTGTTAACATAATGTTTATCATAATGTCTTGTCATCTGCAAACAAGTAATTCAAAAAATTCATGGAACAATGGCCATTATTATTCCTAGTAGCTTGAAACCAATGTGTATTTTCAAATATTCAAATAATCCAAATGCAAGTAAATGCATTGATAAATTATCAGTATGCACACATTGTTTCCTTGCATTCATTTCATTAAAGATAATTCAAGTATAAGTCATGTATATTGTAAACAATCAAACAATTTCAGACACTGGTACAGATAGTACATTATGTTAAGTCAGATCATCAAATTATCCAGCTTTAATAACTTGCTATAATTACCACAATTTACTGTTAAGACATTCATCAATTAGCTAGCTTAATAATTACTACAAATGACCAACCAATGAAGGAAGACCCAATGATGACCACATTTTTTCCGGCAGATCGTTCCGCGATCTGATTCGCGTCCTCCGGAGTTCTGAGCTGATATACGTTTTGTAGATCAGTTCCTGGGATAGGCAACATTCTGGGACTAAAGAAAACATAGAGGATAATTAATGAAAATATATCAAATTTATCCAAAGTATGCGATATAGTTTAACCAGAAATCTTTGACAAAAATTTAAAATTTGAAAGGCATTTAATTAAAAGAAGGTTAGAAACATTGAAATTTCCAATAACATTTACAAGATATTCTTACATTTGTAGAGTTCTTTTTTTATAAATTGAGCAATGTTGGTTGCAAAACTATGTTGTTTTTTATCATTACTACATGTATTACAAACATACCGTCCTCCAGTGGCAATGACTAATGAAGTATAAGGTAGAGAGCTGTCATCTTGGAAAGTCACTTTTTTGTTGGAAACATCTACTCCAGTAGCCTTAAACAAATTCAAGGATAACTTAATGCATTTAATTATCAATGCCAGCTAGTACAGTTTATTCAAGGACAAATAACCCCTGTATACAGAGGGTTCCGCTTAATCTGATAGTCAATTTGTCAGAGAAAAATTATCAGATTAACCGATTATTAGATTAACCGATTTAGCTTTTTTGTTGTCGTTAAATTTGGTATAGAATAAAATATAACTTGTTTCAAGACATAATTAATCAATTAAAAGTTATAATCTGTATGTCAATAGTTTGAAATGAAATAATTTACCTTGCAATACAATGAAATAGCATTTTAGTCTTTATTTTGTTTGTAAATGCTCAAAAGAAAATGTTTCTCTTTATTACGATGGTTTCAAATTGGCCGCCATTTTGACAGGAAGTAATAAGAGGAAATGGCTAATTGTCTGAACAGTCCCTCTTTTCACCTGGACAATTTATTTTAATTCTCTTTCTGTTATATGAAATGCTCTCATGTACTGCATGTTTAATATTGTGTTCCATTTTAACATTAATACTGTCTCTGTGGTTATGAATAATTAATAGAACATTTATATGCACATATTCTGTATCACAAATGACCCATGTAACAAAATCTGGTCGAGGATATAAAGCTGTCATTTAAGTCATAGCAACTACGACAAAGTCTCTGTGCATAATGTGAACACAGCTTACAGTAATGGCCGAGTTCCTACCTGCTGCATAGTGTGAACACAGCTTACAGTAATGGCCGAGTTCTTACCTGCCGCATAATGTCAACACAGCTTACAGTAATGGCCGAGTTCCTACCTGCTGCATAGTGTGAACACAGCTTACAGTAATGGCCGAGTTCTTACCTGCCGCATAATGTCAACACAGCTTACAGTAATGGCCGAGTTCCTACCTGCTGCATAGTGTGAACACAGCTTACAGTAATGGCTGAGTTCTTACAGTAATGACCAAGTTCTCACAGTAATGGCCGAGTTCTTACCTGCTGCATAGTGTGAACACAGCTTACAGTAATGGCCGAGTTCTTACCTGCTGCATAGTGTGAACACAGCTTACAGTAATGGCCGAGTTCCTACCTGCTGCATAGTGTGAACACAGCTTACAGTAATGGCCGAGTTCTTACCTGCCGCATAATGTAAACACAGCTTACAGTAATGGCCGAGTTCCTACCTGCTGCATAGTGTGAACACAGCTTACAGTAATGGCCGAGTTCTTACCTGCCTCATAATGTCAACACAGCTTACAGTAATGGCCGAGTTCCTACCTGCTGCATAGTGTGAACACAGCTTACAGTAATGGCCGAGTTCTTACCTGCTGCATAATGTCAACACAGCTTACAGTAATGGCCGAGTTCCTACCTGCTGCATAATGTCAACACAGCTTACAGTAATGGCCGAGTTCTTACCTGCCGCATAATGTCAACACAGCTTACAGTAATGGCTGAGTTCTAACAGTAATGACCAAGTTCTCACAGTAATGGCCGAGTTCCTACCTGCTGCATAGTGTGAACACAGCTTACAGTAATGGCCGAGTTCTTACCTGCTGCATAATGAGAACACAGCTTACAGAAATGGCTGAGTTCTTACAGTAATGACCGAGTTCTCACAGTAATGGCTGAGTTCCTACCTGCTGCATAATGTCAACACAGCTTACAGTAATGGCCGAGTTCTTACCTGCCGCATAATGTCAACACAGCTTACAGTAATGGCCGAGTTCTTACCTGCCGCATAATGTGAGCACAGCTTACAGTAATGGCAGAATTCTTACCTGCTGCATAATGTGAGCACAGCTTACAGTAATGGCTGAGTTCTTACAGTAATGACTGAGTTCTCACAGTAATGGCCGAGTTCCTACCTGCTGCATAATGTCAACACAGCTTACAGTAATGGCTGAGTTCTTACAGTAATGGCCGAGTTCTTACAGTAATGGGCGAGTTCTTACAGTAATGGGCGAGTTCTTACAGTAATGGCCTAGTTCTTACGGTAATGGCCGAGTTCTTACAGTAATGGCTGAGTTCTTACAGTAATGGCCTAGTTCTTACAGTAATGGCTGAGTTCTTACAGTAATGGCCGAGTTCTTACAGTAATGGCCTAGTTCTTACGGTAATGGCTGAGTTCTTACAGTAATGGCTGAGTTCTTACAGTAATGGCCGAGTTCTTACAGTAATGGCCTAGTTCTTACAGTAATGGCTGAGTTCTTACAGTAATGGCCTAGTTCTTACGGTAATGGCCAAGTTCTTACAGTAATGGCCTAGTTCTTACAGTAATGGCCTAGTTCTTACAGTAATGGCTGAGTTCTTACCTGTTTCTGCTTTAGGATGGTGATGTCTGCCTTGGAATAGAAATCAGCATTTCTGAGAGCTATTTTGTCAGCTGTGATATCCATTGCCTGTGTAAGATACAATGTACATCATCTATATGCTAACATTCCAGTAATAACTGATTACAAATAATCGATCGATTCCATCTTTTTTTAAAAGTATATATTCCATATAATGTCATTGATTGACAATCTAACATGCCCAGAATAAAGCATTGGTACCAACTCTTCTTATGAAAAAGTAGAATGTCTAAGTCCTATGCTATCAAATTTTGATGACCATACACAACCTGAGATTAAATTCTGAATAATAAAACGACAGACGGCTAAACAGTCATCCACACATAGACAACTAAATTATCTTGAGCTTCAGAACTCTATGACAAACCTTGCTAAGTTTGGGTCTGTCATAAGGGAGGTTGTTTTCTTGTGTCGCTATGGTGATTTCCCCTGTGAATCCTTCCTGGCGCAGAGTTTCTGCACATTTAACCGAGGATGGCCCTGAAACACACATCAAAGGTGATGGTAATAAAAATCAACAAAACATAATCTTATAATAATCTTATAAGAAGGTCTCCTTATAAACTTACAAATCAAAAGAAAATGTTTAAATATTTTAGACAAGGTGAATTACTGGTTATAAGATAAAATAAAGAGCACACAAATTTCGTATCAATCTGATTTTCCCTTGTAAGTCTTAAAATTATTGAATTGAATGATGTCTGTAGATAGATGCATGGCTCTGTACTATCTTTATATATACCTCCCCCAATGATCAGGACTTTCTTGTCGTTGGACTTTGAGGCTTTACACATGGTACGCTGAACTTTGGGGTCAGCCAGTGCAGACTTCTTGGCTGTGACCTTGACCTTACCACCATCAACTTCAACCTATAATGACATCATAACACCAACATCACAAAGAAGCACATTAATCCAAAGGAATGTTACTTGATCATGCTTTCATGCTTTGCTGTATCTGACCTTGAACTTGGGAATGCTGTCCAGACCAGGAAAGTCCTCGATGTCCCCCGTCTTCACACTGAAGCAAGCTCCATGCCAGGGGCAGCGAACTCTGCCCTTGCAGTGACTACCATTGACCAGTGGCGCCCCATAGTGGGAACACTTTGTACCAAGGGCATAGAACTCTGACCCTTCCCGGACAATTAAAACTTTTCCTTCACCGAGATCAAACTCCTTCATACTGCAATGACATACAAATAGAGAAAATATGATGACACAGAATACCTGAAGCTTTAGGAGATTAAGAGTCATTTGTAGTCATTTCATATTATTTTTCACCTATGAACAAATAAGAATTTCATGATTTATGTGTTATCAAATCAATAATCAAACAGAATGCTTGTGAATTTAACAACATATATTAAATATGAAGATTCTGGGAAATGATTTTCTTTACCAGTTATTGACAATCCCCTTTCCATAATGAAGTTTTTACAAGTTTTTATTTTTAACCTAGGAAACCCTGGTAATGGTAGCTTACTCTCCGTCCTTGAGATCGGACTCATTACAGACCACCCCTGACACTGTATCGGCCATGTCTTCCTCGGGTTCGTCCTCGGGTTCGTCTGGATTCTGCTCACTCTCTACACTGACAGCTGCCTGCTGAACTAGTTCACCTGCCCTGCTGTCTGGTTCCTCTTTGTCACTGTCTTCAGTCTGAAGGAAAAATGTCATCTCTTCATTGACAAAAAACATTAAAAACATCAATGCATTGAACTTAACCTAGCTTTGGTTGTCCTAGATTTAAAACCTAGGACCCTATAGCCCTGTTAACCAAGGACCAGAGACATCAAAGTGTCATTCTGAACATGTGTATGCCAATATTGATGTCACAGGTACAAAACAACCTTCAAAACAAATGATACCACCTCACTCCTTTATAAGTGTAGTAACTCACAAAATGATCTTGAAAATGAGATTTAGGCAAACAAACTTCTTCTACAGCAGAATGCTCCTCACAAGATCACACGTACTTGTATTGATGTTTTACGACCTTTTTGCCGAGATGACAATGTTAACATGATGTAAAGTAATGGCGTCTCTCTGATCATTAAACATGCAACACATAACGACTGTCCTACACTGCACACAGACCAGACTGCACAGTACAATCATGGAGTGACTGATAGCCTTGCTGAATGACAGGACTTTAACTGTGGTTTTCAGCGTTCATTGATACAGGTTGACATTGGTCTGTGAATGGACAACTCTCCCACATTAGTTTCAGGGTTTATCATCTCAAGAAACATGATCAAAGCTTAGTACAATGACCACGAACCCTGTTCATGTTTGGTAATTTTAGTACTACAACGAACATTCATGTAATGACTTTCATATATCTGTAAACCCCCTTAACACTGATCACACCTGTTTGATGCATACATATCTGTGGGTGAAGAAAGCTTTGCATAATGTGTCTTTGATAGTATAGGCTTGGTAGATGTATCTCAACTTTCAAAATATTTAAAAGGGACTTATTTTCTTAGCTTTATCCAGATAATTTGAATTACTTTTTAAACAATAGGATTTATATCCACATAAAATTGCAAGAAGCACCTCTTATGGATTTTGAAATCTCACATTTATTTTTTATACAGTTTTGATATTCATGAAATTATAACAAAAGTTTGCTGCTCACAATTGTATATCCTCTCAATTTGTTATCAAACAGTGAACTCACAGAATGATGGACTTGCGAAAAATAAGAAATCTACAGTATATGGTGATTTTCTCACGGATGGATTAATTCAGTTACCTGTTCAGGTTTAGCTTCCTCAGCAGTAACTTCTTCCTCTACTGTGCTTTGTGCTGGCTCCTCAGTCTGGTCCTCTGGTTGTTCCTCAGTCTGGTCCTCTGCTGGCTCCTCTAATCTTTCCTTTGGTGGTTCCTCTGAAGTCTCTTCCTCTAAAGTTGCTTCTTCCTCCTTTGTAACAAGTTCCTCTGACTCTTCAATCTCAACCTGATTCTCCTTCAAATCCTCAGCCTCTTTTTGGGATTCCTCAGCCTCTTTTTGGATCTTTACATCAAGATCCTCTTCTTCTAGGGGACCTTGTTCCGTGGATTCTGGTTTTTGGTCCTCCTCTGTGTTGTCCTCTTCTACAGAAGGATCAGATGTTTTCTGAGTATTCTCCTCAGAGTTTACGACTTGACTGCTGTCAGAATTCTCAACAGTTTCCGTCACAGATTCCTGGGGAGTGTCGCTGGACTCCTCCAACTGTTTGTTATCTGTGGGGGTTAGTTCACTGTTTACTGCACTATCGTCAGCACTAGTGTCTTTTATAGGTTCCTCCTTGGTCACTGGGAGACTGGTTCTCGTCGGGGACTGGCCGTTCCCGTTCTCTGCCTTCTCTGATAGCGGGGAGTTTATCGTATCCGGGTCAAAAGTTTTGGATGTCCGTGCTTCGACTCCGTTGGACTTCTTACTTCCTGACCTTTTCTTCACTGACTCCCCAGCTGTAACGAGGCAATGGTATTAATGAATGAACAAACTACTAACTAGATACATACATTAACATCAATATCCTGATACTGTTATTACAGGTACATCCAACTTTATGTAGATCACAATGAGATCGACTATTAATAAGTGTACAATAGATTATCTATCAGAGAGTAGGTGTAAGGCTTTTATAGCAATTGGTAATAAAACAGCTATACTGGTACATGTACCTCATCCATACACTCAGTATACTAATGCAATATCAGTAATTAAGATATACTACTAAAAAGTTATAACTTTCATAAACTTCATAATTATATATTTCTCTTTTGAAATTTTGTTCTATTCTTGCCTTATGTATGTAGCATGGCCCTTTAAATGCCTATTTATTCATTTAACTAATCAATACTAAATGCTTTCTCTCTGAGCTTTTCAACAAGAAAAATTATTTTAAACAAATACATACTTCAGCAAATATTTGCATACTTGCGAACTATCAATGTTTCATCTGTGTTATTTATATAGTTACGTGTGGAAATGCATACCATCACAGCTAGGGTCACGACTCAGATTTGATAAAATTTCTACACTTTATAAACTACATTCAGCATTTCTTGCAGAGGTATTATTTAAAAACAAAATTTTTTAAAAGTGCATGTATATATATATTTGTAAATCCAGCAATATCAGTATACATACTCATATCTAACTGTAAAAATTCTATAGCTACACATTTAGATAAGTACCTGCAGAAAATAAATCCCTTTGAGCACAGCGTTATACACTAGAGAGAGTAAGATACCAGTCAACCTGGGGAGGGTAATCTTTAAATACCCGAGCCGTATACAAACATGACCAGGCACATGGCTAAATATGATATAGAGTCATACTACGAGGGGACATAAATTAGAACATTGAAGTTCCCTTTGATTGATTTATATATATATATATATATATATATATATATATATATATATATATATATATATATATAGCAGTATATTCTGTTTAAACATCAGTAAATCAGTCACATCATGTGTATCAAGTCTGTATATGGAGGCTTGGAAATTTAAAATCCTGCGCAAGTACTTACATGTAAACATATATAGACATATGAATATAATATACTTGCATGGAATTTATATCTGAAATATCTTTAACAGCAAACTCACCTGTTATGGACCAAATATTGAATGATTATGATTTGTAATTATTCAATCAATACACTGTAAAAGTTACTTGAAATATTTATCAAGCATAAAGGAACCAAATATATTCACATGTATTATTGATATATGTAAATTATGCCTAAGAGCAAATTAGAACAAGCAAATGGATTAAAAAGATGTACCGAGAGAACTTCTCCCTCCTCTTTGAGATGATGTAATTTCCATATCTCTGCTTTATGGTTAAAATTTTATTTGTCAGAGGCCAAGGTAATGGATTTACAAACTGACTGGGGGGGGGGGGGGGGGGGGGGGGGGGGGGAGGGTCTGTACAAGTCTGAGGCTGATATACTGTACTTGTTTTCCGGGGTGTGATATAGAGGCCCGCGTGTCCTTGGGCCATAGAGTCCCCCCACTAGGAGTAGACAGGGACCACTCAGGCACCACGCAGGGAGAGAGTCCCCCCACTAGGAGTAGACAGGGACCACTCAGGCACCGCGCAGGGACCGTGATTTATTTAATGCTTGCCCCTCTCCGTTGATCATAAAACTGACAGTTCCTCCATTTATCAGAGACTCATAAACAACAACCTCTCCCGAGAAATAGCGTTCTATTCTTAGTAACACAACATGTCTCCCAGAGTATATTTGTCAATTCCTCTACAATTAAGTGTTGTGGTCTCGGAATGGCATTTTGGACCTGTTTTTGTTGTCTGACATGTATTCAACACTTTTTGGGGGTTTATCAATAATATTTGTTGGTTTGTTCATGGTGGCACAATACCACATACCATGAACAGGGAACCCTTGATCGTTTTCATCTATTAAGTAGAAGAGAGAGATTATACAGCCTTAAATGAACACAGTTCTCTCGGACTTTTTTTTACTGTGTACGAACCTCACAGTTATAACTTAGAGAGATTTTTTTTCACACCATAACACAGCAAAAAATCTCCAACTACTGCTAGGAAATGATATGATATTGTACAATGAAAAGTAATACAAATAATAAGATTTTGTATATGTAAAATTTTGCTTCAGATCTGTTTGTTTTTATTACAAAATATATCTATCTTTTTATTATTATTTTTTTTTTATTTATATATAAATTTTCTGTCTTAAAAATTGCTGCTCCAGCATTTTGCAGCTACAGTAAAATTTAAAATGCTGCACATCCCTGACAAAAGATGTCTGTTGAAGACTAACCTCTAAAAGATGAATAAAGATGGGAACTTTTTTGTTGGCTGTGCCTTTGAAAATAAATCATTCGTGCAGTACTTGAAATTCAAAGGAAATTTACCGGTAGGAGAAAATAGCTTGAAACTATTCCTTAACCATTAGTAAGGAGGAAACATTTTGAAAAAGTATACAAGTTGAAAGTGTACTGTTAAGTAAAGTACAAACCTTTCTTTCATTTACACATCATAAACAAAAAGAAAAAATTCTCATCATGTCACCCATAATGATTAAGACGTTAGCAAAGGATACAGGTGACTGGGTGATCTTAACATTAAATTGCCCTAAACCCTAGTATTTTCCAAATCCATTACAGTTATTTTTAATAAAATCAAGAATTTAAAAACAAGAATATGAATATGAGTTGTAATTTGAGTTATTTTACCTGCTTCAACTGATGCACAAGTTCCCATTACTAGTTGTAAGAAGTAAGTCGGCTTACAATCCCAACTGTAGATTGATTATTTGTAAATAGAGGAAATCATCGGCATACATGTAGAGGGTGGGGTAGATTTTACTATGGTTTATCAAAAGTATAATGTCATAAACTGGAGGATTCCTATAAAATCATTAACTAGATAACACTGGGCAGAGGTAAATATAATTTCAGGGTTAGTAACACTTCCCTTACCTCTTTTTAATGATCTTAAAATGGAAGAATTTTCAGTGTGTAAAACCAAGTCTTATAGAATGATGGTTTAAAAATTACTTGTATCTAAAGGTTAGAAATGTATTTATTCTATAAGTATCTAAAACAGGTATTGAATTCAGAAATACTTTTGTTAAAAGTTTCATTTTTGAAATCAATTCAAGACACTTTTGAGACTTGTTAATATTTATTTTATCAAAGACTCTGTATACCGATAACTGATAAATCTTTATTTGAAAAAAGAAACTAAATGTTACTTAATGTATTCTTATAAAGCTCATCAGGAGAAAATAAAAGTTCTAGAGTTGTCCCCCTTAATGCAGTATTTTAAGTTCAAGGTTTTCTTGATGAAACTCAAAGAATTTAGATTTTTCATAAGAAATTTTTGGGGAGTCAAAGATTAGCATAAGCCTGTATATCAGCCTCCCCATCTCCACGGCTGATCTTTAAATCGCTGCCTGTGGCCTGTGTTATCAACTGCTTCAATGACCAGATCTGTATCATCCCCCTCCCAAGGACAATATCTGTCACGTATAACTACAATGTACTTCATTTTCTGGCTTCAAATTTACAATGTTCAAAATTACTGTAATTTTCTTTACAGGCTAGTGACTGACAAATTATCAGTTACTTTTTTGGACTAGTCATTTTTTTACTGTATAATTAAATATAACCTTTTCTTTATTTCATGATGGGACATTGTTAATTGTTTGTATTGATTTAAAGCTTTACATGCTGCATATTTTACCTTTGAGATAAACAAGCACAAAAAACAGAGTTGAATCAATCAAATGTATCTTTAGTAAATACAGGAAACAATCAACTTGCTACTGGAATGTTAAAAGTCAAGAAAAAACAAAGTTGACAGTAAAATTCAGTGATTAAAAAGGTTCAGAGAAAAACATTCAAATTGACAACCAATGTATTTTTACAATATAATAAAGGAAGCGTTTGATACCCTCATTTAATTTTCTCAGGAATCAAAATACAACAATTATTAATCAACACTGAGGACCATTTTTCTTTTAAAGTTTATCGCCCTTTTAAATACTTTTGAAAAGAGGCAGATGATTAACACAGAGTATTTAAAGCCTGTACAAGTTTAATACAGGAAAGGATGAGTGATATAGTGTTTCTTCTACCAGTCACTTGAATGTGTCCCACTCACGAAACACCCTCACAACATTGAAAACCTTTTAGTGAAGGACATTTCTGGAGGCCTCGCATATTTAATCATGATGATTCATTATTGATCACTTTAATATTTGGATGCATGGAAAATAATCGTTAATTAAAAATCTTTGAATGGGACCCCGCCCCCACTCTTTCATGTACAGACCAAGCGACAGTCTATATAAGTATCAGTCTATATAAGTATCCCCGACCAGGTGAGGCTACAGGTGTTAATTGCGATATGCTTGACCATGCTTCACTTTACAGGATCTCAATATTTGAGAGATCTATAAAGACATCAAGGGATAAAGCATCTAGAACAGTCACACATAGGGGGAGCTATCAGGTTCATCGTCTTTATTTATAGCTGTCTACCTGCATGATTTTCTACTTCTCTTCAGTTGTATGCTAGATTCATGTAATAAATTCAAAGATGCAAATGAACCTTGAAACCTTTGCAGTTGAATGACTTTGAATACTGTACGTCTTATTGAAATGCTACGAAACCTGTAATAACTCGTGCAGTCTGAAATTGAGTCTGTTTTTTTATGCAGCCAAATTTTCACTTAATGCAGCCGTCATGCTGACAGCTCAATGAATAGTTCATTCAGTGCTTGACAGCCAGACAGAGAGAATTTCCTTCCCCAGTGAATTCAAAATTCATCAGCAGCACAATTACAATATTTATCCTCTCTAATCATGACTTAGACTTCAGATCACATTTTAGTACCATATTGTCCATAGAGATACATTTCATTAATAAAAATCTACGGTGGAATTCAATATTATTCCATGATTCTATGAACCTACAGATATTTGAACAAACTTGTGATCCAGCGAGAGAGAGAGAGAGAGAGAGAGAGAGAGAGAGAGTGTGTTAATAACTTACTGAAGTCATAAGACTTGGACTGCCCCTTGCCCATCCTGCGGTGTTTGTATTGAGTACTCCTCTAAATCAACAAATCACTGGATCCGATGCTTCTCTCATCTCAATGATTGCTTCACAGTCATCTAAATACAGAAAAATATCCAGAGTGATGCCTCAGCATTTTATAATGGTTGCATAATCACCACGTCGTAAGTCAAGCTGACAAAATTAAGAACCTCAAATATTCTGTTTTTCTCCTTGAGGAAACAGTTCAACAGGAGCGTGATCAAGAAATCCAAATAAACTTCCTCTATAAACTCTTTTGTCCTGCTTGATCAAGACACATGTGGTCAAGATATTTATTGTTTGCTTTTTAAAGAAGGAAAGCTAACGATATATTAATCAGATTATTAAATAACACATCTTTTGTGAACTCCACTGCTAAAAGTATGACTGCTTGAACTGACAACAGTGCAGTGAATAACAATAAAAAGCGAGACTAATGAATCATCCAGGCCTCTGAAAGGCTTTAAAATCAACAGGTATTAAAAGTGATCAGGTAGAATAACAAAGGCTAAAAAAGTAACTGGACTGTCCATCGAAACGCCCAGTCCATCAGGCGTGACACCCACCGCTGACAATGTCTATCTATATATAGAGTTCCTGCGAGTTGGTCTGCCTTACTGGCTGATTGAATACATCACAAGGTATCAGCTAGAATCAGAGCCCTGACTGCCCCCAGTCATTCCATCAATACACAGTGTCACCAAATATACACCTACTGCACTACACACTTATATTGTTTTACCTTCCTCACTTTCTACAGTAATGGAGTTATAACATGCTCAGATAATAAAACTTCCTTAACACCATTAGTTGGGAGGGAAAAAAAACCACCCATATATCTTAATTACTTACAAATTGTCTTGTAAAGATATACATCATAGGTAAGTCTTGGGCAATACACAAATGTATAGCACACCTGAGACAGGTGAGCATTGTGAAGGGAAATGGATGCACTCTTATGTGGAGTGTCTGTAAGTTGTCAGCTGTCAGGCACAGTGACTACCAGACAGGTCGTTAATGTTCAGCCCTCACTGTCAAATTATTATTCCTGTTGAAACTAATGATTACGCTTACAATAATGACCCTCTATTTCAGGATATTCAGTGGCTATGTGTACCATTTACAAACACACACACGATTAGATAGATGTAATAATGTAAATCTGAGGGCCAAGGCTGGTGGTGTACCTTATTGTGTGAATGATGAAGAACCCAGCCCAGGTGTATAATGTGTACAATGCCTGACTCAGCATCAGGGTTTTTATTACTGGTAATTTTGATGCTGTTTGATGCGGTCTATCGGTATATCCGATTCCTAACTAACCTCCCCATAGCATCTGAGGTCAGTTTACAGGATAGAGTGCACTACCAATGATCTTGTACCAGTGTGCTGCCAAAGACCTTGTACCAGTGTGCTGCCAATGATCTTATAGTTGCACAATAAACAAAATGAACATACATGGTATTACCATGTTCTTCTGTAGACTATATATGGCCAGACCTGCCAAGTATTATGTGAGAAAAGACAGTTAGAGACAACAGTTAGGATCACCACATTAACACCCTCTGTCACTGACCGGTGAGAAATAGTCCCCACCACTGACCACCGGGTCCTCTGTACACTGACCAGTCATGTGACTGGTGCCCCCACCCCCAGGTCAACATCCACATGCAAGTATATACAATAATCTCAAGGTCAAAAAGTGACTTAGTTCAAACTTGTCATAGCAAAATGAAACATTACTGGAGGAGTCTGGAGGAGTCTGGAGGTGTCTGGGTTGCCCACAAACCTTTCCTGATTCCAGATTGTTTGAAAGAAATCAATGTTACATCATCTATATCTCCTGTACCATGTATATGTATATGGTTTGGGGATAAATAATAAATTGCATTTTACCTATGCATATCTTTGACGAATTTTGACAAAAACACCTGAATTCCCCGACTAAAACAATGAACCCCGACTAAAACAATGAACCCCGACTGTCTGATGTCTGTGTGTTTGTTTGTCTGTGGATTTGACTCAGCAGGGTGTTACAGGTCTAATAACCATATGATGTCTCCAATGAATAAACGGGAATATTCATGGAAAAGCATTCTCTGGAGACTCAGCTCAAAAACAAAGTCCCTGAAATATATTATAATTTGGATTGCTGGGACAAATGAACTTGCTCACATTCTCACACATTTGACTGTCCTTGCGGTTTATTACAAATAGATCTCCCACAAATACCATACAGTGTCCTACCACAAAAACAAAGTCCTTGTCCTTTAATATCATTTTTCTCATGGAAATAAATTCTGAGTCAAGATAGACTCAAATTAAAAATGCATGCTAATGGCTATATTCTTGGATAATTAATTCGTCACATTTCAGTGAGACTTTTTCAATGAGATTCATCCACTGATAATATGTTAAACAGTTTTGATATCTAAATTTTTAAGGTAACAATCATCTAATTCTCGGGAATCATGAAAAATTCATGCTTAAAAAAGAGCTAGGAGTGACATTCTTTTCATTGTTAGATTCACAGAAATCTCTCTAATTGACTTCTTATTCACCTGGACCAGGTATGTTAATTAGAGGGCGCCTCCCACTCACCTCTCACACCAGACACACCTGTAGTGGAGGCCATGATACACAGGTAGACATGATCACCAGGATTACAGGGAAATGATTGTGTAAAACTTGTCGTTACTCTGGAGGTGAGAATTGTCACATGGACATCTAACAGGCAGCTTACATGTCACTCCAAGGCCATGCCGTTAGTTAACATAAAACACCACTTCTTGGACCCCCCCCCCCCCCCTCCTCAAAACTTAGATATCATTGCAATTTACAACACAATGTCTACACAATGCTAATAGCACAAATAAAGGTACAAAATGACACACCCCTTCCCCTTCCTGCAAATTCAAACTATAATAAAATTACAAACTTAAAATTGCCCCATTCTTGATCTCACATGTTTCATATACTGCTTCCCTATACAAGTGCACGGTACAAGGTTATAGAAATTTTTAGGAAGAGTCTCACCTGACAATTGCTCCCTTATATAAAGCACAATATATATGTACATACTGCTAGAGCTGAGCAGTGTTCACAGGACTACAGATACTCTGGTCTCCAGAATGACAGGTTTTGAATACCTCTTTATAACAGACAGAACAACATGTAGGTTACTACATCCCATTACACGATTATCCAAGTGAGAATTGCATGACCAGCTCTGTCAATTCATGGTACATGTGATAAACAAGTAGACAATCAGAAACTTTTTGTACACCATTTAGTCAACACCCGTACAGGAATTTGACATCAACTAGAAAAGTTTATATTAAGAAGATATTGGATTTCTTAAAGACCATAATTAATCAAGTAGTATATTTTTATGGAAACTAAACAGATTATTACATGACTAAAAGTAACAGTAATAAACACTAATAACCACACACAGGTCTAGTTACCTGTACACAGAATAGAAAACCTACATCTCCTCTACATCAACACACAGGTCTAGTTACCTGTACACAGAATTGTAAACTTACAGTCTCCTCAACATCCACACACAGGTCTAGTTACCTGTATACAGAATTGTAAACTTACATTCTCCTCTACAACCACACACAGGTCTTGTTACCTGTACACAGAATTGTAAACCTACAGTTTCCTCTAAAACCACACACAAGTCTAGTTACCTGTACATGGAATTGTAAACCTACAGTCTCCTCTACAACCACACACAGGTCTAGTTACCTGTTCACGGAATTGTAAACTTACAGTCTCTTCTACATCCACACACAGGTCTAGTTACCTGTACATGGAATTGTAAACTTACAGTTTCCTCTACATCCACACACTGGTCTGTTGTTACCTGTACACAGAATTATAAACTTACAGTCTCCTCAACATCCACACACAAGTCTAGTTACCTGTACACAGAATTGTAAACTTACAGTCTACTCTACATCAACACACTGGTCTGTTGTTACCTGTACACAGAATTGTAAACTTACAGTCTCCTCTACATCCACACACAGGTCTAGTTACCTGTACATGGAATTGTAAACTTACAGTTTCCTCTACATCCACACACTGGTCTGTTGTTACCTGTACACAGAATTGTAAACTTACAGTCTACTCTACATCAACACACTGGTCTGTTGTTACCTGTACACAGAATTGTAAACTTACAGTCTTCTCTACATCCACACACAGGTCAAGTTACCTGTACACAGAATTGTATACTTACAGTCTCCTCAACATCCACACACAGGTCTAGTTATCTGTACACAGAATTGTAAACCTACAGTCTCCTCAACATCCACACACAGGTCTAGTTACCTGTACACAGAATTGTATACTTACAGTCTCCTCAACATCCACACACAGGTCTAGTTACCTGTACACAGAATTGTATACTTACAGTCTCCTCAACATCCACACACAGATCTAGTTATCTGTACACAGAATACTTACAGTCTCCTCAACATCCACACACAGGTCTAGTTATCTGTACACAGAATTGTAAACTTACAATCTCCTCAACATCCACACACAGGTCTAGTTACCTGTACACAGAATTGTAAACTTATAGTCTCCTGATCTACATCCACACACAGGTTTACTTACCTGTACACATAATTGTAACCTACTGAATTAATCAGGACCCCTGTAGCATGCATATCTGTGACATAACATGTCATCTAATTTATGACACTTGTAAAGGTAAGACTGTCAATCAGGAATAGCAAAACTAGGCTCACTTTATTCCAAAGTTATTTCTCTCATCTATTAAGAGGAGAATATTTCATTTTGAAAATATCCAATTGATCTCTTGGGTGAAAATGAAATATGACAGGATTAATAGAAAGCTCAATACCAAGTTGGGATAAATTTAATGCATGGAGCAGCTGATCCAATGCCTGAGGCATATTTTACACTGACAAGCAGAAAGTGAATTTATAATCATTTTAGAACCGATGTTGCAACCTAGAGAGGTTTTAAAGAAAGAAATATTTGTTATTCATAACTAATTATGAATAACATGCTTCAGTAAGTAAATCCAATATATATTCATTTCCAAAGAAACTCAACATTATCAGAAAATGAAGACCCACAATAAAATAAATTCACCGGTGATTACACACAAATATCCTTGAATCAGGAATACCTGTTGACCACAGGAAAGTTATAACTACTTACCAACAAGTGCAAAACAACATAACATGCCTGAACACTTTGTGACAGCTAGTCCGTGGTAATCGCCTGGTACCAGATCAACACCGGCGAGGTGTCGTCACATTTACATGTAGCCGTGGAATCCTAGTGCAAAGTAGCGCTGTCCTCTCTACTAACCATATATGCATCCAATACAATCTCTTGTCTATCCTACCTACACTATAAATGGGGGGACCCAGTTGCTGATCTCTTTTTACTGGCATCCTTTACCAACCTATGCATAGGTACAAACACATATCATATAACTAACAGAAAAACTTTGCCTTTTCAAAGTGGTATTCCATGTTTCTTTTTTTCTTTTTTTCTCATTTGATACGATTGCCAAAATAGGATTATTTCTGATGTCACATACTGCCATTGAGTGCCAAAAATGAGACAAATGTGTAATAGTATGTGCTTTTTGACTCTTGACCTAAATTTGTACTTTTTTTGTGCTTTCAAACTGAACTATATGTACTTTTTGTATACTTTTTTGTGCTTTTTTAAATCATGTAAATCGCACTGCTTTTTTGGTACTTTTCTATTCTTTGTACTTTTTTTGTACTTAAAACTTTTTTGTACTTTTGGATCATACTTTTTTGTACTTTTAAAACATACTTTTTTGTACTTTTGAATCATACTTATTTTGTACTTTTCTGTATACTTTTTCTGTACTAAAACTGATGAAATGTGCTAAAAGTATACTTTTAGTACACTGTATGTTTTTTATACTAAAACTTTTTCTGTACTTCATAAATAAATGAAATGATATAAAAGTATACTTATTTTATACTTTTAATTTAAATAAAAGTACTTTTTTTGACTTAATTTGGAACCACCAAATGCATGGTTCCAAATTTAGTCAAAAAAAGTATACTTTTTAAGTGCTTTTATTGAACTTTATTTTCGTACTTAAAATGTACTTATTTTTGGTATGGGTTATTTTAAGCAACTCCTCTACAAACAAAATAATCTAAAAGGCTTAAAACTTTTTGCAAATTTTGTTTTAAAGTCAAAATTGACTCTTACCATGTATTGGTACATGTAAATAGTCCTTTGCCAAAATTTTCCTGACACCAAATTACATGAAAAATATATTATACACTCCTTGACTTCCCAATTTTCTACGCAGCAATGTTAAGGTGTCCCGGAGCTAAAATACGGCTGAAAAATGATATTATTTAAATCAACAAAAATTTACTTTGACTGGGAGTATGCCTTAAAATCTGAATAACATATATTGACAACAATAATAAACATTATATTTGATGCATTTTTGTGACGTCATATGTACTTCGTTGTCACGTGATAAGCGTATCCTAACATTGCAACTTATCTAATTAAATCGCATCGGCGCAGGTGATTAATGACATTAAATCATAAATATTTTTAAGAGAAATCCTTTGTTATGTCATATACTTTGAGGTTCTTCCTTGGGCTTGAAATAGAAATTTCTTCACCGAAGATATTGTTAAATCATTTCATCAAATCATCGAAAGAAGGCACATTTTTACTAATTAAAAGCAATTTACATAAAATTGGGGTATATTCGTCGGTTTCCCAAGCATGATTCACATTGGTACTTATATTCTCTATCAATTTAACGTAAAATATCTTTAAATTGTATTGATCTTTCACCTGCGCCAAGCTGTTGTTTTTTTTACATGCATTAAAATTTCTTCATTCAGTTGTTTACATATAGCAGGGAGAGTCTCCAAACCACTGATTTATAGTCTTTTTACTTGAAGTGAAGCTTTAAATCAGCTAATGTTTTGATACTGATTATTAATATGAATGAATTCTATACGTCTAGCATTAACGTCAGCATCTATATAAAGGAAATAAACAGTCTTATTACTGTTTCAATATAATTCATTTCTAACGTTACGATACGTTCCCTGAGAACTATCGAATGGAATGTAGATCTTGACGTCAAAGTTGATTATGACGTCATATTGTATGAAGTACAGACAAGTGACTTTCTACACATTACTGTGGGAAGACTTAACATACCCGCGTACTCCTGAGAAACCCTCGCCCCACACCTCCTCTTCCCTTGGGTGACTGATTGACCAGTTCCTGCCCCTCAGACTCACTTTGTCCTTGTGTAACCTAGCATCCATACTGTATATATAGTACAGGTATACTCAGGTGTTGTATAGACTGCCCTCTACCTCGGGGCCGGCATCACCTGAATAAACACTGAGGAATGGGGGGGGGGGGGGGGATCTTCTGTTACACAGAGACCAAGGAATGGGGGGATCCACTCCACACCTGACACTAGGACCCTCCTATCCAGTGAGGCTTCTACAATTAACAACCCAGCTATCTTTCTCTTACTGTCCTATTTTTTATGAATAGGTTAAGGTTGTTTTTTGCTGTCAATTAACTGCAACTTGTCAAAAATCATGTTTACTAATGTTTTCATTGATGCAATTTAATAGCTGGTCAATTCCACCATCAATATCAGTTTTAGGGCTTTTTCATAATACATGCAACAAGATGTGCTTATGAAACTGCCTCTGGCAAAGACAAAGTCTCAAGAAACAAATATGACCCTTGACCTCTATTAATGACCTTGACCCTCTACTGACATTGACATCTGTCAGTATATGCACAATTTGTGATAAATGAACAGAGATAAATTTCTAAATGCATTGGACTAATAATGGTACATGAAACTATCTATGATGTACATGTCATTTCTTAGAGAAAAAATTTATACATGCATGGTTGAAATAATATAAACGCCTATTGCTTCACATTAAATTCAGGTAGTGAGCAACACTTATATACAGTGGTTTTGATTTGATTGATCTGACAGACAGCGGACTGCAGAGTCACACTCACCTTGTTGCTTCCTATGGTCTGCTGTAACTGACCCTCATCCCATTGGAACAGCCATAATCACTTTCCTGTACAGTGTTTGTCCAGTAATCACTTCCTTATGGCTCCAGTGCTTGTTCAGTAATCACTTCCTGCTAACTCGAGTGCTTGTCAAGCGCCACCACTTCTGTCCCGAGTGTAGCTCGCTGCATCCTCCCAACAGATCTTCACATCACTTCCTACACACTCAAATAAATCCCCGCTAACACACAACACGTTTCCTCTCCATTTTCTTATCAAATACTAATTATCTCCCACAAAAAAAACATAAATAGTAAAACTGATTCAATTATTATTCAATGCCCATTAACACAGCAGGAAGCAACCATTAATACTCTAGCCCTGATTGCTGTGCTGTAATGATGCTTTAGATAAAATCTTAGATACAGAAGAGTACAAAGAAAACAAAACTAAATTATTTATTTTATTCTGTGTGAAATGTTGATCCTTTCTCATTATGCATAAATATTTTTTGTTACAAGTGATTTGATAATGACACTGGCGAAGGTCTGCTGCACACTCCGATAAAGAGATTGATATTTCATGGTCAACTCCTGCTTTGAAGTGTCTACTTTCACTTTCTTTTTTAATGGCACATAAGTTTTGTCTAGATCAGAGAGTTCGGTCTCCCTCAGGTTGCTGGCGGATGTCAGATGAGACATACACACGCGGCCGATCTGATGGAGGAACGAGGTCACATCCTCACACAGCGGGGGGAACGCCTGACACACTTTAGTCAGACACGGAACCGTCTCCAGGAAAAAGTTCACTCTCTCCTTGTTCTCCAGTACTGTAATAAATCAATGTCTTGGGTTTACATTCACCATAATTATGTAAGCAAAGGAGATACTCTGAATAAATATCTAAAAAAAAAAAAATGAAAATTCAAAAGCACTTATTGAACTATGATCTGCTTGTTCACTGTGGTCAGATATCAATGCAACTAAATTGGTAAATTTTGACCTTGACCTTGACAAATGACCTTTAGCATAAAATTATTGGACAAATTCTTTTGACCTTGCAAAGTATCTTTCATCCAAAGTTCTAAATCATTAAACTAAATTATTAAAAATGATATCAGAAGGATAGATATACAAATATCCCTGACATATTTAACAATCTTAATGTGTTATCTTCCTATGACCATACTGGTTTATATGGCACCCTTACCTCCAATCATGGTAAACATGACATTGATGCACAGCTTGGCCACACTGAGAGATCTGGGTAGTGCGTACTGACAACACAGGTGAGACATCAGCTTGATGGCGAAGATCTATCAGAACAGAAGTAGTTTACTTAGTAGTTTACAAATTATCCCGCTCACAACAGTTCTGTTAATACTGGTGGCTTGCTATTGTTTAATAAATCCAACCATCTAAATACATTATATCTTTATAAAATATTTTTCTATAACTTAACTAAATTAGTGTATATGTAACTCTATGAAACACACTGAAATTCTGGGGTTAAGAGAATGAAGACAGGACACTGACCTGTTTCTCTGACTGTGGTTGACTGAGGATTTCTGGGATGTAATCCAGACAGATGTGTATGGAGGGGATTCCAGTGGTGGTTACAGGCAGCAGGGAGTCAGGGTATCCCTAAACAAAACAATGATATTATAATCTAATAAACAAAACAATGATATCATCTAATGAACAAAACAATGATATCATCTACTGGTAATAAACAAACATGCGATTCCAGTGGTGGTTATAGGGAGCAGAGAGTCATGGCATCCCTGAACAAAACAATGATATCATCTATTGAGCAAAACAAAGATATTATCTAATGAACAAACAGGGTATTATAGTGGTGGTTATAGGGAGCAGAGAGTCAGGGTATCCCTGAACAAAACAACGATATCATCTAATGAACAAAACAATGATATCATCTAATGAACAAACAGGGTATTATAGTGGTGGTTATAGGGAGCAGAGAGTCAGGGTATCCCTGAACAAAACAATGATATCATCTAATGAACAAAACAATGATATCATCTAATGAGCAAAACAAAGGGGATTCCAGTGGTGGTTATAGGGAGCAGAGAGTCAGGGAATCCCTGAACAAAACAAAGATATCATCTAATGAACAAAACAATGATATCATCTTATGAACAAAACAATGATATCATCTAATGAACAAAACAATGATATCATCTTATGAACAAAACAATGATACCATCTAATGAACAAAACAGGGGATTCCAGTGGTGGTTATAGGGAGCAGAGAGTCAGGGTATCCCTGAACAAAACAACGATATCATATAATGAACAAAACAATGATATCATCTAATGGCCAAAACAATGATATCATCTAATAAACAAACATGGGATTCCAGTGGTGGTTATAGGGAGCAGAGAGTCAGGGAATCCCTGAACAAAACAATGATATCATCTAATGAACAAAACAAAGATATCATCTAATAAACAAACATGGGATTCCAGTGGTGGTTATAGGGAGCAGAGAGTCAGGGAATTCCTGAACAAAACAATGATATCATCTAATGAACAAAACAAAGATATCATCTAATGAACAAAACAAAGATATCATCTAACACACAAAACAAAGATATCATCTAACACACAAAACAAAGATATCATCTAACACACAAAACAAAGATATCATCTAATGAACAAAACAAAGATATCATCTAAGACACAAAACAAAGATATCATCTAACAAACAAAACAAAGATATCATCTAACAAACAAAACAAAGATATCATCTAACACACAAAACAAAGATATCATCTAACACACAAAACAAAGATATCATCTAATGAACAAAACAAAGATATCATCTAATGAACAAAACAAAGATATTATCTAATGAACAAGACAATGATATCATCTAACACACAAAACAAAGATAATGTCAAATAAGTAAAACAAAGAATTCATCTAACCAACAAAACAAAGATACAGTAAAACACGGTTATAGCGAACACGCTTATAATGAATTGACGCTTACAGCGAAGTGATTTCCATTTCCAGTGACTTTATTACATATTGTAAACTTGACAGATATAAGGAATTACGTTTATAACGAAGTAAATTCGCCAGTCCCTGGCACTTCGTTATAAGTGTGTTTTACTGTATCATCTAATAAACAAAACAGAGGGGATTTCAGCAGTAGTTATAGGAGGGAATTGGGGTATCCCTAATAACAACAAAGATATCATCTTATATTTACATCCACCAAGTATGATTACCTCTATTTCTTATGAAAATTGATTGTAATTCATAGCTCTGTAGAAACTGACAAGACTGAAATCTACACGCCCCGTTTATCAATTGGTCAAAACCTTCAGCATTAACCTAAGAAAAATCATGGACTGCACGGAATAATAAGAAAACATTTTATTGTTTAAAAGAGACAGATATACCTCCAATACCTGTACCATAAAGTTTTGTGTATAGCATGCACCTGTGTTTAATACGCACCCCAAAGTTGGGTGTAATATGCTGAAAAAAAACGCTGTTCCTATGTATAATACATACCCAAAAATTGAAGAAATTTTCAATTGAGATTTTTTAAATATCACCGATGTGTATGAATTAATAATGTTTTCCAAGCACTTAAAAGTAATTACATCTGCAGATCAAACCCAAAGCAAAAATAAAAGTAATGACTTAATTGATAATTAGTTCAATTCTTGGATAATTGTAAAATAAACATTGTGAAGAAACATTTGTATGTCGTATATTGTCATTATCAGGTACAAATGATCAATCTATTTTTAACAGTCTATGTAAAGCAATAACGTTTAACTGCATAGCAGGACACAAAGTATATAAGTCAAATCAAATCAAACTCATTGATTATCTTCCTGCACTGACTGTAACAGACAACCTGTGATGTCTGAAGCATGATATAGGTGCATATTTCACCGAAAATTGTTAAACAAACATTGACCATGCGACAAGTCAACAGGTGGCTGGTTACGTAATGGTGAATACACTAGTGAGAACTTGTTTGATGCAAGGAACAGTGGTCTGGGTGGATAAATATTCTAATACATGGAAATTAAATTAAGAATAAGGTATTTCTGACAAAATAGATTTAGTCTACACTCAAACAACTTGCTTAAGACGCAATATCGGCAATCATACTCCTGTGGTATCCAGAAACACTCTCTGTAAAAATGGGGTAAAATTTTGTTTCTATGTATAATACGCCACCCCCACTTTTGATCCAATTTTGGCTGAAAAAAAAGGTGTTATACACAAGACTTTCTGGTATGTATAATATGTACCATCAAATAGACATTTGTAAGAGTTAGCCCCCCCCCCCCCCCTCCCCACATGAAAAGCATGTAATGGCCCAAGGACACTTTAACCTACATGACAGTCTCATGGTCCCTAATGCATGAAATTAATCTATTAATCTTGAGATGATTTAAGCTGTATAACACATTTTCTTCCCTCATTTCTCACAATCATGAAACACTTTAAATATTTTATCACATGTTTGTCACTGAAAAGCAAAAACATACATTTCTAAGTAAACTTTTATGGATCAAAAGGTCATATCTATATTAATCTATGTTAAGCTATGGTAAAAAGATCACCACACACATTAATAGTTTGTCTAAGTATATAAAATTATGGATTCATAATTTTAAATGATCTTTCATTCTCAAACACTTCGGGCCTCACAGAATTGACCAGTAATCACTTTATGGTTTTCATGTAAATAAACATACGGTCAATCTATAGTGCTGTTAACTGATTTTCTATTGGCCAGGTGAAGCTTCGTTTGTACTTATAGTATACCTAGACAAGGTGTGATTGTGTTACCTGGAAATGGACCAGCTTGGCCAAGTGAGGCTCGGTGATGAACAGCTGGTGGATGAATGAACAGATAATGCAGTGAACCTCACGCAGGTTGTTCAGCAGGCCTTCTTCACCCTGTCAAACAAAACATCAATGTGATTCTTATTCACTTCACCATAGTTCAGATCTTGAAATGACACCACAACTACACAAATCATACACACATTTAATTTACAATGGAAATGTTCTCCCATTGAAAATATTTATAGATTCTTTATGCAAATATAATACACCATATAGGCACTTTATTACAAATAAACCCTAAATGATTTCTTTAAAAAAATATTTAAGCATTAATAACTTCTTAATATGTGATTCACCGCAGTCGGAGAGCTTTAGTACACGTAACCAGAACCAATCATCACAGATTCCTGCTTTAAATTGTTGGTGTTTACCCCCTTTGCTGGTTCTTTCTAAAAAGATATCATTTTTACCAGTAAATAGATTTGTGGGTATTTACCTCCCTCTGTTCGTTCCCCCTGGGTAGACAACACTCCAGCAGGATCTGTATGACGGCGCTCTCCTGTGCGGCGATCAGTGCACTCTTCAGGTCATGGCGCTCCCGCTCAGCCTGAGCGGCGTTCTCCAGGATCGGGTTAGACAGCATGTGGTTGTGAAGGAACACACGGCTCGCCTGGAGGTAGGCTGACAGCACGCGTAAAACAATGTCTAGGATTGGGGGGCACCTGTCAAAAGTAACAGACAACACAAGTAACACAATGTCTAGGAGTGGGGGGAACCTGTTTAAAGAAGCTAACCATAAAAGACATTGTCTATTCCTTAGTGATCTCCTTAGATACTCTGGATATTGTTGGCCTATTCTCACACCAGCAGATCTTTATTAAAACATATGCCCAATCCTATTTTAAAATTGAGTCAAACCTTGTTGTTTCAAACTCAATGGTGCAAAAAAATTACCTGAACACTCTTTCGTCACACCTGAGGATGACCAGGGGATCCACTGTGATGTCGTTCTCTGTGTAAGGTGTCATCTTAAAGGTAGTTCTCTCCGTAAGTCGCAGGGAGTTCACTGTGGCCAGCCGTAAACTACAATCCAAAGACAAAATACATATATCTAGATATCTATCAACATGCAATCATTTATTCATATTCCATTAGTTCTAGGATGAATAAAAATATCTATATGAAATTCAGTTCATAGTTAGGAAGCTTTTAAATTGTTTAGATTTTAAATATTTACTTGATATTCTACACCAGATGAAATTATCATAGTACTTTGTTCATAATGTACTAAAAAACATGACCTTGACACTCTATTGAAATACAAAAATCCTTGTTATTGGGATTGGAAAAATAGAAACATCAGATTCTGGTTCGTGATTTTGGAAAAAACAATCTTCAAAGCTTTACCTTCTAGGAGAGATGCTGTGAAGAAGAAACCAGACCTTCTTGACAAGATCTACGATTTTCCTGGGGACTGCCTCATCAAGCATGATGGGAAGGGAGGAGACGATTGGTTCAGAGAATTGTAAGAGGTCTGGGGCGGACATCTTGAGCATTGATTGAAGCTGTGAAATCATTTTCATTGGACAGCTGGTCAGATTCCTCAGAGCTGTAACACAATCAACATCCATTAGTTTCTCAATGTGTGTTCTTTTAAATGTTGTATACTTAACGAGGCCGAGTACAGTTCGAGTACGCATGTTTCCGTGCAGCGTTTCATTTGCATTGTGACGTCATCGTTTTGCTTGGTTGACGCCATGGCGTTATGGTTTCAACTGCAGATATTCAGCGAAATTTTCGAAAATAGCTCATTTGAGGCATAGAATTGATATTATATTGTAGAATAAACATAAATGTCTTGAAGTATAAGCTATATTTGGGCTCGGGTCAAAAACGTGAAGAGGGTTCAGCAAGCCTAGCCCCCTGTCACGTTTTCTTACCCCGCTTAAATATAGCTTAATACATGTATTTCAAGACAGGAACCACATATTTTATATTTATGACCCTTAATATGTGATGTTATATATATTTTCATTACTTAAATATGTCTGAATGTTTTAATAATACTATAAAGATCACCATTTCCGCCTTTGTCAAATAAAAAAATACCATTATCTAACAAATCTGGGAAATTGGGCATACAAAAAAAATTTGATGAGACCCCTGAAACAAACCAGGAGGTAAAAGGTTTTTTTTATTTGATCATTTGATGCCTTTTAGCAATAACTTTCATATATGGAACAGAATAAAAAAATCCCTAGGGCAGAAGTTTAAAAAAAATGTAAAAAATGTGCAAAATTGATACATTTTAAGCAAAATCCCATAGGGTCCTATGTTAAAAATTAACAAACTTCGAGATGACCCCCTAAACAAATGATGTGGTAAATGTCTGAATTTTTTATCTTAAAATAATAATTATATTAGTAGAAATTCATGTAAAAAAAATCATTAAAAAATCTAGGGCAGAACAAGTTAGACCCAGCCTTGTTAACATAGGTTTACATACATACTCACTACAACCACACTCAATAAAATGAGAGATTTTTAGCTACACATAAGAATATACATTACATATTGCTATGTCAATAACATGTTAATTATTATCAAGCATGTGTATTAAATTTTAATAATGTTTACTTAGTTAATATTCAATTGATAAAAATTTTGATACTTTACCCTAGCACAAAATACATGCAACATCTCTCTCTCTCTCTCTCTCTCTCTCTCTCTCTCTCTCTCTCTCTCTCTCTCTCTCTCTATCTCTCTCTCTCTCCACTAACCGTCGTTGAGATTCTCTATGGTACATGGTACACTGTACATGACGGAGGTCTCAGCCACCAGTGAGTCTCGGACCAGACTCGCCTCCAGCCAGTCCTCCACCGCACACAGGTGGGGGTAGTGGGTCACCAGTAACCTGTCAACACACAAATCTTACCATGGTCACCACACAATACATCTCATTCAGTAGGGTCACAAGTCTCAGTGTATCTTACAATTTTTGTCAAATAATTTCTTGTAACATACTGTGGAATCATTTTTATTCGTGGGGGTCAATGTTCGTGGGAAGCCAAAATTTTATTAATTTGTGGGGACGTAATTTCGTTGTAAGTGTAATCAGGATATTTTTGATAGATATTAAACAAATTATTGTCTATAGGTTCGTGGGCATGTAAATTCGTGGGCTAGGGTTACCCACGAAAGCCACGAACATTAGTCCCCCACAATGATGATTCCACAATAACTGATTAAAAAGCTTTATATTTCAATAACCCAAAAGACCAGTAAATCCCATTCACAAGTCATTAAGTATTCATCTTTTTACATGAAAAAATATCTGGTAACATAATTGATTAACAACTTTTTAATCCATTTCCAGGAAGGACCAGTAAACACATTCATATCCAAAGTATTGTTGAATTAATGTGCATCCATTCAAAGATCATTGATTACCACTCCTTACTTCAGTAGCGGGGAGAAGAGGCCAGCAAACTTCTCCTGGTCGCGCTGGGCTGTCTGTAACAGGAAGTTGATGGGGATCTGGGCCAGCAGGGTGTCTGGGTACGACTGTACTTGCCTGTTTGCCATCACTGGATAATGGAAACAGCTCATATCAGTAACAAATTTGACTTAGACAAATGATTCAGAGCTTAGACTTCTATTAACATAATCTTGAACAATGACTCTCTCATGTTATTCTTGAGTAAGGAGAAATGTTAAGGTTGTAGAAAGAAGTTGGAAAAATAAAAAAATTATATGGAATGTTAAAAAAATAAAGAATTTTGATTCTTTTTAGAATACAATGTATTAAGAATATCAAATACATATCATATATGATCTCACAAATCAGGAAATCACCTGCAAAATTATTATACAAATTAAAGAATCCTTTGCCATCATTTGATTTTTAATTAATTAGAACATGAGACTTGTCCAACTTATTTCTTACAAACTAGAAGTTTGAAATTCAATCATAGATACAAACCAAGAGATTTCCTGTGTGTCAATACGGTGTCCTCATAATGGAGTAAATAGTAAAGCATAAGTAGTTGGGGTGCAAGCTCTGATGCTGGAATTTGATTGGATGATTCTTCTTCTGATTTATCTTTCGACCAATGAAATACTGAGGATTTATAAACATGGAGAATTTCCTCCTCTGTGATTGGTTCATTAAGATGATCAGTCTTTGTGCTTTTGATGACAACAGAGGTGACAAAAACATCAATAAGGGAGGTAACTAGGGGATGAAGTGGAGTGGAACTGTTACAAATCTGTTTGTAGATCCAGTCCTACAAACAAACAAAAAACAATAAATGAAAAGCTCAGAAATAATTCTCTTGTAAATTAACAATTTATTGAAAAGATCAGAAAAGTAATTGAAAAAGTAATTGAAAAAATAATTGAAAAATCCAACATAAAAAGTGTGATTTAATTTAAAATCAATGTAATGTTACATGTTCATTTATGGGAACTTTTTGTATCAATTCTCTAGTGTTACCATAATGGGTACTTTATTTAATACTTATTAAACGTTACCTATACGGGTACCTTGTGTATTGTTACTTTAGTGTTACCTTGGTGAATACTTTGTGTAAAATTGATTCTGTATTGTTACCTTAATGGGTACTTTGTGTATTGATTCTGTAGTGTTACCTTTATGGGTACTTAATCTAATACTTATTAAATGTTACTTATATGGGTATTCTGTGTATTGATTTTTTAGTGTTACCTCTATGGGTAACTTTTGTATTGATTCTGTAATGTTACCTTTATGGGTACTTTGTGTATAATTGATTCTGTAGTGTTACCTTTATGGGTACTTTGTGTACTGATTTTGTAGTGTTAGCTTTATGGGTACCTTGTGTATTGATTCTGTAGTGTAATTTTATGGGTACTTTGTGTATTGATTCTGTAGTGTTACCTTTATGGGTACTCCTTGTATTGATTCTGTAGTGTTACCTTTATGGGTACATTGTGTATTGATTCTGTAGTATTACCTTTATGGGTACTTTGTGTATTGATTCTGTAGTGTTACCTTTATGGATACCTTGTGTATTGATTCTGTAGTGTTACCTTTATGGGTACCTTGTGTATTGATTATGTAGTGTTACCTTTATGGGTACTTTGTGTATTGATTCTGTAGTGTTACCTTTATGGGTACATTGTGTATTGATTCTGTAGTATTACCTTTATGGGTACTTTGTGTATTGATTCTGTAGTGTTACCTTTATGTATACCTTGTGTATTAATTCTGAAGTGTTACCTTTATGGGTACTTTGTGTATTGATTTTGTAGTGTTACCTTTATGGGTACCTTGTGTATTGATTCTGTAGTGTTACCTTTACGGGTACTTTGTGTATTGATTCTGTAGTGTTACCTTTATGTGTACCTTGTGTATTGATTCTGAAGTGTTACCTTTATGGGTACTTTGTGTATTGATTCTCTAGCGTTACCTTGATGGGTACCTTGTGTATTGATTCTGTAGTGTTACCTCTATGGGTACTTTGTGTATTGATTCTGTAATGTTACCTATATGGGCACTTTGTGTATTGATTCTGTAGTATTACCTTCGTGAATACTTTGTATATTAATTATGTAATGTTACTTATAAAGGTAATTTGTGTATTGATACTGTAATGTTATCTCTATTGGTTCTTTGTGTATTGATTCTGTAGTGTAATTTTATGGGTACTTTGTGTATTGATTCTGTAGTGTTACCTTTATAGGTACTTTGTGTATTGATTCTGTAGTGTTACCTTTATGGGTACTTTGTGTATTGATTCTGTAGTGTTACCTTTATGGGTACTTTGTGTATTGATTCTGTAGTGTTACCTTTATGGGTTCTTTGTGTATTGATTCTGTAGTGTTACCTTTATGGGTTCTTTGTGTATTGATTCTGTAGTGTTACCTTTATGGGTTCTTTGTGTATTGATTCTGTAGTGTTACATTCGTGAATACTTTGTTTATTGATTATGTAATGTTACATATAAAGGTACTTCGTGTATTGATTCTGTAGTGTTACCTTTATGGGTACTTTGTGTATTGATTCTGTAGTGTTACCTTTATGGCTACCTTGTGTATTGATTCTGTAGTGTTACCTTTATGGGTACCTTGTGTAAGGATTCTGTAGTGTTACCTTTATGGGTACCTTGTGTATTGATTCTGTAGTGTTACCTTTATGGGTACTTTGTGCTTGGAGAAAGACCGGCTCTTGAGGAGTTGGTAGATACTGTTGATGGGTAGATACCCAGTCATGTTGGCATTCAGCCCTGTGGTCACAGCGACTTTCACAGCATGGGAGGTAATCACCTGAAGTCAATTACAAAGTTAGACAACTCTTGTCATGTTGCATGATTTGTTGATTGTATTATTATAATGTTGATATTACTGAATACCTGTTCTGTAAAGATCTCATAGGTAAATATCTGTCTTATTCTGGCTAAGGCATTGGCTTTCACAAGATTCTGAAGAATGAAAACCATATTGTTCAATGATTAAGATATCATGAATCATATTTAACAGGGCGTGGTATTTTTATTATTACATTATATGATCATGAGCTATTGACATCATAATGGTTATACAAAGTAGATACCTTCAGTCCCAAGGTCAGATACACAAGGTCACCTATAGCTGTCATGTTGTTGCTATGAAAATGAATTGCGATCAGGAACAACATTTCACCGAAAGAGCAGGAACTGGAAACCTCCCTTAATAAAGACAAAAGAAGGCACTTAATTAAATTGACAAGAATATGGCATGCATTGTTGTGTAATGTAATCACTGACCAGTCATCTACTCACTGTTTGAACTCTTTCTCCACACTCATGGTCCACCGGATCCACTCCACCGCCACCCTCTCTTGGTCGCTGTTGCTGTCATCAGAAAAAATATGTCTGAATAATCTTATCCAAAAGCATGCAAGAAAATGACGTGTTCATTTAATAAATTTCCTCTTACCCTAATAAATACGGACAAGCTATCAGCATGCATAACCCAAGGGAGACAAATCTAGCTCCAGCTTTACAAATAGGAGGGCGAGATGTGATGAGTTTTAGTAGAATCTTCATCTCTTCATCTGTAAACCTGTAACAATATACAAATGAATGTAACTGAATGCTTTAGAGATCAGAGAAATGGAAATCTTTACTTCTGGAAAATTTAAGAAAAAAACATAACTTGTTTCACAAAATTAATGACCCTGCACATAGCTCCATCAAGAAGTACAAGATTGCAAAATAAATATTATTTTACACCACAAAAATAACGCACACTAACGCTTTGTTAAATAAAAAGTTGCAAAATTTTACCCCATATAAATATTCATCCTAAGCTTATGATGCACATCAGAAATACATGTATACAGTGGTCTTTGTTGAACATATTTCAATTTTGTACCAAAATTAACATCTATGCCTGTATTTCGAGTTATGTGGTCTCAAAAAGGTAAATATACAAAGTGATTGTTTTCAAGAACAGACAACTCTTACTTAAAGGTGGCCAGGCTCTTGAGGGCGCAGTAGAGCCTAATGAATGCGCTGCCCTTGATGGCGCGACCCTCGGAGGGGGTGTGTCCCATGTCCAGGATCAGGATCATCTGCTCCAGCAGACACTGACGCAGCCTGTGTAACTGGGTCACCGACGACTCACGCTTCAACTGAAGTATCAAAAAATAAAATAGAATTCAATACAAAAAAAAACAGGCAATGGCGTAGTCTGTGTAACTGGGTCACTGACGACTTTCGCTTCAACTGAAGCAGACATAGAGTAGAGTAAATAGAATATAAAATAGAACAGAATAAAATAAAACAGAATATAATACAATGCAACAGAATGGAATGGAATAGAATAGAAAAGAATAAATAAAACATAAGAGAATGAAATGGAATAGAAACGAAACAATGAATCCACTGGTGGTATTACAGTGATTTCAAAGTCATTCTTCATTCTTTTTTAATAACTAGTATCAACTTGTAAGGGTAGTGAACATGGACAGAACACCTGAGCTAGTATTCACCTTTTGTCCTATCCTGACGTACTGTGAGAACCAATTATTCACATCGAAGTCATATCTCAGCAGCATCCCGCTAACAAACCCCACCACATCTGTGTCCCTACCCCTCTCCTCCCCAGGGGGGTCTGACAGTAGGGAATCATTGTACATCTCCAGGGTCAAAGCTACAGCCAACCCAGGCATCTTACATTTCTCTACCTGTAATAAATTACCCAAGCATCTTACATTTTGTTAAACAGTTATAAATAGCATCTCAATATAACCAAGGCATCTTACTCTTCCCTTTCTGTAATAAAAACACTTTCAATATAAGGTTTAACATTTCTTTATTTGCTTATAAAAAATTACTGTTTGGACAACTCTGTAAAATGTCTTAATATTGTAGATTTCTGTAAAGTACTTACACACAGTGCCCTGATGTTGTAGATTTCCTTTGGATTCATTCTGGCCAGAGCCATCAGCACCTTGAGCCGTCTACGGCCGCCTACTGTCTCCTCATCCTGTCGGTCACCATTGGATACCAAGCTGTTACACACTGTGAAGGAATAAAGATCTTACTATAGTCAGTTCAAGACAATGTATTCATGACAAAAGACATGAAAGTTCAAGACAATGTAACACACAGAAAGCAAGTTGTATAATTAGATAGAGGAATATAAAAAATTGGGGTTTTATCTATTGAAATATCTATTGATTATGTTCCCCATAAACTAGTATCTGCAATATAAATTTAGCATTGTAAACAGTTACAGGGATTTTTTTAAACAATAGTCGCAAACCATGGTTTTTAAGTACAAAAGCTCCTGGAGAGAATCGATGTGAGTCACATTTGGGTTACAAATGATGTTATAAATACAAAGTTAATTATTTATTAAACAAATAGTGAGGATGAACAATACCTTCTTTGTAGCAGTCGGGAGAGTTTGCCACTAAACGACACAACATCCAGCCCCCATTAGGGACGTGGAGCAATGTTTCTGCTACCTCCGTGATCGGGAGCAGGGAAGGTAACTCTGCCTGGGCTATACACAGAACATCTGCCACTTCTTCCAGATAAACAAGGCTTTCAAACATTTCTGATCTCTTCTGATAGAACTCAGACTTAGACTCTCTAATCTGAAAAAAGGTGTAAATAGCAGAGGATAATACATCATGTAAGCCAAACTATATTCAACAATTTCCATGATATAAATTGAATAAAACATGGGATTATTGTAAGACAATAAGACAAAGATGTAAATAGCAGAGGCTCTGATAATACATCATGTAAGCCAAACTATACTCAACAATTTCCATGATATCAATTGAATAAAACATGGGATTATTGTAAGACAATGTATAGCTGTGATTGGACAATATAATACCTACACATGTAAGTTCAGACAAGGAAATAAATTTAAAGAGAAGAAGTTAACTTGTGCATGTTGTGAGGAGACAATGCAATGCAAATGTTCTGATCAGTGTAATAAATGTGATCTGATTGAAGTAATAGAGAGGTTTAGCAAACCAACATGTACGCGTACATGTACATGTAGAAAGGAAAATATGTGCATTACCTCATCAGTTTGTGTAATGACGAACTTATACACAGATGTACCCGAATAAACATACGTGTAAATTGCAAAGTACCCATAAGGTCGAACTTGTAGCTTCTGTTTCCCTGTTGGCTATTCATTTTAACAAATATGTGTATTTCTCTTAAGGCTGAATATTTAATGCGAATGCTAATACCAACAAATATAAATTTTCATTGAAATTCAATATGTAATTGGAGTTTTAATACTTGTATCCCTTCCTCCAAAACATACAATGGCTCTGTTAATTTATTCATCTGGTATAAATAAAAATATCCATATATAATAGAATGATGTTCAATAAAATTGACACATGCAATTCTCAATTTTCGACTGTGGCTAAAAATTATCAAATTAGTAGGAGAGAATATCTAAAATTACATTTAAAACATTTTCATGTACATGTACAGGTACACATTACAACCGCTAAACAAGAAAAGTTATGTGAACTGGTACGTGTATTTCTAACTTGTATCCTACACGTACAAGTACGCGTACCCGTTGGTCTGCTAAACATCTCTAATATCTCAGAGCAGACAAAGACAACGTAATATTTGTGTGAAGACAGTGTAATACCTGTAAGAAGTCAATGTCATACGATACCAGTTAGGACAATTGGTTTTCTCAGTTATGACACATTGATGATACAAGGGGAAAGAAAATGCACAACATTTAATTGGTTTGATTGAGCCAATGTTTTGCCTGTGAGGAGGCAATGTAATTCCATTGAGGAGGCAATGCAATGATTGTCAGAAATGAGGTAACAATGTGATGATGTGTTTGGATTAATGTGATACCTGTGAGGAGACAAACAGGAGTTCACTCAGCAGGAGGCGGAGTCTCCTGGGGGGATCACTCCTCTCAAACTCCAGGGCCACCCCATTCTGTAGCTGGGAGATCAAGATGCTCTCCGACTGATTCCCTCCAAGCTTTGTTCTGTAAAAAGATTTACATTATTTTTTTTGATTTTTTTTTTAAATGTATATTTATCTATATACATACATGATTAATTGTTTATACTGTGTAACAGAGATGGTTATTGCCGTTGCTGGTTTTGGAACCCCGGTCCTCTGGCATGCAATTCCAGCACTTTACTGTTAACCCACAAGCCAGAGCTAGGAAAAATGCCTTATACGTTATAATCAGTAGGAAATGCAATAAATTGTGAACAAAATGAGTGACATGATCACCTAAGTTGTTGTTCTTTGTTGACATCTTGCTCTAAAGCATGGAAATCTATCGACAGTAACGCCACAATGCTGTTCACAACTTCAATTCCCGACAGAATTTTTAGGACCTCCTTCTTGGCTGCTGACCAGGATTCACTTTCATCCAGTGGTTTACAGAGAGCCATTCGGACCAAACATGGGAGCACTGGTCGTAAATCCTTCTCCGGTAACTTATTCAACGCCGCTACATCAACATTTTGCATGGCATGGAAAACCTCACACTTCACAAAATTTTTTAATCTACTCATTTTGCCGCAATTTGTCGTATGACTTGTTTTATTGTCAATCGATGTTTGAGGCTATGGACGCCGCCATTTTTTCTCCTGACATGAAAATGTTTATTCCGGATATAAACGGTTGGAGTAAATATGGCGAGCATCAGGCAGAGTGCTGTTCCTGGCTCACAAGGTTTTGAATCAATATTAGATCCAGAGGCAATCAAATTGTTAAGATAATAGAGTAAATGTGATGTGCTTTTAAGAAAAGAGAATGGCAAGATTTCAAGTTAAGATAGAGAAGTGGGAATTTGTTTATCGTGTTTATTGTCTGAGGAAATTCAAGTTGACTACAATATACCACAACATTTTTTTTTTCAGAATCCGAGGAACATCAAAGAATCAGATTTCAAACAGAACTAGAATTTGTGCAGTGTTTGGCGAATCCTAATTATCTCAACTGTAAGTAGTTGTACAATTATCAGATTGAGATGATGAAGTTCTGAGCAAATTAAAACTGCAATTCAGATATATATATATATATACTCATGATGTTAAGAAATGTAAACCCCTCCCCCCCAAAAAAAAATGATAAGGAAAATACACTTTATACAAGACATCATAACATAATTTAGTTATGATACTTACTTTTCTTTGTGTTGCACCTTAGATTCCTTATTTTACTTGTCAATGAGTACTTATTGCAGTGATTCCTAATCCAGTTTGTAGCAAAATTCTAAATTCGTGGGCACTGAACATTTCTTTTTTAAATTTCATATAATTCATATCTGTCAAAAAAGAAACTCAATATTTTAAAAATTGTGAAGATGCTTTTTGCAGTTTAACAGTTGCAAATATTCAGGGTCTTGAGGGGATTAGATAAAAAGTAGAATACTAATATGTAAACGGTGTGACTGTTGGGCCAAGCGCAGATTCAGCTCAGTGCAGTTTAATTTTTTTTGTAGAGCAAAATTTATTTGAAACGCACACAGAAGGATCCACCTATCTACTCAAATCATATGCCAGAGTTAAACGTCGCGTGCTCAGTCTTCATTATGACGTCATGTTTCATACGTAACACGTAAATTAAAGTTTTGTCTTCGGAAATAGCGGAAGAAAAGTTCTTGATTCCGAGATTTTTTTCTTTTTTCTTTCAATGCTTATATAATTTTCCCAAGTTGATGAATTGAATTTTTTCTACTTTATTCAGTCTCTAAAAGATCGGTTTCTTGATGTTAATGATTTTATTTTCCATGTAATAATTTGATAAGACATACGTGAAACAAGTCGTATTTCTTGATTAAAGCACTGTTAAAAGTAGTATAGTTTGCTCAGTCAATTATTTTCATGGTAATTACTTTCAATTAAACATTGGAAAATTTTTGATCGAGTTTCGGGGCAAAAAACATCGACAAGCAGCAGTCATATAATGATCGAGTTAACTTTTGTTTAAGAAAATGGCGGCGCCCAGAAATTTTTTTGGCCCTTAGTACCCCTGACTTAGCTTCTATTTTTCAATGATTTTCTTAATATATATGTGTGTTACCATTAAGCCTCGCTTCGCGAGTCGGGGTTCGCCCGCCTCTCGCTGCGCTCGGTATTATCTAACTTTAATTTAAAACCTGATACGCTATCCTAGTATTTTTTGATAAACAAATGGATTAGATATCAGGCAAAGCCTATATAAACTCTTTCCCAAATATAAATTGAAGTAGTGGAACTACAAACTTTCTCTATAGAATATAGTATTACTGTTATTTAGATAACATGACATCAGATAAGGGAAAATTAAATGATAAGTTATAAATTGTATTTAAAACAGTTGTATACTTTTTACAAAGGAAAAGAGGCATGAAAGAGCTCTCTTGGTGTATACCTTGTGTGATACTCAAAATAGCCTTTATTTTACTTTAAATATGCCATTTATTGGATTGGAATACTCAGGAAGCAAAGGAATTCTGGGATGCAGTCAAAAAAGATTTTGTCTGAAATATAGCTTTAGGTTTTTCTTTCTCCTGCACATAAGTCCATAGACCTCACTCTGCTCACTACAAACTTATAACAATATCTATTATTCCATAGCTCCAAAACCTAAAAACTTTTAATCTCTCATCGGAAGAGTGAGAATCATTAATATATTTAATGAAAATAAGAAAAGTTCATCGAGTTGGCTCACAGTCTTAAGCCCTATGCAAGACTGTTGGCTTCTGACATGGTGAACTCGCTGAACTGTGCACATAAATACTATAACATTGTACAAGCATATCTTTTTTTTTCAGTTTTAGCCCAAAGAGGATATTTTAAGGATCCAACTTTCATCAACTACTTGAAATATTTGCAGTATTGGAAAGAACCCAAGTATGCTAAATATCTGAAGTAAGGAAGGTTATTTATCTATTTGTTTGTGTTACTTACAAATAACTGCTCTTTTGAATACTGTTCTTTAAAGAATAAATTTTCCATATACTTTGCAAAGAATTCAATGATGTACTATAGACTTGGGCTCTTTTATTTTTTTTTTTACAGATACCCCCAGTGTTTGTTTTTCCTTGAACTGTTACAGTATGAACATTTTCGTAAGGAACTGGTCAATGCCCAGTGTGCTAAGTTTATTGACGATCAGCAGCTGTTGCACTGGCAACACTACCAGAGGAAGAGACTCACTTTGTTGCAGGAGGAGATGGCCTCACAGAGGGCTCTACAGCAGCAACCCAAGGAGAAACCTGGATAATGCAACATGTTGCAGCAACCAAACTCAAGCCGGGTGAAACTAGTTCACTTGTCAGTCAGGACGTGCAAGTCGCAGCATCAGAGATCTGCCATTTTATTGTTTAATGTTGTGTTCCATCGCTGGTGTGTACTTCCTATAAACTGTGAGTTAACAGTGCATTGTTATCCACGGTGGAAATTCATAAAACTTGTGGACTATTTTTTTATTATATCAAATGTACAAAAACAAAAAAAATATAAAAATGAAATACAATGTACATTATGTATTGTATCCATATGATTTTAAGAATACACTGTCTTTATATTTATTTTTTGGTTTTATTATGGTGTAAGTAATGATTGGTGGTTTTATTAATTTCCAGCTGTTTTTTTTTTAAAGGATCTATTGCGAATAACAAAAGAATTGACCTATAGGGGAGATGGATTTCCTGGAAAAAACACTTTCGAAAATTAAAGTTTTTTTTATTATTTTCTATCGTACATATTTCTAAATTTTTTGAATTTGCATTTTGAACGTTTTATATTGCTTTTGCAATTTTATGATTATCTTCAAAGTTGGCTAAAACAGCATTTTCTCAGTAAAATAGTATACTTCTGCTTGATTTTTGGCCTAGATATCCTTCAGGACCAGCCTGCCCCTTAAAAAATCTTAGATATATTGAAAGGTGTTGTTCAAAGGAATAAACTAAGATATAATTTTTTTAGAGGTCCCCCTGGCCCTGAGGTCGAATTTTGCAAAAAAAACGACAAAAATTTCGGAAACTGATTTCTATCATAATAGTCTAAATTCACGTCAAACTGTGAAAGTTCTGGATAGCTTAGTAGATTAAACCGCTGATATCCACATAAACACATTACCAGATAAACAGATGATGTTTTTTGTGCCCTGGTTCGATTCCATCTGTGGGCATAATTTTTCTTTTTTAGCTCACCTGAGCTGACATTTTGTCTGTCGTCCGTCTGTCCGTAAACTTTTCACATTTTCAACATCTTCTCAAGAACCACTGGGCCAATTTTAACTAAACTTGGCATAAAGCATCCTTAGGCAAAGGGGATTCAAAGTTGTGAAAAATAAGAACCACGCCCTTTTACAAGGGGAGATAATTAGAAATTAGTGAAAATTATCGTGAAATTTTCAAAACATTTTCTCAAAAACCAAGCAGCCAGGAAAGCTGAAACTTATGTGGAAGCATTCTCAAGTAGTGTAGATTCAATGTTGTGAAAATCATGACCCGTGGGGGTAGGGTGGGGCCACAATGGGGGGGGGGGGTCGAATTTTACATAGGAATATATAGAGTAAATCTTTAAAAATCTTCTGCTCAGAAACCAATTAGCCAAGAAAATTTAACTTATGTGGAAGCATCCTCTGATAGTGTAGATTCAAAGTTGTGAAAATCATGACCCCCGGGGGTAGATTGGGGCCACAATGGGGGGGGGGGGGATTTTTATATAGGAATATATAGAGTAAATCTTTAAAAATCTTCTTCTCAGAAACCAATCAGCCAGGAAAGCTGAAACTTATGTGGAAGCATTCCCAGGTAGTGTAGATTCAAAGTTGTGAAAATCATGGCACCCGAGGGTAGGGTGGGGCCACAATGGGGGGGGGGGGGGGGCGAATATTTATATAGGAATATATAGAGTAAATTTTTAAAAATCTTCTTCTCAGAAACGAATCAGCCAGGAAAGCTGAAACTTATGTGGAAGCATCCTAGGTAGTGTAGATTCAAAGTTGTAAAATCATGACCCCTGGGGGTAAGGTGGGACCACAATGAGGGGTCGAATTTTAACATACATGTAGGTATATATAGAGTAAATATTTAAAAATCTTTTTCTCAGAAACCAATCAGCCAGGAAAGCTGAAACTTATGTGGTAGTGTAAATTCAAAGATGTGAAAATCGGGGGGGGGGGGGGGGGGGGGGGGGTAGTGGGGGCCACAATGGGGGGGGGGGGGGTCGAAATTTTACATGGAAATATTTAGAGTAAATCTTTAAACATCTTCTTCTCAAAACCAATCAGCCAGGAAAGCTGAAACTTGTGTTGAAGCATCCTCAGGTAGGGTAAATTCAAATGTGTTCAAATCATGATCCCCGGTGTTAGCATGGGGTCACAAGGGGGGGGGGGGGGGGGGGGGGGGGGGGGGAAGGACACATTTTTACAGGAATATATAGAGAAAAATCTTTAAAAATCTTCTTCTAAAAAACCATTTGCTTAGAAAAGCTGTAACTTCAGATAGTGTAGATTCAAATTTGTTTAAATCAAAATCTTGAGGAGTAGGGTGGAGCCACATTGGGGATCCAATTGTACAAAGGAAAACATTTTAATTATTCACAAAAACTGTAATAATGTTATCACATATGGTTTACTTATTTGCAAGGATTTTGACATTTTTGATTCTTTAAAAATGTTTAGACTCTGGCCCCTGGACGATTCTTGGACCTCACAAGGGGTTCAGAGTTTGATGTAGGTTTATATCATATATATAAACAATTGTTTAGGTTCTTCTTTAAAACTGCAATGCTCAACATGTGATGTGACTATAAAATCATCCTGTTAGAAAAAGGACTTGATTATAAACATAAGAATATCCCGGGGGAAAATAGAGTTTTATTTATACAGGATCAACAAAAATTATACCACATTGTCCAGATATTTTGTATTATGACTCCATTAAGCTGATCTTATCATGCCTATTGTTTCTCAGGTGAGCGATGTGGCCCATGGGCCTCTTGTTTAAAATTAACGGCGTTTATAATCACCGTTTTATTTTTTTCATGCAGAATTGTGCATTTTGTATATTTAACTTCGATCTTCTTCCTTAAATGCGTATTTGCTCTTTGAATTAAAGATATCGATGGAAAAAGTATACACTTCACTACATGTAAAAGCATACCTTAGTGTAAGCACAGGCTTTGTTTGAGGACAAGAATCATTCACTCTGTGTTACTCAAAATTAACAGGTGCCACGTAAAAGAAATCATGCCTAGCAAAAACTGTTGCGTTTGCCTTTCCAGAACATCTATAGGAAATGTGGGAGAAATACTGCAAAGTAGATGCAGTTCGTTCTTTGCAAAGAACGTGTGATTTGGTGACAACCAGGTAAAGTTCTGAAGGATCCATCTGTCCCTTTCTGTCAACTCACCAGAGCCGTGCCCAGACTTCCTATGCATAAGGCGGGTAAAGCGTGTGCGGATAGCTCTGTACCAGGTCTTTAGAATATCTACGTCTTTGTCCATGCCTGCTGCTTTGGATTCCAAAAGAGCATCTTTTTTCTGAAATCTTTGTAGGCGGTTAGCTTCTTGTTATAGATGAGGTCGTTCACCTCAAGTCATGGTGCCATATCTTCTTCTTGTGCAACAGTCAGGTCAGTCGTTGTCTTGGGTTAGAGGAACGTGTGACGTAGACGGGTTAGAGAGACTACTTTCTCAAGAGGACATCGAACAAGGTGAGTCATCACGTACAGGACGAGGTGATTGAGTTGGGGTTTATCCAGTGGCGTTGGGGTTTTATCCGATGGCGTTGGATTTGGACAGAACAATCATTTAACTTAAGCAGCCTGAGCAACAGCAGTATATCTGTATTTGAATAATGCACATTTTTTTCTAATATTAATTCACGGGCTTTTCCGACAAGAATTCCGAGAACACCCCATATGAATCATGTTGTGTAATATTTAAAGATAGAATTAATAGAATTAATTCCATCAAACTATCAAAATATATATCAGTTACTGAAATATTTCTGGAAAATTGTATGAATCCAAGCAATATTAAACTCTAGTCTCGTTCAACCAGACGCTCTTCTGGCTCCAAAAATCACCGACAAGCCTGCTGTATGGCGTAGGAATACATACGACTACAAGAATTATCTAACTTGTTCGTACCATTTAAAATCTGACTATTTTCAAGGTATTTATAATTAAGTTTCCTTGAAAAACAATGTTTCTGAATACATCACATCGAATTTATCAATTTTTCAAGTACTAAGTCTGGTCAGCGGTGATGATTTGTGCTTAGGTCCAAACACTGTTTCACTTCCGGTTTGCCAGAGTGACTGCATAGGAGAGTTGATTAAAATCAACTCCCAAAAACCGTTGTAATCGAAATACAAACTACCGCTGTTGCGAGGACGTCTACAGGGAATATGCTTCCCATCAAGCGCACCGCACGCATGAGGCGCGTTCCATCTACGACTAAATTCTGAGGAAATTGCATGCCATTCCGTTACAGTGGTTGGACACTGGATGCACTCGTCCTTGTACTCATTAATGATGGCCTGGCATACTTCACGAACGCACAGAGATATTGTATTGTGGGGTACTCTGAAGTCAAACGTCATGCTTGCGTATCTGTTCCCAGTGGCTAGGTGGTGTATTGTGATGGCTAGCTTCAAACCTGGTTCGATGGCATTTCGATAATTAGTGTCTTGTTTGGTGATAAGAGGGCCCAATCTGGCAAGAAGTTCATCAAATATGGCGGGCAGCTTACAGAGGAAATTCAAGAAACTTGCAGGGTCTTCATTTCGCCTCAAATGACCAAAATGAAACCTTCTGCCGACGTCCAGCTCGTACCCAGGTCCTCTTTTGCTTTGCAGCCCTCCTCTGTCTTCTTCTTCGAAGGAGATTGATTAAGTCTTCATCCTCTTGGATCTGTTGGAAGATAAATAAATTCAAAGAGCAACCCCGCTTGCTGTTGAACAACAACTGTTGCTCAAGTTGTGTTGTGGCTTACTGAAAACTCACTAGAAACACCGCACTGGTGTGTTATAAAGTTTACATTGATTGACGCAGTAGAAACGCCGAGGGAGCGCAATGATCGTAGTAACAGCTCTCTGTGGTCGTTGTGGTGACATTCCAATGGACTCCGAAAGGTCTCCGTGCAAGCGCAGTCGACTTACAACTGCGTCTATACTGCGATGGTGTGCGTTGCCAGAGCGCGCCAACGGAGCTCTCATGGCGCTGTTGGAGACCTTACCGCGCTGTCACGGCGACCACACTCCGTTTCTATTGTGTGTTTATCAGAACGCAGAGCCACGGCGCGTACTTTCTGCAAACTCAAAAAGCACGCCGTTGAATGGCGTTCTATGAGACCGTACCGCGACAAAGGAAGATGTCGCTGCGTTGTTACGGCGCTGTAGGAGACTCTACTGCGCACACCTCGGCGTTCTGCATTTTTTTAGGACGCAGCCCCGGTGTGACAGGGGTTTAAATAAACGCATATAAAGTACATGTATCGTATTATAGAAAGTAAACTGAAAATAAAATTTAAAGATAATAAAGTAAACAAAAGCGTCCATAACTCATACTGCTCGGACAATGACAGTAAAACTTTATTTTTCAATCACTATACAATATGAGAACTAGACCCTAAGAGTTTACTGTAAGAAGTGGAACGGAAATCGATATGCTTTTTGTAAAGACAGAAACCAATACCGGTCAATTCTTTTGTTATTAGCAATAGATTCTTCATATTATTTTTCGTGTACTAACCTACGATACTCAGTGTGCGGTCATCGCAGTGTCGCATCAAGAATTGGTGTTGGTTATCCCTACGGGTTTGCTGGCCTTTCTAGCGTAAGTGTGCGGCACTCCCGGCTTGCGTTAGGTTTGCGTTGTTGGCGCAAGTGTTCGGATATCCGTGCTTGCGTTAACGTTGGTACCTGTCCAGTTGCGCACGCGCTCATCCCTGCCTATGCAAAGTACGTGAAGAGTCCCTGTATATGTGCTGGCGCAGTGATTGAAGTGGTACCTGTCCAGTTGCGCATGCGCTCATCCCTGCCCATGCGCTACAAACAAAACTATATTCATAGAGCTGGAATATTTACTGGAGGAACTAAATCACCGAAGCGGGGTGTGACCCAAATTTCGATCAATTGGGCGATTTCATTCATCTTGAAAAAGGGTATAACTCGCGTGTCTTACTAAATGTACATTAAACAATTACCAGTCAATTGTGTATGATAATTCAATAGATTTCTTCTAAAACATTCGATCCAAAGTACATGTATAATATATGTAGTTGTTACAAAACAAATGTCAAAAAATTCATTTGACCCCCTCCCCATGGATCTATGTTAATGGATGAGTTCATTCAAACCATCGGATCTTTCGTGAATGGTACAGTTGGACTTCGCGCCACAATATGCCTCATTCATAGTTTTTCGCAGCAGACACTTTTCTTAACTTTACATATAAAAAATGGAAATGTCATGGATTTGCCCTTTTGTCGGAGAATGTAATAAATGAAACTGAATAAGGAATTTTAATTGAATTGAATTGAAGTTGAAAACTAATTTAATTTCAAGTGATATTCATGTTCAGGCACTAGATCGGAGAAATAAAATGAATTTTTTTCTTAAATCTGCACATTCCGTTTATGAATTTATGATAAGCGGCGAAAATAAAAATTAATTTCTTATAGATCTAAGATAGCCTAATTGGTTCATGCATTCTTCCACGGAATAGTTTTGTTTAGCCAGGCAAGCTTTTTGAAAAGATATTACTTGTAAATTTATTAGGACTAAAGCAAACAATGTACTTTTACTTTCACTATGGCATTTTACGAAATAATCTAATGTATTTTCAAGCCAAAACTTTTTATGATCATATTAGTATCAATTTATTTGTTTATAGTATTGTTTATTTAAGAAATAAAGCACTAGTTTTCGTTAAAGTTGCAGAATAACCTCCGAGGTCGAGAAATGTTGTTTTGAAATATAGAAGTCGAGGCTTTTATATTTCAAACAACATTTCGAGACCGAGGAGGTTATCCTGCAACATTCACGATAACAAGAACTTTATTTCTATTCTACTAACAGCCCAGTATTTCTACAGATCGTTTTTCCTATAGGGAGACGATCTAGGTCATTTTGACGGCTGTTCCGTGTAACCCCAACGGTTTTGTTAGTAACGTTTACATGTGTATCGATCAAAGGAATCACATGCAGACGACAGAAATTTTCTTTGGATTTTTAATACTCTTCGCTTATTTATATAATATCTTTGAATCATATTCCTAATATTTTAAGGGCAATTTAACACGATTATTACTACTACACGTTATATATTTTATGTAAAAACACGCAGTGAAACTGTGCTAGGGAGGTCCTGGGAACAGCCGCATTGATCTCTTAAAAATAAACATTTAAGGCAATACACATCGTTTTGACTGGAACTAATACGTGAAATTGACATGGTTTTAAAACTTTTTACGGTTTGAAGTTGTACTTTCATGATCAGTGCGAGACAAATAGGTATTTCTGATCTGATAATTTACTGATGACATTCGTGGTATACTGGAGAATAATGCCCGCGACATCTCTTTGATCTCGGCAATAACTGTAGTAGAATATGTAATTAACCATGGTCTCATTGTATCGGTCAGGTTTTTAGCTCACCTGAGCTGAAAGCTCAAGTGAGCTTTTCTGATCACTTTTTGTCCGGCGTCCGTCTGTCCGTCTGTCCGTCTGTCTGTCTGTCCATAAACTTTTTACATTTTCGACTTCTTCTCCAGAAGCACTGGGCCGATTTCAACCAAAGTTGGCACAAAGCATCCTTAGGTGAAGGGGATTCAAATTTGTTAAAATGAAGGGCCATGCCCTCTTTCAAGGGGAGATTATTAAAAAATCATTGAAAATTTGTTGGTATTTTCAAAAATCTTCTTTTCTGAAACTGATCAGCCAGAAAAGCTGTTACTTGTGTGGAAGCATCCTCAGGTAGTATAGATTCAAGTTTGTTCAAATCATGAACCACAAGGGTAGGGTGGGGCCACAATGGGGGCTCGAATTTTCACATGAGAATATATAGAGTAAATCTTTAAAAATCTTCTTCTTTAAAACTGATCAGCTAGAAAAGCTGTAACTTGTGTGGAAGCATCCTCAGGTACGAAAGACGAATAGGGCCAGATAAAAAAAAAATTATCTGATAATTACGAGAAAAGATCTAGTAATTACGAGTTAATTATCTCGTTATTACAAGAAAAGATCTCGTTATTACGAGAAAAGATCTCGTTATTACGAGTTAATTATCTCGTTATTACGAGAAAATATATCGTTATAATAAAATTCATAGTAGTTGTTAAAAAAATGTTATATAATAAGTGTTCCTCGTTCATTAGATCCATACCTCCAAGTCGATTACTTCACCATTTCAACATATTTTATTCTTTCCAGAAACGTTAATTCAATTTTGATTATTTTTAAATAACAATGATCATTATTTATTAATTTCTACATATAATAATCGGATTTAACATTCTATCTTATAGGAATAAGTGAAAAGAACTCCATGTAATTTTACTTTTCAATGAACATGTAAATTATTAGAATCCCACTCCGAAGTAAATACCAGGTAGTCCTAGTAAAAAAAAAAACCCAACAATTCCATTAGTTACAAACAATCATGGATATACGAGATTTACCCCGGATTTTGTTTTATATATTCATACACAACCTATATCAAAAATAATTCAATTTGTTTTTGTATATTAACATTTTGGAGTCTGAAAACATATTATCCTTCATATTTATAAACTGGTCAATTAATCTATTAATCAATCTGCTTTGCTCCTTCTTCTGATATTTTTTTTTTACTTAGTTAAATGAATTTCTTAAGATATGTTCATCCATAAAATACATAAAGAGACTCAGAGAGTACATGAACAACAATAAAAGACACCATTTTATATAGATCTTTTCTCGTATTAACAAGATCTTATCTCGTAATTACGGGATTTTTTCTCGTAATTACGAGATAATTAACTCGTAGAAACGAGATCTTTTCTAGTATTAACGAGATAATTAACTCGGTATAACGAAATTTTTTCTCGTAATTACGAGATCTTTTTTTGTAATAACGAGATATTTTATCGTAATCACGAGACAATTAACTCGTAATAACGAGATCTTTTCTCGTAATAACGAGATAATTAACTTGTTATAATGAGATCTTTTCTCGTAATTACGAGATAAATATATTTTTTTTGTGGCCCTATTCGTCTTTCGTACTAAGGTAGTATAGATTCAAGTTTGTTTAAATCATGATCCCCAGGGGTAGGGTGGGGCCACAATTGGGGGGGGGGTGAATTTTTACATAGGAATATATTGAGTAAATCTTTAAAAAATCTTCTTCTCTGAAACTGATCAGCCAGAAAAGCTGAAACTTGTGTGGAAGCATCCCCAGGTAGTGCAAATTCAAAGTTGTGAAATTCATGACCCCCGGGTTAAGGTGGGGCCACAACGGGGGGGGGGGGGGGGGGGTCGAATTTTTACATAAGAATATAAAGAGTAAATCTTTAAAAATCTTCTTCTCAGAAACCAATCAGCCAGGAAAGCTGAAACTTGTGTGATAGCATCCTTAGGTAATGCAGATTCAAAGTTGTGAAAATCATGACCCCCGGGGTAGGGTGGGGCCACAATGGGGGCTCGAATTTTCACAATGGAATTTATAGTGTAAATCTTTGAAAATCTTCTTCTTAGCAACCAATCAGCCAGGAAACTGAAACTTGTGTGATAGCATCCTTAGGTAGTGCAGATTCAAAGTTGTAAAAATCATGACCCCTGGGGACAGTTTGGAAACACAACGGAAGGGGGGGGATTCGTACATAGGAATATAAAGAGAAAAATCTTAAAATCTTTTTCTAAAAACCATTGCCTAGAAAAGCTTTAGTGAAAGCAACTTCAGATAGTGTAGATTCGTTTAAATCAAAATCTTGAGGAGTAGGATGGGGACACACTGGGGATCCAGTGGTACAAATGAAAACATTTAATTATTCACAAAAACTGAAATGTTATCATATATGGATTTACTTATATGCAAGCATTTTGACATATTGCTGATTCTTTAAAATTGTTTAGACTTTGGGCAGTTTGGCCCTTGGACGATTCCTCGGCCTCACAAGGGGTTCAGCGTTTGATGTAGGTTTATATTCCTTACATATAAACAATTGGTTTTTTTGAGAACTGCAATTCTTAACATGTGATATGACTATAAAATCATCCTGTTAGAAAAGGGACTTGATTATAAACATAAGAATATCCGGGGGGGGGGGGGGGGTTGGATTTTTATTTATACAGGTATTATACCACATTTTCTAGATATTTTGTATTATGACTCCATTAAGCTGATTTTATCCATGCCTATTGTTGCTCAGGTCAGCGATGTGGCCCGTGGGCCTCTTGTTATTTCATATTGTTAAACGAGACCGAGCTGTTTTCATTATACATGTTATAGGGACTTACTCGAATGTGCTCCTGTAATTCCTTATTTTACGCGAGTACTTAAAAATCGCTAGAATATAGAATCGCGTGCACTAATTTTTTTTAATAATTTCATTTATTACAAAACTGTCTGAAAAATAAAAGCGAGATTTTAAAGTCCGCGAAGATTGCCTCTCGCGGTTTTACGTGGATATGAATTCTTCGCGTTTAATAAGGAATCTACAGTAAATACGTGTACTTACTACCCACTCTCTGCCTCTTTTTCAAGCTTCCTAGATACAACCTATAGTAGAAATTGTCTCCAAAAGGATAGGGAAAAACAATTATACAACCAAACCGCGTGAGACACATTACATAATGAATTGAAATATGGCTCATCGCAAGTTTTATTTGGTTTATTGTTAAATTTAAAAAAAAAATTGTTTTGGGTATTTTTTTTATTTCTTGTCTCAGGCCTACATGTAATTGATATATCCCTTTTTTAGCTCACCTGCGTTGAAAGCTCAAGCGAGCTATTCTGTTAACATTTTGTCCGTCGTTCGTCTGTCCGTCTTCCGTCTGTAAACTTTTCACGTTTTTGACTTCAAAAATTTTATCAAACTTGGTACAAAGCATCCTTATGGAAAGATGGTTTTAATTGTTAAAATAAAGGGCTTAACTCTTTTCAAAAGGGAGATAATTGCAAAACAACACAGCGATGTGTAGAAAGTCACTTGTCTGTACTTCATACAATATGACGTCATAATCAACTTTGACGTCACGATCTGCATTCCTTTCGATAGGTCTCAGGGAATATATCGTAACGTTAAAAGTGAACTATATTGAAACTGTAATTAAACCGCTTGTTTCCTTTACATAGATTCTGCCGTTTATGCTAGATATACAGAATTCATTCATATCAATAAACAGTATTAAATAATCTGTAGATTTAAAATTTCGTTTAAAGTAAAAGACTATTTATCAATAAGTGGTTTGGAGACTCTCCCTGTTATGTGTAAACAACTGAATAGGCCTAAAGGAATTTTAATGCATGTAAAGAACAGCTTGGCGCAGGTGAAAGATCAATACAGTTTTCGAATATTTTAGTTAATATTGGTAGAGAATATGGGTACCAAAGTGAATCGTGCTTGGGAAATATACGGATTTACTCCAATTTTATGTAAATCGCTTTTATTTAGTAAAAATGTGCCTTATTTTGATGATTTGGCGAAATGTTTTAACAATATCTTTAATAAACAAAATATCTATTAAGTGTATGACACAACAAAGGATTTGTCTTAAAAATATTTCTGATTTAAAGTCATTAATAACCTGCGTCGATGAGATTTAATCAGACAATATGCAATGTTAGGGAACGCACGTCACGTGACAACGAAGTACATATGACGTCACAAAAATGCATCAAGTATTACGTTTGACATCGTTGTCAATATATGATATAAAAATTTTAAGAAATACTCCCGGTCAAGCTATTTCTTCGTTGATTTAAAAAATATCGTTTTTCAGCCGTATTTTAGCTCCGGGACACCTTAACATTGCTGCGCACTGCACCAGAAATGCCACTATTTACAGAAAAGATTGTATATATAGTGAAGATTCTAAATTGTAAAAATCGTGACCCCCGGACTAAAACTGGGGCCCCAGGCGGGGTTCAAAGTGTTGCATTAAAAGTTTAAAATCAAAGATTTCTAAACTTATCTATAACAATCTATTGTTATAGATAAGTTTAGAAATCTTCGATTTTAAACTTTTAATGTAACAGGTTATAGATTTAAAATTTACCAGCTTTGAGAACATAAGTTTGATTTTTCTCAGTTAGATTAATTTACATAATAGTTTGTAAAATAAAAAAAAACAACAAAAACCCAAGATTCTTTCATGTGACAAAAATGTTAATCCTCTTGACACTAGCCTTTGATATCTACTTTGCTTAATCTCCAGGCAAATTAAATAATTGTTGGACAAAAGAAGTGCGAAATTATCTTAACAGCTATATGTGTGAATGTTTATTTTTCTGGCATATCATCTCTTTGTAATCGAAAAAGAGCAATGCCTTTCAAAAAAAATGTAAGGGAGAATGGTTTAATTAAGATCTGGAAGAGTACGGTTGGGCTAACTGTGCTGGAACCCCGCACGTTAGCATAGAGTGTTATGTTGGGCTAACTGTGCTGGGACCCCGCACATTAGTGGAATGTGTATGAAATCGGACTGTGCTGGATTTCCGCACGTCAGTGTCGATTTTGTGTACAGAATCGGACTGTCCGTACTGGAATCTCCGCACGTTATTAAGTTGTTATCTCGGAACTCCGAGAATCGGTTTTCATTGGAATACCATGTACCGTTATTTCACCAACTAAAATACAACTTGTTGAACTTTTGTTTCGTGTTGGAGTTTTTATTCAGCGTATAATTGAGCGAATTGTAACGAATTGAGTTTTACCCTGAATTCACCATATGAATTTTAAGAACTTTTACATTACAATTAACAGTTACAGTACAAATTAAATACAATATACGTTCGTGAAAGTTGGGTAGTATTTTAGTAGAAAGCCGTGTCACAGCCTACCGGGCTAACCACAACTTGACGAATAAAAACTTTATGCTTAAAAATTTATTGGTGAAAAAAGTTTAACAGAAATATTTAATTGAAATAAAGAACTTGAACATAAAAAGCATTATCTATAATCTATTACAACAAACAAAATTAACCCTCCCCCCCCCCCCCCCCCCCCCCCCCCCCCCCCCCCCCCCCGGGCGCTTGCCTGCTTTATATAATTTAACTGCAGGTCTGTAGCTCCCGGTCTGAAAAAATTCGGATGGACGACCTGGGAGCTACAGTGCCTCCCATAGTAAAAACCTGCGATTTACGGCGCACAAAAAAAGGCGCTAGTTTTGGACTGATTAACCTTATTTCCACACAAATTCTGTGAAAACAATTAGTACCAAAATTTTTCAGGAAATTTAGTACTGATGCCGTCACTTTGCTTGCCTCAGACTTTCTCTTAAACATGCTAACCGACCTCGAAAAATGAAGTATATTAATATACGTCGAGATCGAGAGTCGCCATTTTCCCATATAAACAAACTGCACCACTTCACTTTACGGGGCTGGTGATGGTGTTTAAAAGAATATCAGAGGCAAGTAAATTTTTCTATTGATCGACGTATCAAAGGAAAAAATGACCGGAAAACTTTTTCATCAATGCGCTACGCATCTGGGCTTTCATAAATCTATATGTAATTTAACAGCAAAATATTGGCTCAACAAGGTAGTAAACACATGGCTAATATACTTAAAGCTTACAAGGATAACTTTTGGAATATAGAGTCAAAACGTAAAGTGGTGATACATATGTTTTACTGTCCTTAATTACGGGACCAAAGTTTGGGGTTTTCCATTGTCCATACTCGATTCTGTAAACTTATACTGAGAGTTTTCAGCTTCATGCACAATTTCATAATAAATACATAATTCAGTTGTTAACCTTAAATCAAATTTAGAAAGTTACGCATAATTAGATACTTAATGAAGATTTTAAATACTCAAAACTGTATATCAAAAAACAAAAATGAGGAGATGTTTCCCACCCAATGTAAAAATAAAACTAGTAATGGGTTGATGATCAAACAGATCTAATAATCAATTATTTGGTAGATTAAAAAAGAATTTATCTTAAAACGCCCTGTAATGCCTTTGACGCTTGTTCTGCTAAGTGCTTTCTAAGTGTTTTCTAGCATTTAATTTTCCACATCTTGATTTTACAATATCCATTAAATGAATTTACGCGTTTTCAATAATAACTCCATTATATAACTGCAACGGTGTGTGCAAACAAATTTTCATAACTTACTAGGGCGCGTTATTCAGTTTGTATGCACACACCGTTGCAGTTATGAGACCACATCTTTCAAAAAATAATGATTCAATGCTTATCAATTAACAATTGTTACTTCCATACTTACGTCCATTCGATATATCCCACTGAACTTGAAATAAAATTACCAAAAAGTCTGCGTCATCTGTTTCATATTTGGATATTTTACTGGAAATGGACATTGATGGTAACGTAACTACAAAACTTTATGATAAACATGATGACTTCAATTTTTCTATAGTCAACTTTCCTTATTTATGTAGCAATATACCTTCATCACCTGTATATGGTGTTTTTGTCTCTCAGTTAAATCGATACGCAAGGGCATGCTCTTCGTATGAACAGTTTCTAAGGCGAAGCAAGCTACTGACAAACAAGTTGATAAAACAGGACTATCAACAGTCTCGTTTGAAGTCATCTTTTCGTAAGTTCTATGGTCGATACAACGACCTTGTCAGCAAATACAATCTTCAACTGGGTCGCATGCCGACTGACGTTTTTCATACTAATTGGTTGACCATAATCAATCACCTAATTGTGTACGGACTTTTCCGTTTTTCCCGATTACGACAAAGAGCACACGGCGGGTGTGACCGGTCAGCAGATGATGTTCACTCCTCCATGACACCTGATCCTGCATCTGAGGTTTTCCAGAGGTCCATGATTGGTCTGCTTTGGACTAATGATTTATGACCGAATTGTTCACGGATTTTTTCTCCGCTTTTCCCGATCATGATATTTTTCCCAAAGTACGACAAATTCCCCGATAATGACATTTTACCGATATGACATTGGGCGCATGGTGGGTGTGACCGGTCAGCAGAGGATGCTTACTCCTCCATGGCACCTGATCCTACCTCTATTTTTTTTTTTTTTTTTGAGGTCCTTGTTTGCTCTGCTTCTGTTTTGTAATTTTCCTTTGGACTTTTGCATTTGAACACTGTTCGTTATTACCACATGTTATAAATGACTTTTGTAAATCTGACGCAGATTCAGATATCAAGACCGTGTCATCAGCATTGAAAAGTAGACAAAGTTTTAACAACAAATAAGTCATCTTGTATTTGAAGATTAGGAAAGTAAACCATCTCTATCTGATTTGTTAATAAATTGATTTCCAGATCGTTAATAAAACGTGAAAATAAAAATGGTGACAACTTTTCTCCTTGACTTACTGCTATGTTACACATAAAAGTTCTGATAAGTGTTTACCAATTTGCATCTTTGATTTAATACCCTTGTACTTGTTAATTATATATGTAAATCTCAAGCATTTCCATCTATCTTGCTTTTCAGAATTTTCGTCCATAGTCCATCTCGCTAAACTGTCTCAGTGAAATCACAAAATAATTTCTTATTGTTTAGTGCATATTTAAAAAGAAAATCAATAACATATATATTAGCAGTTGTACAATAACCACTTCTGAAACCTGCTTGAGATTCATTGATTAATGTATTTAATCAGCAGAGATATTTAAACTAATACAAAGTATACTAATAAAACGTTTTCATTAACAACGAGGTAGCGTACTTGGTATACAATTTTCAGGTTGATTTCTATCATCCTTTCGTACAGATTTACCATTAAAACCCCAAGTCATGCCTATAAATGATTAAAACTATTTACAAGCTCGACTGGTTCTTATTATAAAACCATATGTCACTTATACATGTATATCACTTCATTAAAGGGGCATGGTCACGATTTTGGTCAAATTCTATTTTTATGTTTTTTTATTTACAATTGTTTAGGAATACATTTCTAGTGATAAAATGAAATTTGAGAGTCAGTCGTAGTTAAATGCAAGATACAGGGTTCACAACTCGTTGTGATGTAAACAAGGCTCGTGCCCTGTTTTAGTTTACATAGGTTCAATGTACCATTAAAAAATCTTTTTCAAGCTGATTTTTCTATCTTCTTATTAATTTTAAGCATAAATAAACAGTTCCTAACGTTTAACACATTCATTTTAGGTCCAAAACTGGAATTTGTACTTCAACATTCAAAATGTAAACAAATAATCGTAAGCTCTGTAACTGGCTTATAAATCATCGAATGACGCTCAAATTTTGGTTGCCCATTAAACATGACTTAGTGAAGCATTGTAAACATTAAAATCGAGACGTTTTTCATACCTGTTAGACCATTATTTATACACCGGACTTACTACAGTTTCTTCCGTTTTTCATGATCTTGAAAATGAGCACATGGCGGGTGCGACCGGTAGGCAGGAAATGCTTATTCCTCCTAGGCACCTGATCTCACCTCTATCTTTTTAGAGGCCTGTGTTGCTCTGCTTTGAATTTGTATTTCGTTTTATGGATGTTTGAGATGGTTGACAGTTTGTTATTGTCATTTTTTTCCATTCTAGACGATTTTGCTTCTTTTCGAAATAAACAACTTTTGTTTAACCCTTTTAACATCACTATTCCAACTTTCACAATAAACATGCAAATTATGTAGAATGTTTTGAAGACCCTTATTAGATTCATACATTAACTTGTGTCATCTGCACACTTCAAGACTTTTAGAGAAACAATTAACGAAATACTTTCAGTTGAATAGGTTCACATACACTCTTAAAAAGAACATGTTCGAAGTAAATAAAATATACGAAAAAAATGAAGAAAGTTTCTCACCCTGATTTACTCCCCTTGTGGAAGAAAAGAACTTAGAGAAATCTAATTTGAACTTAACACATTTATGTAGAGTTGACGAATAGCACAGAAATTTCGCCATAACCTCGCTTCATGTAATTGCAAGTTACTAAATATTTTGTTTTCCATCAATACTATGAAATACCTTTTTGAAATATACAAAGCAACAATGTTCAATTGTAACCGTGTTATAGTGATATAAAGTCAGTCTTTGCAGTGCAAACATAGCATCTATACAGTACTAAACCCTGGTTTAAATCTAAACTGTGCGTCAGATATGAAAGATAAGACATCTTTTATTTGCAATGACTGTATTTGACGAGTCACATTTTCATATGCACTGTTTGTTCTAGTTGTTTCTGTAACTTTATTTCGTTAGTGTGACAAATGATGTAGGGTTTGTGAGGGTTACCAGTTCTAGAATTAAAAGACGAAAATTCATTTTAAGTAAGAAAACTAGAAATTTCCATACATGATATCAAAAATGGAGAAATTATTCTATTAGCTTCTCCTAAATGAGGCCTTTCTTGTATTTCAAAATTACAGCGAACGCCATGCGGCCAACATTAACATTGCAAACTAGTACTAATTAAACAACAAGAGGCACACCTTTGCAAGGATGATCATTGCACGTTGCTGACTGTAAAGAATCTCCAATGCATTGAAGTCCACCATTAGATGGTGAAGGATTGTCACATTTTCTAAATCGTAGCTGAATACCTCCACCACATGCTTTGTCACATGGAAAAAACTCACCCCAAGCGCCCCATACACCATTTACTAATTAACAGAGTTATTTAAGAAATAAACAGCAATTTAAAACGTTCACCGGGATATGAAGTTGGTTGGTCGCGTGATCAAATCCTGTGAAGCCCGAAGGGCTTCTCAGTAGATTTGATCACGTACCAACCAACTTCATATTCCGGTGAACTTTTTAACATTGCTATTTATTACTTACATGTATATTTACGTTTGAGAGAGACAAATCGTTCAGAACTGTTAACAGTTATTGATGTACTGAAATGCATCTGTTTCACAAATGCACAAATGATATTTTGCCGAGAATTTGAATGAAGCAATATCAAACCATTGAAATTATACCTGGACAATTTATTTCCCCACAGGATCGTGTTTCCGTACGTACGGATCTATCCCCACACGCACTGACATGAGATACAGTTTTTGTCTGCGAGCCGTGTCCACATGTAACACTGCATGTGCTCCACTCTCCATGATCCGTGCTGCTAATACCTATGATGGCTTATAACAGTTATTTTTGTTTGTTTGTGCTGGTAATTTTTATTTTTCTTATCTTACATGCAGTTTTGACATGCTCTGCTTTTGGTATTTATAGCGAGCGCATCTCTGGCCTAGGTTGATCAAATATTCGTGATAAATGTTTAACCTAAACCACTATCACTGTAAAAAAGTTGTAATACCATCTCTAGCTTTAGAGATTTGAGGCCCTACTAAAATATACTATTTTGCATTTTAATATAATTCTAATAGTGAATATATTTTTAGTCGGGCCCGAATTTTACAAACTAGAGATGATAACATGTTTTTACAGTGCCATTAACCCTTAGTAAGATGCCCCTGATAACTGCGTTCAAGAATGCAGTTAACGCAATATCTATATATAAAAATGCTGATTTATTCAGGATATGAGGTACTGATCATTGCATAAAATTACATAACCAGCTTCAACGGGTATAAAACCATATGCAACGCTAAAGTACAATACAACACGTTTCTAGTGAATCTTTTTTGAAATGCTAGTCAAATCTGTTTTACCTGGACATCTTTGACAAGTCGCAATATTAGGAGAACCACCTAAGGGAAGCAGTCTTTCATCGGGACCACAAAGAAATGCATTTATCTGCACACCTATAATATTTGATATAAATAGAGTTGTCAGACAGCACATTTGAACAGAGAAGAAATAAACTAATAGAACTAAGCAAATACTTTCTCCGGTAAATAATATAAAATAAACTGTACTGTAATGTGGTAGATCTTTAAGTGATTGTACAGTTTCGATTATTTGCATAAGGCTTGCTCATCGAAAGCGTTTTGTATCGTAAATGATGTTTGGTTGACATCAGTTTTCTGGCTTAGTGGCTAGAACGCTGAGAGTGAATTCCACATGTCACAAACACACTTATAATATTAACCATATGATGTCGAAAGCGATAAACAATCATGGCATTTCTTAGTTTCCTACACAATTTGCGGTCTTATCTGAATAATAATGAAAGTTATTGTTATCTTATGATTACTGATGACGACTTTATTTCGCGATTTACTTCTGATAAACTGGTTCGCTACGACTAATGTTCGCGACCAAGCCTTATCCAGACCCGTGTAATTAAAAAAAATATATGACAAGGACTGGTTCGTGAAAAGAGAAATATTCGCGACGACGAAGCTCTCGCGAACTTCACGAAAATTTCTCGTATGCGAAAAAAATTGGTTTACAGTAGTTTCCAGGAGTTCCTGATTTGTATTTAAGTTGTGATAAGTATGCCTCAGACAAAAATACAAAGAATAAGCTTATTCAATCGATAACGTATTGAAATATTACATAACATTATGATTTCGGAATGCTTCTATGATGCAGATTGTTTTATTATTGTCACGGTCATAAATTTATAAATCAAGTACAAACGCACGGAAAAACAGCCAGAGTTTGATCAAAGGGCGACAAGATAAGCAGTCTATTTTTAACGGGTCACGTGAGCTTAAAGGATATACCACTAAGAATCTGATACACACATATTTGTTCATTTATATCATCGTTTATTTTGTTTCTTTTAAAAATAAAATTCTATAGTCGGTTCAAATGCCAAAGCTATAGGTAAAATCTTAATGACAAGTGTATGATTATTTTTTTTATGCAAAGAAGCTGCAGCTGCTATAATCTCATTCCTTCGAGGCATCAGTCTGAATCAATAGACCAGTTTAAGGAGTTGTATGTATCTATTTCAAACTTACATTACATAATTGTTTTTTTTTCTTTGAAACATTCATTCCTTACATTGCTTTGTTACCCCCTTTAAAAATACTGATATCTTAGTGAAAAATGTATTCAAATAAAGAAAATTCTTACCAGTGAAGATGATGTAATACATTATAATACACTTTAAGGATGTTAAATATATGACATTGTTTTCCTTATTTCTTGTTATCCACATTTCTCAAAGGCAAACGACAGATCTAAAGGTTGGCTTTAATTGTACAGCACATAGATAAGACATAATAGTTGGGCAATTATAGTCCTTTCACATTAAGGTTCCATAACGGTCTGAATAACGTATTAAATACCGTTATATAGAATGCCACTGCCATGTAAGAAACAAAATGAGGGGGTAGATCATTGTAACCAGTTTATTATGTAATTTAAACCTTATAACAAATTGAAATTTTTTGTTTTGTTGTTTTCTAATTCCCCTTGGTTCACCCTACCGGTTTAAACATAACAATCATTTGGGGAGCCCCTTGTTTTAATACTTTAACCCTTGGTTCCCATGGTTACATATCAATCCTGTGGGGAGCCCCTCATTTATACCTTAAATAGTCAGGTAAAAGCATGTACGGGATAGTACCCGGGAAAACCAGCCGACAGACGCGGTCGTCATTCCGTCTAGTGCTATCAGGGGCCTGCATTAAAAAAAAACATCAGGTGTTTAAAAACCTGTTTTATGTACGTTTTTTAACAACACGCGTTTGAATAGTTTTCAAGTAGTATGCTTTCTTTTCTTTATTTTTTATCAGGGTCTCGTTTGCCTTATATTTTGCCTGTAAGGTCTCCCTAACAGAACGTCAGCTGTCGGGGATATGAGAACTCTCGGGTGCTTAATTAATTAGTGGCTATGGTCTCAATGAAGTAGCCGTGAGAGTCATGTATGTGAGCAAGCTATGGCAGTCCGTACGACGCATCTTTAAGGAATGAGTCTTTTCTTGTTTTCGACTTGTCAAAAGTAAATTTGATTAAATGTTCATGAAGTGAAGATGAAAGGAAATTGAAATATCATATTTTTCTAGCTTTTTTACTATTATACAACTTGGTATAGAAATAATAATCAAAGTTTAGAATCTAACAAGGACTATATTTTTGGTGGAACATTGGCGTAGGAAAATATCACATGTTTTTTGCAATTCAGAATAGCTATAGATTCATTAGTTTATTTAGCATTTTTCAAAAAATAACATTAATGATGGATTTTTTTTCAACTAATTTGAACTAATGATAAGATACTATGGTCTAGAATATGTTTTTAAAACATGATTTGCCTATCAAATTACATTTTTATAAGTTTTTTTAAGCGCTCATTCTATAAATAGATTTGTGTGAAAAAATCACTAAAATCGAATGTTCTCTCTAAACAAATGGTCAATATATTAGACTTTATCTAAAGTCTTCATAACATATAAAAATCAGAAATATTTTCTTATTGGAAGCATAGAAAAATAATCAAAATATCTTCAAAATTTAAGAAAATTAGAGGAAACGCGGGATAAGCAATATCAAGTTTAGTTTAAATATTTATTTCAATTTAGTAGTATAAGCTAATAGACATTCTGATAATCTATCATTTCATTGAAGAACACATGCTTAATATCTTAAACAGATGTCTACAAAACTGCAGATAACTACCTTTATTTTAATCATCCTTCAAGTTGAGAAAAAGGTAGTGACTTTGACCTCACCTTCATGCGAAAACAAGGAGGTCGAATTTGATTAAACTGATACAATCATTTGGTGATATGATCTGCTTGACCATGTAAAAATTTCACGAATTTCTTGTTATAAGAAGTATTTCTGATAACGAGAAGACTCCTTCCTTAAATCCAGTTTATACATTTTTACATGGCGGTGACCCTCTTGGAACATTTTCCTTATTCAACGTTTTTATAGAAACCATCTTCATTGTGAAAGTTTAATACTTGATAATTTATATTGTGTATTTTGAAATTACATGAATATTCAGTTTTGTTTGAAAAACTTTTCTGAAGCCGGCCATTCAATACGGAACCCAACCCGTACTACCTGAAATTCATTGAATATCCAGTTCTGTTCAACGACTTCTCAGAAACTAGGACCAGCAGTCGGCCATTCCATAATTCCATACAGAATCTCAAGAGGGAACATACAGTCCGTTACTATAACTTGTGCAATGCAGCTTTCAACCAAAATTTAACCTTAAAATTTCATCTGCGCAGAGGCCGAATAGATAAAGAATCTAGCGTGGAGGAAGTATTTATTCAGAAATGTGAAGTGTTCGAGATTTCTTCCAGTGACGACGAATTTACGTTACCTGAGGACATTTATCAGCTTGATTGTAATGATAAAGATAAAGCATTTATTACCTCGTCTTTTGTAAAAACGACGACGATATACATCGTATTCGTCTTACTGATAATTCACCAGTTTCTCAACAGTATCGTCGAATCCCTCCATCTCAGTTTGGAGAAGTGAAACAACATATTCGGAAGCTGCTGGATAACGGTGTACTTCGCGAGAGTACAAGTCCCTTCGCATTTTCGAAAGAAAGACAACTCTTTACGGCTATGTGTTGACTACCGTAAACTCAACGAGAAAACTATTAAAGACAAGTTTCCCCTACCGAGAGTTGAGAAAACATTTGACGTATTACATGGTTCTTCTATATTTACCTCTTTAGATCTTACTTCCGGTTACAATCAGATTGAAGAGGATATACCGAAAACAGCTTTCACTACACCTTTTGGACTTTATGAATATACCCGCATGCCATTTGGTCTTACAAACGCTCTAGCCACATTTCGACGTCTAATGCAACACTGTTTCCGTGGAGAAGTTTTCAACATTTACTTTTTTCCCTGGACGACATAATCGTTTTTTTCAAAAACATTAGGTGAACACGTTCAGCGTCTGTACAAAGTGTTTTCCTTTCCCCGTCAACATGGACTTAAATTGAAGATAAAAAAGTTCACATTTTTAAAGCTATCATTTAAATACCTAGGTCATGTCGTTAGTGAAAACGGGATAAGTACTGATGAGGACAAAATTAAGTGCATTGTTAATTTGAAAACCACAGAAAATGTGAAAGAAGTGAAGTCAGTCATTGGTTTTGCGGGATACTACCGTCGATTTATTAGACATTTTTCACAAATCGCGGAGCCTCTACTAGAAATTGCCAAGAAGAATGCTCATCATCCAAAGACAACTTTTGGTGATAAGTGGACAACAGAATGTCAAGACTCATTTCAGAAGCTGAAATCTTTATTGTCATCTGCATCGTTATTAGGAAACGCTGATTTTACGTCACTCTCCTTTTATTGTAGAAACAGACAATAGTTCTCAAGGCCTGGGGGCTGTGCTATCACAAGTGCAAAATGGACGAACTTTTGTCATTGCTTACACTAGCCGATTGTTTAGACGAATGAAAAGTCTTCAAAGACCATGAGCAGTATGAAACTGGAACTTCTTGCTCTTAAGTGGAGTGTGACTGAAAAATTCCGTGACTACCTTCTTGGAAATAAGTTTGTCGTGTTTACAGACACTAGCTCTTTGAAGTATTTGTCATCATTAAAACTGGGAGCGTACGAGCAAAAGTGGGCATCACAGTTAGCGGACTTTGATTTTTAAATCAAATATCGCCCTGGTAAACAGAATACCAACGCTGATGTTTTATCCAGACTTTCAACTGACAGTGATGTCTTAATCAGTGTATCAATGGAACCAACATTCCACTGGATATAAAGACCGCTCAGTCCTCTGTCATATATATCGAGTCAACAGATGTTTCTTATTGTGACACGTTCCTTAGTTATTAAAACGATGATCTCCAGGAGCTACAAACCAAATATTCGGTTATTGGAAAATGTAAGGAATTCATGGTATCTAAAACTGTGCCCAAACCTAGTTTTATTCGAAAGCAGAGTAAGAAAGTGCAGATTCTTTTACGACAACTTTAACATTTGGAGTTATGTGATAGTGTTATTCATAGACGAATTAGTGACCCAAAGTTTGGTGACCTGGATCAGATTGTACTTCCGGAATGTCTCAAAGAAATACTTCTGCAAAGTCTACACGAGGAAGATGAACATCAGGGAATCGAGAGAACGTTCAACATAACCCGACAAAGATGTTACTGGCCTAATATATTTAAGGATATTAAGACCTATTGTCAAAAATATGAGAGATGTGCAATTTCAAAAATACCGTCACCAACTGTTCACACTAGTATGGAACATTTAAGTGCATCAGAACCTATAGAATGTATTGCAATAGACTTTACGGTTCTTGAGATATCCCAGGGATTCGAAAATGTACCCGTGTTAACGGATGTGTTCAGTAAATGGAGTATTGCAGTTCCAACCAGAGACGGTTCTGACGTTTTCCTGGCATGTAAAATATCAAAATCGTTAAAAAAGCCAAGAAAACGTCAGATATTTCGGACTAGTATCAGAGATGTGCATACTACTGGATTTTGATTTTTACTGATTTATGAAAAATCTTCCAGTTGTTGAAACTAGTTATACCCGCAGTTTCTAAAGAATGTTCGGGTATATTGTTGTAACCCTGGTCCGTCTGTCCCTCCGTCCGTCCCTCCGTCCGTCTTTCACGTTTTACTTTCTCAAGCTGCTCTTACTTCTTATAAACCAGCAAACTGAACTCTTAGAGTTTGATTTTGGGGGTCATGTTGTTTTGTAAAAAGGTTTCAAAAATTCTTTGGTAGTCCTAGGGGTCAAATAATAGGTAAAAAATGACGTTTTTTCACCAAAAACCTGCTTCCTCGAACTCCTCTTACATTTTCAATAGTAGACAAACAATCTCTTGGAAGATGTTTATAGATTCTCAATAAGGTTAAGGAAATTCCAATTTTTTCCTTTTTTTTTTTTTTACAAAAAGTCTGGTTTCAAAAAACGTCAATTTTTTGCAGTTGCGAAATGATCTACTAGAATATGATTCGGGGTGGTCATGTTGATGTGTAATCAGGTTTCTGATTTTTTTGTTTTTATCACTGGGGTTGGTAGGCAACAAAAAATGACATTTTTTTCGAAAACAAATATGGTTCCCAGAACTCATCTTACAATTTATTTAGTAGCTATGTCATCTCTTGCGATATGATAGGGGTTTTCCTATAGATGTGCAATAAGGTTTTAAAAATTTAAAATTTTATCTAGATAGTTAAATAGTAGCTGAAAATTGACGTTTATCACTTTTTAAAAAACCTACTTCCCAGAACTCCTCTCATGATTAAATGAATAGCTTATATAATAATATAATATCTTAGGGTATGATAGGGGCTGTCCTATAGATGTGCAATACGGTTTTAACAATTTTAATTTCATCCAGGGAGTCATATAGTAGCAGAAAATTGACGCTTATCTCTTTTTAAAAAACCTACTTCCCAGAACTCCTCTTATGATTTAATGAATAGCCACATCATCTATGGGGATATAACAGGGGCTGTGCGAGTGAGCTATATAGATATGCAATAAGGTTTTAGAAATATAAATTTGATTCTGAGGGTCAATACTATCTGCAAAATGATGTTCCATCCCATAAAAAACCAAATTCCTGGACCTCCTCTTATCTCTTGTGGTTGAATTAATATATACCATAAAATTCAAAAGGAGGAAAAATATATATGGTTTAGGGGTGGGGATCACAAGCATTTTTTTCAAGTTATTTGATCATTTCTGATTTATGGGGTGGGGTTAGGATGACCCCAAGAGGCCATGACCTACTAATACCACAAGATTTGCCTTAACATGACATATATCATTGTTCAAGAAACAAAAATATATGTGGTTTAGGAGTGGGGATTCCGATGATTTTGAAGATAATTTTAAAAATATTCGACTCTTCATGTTTTCGGTTGGGGGGGGGGGGGGGGGGGGGGGAGAGAGAGTCTCTTCTCACATTTTTACAGTAGCAAAATTATTTCTTGATTGGTAATTTTCTGTATGATGTCAGATGTACATACATATTTTTGAAACTGTCTTTTAATCTTAGAGATAAACAAAATATTACATGTAATTGTGGAAATTATAAAGTCAGTCAACAAAAACCTTGCTGTAAAAAGCAAAGCAGGGTCATAAATGGGCTAGGGCTAGAAATTACCTACATAAGTCAAACATTACATACGAACAAGATGAAATACTTGATTAGTTCCAGTACTGGAAAGTCACATGGCGTCTCAACAGTTATGAAAATGTATTATCATTTCCTATTTCAGAAGAGGGAGGATGGTTTAAAAACAACTCTTGGGAGCCATGTACTTTATACCATGTTTTGCATAATAATACAAGAAACAAGAATATACATGTATATGGTTTAATGGTCAGATTTCAACAGTTTTCAAGATATTTGGTAATTTCCTGTTTTATGGCGGTCAGAACAATCCCATAGGGATACATAACATTTGATGTGCCACAATACATTAGGAAGAAAAAATATATAGGATGCAATGGTTTTCAAGATACTTTATCATTTTCAAGTTCGGGGGAGGGGGGGGGGGTGACCCCAGGGGCTGGGGCCATGTCTTAAATGTATCTTGACATGATCAGCAGATTTGGACAGAATGATCACTATAGGGCATCTGCAAAGTAGGGCCCTAATTAAGTTGTTAATAGTTACAAAATCAATCTTCAAGAAATATTGATGATCTGTTATATTTAGAAACGTCTATCTTTACAAAATGATTAACAAATAATCATTCAAAATGAGTTATAAATAACCGATTGACAATTCTGCAATTGATTGCCATTCCTTGTATAATATCATACACACACACACACACACACACACACCCCCTGCTGAAACTCACTACACCAGACTTTACACCTGAAATCCGCTACACCGTGTTCTAGTTATGCTATTCAATGTATAATAACATTTTTATGTAATATGAGACACCTTAATACTATTCTGCTACTTGACACAAGGGAAATCGATCTCTAAAAGTTTATGATTTTATACCTGATAGTCACTACATGAGGTCACATGACTCATTTTAAATACACACCAGAAACTCACTACGGTGTGTAAATCTTCCTAATTTAGCTGAAAGTCAATACATTTAGCCGTGTAATGGATTGTTGATGCACAAAGGAAATTTAAAACATAAACCATTTATCACTAAATAGAGAGAGAGAGAGAGAGAGAGAGAGAGAGAGAGAGAGAGAGAGAGAGAGAGAAATAGAGATACGCATGGTTTCATACATTCTATTGTATTTCAGATTTAGTTATTTGAATTGAATACACAATTCAAAGTTCTTTAAAATTGACAATAACAAAATGCGAACCGAATCAAACCAAGTGGTGTATAATACTTAAAGTCCATTTGCTACACTTGTCAATTAAAATCAACATCTTTAGATCAGACCATGATATGCATCACGTGCTGCTCAGCACAATACTATAATTGTGCTTGAAAAAAAAAATGGAGGAATTTTGTACCTCTAAATGTACTTGTTATCTTAAAATTGATCATATGTTTTTTTTCTTTCTCGAATATCATTATGCATATGTTTTATTCATTTCTTCAGCATACAATATCTATGGTCACACTGTTCAAACAATTCATGGGGGAGAGAGAAAAAAGAAAGAGAGATAGAGAAGAGAGACAAAAAGATAGACAAGAAAAAAAGAAAGAAAGAAAGATATGTAACATTATACGACACACACCACAGCAAGTCACTTCATTGTTGATACACACAGGTTAGTCACTACATTGTTGATACACACAGCAAAGTCACTATACTGTTGATACACACAGTAAAGTCACTACATTTTTGATACACACAGTAAAATCACTACATTGTTGATACACACAGCAATGCAACTACATTGTTGATAAATATTGTAGTGAAAATGTATTAACTTCAGACTTTTAATTTAACGGCAATATAGTTAAACACATAGGACTTTACTTCAAACAAATGTTGATTGCATGTTTTTTTTTGTTTTGTTTCCTTTTTCTATGAAGCTTTAAGTCTTTGAATGTTTTAGAATCTAATTAGTCTATCATTATTTATGTTGTTCTGACTATGTGGGGCTACTAGGCGAGCTGCCCACTTTGCACCAGGTTTCTGTTCCATTATGCCTAGGGAGGGATTCGAACCCTCATACATAGTCAAAGAACTGTACTACTTAAAAACAGCCAATGTGATTAAGTACTTGTATATACATTTTTAAATGATAAATTAAAAAGAATGTCTTTCCTACTGGGGTTGTACACTGTAAGTTAAAAATAAAAAGATAATCCCTTAAACTTATGCTGATTATTTCTTTGTATTAATTTTAATTAGAATAATTTAGGATGCAAATATTGATCCGAAGAGATTGAGGGGGTTTCCTAAGTTTTTAACTACTGAAGTTTCATCAATATTAGTTGAATACCAATATTCATGGATTTCATTGTTAAGTTGATCCACGAAATTAAATGTTCATTGAAAGGCAATTTTCAATATTTGATTGATAGGATAATTGGCCACAAATTTACGTATCCTTGAAACTGTGATTTTCATTGAATCCACCAAAATTTATATACCCGAATATTAATGAAACCACAGTATACAACTGATTTTTGACGTTAAATATCAAATTATGGGTTCCTTCATGGAATTTAATTTCATAACAAAAGGATTTTTTCTTAACTACTGCTAATCATTTCTTTGTATCATTGTCATTAAGGATAAATTAGGGTGTAAATATTGATCCCAAAAGATTTATGCGGTTTCTTAAGTGTTTAATGATACTGATTTTTAAACATTAATATGAAAAGTATGGGTTCATGGGGGTCTAAATTCATAATTATAGGATTTTCTTTAAACTCATGCTTACATATGTTTGTATTAATGTAATGAAGGAAAAATTAGGGTGTAAATATTAATCCAAAAGGATTTACCGGTAAGGGATTTCATAAGTCTTAAACTGTACAGATATTTTAACATTAAAGTGAAAACCATATTTTTTGTTATTGGGTTGTGATTTCTAATAAAGGAATTTTTCCTTAAACTACTGCTTATTATTTCTTTGTTTTAATATAATTTAGAATAAATTAATTAGCAAATATTGATCAAAAAAGATTTTGGAGATTTCCTAAGGGTTTAACTATTCACAGTCTACTGATTTTTTAACATTCAAATGAAAAGAATGGGTTTCCTCATTGGAGTCTAAGTTAATTTAATTTCCCTTTCACTAATGCTAACCATTTCTTTGTAATAATGATATGAAGGATGATTTAGGCTGCAAGTATTAATAAAAAAAGATTAAGAGGGTTTTCTAACTGATTGACTATACTGATTTTTAACGTTAAATAGAAAATTTGGGTTTCTTCATGGGGATGTAATTTCTTAGTGTGTAAATTTTGATCCCAACAGATTTTGGGGGTTTCCTTAGTGTTTAACTATAATGACTTTTTAACGTTAAAATGAAAATTATGGGTTTCTTCGAGGTGTTATTTCTTAATAAAATGTTTTTTCCATAAACTTATGCTGATTATTTCTTTGTATTAATGTAACAAAGTATAATTATTGTGGAAATATCAATCAAAAAAAATTTAGGGGTTTTCTAAGTGATTGACTACCAATATTTGAACTTTAGAACAAAAATATGGGTTTTCTCCTTGGTTGTGGTGTAATTTCTAAATAAAAGAATTTTTCCTTTAACTAATGCTGATTATTTCTTCGTAATAATGTCATTAAGGGGGAATTTGGGTTAAAATATTGATCTGAAAAGTGTTAGGGGGTCTCCCTAGTGATTTACTATACTGATTTTTTAAACTTTGAAATGAAAATTATGGGTTTCCTTATAAAGGTGTAATTTCTGAATAAAAGGATTTTTCCTTAAAGTAATGCTGATTATTTCTTTGTAATAATGTCATTAAGGAGGGATTAGGGTACAAATATTAATCCCAACAGGTTTAGGGATTTTCAGAGTGTTTAACTAATCTGATTTTTTAATGTTGTAATAAAAATCATGGATTTCCTAATGGGGGTGTAATTAAAAAAATTCTTAAACATAGGGTTTTTCTTAAAACTAATGCTGATTTTTTCTTTGTAATAATATCATTAAGGAGATATTAGGGTGCAAATATTGATCCGAAAAAACTGAGGGGGTTTCTGAAGGGAATTACAATACTGATTTTTTAACATTAAAATGAAAATTATGGGTTTTCTCATGGGGGTGTAATTCTTAATTAAAGAATTTTTCCTTAAACTAATCCTGATTATTTCTTTGTATTAATGTAACAAAGGATTAATTAGAGTGTAAATTTTGATCCCAACAGATTTGGGGGTTTCCTTAGTGTTTAACTATACTGACTTTTTAACGATGAAATGAAAATTATGGGTTTCTTCGAGGGGATGTTATTTCTTAATAAAATGTTTTTTCCTTAAACTAATGCTGATTATTTCTTTGTATTAATATAACAAAGGATAAATTATTGTGCAAATATTAATCAAAAAAGATAGGGGTTCTTCTAAGTGATTGACTATACCAATATTTGAACTTAAGAACAGAAAATATGAGTTTTCGCATTGGGGTGTAATTTCTACATAACAGAATTTTTCCTTTAACTAATGCTGATTATTTCTTTGTTATAATGTAATTAAGGAGGATTTAGGGTTAAAATATTGATCTGAAAAGTTTCAGGGGGTCTCCCTAGTGATTTACTATACTGATTTTTTAACTTTAAAATGAAAATCATGGGTTTCCTTATAAGGGTGTAATTTCTGAATAAAAGGATTTTCCTTAAAGTAATGCTGATTATTTCTTTGTAATAATGTCATTAAGGAGGAATTAGGATACAAATATTAATCCCAACAGGTTTAGGGGATTTTCAGAGTGTTTAACTGAACTGATTTTTTTAATATTGTATTAAAAATTATGGGTTTCCTAATGAGGGTGTAAATTCTTAATTAAATGTTTATCGGGATATAAATAATAAATACGGGTTGGTCATGTGATCAAATCCCATAAAGCCGAAGGGCTTTATGGAAGATTTAATTATGTAACAACCCGTATTTATATCCCGATATACATCCTAAAATGATACCTTGTTTCTTATATTTACACTTGTTGCAAATTATGACGATAACAATCTCCATACTTTCTTTTGTGTAATGACCTAGAAAGCCGCTTCGATTTACATGACGTAACAAAAAATAACTCAACAATATTGCAAGTATTTGATTATTATGATGACAAGGCAACACATTTTTATGATAATAAAGTGAAACAGTAAAGAAAATTCACTTGTACAATTGGAAAAAAAAATGATTGAAGCTTGGCGGAATACTACCACTTCTGTTGAAGTCGCAGAGCGGTTGGAATCTGAAAACAAAGCGATTGAAAGCTGAGTTAGAGTCTACTTATAGGCATTTTCAGAGGAAATTATATCGCAGATTCAGATTTAAGAGCATAATGATTTTCCTCCGACATTATAAAGGCAAGCTATTCTAATTCTTTTACGGTACAAAACGGGCAGCAGCAGAAGGAATTAAATTTGACCGTTAATGGACTATTTAACCCGAAAGGTCTGTGATACTGAGTTTGCAATTTTGATCGAGACTTGTTAAAAAAGTCAGAAATGAACTATAACTGATTTCAACTACTTTGACAAATTGCGATTGTAATTTTCAAGAACGCTTTGTTACGATGTCGATTCATAAAATTAGGCCTACATATATCTTACATGAATCTTAAGCCATAATCATTTAACGTTATCCCCGCAATAAATGGTATATATTGTAATGAACTGAATGAATAAAACTTCGTATAACAAATGTAGATAAGTTTTATTTATTTATGCCTAAATTATGTTTTCATTACGATACTGGGTGTGTTTTAGCATTAGTCGGTTAGTTCGATTACATACAAAAAGTAGTGACCTAGATTATTCAGGCGCTACTTTGACCTCTTGACCCATGCTGATGTTATACAGCGGATTGAGCAAACAGTGTTATATAAGGGAAAACATTTGCAAGTGTAAATATTACAAAATGTACAGGGTCAATATGGGGTCAACTCAATAGTGTAAGTCTGACAAATGAAAAAATTACTTTTGCAATTAAAATGACAGAAACTGTTCAACTGCAATAGGAAAGTAAACGATGATAAGTTTATTTAAATAAAGATGATGATACAGTATGCTGGAAAAGGGAGATCACTTAAAAATGAAAGTAAAACTTAATTGTTTTGTAAACCGGTGTCTCATAATATTGCGCTACTACATGTATTATACTTACCTATATTGGTCAACATCATGAAATATTTAGATTATTGATTTATTTAAATTCACATGCAAACAGTTCAACTCCAAATTGTACATAAAGGCAATATGTGTATTTTGGGATGTAATCTCATCCTTTATGAAAATTATAAATTTAAAAAGTACCGGAAATTGCAGGTTGCCTTATCGTTGGCAAAAACTGGTACAAGAGAGTATTATTTAGGAGCAAACACTTTGTCCAGGTATTACTATCTAATGAAAGCATCTAGTTATTTTTTACAAAATATTGCATAAAGAGTACCACATTTCTCTGGATAGGTAGTGTTTATCAATCAGGGTCGACAAATGGATACTGTTTGCTCAAAAGAAAACGCGGTTTGCTGGCATATTGACAGCTTTTCAATGTTTAATGTTTACAATGGTAAAAAATGGTGGTTTAATGCTTTGTTAAATTTGAAAGTCTAATATTGAGTTTTCAGCAAGATACAGAGTTTGAAATTCTTCGTTTTGTTGGTAAGCAAAGTCCAAGCTTTGTTACAGTTTACATAATTGTTTTATGGGTATAAGTTTCAATCAAATGTTGCATCTTCTGTTGATAAAATTTTTATGAACACATTGAATCGGTTTACCTTGTTTGCTACGAGTCATTTTGTCACAGAAATGGTAATTCCATACTTAACATTATTTGTAAACAAATATAAAACTCGAGCTTTGTTTATATTACAGTGAATTCTTACTTCTGTATCTCATTTATAACATGACTTCTTACATAAAAATTTTGATCAATCATTCCAAATGCGCAAGTAAACCATTTTATACATAAAAAATAGAATATAAAATTTTGATCTAAAATGATGTCCCTTTAACGAAAAAGTGAGTTAAGGGGAGATTTCCGATTTGCATTTGTTTCTCATCGTAAGGAATTCCATTAAAGCTACGTAATATATTTGTAAAAGCCTCTCCAATAATGAAAATCAAATGTTTTTACCATCCCGTTCGAATTCGGCCGTTCTACAGTACATCTTTTATTTCATGTTTAATCCATTTATTCAGCTCAGTAACGCATCCATTTTGAATTTTGATGCTGTAATTGTTGCGTATTTTCTCATAAATTTTATATTATTTTGATGAATGTCACTTAATGTTTTATAATTTGAAATGGTTTAATCAAATAATAAGAAACAGAATATGAAAATAAAAATTACATATATAATATAGCTTACTTGAGGTCACTCAAAATACTTGGAAAGGTAGATCATTGTAAAGTTTGGAATTCCAACCACAGAATCCTTTATTCCTTTGAGGTCTTAAATGGGAATTTAAATATCTTATTCCAATCTATTTCTCTAAACACATTTCCAGTATTTGTCCACTTTTCAAATGACCGAATTATTTCCTTCTTATTTTTGATAAGTACACTCTTACACATCCTTACATTCTTTGCTTTGTTTGAAAAATTCATATGAGAGAGTTCGGAATAAAAGTCTATATTCTACTTTATTTGTATTGGAGGTTTTCAGTCTCTCCAAAGTTGCCTCTTTCAAACATATATATTCTGAAAAATTGAGTTTCTCAGCGCTTCAATGCTTTCAAAATTGCCATCAACATCAGGTTGTATGTTCTTTACAAAATATACAGAATTGAGATAACTTTTTAAAAATGTACATGATTTATCAATTCTAATGTTAGGATTAAATCATATAGTTACATATACTCTGAAGTGGATATTAAAAAGATGCTTGAATTCTGTTAGACAACATCTATGTAGTTTTTGGAAATCAGGTGTTCCAACAATCTGTTGGAATATCCATGGGTACCAATTGCGCCCCATTTTCAGCAGACCTATATTTGCATTCATATGAAGCAGAATTTATTCAAAAACTTGTGCGTGAAAAAAATAAATCACGCACTGTGGACTTCAACTCAAAATTCAGGTATATCAACGACATATTATCAATTAACAATTGTTATTTCCATACTTACGTCGACTTGATATATCCCAGTGAACTTGAAATAAAAGATACCACAGAGTCTGTGTCATATGTTTTCTGCGTCATATATTTGGGTATTTTACTGGAAATGGTCATTGATGGTAACCTAACAACAAAACTTTATGATAAATGTGATGACGTCAATTTTTCTATAGTCAACTTTCCTTACTTATGTAGCAATATGCCTTCCTCACCTGATAATTTCCCTTTGGAGTTTTGAATTTGAACACTCTTCGTTTTCACCACATGTAATACTGTCTGTTCACTAAGCACTTTTTTGTCGTTTTGGCAATAAGACTTAACAATTCTGACTCAATCTAGTATAACCTCTTTCCACAAGCTATTGCTTACTCTATTACATATATTGTACGTTTTTCTCATGAAGTTCCTTTTTTCACTCCTGAAAGTTAAGAAAAAATTATCACTTTGTATTAGAGTAGAGAATTCTTCTTATCCATGTAGATTTTAATGCACAAACAAATTCCATATAGTCCATCATTTTTAAACCCCCTATATCTGTAATCTTAAATAGCAATGTTTTTCTTTACCTTATGGGCCTTGCCCCTCCTTAAAACCATAATTTTTTTTCTCAAACTGTTGCAAGTATTCTATACTAGGGTTTTGTAAAGTAAGAATTAAGTTGTTAAGTCAAGGTATTATCAGTTAATTTTCCACTTCTGTGAGATTTCCTAATTTCCATAGCTTTATTTAATGGCTTATTTCAGAAACTTTTGATGGGTAATTTAGTTCAATCATTTCATTTAAATTAATATAGAATTTAATACCAAGTAGATCAAAAGTGGGATTGTTTCAATCAAGCTTCCATCGCAAATAGTGAACAACTCATTTTGAAAATATTTTTCTTACAATCCATTCCAAGTTTAAAAGAAAATAATTTTAGACCAGATATGCCTGCAAAATAATCGAGTTCTCTTAAAATACCATCCATGGACTGAGGCGATCCATCAAATATTATTGAAATTTCATTAGCATTTTGCAAAAGTTGGTATTCTACGCAATCAATTATTATTCCCTGAATGTCTTTATTATTTTGAATCAAAATTCCTAGAACCTCAACACACAGTAGAAAAAGATATGGAGAAATTGGGTCACCCTGCCTACAACCTATTTGATGAAAAAAAAATAGGATTCCATTTAGTACAATACAGGAAGTACCATTGTAAAATGTTCGGATCCACCTTTTGATCGTAAACCCAAAAGAAATCCAGTATTTTGTATATAAATTTTCAAGAGAAAGTATCAAAAGTTTTTTTTCAAAATCAGTTAACATTAAAGTGCCAGGATCTGGTTTTGTTCGGTATATTGAATTATATCATATATAATTTTTACGTTTTCTCTAACAAATCTACCCTTTTAAAACCCCAGTGGTCTTCATTAATTTATTCAAATAACACAGTTTTTATTCTATAAACCTGAAGCAATTTTAAATAATACATTAAGAAGGCTAATTGGGCGCCAGTTTAACAAAAAATGGCATTGCTTCTCCTGCTTTTGGTAAGCAGGTAATAATACCTAGTTTATTTGATTCTGTAAAGTGTAGTTACACATAAAAATTGTTTTTAGGTCTTGTAATAAAGATGCCTATGTTTTTCAAAAAAAAATTATCATTTCTTATATTCTTTAAACATTTATAGACTTCCGAATTAGTTAATGGGCCTTCAAGACGATCAGAGTCTTGTTTATTTAATTTTGGAATATCATAAATATTTAATTGTTTGTGAATGTTTTAGAGTCCACAGTTTCCCCTCTTCTAATAAAGATTTTCATAAAACTTTTTAATTCATTTAATATTTTAAATTGATTAAAAACAGTAGACTCATATTCATTTTCAACTTTTGGTATAATTTTGCTAGATTCGAGGCTAATGAATTATTTTGATGGTTTTTCACATTCTTCTATCATTTTAATTGTTGATCTTATGCAATGACCTTGTAATCTATTTTTTTTCTAATAAGTTGTAATTCTTTTTGTTTATTTGATCATTCTTCTTTAGATTCTACTGTTAAGTTCTGTTCAAGAAGCAAAATCTTGTTTTAATGCTTTTCTAGTTCTGTTGTATTCTTTTTCTTATAAGCTGAATAGGAAATTGATTTTCCTCTGATTTCCATTAGTAATTTTTATAAGAATAATTGGTCACTTATAGTAAATTGGATAGTATTATCATATATTGTTTCGATATTTTCAAAACTATACAATGGGTAGGCATACTGTAGTTTTACATACTTTATCTATTCTTTAATTAGATTTGCATATTCCCTATTTTCAAAGAAGAGAATCATTAAATGTACAAAAGTCCTTTCCTTTTAATTTTTTTTTTTTTTATATTTAATATTTTTAATAATATATATAATAATATAATGTTTTTGTATTCTAAATAGAGAGATAAATTAATAATGATTCTGATATTAAAAAGAAATCAAGTCTAGCCTGTTAAATTGGGTTTTAAGTGAATTATTTTGAAATTTGGATTATGTTCACGAAATACATGTTTTTAATTAAGTGTATTCATTATCTTTAAGACTTCAAGTCTTGATTCAGGATTAACTCATGGAGTCTAAATCTTTATCAAAATTCAAATTAAAATCGCTACCAATAACTTTATACTGGTTTGAACAAATATCTTGAATCTTATTTAGTCTTCCTTTTTCATTAATATATATATATATATATATATATATATATATATATATATATATATATATATATATATATATTAATGAAAAAGGAAGAGTGTCTATGGTAACATTGCTATCTTCGTGTTCAACAGGTATTGTGATGCCACAATTATTATTTATAAGTATAGCTACTCCTCTAGAATTTTATTCGTACGAGTTAAAGTAGGCTTTATAACCCCATAGTCTCTTTGTCATACTTTCTTCCTTTTCAACAAAGTGTGTCTTGAAGGAAATATATATCGTATCTGTTTGATTTTAAAACTTTTAAAACGTCCCTCCTTTTATTGATATCACTTAAGCTTGGCCATGTTGAAATATTATTGGCAATTTTTAAACCATATATATCTTCTAAACGTCATATACGAATAGTTTGCATTTCAACTGTTAAAATAAAAATCAGAGCTGATAGTGTGTGTCCTTGGTGAATACCTCCTACCATACTACATGTTTAGTAAAACGGTTTTTTTACTCTGTATTTACGATTGTTGTAAACATTTTAACCATTGAATTAAGCTAGGCCAAATTTTTTTTTTTTTTCATGTTTAAACATGTCCATTCTAAAATGTCAAAACTTAATCAGTCATCAACTGAATTTTCTTTAAAAGCAAGATGAAAAATAATAATTTTCATATAAAATTTCACAATGACTTTTAAGCAAATGATACAAAAAAAGAACAACAATCAAGTTACAGTAAAAATTTTACTTTGGAGTAAAAATTGTATGGAAAATCATTATTAAGAAGAAAATCCTTATATACGGTTCAAAATGTAATCCAGCTCAGCAAACGTTGGAAACAAAAACTACGTCAATAAGCCTATATTTTAAACTTTTTTATCTGTTTATTCAATACACTTACCTCTGAATCGTCATAATATCTTTTAAACCCATTGACATATTAAAGAAATTTACAGTTGTGTTCCTATGTATTCTTAAAACAAAATCGATATTCAACAAAAATATTTAACATGAAAACTGGTTTTTTATTTACACAGTCACACAAACAAAATATTCGTGCAAGTGAGATAACAAAAAAAAAAAAGAAAGTTGAGGAGTAAAAAAGTTTTATAGTTGCTAGGGCTAAGTGGTAAGTTGATCATATATTTTCTTTTGTGTCTTAATGTGATAGTAAGAGTATTATGTCTATGTGTATATATTCGTTTTGTATTTTTCTAATTTTCGTTTTGTTCAATAGAATCTGAAATTTATATTAGTCAAAGTTTTACTGCTCAAGTTGATTGAGTTCTTTCCTGTCTGTAATTTCACTGGTTCATATTAACCAATAATATTGAAGCTATATGTATATATAAGTTACCTATAATTCTAATTAAGTTAGATCAGTATACTGTTTCAAGAATATACTATCCAGCCATTATCCGTAGGATCTTATGGTATGTAAATTTCATATTAACTTATGTTTTACTTATCAGTGTAAATGTATAGACTCTGGGTTTATTTTAATTGCATTATCAATACAAAAGTGTATTTTTGTAGTTAAAGTTGCAATATTTAGAATGTGTCTGTAAAGTTCAAAGGTTAACTTTCTTTACAGTACACACTGTAATTGATTTTTTATGAAACGTATAATGTATTTGTGATAACTTATTGCTAATGTCTTTTCTTTCATTTTGTCAATTTTCTCATACAATGTATTGTATTGTAGGTCAATGCCTCTTTATTTTATCATACAAATGAAGTCATCAGATACCCGGTACTCCATTTTCATTTTTTCTCGACTGCTCTGTTACATCAAAATGCAGTGGTTCCAAATATCGAGGTTTTACTTTCCTAAGTTCTTTAAGATATTAGACAAACCTTACATTGATAGTGTAAAACTTACGTTCTATTTTAAATAAAGTATCTAATAGTGTGTAGAAATATATACTTGCGAACAATTAAGTCGATAAAACATTGTTACATTTAATTTCTGATTTTAATTTACTGTATAAGTGTTTTCTGACACAAACGATATATTGTTCTTCATACATGTACATCAGAAAAGATAAGTATTTTAAAAATCAATTATTTTGGTTATTGTTTAATTTTATATACTGAGAAGGTTTAAACATTTTAGATACCTCAACGTTTTAATAATTCACCCCTTTTCACTATGTTTTCAATGTTTTTTAAATTTTGATTAATCAAGCGAAAAATGTTTAAAAGGTTAAGAATTTACAAAATGTTAACTTGAAAAATGCAATATCAAAAGAATGGCAACTCTTCAAAATATGAAGAGTTCTATAAATTATTTCTTTCTTCCTTTCCGTTTTTATTTATCTATTTATCCATTTTTTTAATAAACCAAAAATGCATAGAAACATACAACTACTAAAGGCCCTCTTTGAAAACAAAACAACATAAACTACTATAGAAATTAAATATGTTTTGATTGCATACGTTTAAGTCAATTGTAGAAAAACACATTTAATATGTAAAGATAATATATTTTTGCGTGGTTTTATTTAAACTTTTATATTTAAACATGTTTATATTTGCAAATAAATTTCTTTATATACTAGTAAACACACAAAAGCGCAAGTTAATTTCTGTGTGAACTTTTATTAGGGGTCAAAAGGTCATATGAATATGGCTGCAATGATCACCGCACGAGCTTATGGTTTGACAGTTGCATCAATATAAACATAAAAATAAGGTTATGTTTATAAATCTGAACAGTTTTCTTTTCTTAAACGCAAATATATTCTGGCTTCAAAAGATATGATCACATGACCAACCAAGTTTATACTCCTGTGAACCTTTTAGTTTTCTTTTATTTCTATGTAAACAGACATATAAAATACGATTTTAAACTCTATAAATACATGCAATGGAAAAATGTAAAACTGTTGCTTTTGCAAAGTTGTCATTTTTGATAAAACAAGCACAATGCATATTATTTGTCAATATTTTCAAAGTACAATATCTACAACACATTACCTCTAAATATTGTCCTAGAATTTTTGCTACGATACAAGTGGTTAAATTTTTTCAATATCTCAAAATAACATTTGTTAACCTTTATAAATTCAAATTTAATATCTTAGGTTTTCAAGTTTATTGAATCCAGCCGATTTATAACATTGATTACCTGAATTTTAAAGAAAAGGCAAGTATAAGAAAAATATACTTTAAAAAAAAGAATGAAACCAAAATTATTTTCTATGAAATGATTTAAATTTCAGTAAGAAAATTGCGAGCATCTTTTGTATATTTAGGGAATATAACATTAGTTACAGTTTTCAAACGAGCAATATAGTTTTGAGAAATGCCTTATAGCACTATAATTATTATATTAGATCACGCTTTTTGAGATATGGAATGTTATACACAATGATAATGAGGTACAGAAATCATTTATAGTTAACATTCAAATCAAGTTTCAAGCTTTTAATGTTTTAAGATGTATCTTTAAGGTCAGACGCGACCTATCTTCCATTATTTTCGATTTTGTTCTATCTCCACAATGTGAAGATTTCCGCTTAGTAATTACGTAATGACATTTTCTTGATATATGATACTTCTTTTAGTTAGATGAAGTGTTCAATTGAAGATATATACTATGCCTTTATTTTTAAGCACTCAAATGCAATTTGCATGCTATTTTAAGGAAGATTTTGGATATTCTAGTTCCAAAAATAGCCTGGTAATGTACTCTGAATTTTTAGGAATTAACAGCTTCAAATGTTAATAAATAAGAATAATAAATTATGTTAAAGAAAATTTTATAAAATTGAGGAACGTCTCGTGTGTCCTTAAGCCATCATATACTTACAACAAGCAAATTTTATTTATTTTGTATCAGTTTTGTGAAAGAAATTTTGTATTTATTTAAACAATAATGTGCTTTCTTTGATGATTCATGCGGGATATGCAATGATCGCTACCTTCATAAACCGCATGAATCATCAAAGAAAGCATTTTATTGTTTATATTTACATCTTTCTTTTAACAAATTAGTAAACCGTAAAAAGTAAGTTAAAATAACTACATTACTGTTACTATACATCATTACGTTAGCTAAAAGATACAGCCAAATCGTATCCTATGGGAATTTGAGTCTGAAATCATCATGAATATTTCGTGCAGTCCGTGATTTTTCTTAGGTCGCTGTAGGTTTTGACCAATCGATAAACGGGACGTGTAGATTTCAGCCATGTCAGTTTCAGTCGCTGTAGGTTTCAACCAATCGATGAACGGGGCGTGTAAATTTCAGTCCTGCCAGTTTCTATAGAGCTATGAATTAACAATACGTTTCCTTAAGAAATAGAGGGAATCATACTCGGTAGATATAAATATTATGTAATACACATGTCACTATGATAACCTCTTTACTTACTCACTTTACTGAATCAATGAAAATATTGATTATAATTTGATTACGCTAAAAATTAGTTTGAAAAATGTAGATTAATTTTTTTTTTTTGGGGGGGGGGATAAACTTCACTTTGGCAATATTTTAAAATAGAGAAGTTAAAACCATTTTAACTAAATAATTTTAAACTCCCTTTGCTTAATTTAAAAAAAATATGATAATATTGCACTTAAAATAGGTTAGGTAAAAGTTGTCTATTCAAATAAAGTTATTAATTCAAAAATACACTAATAATTCCCCAACTTTTGAGCAATATTTAGATGTTGGAAAGAAACAAAGCATACTCAGAGTTAATATTCATTTATATGTCAATCCTGATTTTTTTTCCGTTTCAGTATGTTATTGATTTTGTTCTGTTTCAATATGTTATTGAGTTTGTTCCGTTTCAATATGTCATTGATTCATTTATATGTCAATCCTGTTTGTTCCGTTTCAATAATGTTATTGATTTTTTTTCCGTTTCAATATGTTATTGATTCATTTATATGTCAATCCTGTTTTTCCGTTTCAATATGTTATTATTCATTTATATGTCAATTCTGTTTTTTCCGTTTCAATATGTTATTGATTTTGTTCCGTTTCAATATGTTATTGATTCATTTATATGTCAATCCTGTTTTTTCCGTTTCAATATGTTATTGATTTTGTTCCGTTTCAATATGTTATTGATTCATTTATATGTCAATCCTGTTTTTTCCGTTTCAATATGTTATTGATTTTGTTCCGTTTCAATATGTTATTGATTCATTTATATGTCAATCCTGTTTTTTCCGTTTCAATATGTTATTGATTTTGTTCCGTTTCAATATGTTATTGATTCATTTATATGTCAATCCTGTTTTTTCCGTTTCAATATGTTATTGATTTTGTTTGATAAAGTCGAGGTTAAAGTTCCATTATGTTTTAATTCAAAGCTGGTTGAACCGTCTTTTTTCATTGGCTAAACAAAATGTCATCTTTTTTGTAAAATTCTGTACATTTTTTTTTCATATCAAATTGGTTTTAATTTTTAAATAATGAGTCTTATTTAAAAATCTTAAAATATAATTAATTTATAAGAAATGGATTAGATTTTTACGTATGTTATCGAGAATAACAAAACTTGGAATAGTTTATGCTTTTTTTGTAGTAACCTATTCCAGAAAAATACTGAGTTCTTCATTTACTGAATACTGCTTTTTTTCCTGGTGTTTGGATCTTATTGATGATAGCTTTAGGTCTTGTATTTCATCATAAAAAGGTTTTGTGTATTTTACCAACATAACAAGAACAAAATCAGTAACACCTCGTTTAAAAAAAATAACTTTTTAGACTGAACATAATGTTTGACAAATCAGTACTGTGTCTATCAAATGGAGTTTTGTTTTTTGTTTTTGTGTCTATAGTTGAATTTTTTTAGGTACTAAGAAAAATAATTCGAAATTTATTTTTAGTATTTATGTTTTAAGAATTTTAAATTAAGTTAAGAAATTTTACAAATGTAATTTTTAAAACTTGACCGATCCTAATTGAAAACAAACTGAACTTTGTCTAAATTGTCCAATAAAAATGTATTAATTATAGTAAAAATGTGAATCAAAAACATTGTAATTTATAGTGTACATTCGACTAAACTGCACCCGGCCCATTGGACTTATGAATAACTTTCCCCATATTATTTTATAAATTTACGCATGCAGAATATTTTCTATAGTTAAAGGCTGTAGGTACAATTTTGGCATATTTTATTTGGTAATCTTGATTTAACACATTGAATAAATAACCCGTATCATTATTATTTGGGTGATCATTATATAATCTATTAAAATATTATTTCAGTTTAATATCATACATTTGACAGTCTAATAAGAAGTATATTTCATCTTCGACAGAAGAGTTTGAATAGAAAACACACCTCTATCATTGGAATCGTGATCAGCTTAATTCTGATCAAGTGCGATTTTATTTTAAGAATAAGCAATGTTTCTAAATTTTATTTGATATTTTGTTTCATTTTCTATTTTAACAATGATTGCCTTACATTTCTTCTCTTTTAAATACACCTCTTTTACAAATTTTATCCGTAGGTGTGAAAAACATCAACAAAAGTTTTTTTCTTTCTTTTTAAAATTATTTTTGATTAAAAAGCTAAAACGTTCTATTGACATTGATGGATGTTTGATAAGATATTTACATTATGCATTTAATAACAAGAAATCTTAAACTCTTCAGAGTCTCACTTGCAACCAAAACCTTTTTTATAAATTTTATATATATATATATATATATATATATATATATATATATATATATATATATATTATACGATATTACATCCGAAAAACTCATTTAAAACACCGACAATTCAAGAAAATTTGCCTCTACGAATTCTAAATTATGTTGCTTTGGTAGTTTGTCTAACATCTAAAGTAACATTTAAGATCATATTTTCATTTTAATCTGATCATATATATGAATTTAACATTGTAGATTTTGTTAAAAATGTCCTCATCTCAAAATAAATTTTGTTACGGATTGACACCCAATTTATACGTTTTACATACATTGAAATAACTTTCTGACTCACAATTTTTTTTCTTAAACTTTTCTATATACTAAACACTGGTAAATCAATATTTTTACCTTAACATCCTTAAAATTTCGCGAAATGAGGCATCTAATATGCAGTTGTTTTCCATTGTTTCCAAGATATAACGATTCAAATTATTTTTAAAAAATGCATACGACATTCTGAATTCAAAAATCTAAAACTTATTAAATTCAGAGAAAGAAAAATATCTAAACAATGTTCGACTGATTTAGAATATGAAGACAATGTTTGTTTTTCATATTGCAACATGAAACATTTAATATTAACTCTACAATACATTCCATTATTTTCTCCATCAAAACAAAAATAAACTCAAAAGCAAACTTTTAACAATTTTATTCTTTGAAAATTATTTTATTAAAATGAAAAACAATAAAGTAGTGAAAATATGTTACACGCACAGTATGTACATATATTGAATAAAAGTAGTGGTCCACTGGATGAAATGGAGAAAATAAATAATGCCCCTGACAATTCTTTAATATGCAATTCTTGGTTTTATTGCATAATAGTCAATATACTTTACACATACGTTTATACACATGAAAATTAGTGACAACTTAAATGGACAATGATAATAGTACAAATCTATCCAGAGATAAGCATATCAATGATTTAATTTAACTTCTCGATAATAAATCGAATTATGGTTTAAAAATCTGATTTTAAATTCTAAACAAAGGACTGTAAAATAACTTAAGAGGTGCCTGTATCTGCATCCTACATAACTTTGGTGAACACATGACAAAGGAGATCAGTAAAACATTTCCTGAATTCTTCGAGTACCAATAACTACATGACCTGTCCTCCTAACCAACCCCACCCACCACTGAAAACAAATGCAAACAAATATGGATACATCATATCTAACAAAAAAAAAAGCATCATCTTCAATAGTTCTATACAATTTCATCAAGGATTTTACGTACAAAAAACACGACAATACATTATTGGCAAAATTCATTCTTTCCAACAAAATGTTAACAATACTCTTAAAGTATATTTCCTTCCGACAAAAAGGAAACATCTCTAAAAACGTCAATCCTTTGAAAATGTTTATTTCAAATTCAATATCCATTCCACAATTCAACACGGCACAGTTTTTAAACATTTATATTCTATGGAAAACAATAGAGGAACCAGGATGTTTCTGCTCAATATGTCCGGCGACTTCAGAAATCAATAAGGGAATTATATGTGGACAATAGGGACATTTGAATATTCTACCCTCTATTGGCAAATTGCTATCACCCACAACTACGTTTGGCGAAGCAAATCCTTGCCTAGGTAAAAACTGTCTCTGTGGAATAATTCCTTTTACAGACTGCAGTTGCTGGTTGAGCGCCTGCATTCTTGGACTTGATTGCATACCAACAAGCATTCTTGGATTTAGAGCACTAGTTGGTCTCACCTGAAACTGGTTATATTTGTTTATGTTTGGGTCGGATTGTGGAGTACCTGGTCTAATGTTAAATATTTGGAAAGCGTCAGGAGAGACGTCTTCACCCTCGGGAGTAGTTTTACTTGTAGATCTGATACCAGGATTAGCCATCTGGCGTGACAAATCAAGAACATTTGCTGTATGACCTCGGGCATTTACAGCAACCGAATATGGTGGAGGTGGGGAAGAAATGGTAGAAGACAAACTATAACGAACATTTGGAATCTTCAACACGGGACGACTAGTAATGGGTGGGGAGCTGGCAGCTGGTGGCAACGGAGAACCCATTCTACTCGAGTTTGGACTATGTAACCTTTGTAATCGATCTGTCATTGCAAAGGACGTACCACGGACTGAGGCATCACCTTGCGGAGATTGAGATCGAATATCCTGTGAGGGATGCAATGATTTTCCAAACTGCGTTTGCTGAAATCTAATTAGAGGAGGGGGACCTCTCATCAGTGGAGGGGGTTCTGTAGCATTACCAGGCCCTGGTTGATTGTTATCTGCATCTACTCTTGGTGTATATAAGCGAGGCGAATCTCTATGTACAGGTCGCGATTTGCGCAGTGATGATTTACTTGGAAATGGTGTTTGCTGATGAGTAGACACAACTGATACTGAAGTCGGGAGAGAAGACCGAATAAATGAGACAGGTGGGATGTTTGATCTTCCAAAGGAATACTGTGGAAATTGGTTTTGGAAATGTTCGGATGGTAAAGAAGTTGTTTTTGGAACATTAGCACTTTGAACTATAACATTTGTCGTCTGTGGCCTTGAAGGTACTACTTTGCCTTTTGTTAAACATTGTACTCTTGTGAAAAGATTTTCTTCAATGGCCACAGAAAGGGTAACATTTTCTGTGTTTTTACCGTGAACATCTCTTATGTGTTGAAACACAACCTGCTCATCTTTATGCCTAAACCTTTTGCATTCAGGACAGGCATTTACGAAAAACTCGTTGTGTTGCTTTTCCAGATGCGAATAAATAAAATCAAGTGAAGGCATATGACCATTGCATTTTAGACATTTATAAATATCCTTTTCCATTACTACTTTCTCTGTTGATGAATGGCCATCTCCTAATGCAACTTGAATTGTTCTAAGATGTTGTTTTGCAGCGCTAGATAAAGCTACGGGTGGGCTCTTTTGCTGCATGGTTTGATTGTGGAACTGTTTAATGTGCCTATGTATGTCTGGTTCTGTCGCTCCTTCATACTGTCTGCAGTATGGGCATAAGAAAAGTTTCTCAATATCTTTATGGCTAAGACGTAAATGCTCTACCATAGTAGCTAGAACTGGTGCATGCACATTACACTTTTCACATTTGTATGTCGTGCAAGTTTTCCCATCAATCTTCTTTCTTGTCATAGACGATTGTGATGAAGGCGTTTGATTTCTCTGAGGTAAAACTGCTTGAGGACTTATACCATGTCTTTGTTGTAGGTTTTGGGTAAAGTTGTGCGGATACTGTCGGGGTGTACTTAAGGCAGACACAATACTTACATTGCTTTGAGCAAGACTTTGATTTAATGTTTGCATCTGCGCAAAAGGATAACTTCCAGTAATTGATTGCGACAGTGGTAAAGATGGAGTAGTTTCAGGCCAATCAATGTTTGATTGATCTCGCAAACTCACAACATCCACGATCTTCAAGCCCATATCATTGGATTCTTCAATGTCTGTACCAGCGCTAAAAAAACCAAAATAAAGTTTAGTGTAAGACAATATTATGGCCCAAATTTCATATAACGATTAACAAAATAAAGCTTAACAAACCTTTTATCGCCCGTGGTTTGATTTTCATTTCCAATTCCCTCTTCAGTAGTTTCTCGTCCATATTCTTTTGCCAAAGCTTCAATTCCGTCTTCCACTGGTTCCAAGTCACTAACGCGGTTAGGCACTTCACTTTCCTTGCTTACTTTCTGGCTTTCATTCGACCCTTTATGTAAGTCATCGTGTTCCGCTGTCGTGCTGTCAGCTTCCGCTGACGTTTTTTCTAACCACCGCGTCCTATCCGCTTTTGAGAACCGTTCTATATTTTGTTTGTCACGAGGAAACATGTCTGAAAATTTCTCAAATATATTTCCTTTATCAGTAGACCCCAGAGTAAGGCTTGGTTCCACACCTTTGCTTGCATCAAAATAATCAGGCATAGATTTGTAGGAAATTGGATCGTTTGGATGTTCGGTTTTGAAATGCTCAGCGATACCGTCTTTGTTTCCAATAAATCGCTTGTCACAAATTGAACAGGTATATTGAATATCTGGTCGGTGATTCTCATTGATGTGATCGAGAATATCTTGCTGCAATGATGACGAGAAATCGCAGTAGCTGCAACAGTAACAACCCTTTCCCTGTCGACTGCCTGGGAGCACAACTTTAATTATGACTCCTTCTGGGGACTGTTCAACTTGCGGAATTATTTGATTTGTAGCGGATGTAATCGCAGGTAAATGTACCTTGTAATACTGTTTTATGTCACACTTTTCAGCAGGTTCTATCAAAACCTCTTCATTTGGATGTTCTTTTCCCGAATGTGCATATGCTGTACTGCTGTTCTTAAAAGTCATTCTGCATTTCAGACAGATCATTTTTGTGCCTTTCAGATGAAGATAAATATGCTTCTCAATATTTTTACGATCTGATTGGAATCCACATTGATTATAGATACATTCACACATATCCGAATCATTTACGTCCCCAGAACTTTGTAAGCCGATTTGAGTAGAATCAGTGTTCTTCTGAATGGTTTGGCTTTCCGATGAAAAGATTGGTCGGTAATTTGCATTGTTCGCTCGTTTTCTAGGACTCATACTTTTTCTTGCTTTTCTCTTTGCTGGACGACCAGGCTTCATTTTTTTCTTTGGTTCATAAATAAGGTTTTGTTTTATTTTCAGTCTAAGTGGAGGTACAACAAAATCTGATTGCAGTGTTCGTTCGTCCTCAGGATAACGAACGATTTCTGCGGTAAGTTTTCTATTAAAGTGATAGCCTGTAGCTTGCTTACGAGCTGAGGGTCTGCGTTTTTTCTTTGTTTCAGTTTCCTTGGCCATTTCTTTGGTTTCTTCATCTTTTTGTTCTTTTTCTTCTACTGTTGTCTCTAAAGATTGGCTAGCAATATCTTCTGGGGCTGGCGATTTTTCGCCTTGTAGATCATCAGTGTCTGGGTCTAATTTTTCGGTCACATTTAAATACCTCATGAAATCGATAAGAATAACCTTACAAGGCTTGCATCGATGCTCTAAATCTTCTATGTTTGTATGCTTGTCTGCATCATTACTGTGCGTACTTTCTTCCACAGAAATATCTGCTTGGCCACTCGCAGTCATCTTTTCATCTGTATCAGATGCATCTTTTATATCAGCATCTACTGGGTTGCCTTGATCAAAATTGTGTTCTAGCCGTTGTTGCTTTGTTCTCATTCGTCTTTGTTTCTCTTCCCTTTTAAATGCCTTTTGAGATTGTTCTAGCAAATATTCTCTCTCCTCTTTACTTTGTCTCATTGCAATTATTTCAAGCGGTGACCTTGATGCTTTCTGACGTAATTGAAATACTCTTTGGGTAGGGGAAACTTTTTTATTTCCTTTTCGTTTCCATGTCTTTTCAGCTTGTTCCGGACTTGATTCTTCTGTTACTTTCGAATAATCATCCTTAAGTGAGGTAAAGCTCCCGCTGTTATTAAGACTAAGGTCTGATGAACTTGAGTTCTCATCCTTCTCAATGTTCGAGTCTGGCTTGTCATCGAGTGAACTATCAAGATTTATTTTGTCTGAAGTTTCGGTCTCGTCTTTTTGCAGAAGATTTTGTACTTGATCCGATATTTCAGATTCCTTTTCGATGTTTCTAAAATAATGTCCGGGAATTTCAGTATCGTCTAGTGGGGTTTCACATGTTTCAAGGTATTCCGTTTTTTCATCTTCTGTCTTAGAAGCCTCGCTCTCACTGTTCTTTGACTCTGTTAGGCAAACTGTTGTTCTATCGTTTATTGTTGAGACATCCAATTCGTTGCTTTCATTTTCAGACATTTCATTTTTATCCTCTTTGATGGTAGGGGTGTTTGGTTCTGTGCCAATATCTGCGTATTCTACCATTTCTGTATGATCCTTCGGTTCATTGTCATTTTCTTCATGGATTGTATTTTGAAGAGTTATGTTTGCAACATTTTCAGCATCATTTTCACTACCTGCCACCTTCAGATTTTCCTTTATCTCTACAGTTTCGTTTCCTTGCTTTTCTTGATTATTAGTCATATCTTTAAAATTATTTACAGAAACTTGATTTTTTGATGTAGATTCGACTTGTCTTTTTACGTTATCCTCTCGGGGAATAAGTTGTTCCATGTGATTTTTACCAGTATCTTTTCTTGAAGACTCTTCCTTTATGTCTGTATTGTCCTTACTTGAAGTTTTTTCTTCTAAGTGTTCTGAAGCTGACGAGTGTTCTGAAACTGACGAGTGTGCGTTTGTATTTATCACTTTTTCTTCCTCAAATCGACTTTCGGCTTGAACATCATTTTCGACAGTGCTTTTGCTGTTATCATCAGCTGACATTTGTGTAGAAGATCGGTGACTTTCGGATTCAATAACATTGATCTCACTAGAGATTTCACCTGTAGATGTGGAATGATCCCCATCCATCGGAAAATCATTCAAGGTGCCGTCCTCCTTTTCAACGTTACTCTTCTCATCGGTCAAAACGTCCTTTGTTTTCATTAACAGATTGCCTTCAGTTGCTTTTAGCTCTCCTGATGAGTTTGATGCATCTTCATCTAGATCTTTATGATTTTCAGTAACCTGCTCATTTAACAAATCTGAATCTTCTTTTAGGCCGATTGCTTGGTTTGGTTCAACATTGACTATTTCTGAAGCAAATGAATCTGCTGTCTTGCCAACTTTTTCTATTTTGCTTTCGTCATTGTTTTCAGTTGGTATAATGGGGTTTTCAGAGTCAATAAGTTTATCACGATTAACAGCATCGTTTTCTATTATGGATTCTTTATTTTTTAGCACCATTTCTTGTTTACTTGTCTCCGTCGACGCCCCTTCTTTTGCATCAACACAAACCAATTTCTCTTCTTTGTCAAGTTTTTCATTAATTATAGACGAATTTTCGTTTGGGGAATCGATCACTTGCTTGAAAGGGGAATTCCCCTTCAATCTGACACCACCTGGTCCAATTATCTTGAGAGTTCCAAAAGTAAAGACACTACGAGTGTTTGTGAACGTTGCTGCACTTTCATCACTTGCAATTTCTATGAAACTTGGATTCTTAAGACTAAGATTTGCGGATCGCAAGTCAACTTCTTTCTCAATTTTTGACAATGTTGGAATACTTCTTTCTATTAAACTATGCTTTTGTTTATCGGCCTCCATTTTCGCATTTCCCTCATATTCTTCCTTTACAATGTTTGAGTTCTTCGGAGGTCTCCCTCGTCGTTTACATTTAGGGCCCATAGTTCTAGATCCATTTGTTTTATTTTGAACATTCTCTGTGTTTTCCTTTGTCAAATCTTTGTCAACCACTTTCTTTGCAAAAGATGTTCCAGGTTGTTTAGAACTTTCATCCTTTTCAGTTTTCGCATCAGTTGATGTTTTGGGCAAGATGATCTGTTCCTCTTTTGGAACCGATCTATATCTGCCGTCGTCTCTCTCAATGGAAGATTCTCGACTTATATCATCTAACTCCTCTCTCCTTATTTTACGTTTTAAGGACACTTCGTCTAAAAGTTCAAAATCACTACTCAACGTGCGTTTCCTTTTGATTTTTGGTGCAGTTATTGAAGACAACGTGCCTTTCTTTCTTCTCGTTATCAAATTATCTTGACTTCTAAGTAATTTCCTTGGCCCTAATCTTATCCCTTGGTACGTTTTTCTGATCTTTGATTTCTGTCTGGATGATGAAGCACTGATGTTTGAATCTATGCTTTCGATATCTGAATCAAATCTTGACACAGACTGTTCTCTGGAGTCGGGTTCCTCCTCTTTCTTCGAGCTTTTTCCTGTGTTTTCAAGAACTTTTTTCCTTGGCCGTCCTCTTTTAGCAGCTACGACCTTTTCAAGATTCCGCAACGCTTCACACTTTTTCTTGGGTTCTCCTGTGCTAGATTCATCATTTTTTGTACTTGACAATTTTAATCTACTAGCCTTGACCTTCTCTTGGATTATTTTGTGAATACTCTTTGGTCTTCCACGTTTTTTCTTAGGAACAATCTCCGAAGTTGTATCAGTGATCCCTCTCGAAGTCGTTTCCTCTGGTGCGGCGACATTGTCTGCAGGATGTATGGTAACAATCCGCTCTGTTGTGCCGTGATTGGCTGATTCGGAGCCTACTCTTCTGATGCTGATAATAAGATTGTCTGTCTGTAACCCGCCATCATCGTTATCATCCGTTGCTTCTACTTTTGTGTCAGTTTCGGTCGCGTCCACAGTTTTCTTTTTTCTGCCTCCTTTCCGTTTGACCACTGAAGGGTTTTCAGCTTTGTCCTCATTCTTGGCATCTCTGTCCGTTCTCATTGGACGACCTTGAAGTCGCTTCACCTTTTTGCCGGCGGGTCCTTTTGTAATGTGCTTACTTATTCCCTGAGCATACTTAACTCCTTTCTTGCTAAACTTCCATTTGACAGGGGCGCCTGACTCGTCTTTGCTGATTTTCTCCAGGTAATTGACAATCTTTCTGTGATTTATGGACGTCTTTGCTTTGCTTCTCGTAATCAGCTTAGCTTGGGCGTTCGACACTCCCTGGAAAGACATCACAAATGAATTTAATATTTATAAAGTCAGCGACACTACACAATAATTTAACGAGAAAAGAATTCCGTCAATACAATGTAAAAGTATTAAACGCAACGCTTAAGTTGTTAAGATTTGTGATAATGAAAGCCGTATTTATGTATTTAATATACACTAAGGGCTAATGTGAATGTAGCATGGAAGAAACTAACAAAATTCATTTGACTTTTAGTGTTACTGTATTATTAAAAATAAGAAAGGGTAATTAAATAATCTGAGAGATTTTTTTTTTATGTTCAGACTAGTACCAAATATGTTGCTACTGTGCTTTTCAAGTAGTGTATTTTTGTCAATAAAAACGAGACCAAGCATGTTCAATATGTGAGCTTTACATAAAATCGATCAATTCATATTTATTTTAAATATTTCTACGAACGCATTTAAATTCTTAATGACCTTAAAAAAATATTTATTAGTAATCAAAACTTTTTATTGAGAAATATTTCATTGGTAAAATTTTAACGGCTATCGTTCAAATTTATAGCATACAGTACGTATAGGGACTATAAAATCTACGTATACCGGTGTATGGTTAAGACAGAAATGACGCTTTTTAATTGGGTAATGTCTCAAGGGCCCTCTACGTGCTATCCATTAAAGGGGCTTCCGGTTTTACTGTGCTTTTAGCGATTGTACCGATCTGCCCACTGATAATGATACAAACCTCTGTCTGCAAATAATATAAGATAAATACGGTATATAATTAATATTGCGGATGTCAATTTTATCCGAACAGATTAGTCGATGAATCGGGAGCTTTAGTCGAGCGATAGTCGAGTACTCGCTGATTTAAACTGTGTCTTTTTCAAATCATATTAATATATTAATGACACTGTCACATACACTGTATATTTAGGTTAAAAACCTTTATAAACTCATAATTATATGTACGTAATGTATTTTATTTTAAATTTCATCGAAACGTATTTTATCTAAATATCTGTTAGCAAATGTCTTGGATTTTCCTTTTTCTTGTGACGCTAATATTTTCATAATTGAGGTAAGCCTACATGTTACTCGGTATCTAAGTCATTGTCCGTACGTAATCAGCAATTCAAGTTTAATGATTACGTATAAACAAACGCCTTAAGATGATTGATATAATTACTTTTTTTATTTATACAAACATATTACCCAATAGCTAATTGAATTGATATTTAACATTAGACTGGGGTTTTTTAAATTACATATTTGCCCAAGTACGTTTGTTGAAAACAATAACTTGAACAGTTCAATATATCAGCTGCTTAAAAAATACATCAAGGACACCGACTGTAAGATGTGGATAAAAATGTCGAGAAAAGAAAGCTTTTATTTTCATTCGTAGCCAAAAACTGGTGCGGTAAGAAAAAATAAAATGTTTCGATTTTTTTTTTTACTTTATTACGAGTAATTGACTTAAATAATTTTTGTCGATGATCGGCATGACGGAGTGACAGTCGAGTACTCGAGTACTAGTTGACATCCCTAATAAATATGTATTATTAGAAAATGTCAGTGTAGTATAGTACTTGCATTTAGTTCCAAAAAACACTATGTAGTTCCGCTACACTTAATACTTTTTTTATAAAAACAAATAGGAAATTGTCTTTCAGTGTTTTTCTCTTTTACAGATTAACACTATGTGTTCTTAAAATGATGTTTTTATTACTTGAGTCATCGATTCAAATCAGCTTTAAATCTCTCTCTCTCTCTCTCTCTCTCTCTCTCTCTCTCTCTCTCTCTCTGTATCTTTTAAATAATGTTTATGTTGCAAAATGCAAAGAGTACTTTGCGATGATTACGAAATAAGGAAGTTTGAATCCATTGTGTGCCCTGAGCTTTGTTAACAGTTAGAACACTTGACTGTACGGCTTCCTGGTTCCTGGGAGCTCCATTTCATTGTTCTTTACACAAAAAAAACCCAACAAAGGCTACTTCATAAGTGTTGTAGAATCATGTTATAAACTGGAACTCACAATCAATTTAATTATATGGCAGTATTACAAAGCACATTTAGTTTCATTATCTTTTGTTATCTTACTTAGACTTTAGTGAAATATGTAAATTTTAATTAACAAAGATCCTTTAATTAAACAATCAACGCTTGATTTCTAGTGCATTGGGTATCATTCCTAATTATGTTGGACTATTTACAACAAATTTAATATCAGTGTCTTTTTAGACATAATTTATTAGTCATGTTGCAGACTTTAATCAATATTAAAAAAAAATGGAGGCCAAAGTTTTCTATTGTGAAATGTGGGCTTATAGCTTACTTGAGGTCACAAAAAATACTTAGAAAGGTAGATCATTGTTGTTGGTAAATAAAGAAACCTATATTTATAAAAAATAGTGTATCACGTTTGAAATGAAATGTTTTCCTTCAGATTACTAGTATTTCATTATAAGAGTTTCCTTTTTTACTGTCAAATATCATATAGAATAACAATGCAAGTATAATGAAATGTCATTGATTTGATTCCAGATATAAAAAAAAAAGTTTTCAATGTAGTCTCCATGTATAAATTTCTTACTATTTGAGTATAACCCATCAACACAGCACTAATGTCAATTACTTACAATCATTTTATCTAAACAATATTTTTATTCAGCAAAAAGATGAGATTTCAATGTTCCTTCCTAAACCTTTTAACTATGTGACCCATATGTGGGTTTTTTTTTAATTCTTTGCTGTGAGAGAGTAAAATGCTTAATAAATGCACTGTTAAAGAAAAACTTAAGACAAAAGTCAATATGTGATGGTGTTTTTTGTTCATTTGCTTTATCATGTTTATTGTTGGGTTGTTGTTTTTTTTATATGTTTTTTTGCTTGAACTTTATATGTGTTGTTATAATTGTTCTTATCAGAATCACAAGCAAATCTGTTTCAATGTCCCATACAAATCCAAAAACTTGCTATTGTCCAGAGCTCTTAAACAAGGTAATCATAAATACAATGCCATAATTCAATTATAACCTAAATGCAAAGTCAATATTTTGTAGGGTTTTTTAAAGTTGAACAATAAGTTGTAACTGGAATCACAAGCAAATCTGTTTCAGTTGTCCTTTATTTAATCAAAAACTTGTTACTGTTTATCGTGTGTTTATTGTACTGAATTTTTTTCTTTTCAAAATTGTTAAACGATGCCTTAATTGACTGAATTTAATTGTTGACCTAAAGGTTGTCAATAGTTTATGAGTAATTTTTAGAATTTTTAATTTAACTTATAAGTTTTTATCAGAATCACAAATAAATCGATTAAATAAATTGTCATTGTCCCAATTTATTTCAAAAAATGTTACATTGTGCCAGATAATTATGCAAGTGCGAAGCCGGCATTGAACCTGCAGTTTGATTGACCATTGCCTGGAAGGTTTTTAGCAACATTTGCTTTAATGTGTCTCACCCAACAGGTGAAATATTTATCTTTAAAACTTAATATCCCATGGGAAAATAATGATTACCATGGGAAAAATAATTTTAGTATAGGATATATAAAAAATCCTGTAGGATTTTTAGAAAATCCTACAGGAGTGATATTTTCCATAGGAAAAAGGTATTTCCTACAGGAATTTAATTCAGACAGATAGTTTTCCTTTAGGAAATTTAGTCTTCCATCCAGATTGTAAAATCCTATGGAAGTTTTGTTAAATCCTATCTGAATTAAATTCCTATAGGAAGTTCCTTTATTCTTGTAGGATATAGCTATATATAGAGAACAGGTAAATATCTTACCCGACAGGTGAGAAATTGGTTATAAACTCTTCAAGCAATGGTTTTTTACATGACATAATTGAATTTTTCAGAAAGTCGCCTTAAACAGGTGCAAAATTGCCACACTGGTACTAGCGTAACAACTAAGCACAATATTCATGGTATTACAGTGAAATAATTGCTTATACTGAAGTGCCAGTAACAAACAATTTTGAATCATTTTAAAAGTAATTTGCTATAGCTGTCAACTTTCTTACGATATGAGACTGGTGTGAGAATGACTTCATTATAAGTGTTAGCTATAACTGTGTTTTACTGTATACTACTGTATAGTACTAACCACTACACAATTACAAATTAGGATTGGAAAAATAAAATGATTCAATAATCATTTTTGCAACTGTTAAAAAGATTTCAAGAAGACTAAATTTTTTTGCAATATTTAAGGCAAAACTCATTGATATGTGCAAAAAAACAATCAATATTCATTTGATATAATTTATTATTAGGTTACATAATAATTGATTGGATTTACAGTTCTTTAAAGCAGTTGATGCTAAAAGCAAAGAGGATTCTTCCTTGCATAATCTGAAAAACAAGGAACCTTCCCAAAATTCTCAAAAACTATATATAGAGAAAATCTGAGCTATATATATTATTATAACAGTAACTTGATCCGAAGGGTTGGATCACGTCTCGTTGCCAGGCGTGGATCATCAGATCAAACAAGACGCGAAACATTATTTATTAATTTATTATGTACCCTTGTCCATTTAAAAGTTTTAATTACAAAACTATCTTTTTAAAATCAATTATATGATGTGAAACCCACAGTGTGGTGATCCAGAAAATTGTATCACACTCTGTAAAATTGACAGTATCAAGAATATCAAGACAGGAAAATTGATGGGTATTTAGTAAAAAAAATCATCTAAAACTTTATCCGCAATATGTTATCATAAAGCGTGTTTTTTGTTGAAAAACATATATGTTGAATCCATTTGAATATTTCCAAACACTATATTCGACATATTTAACAATTTACTCTTGCTTAATCGCACCGGTTTAAGATTAAGCCAGATTAACTTTAGCCTGAACTAAATATAGTTTTATTTTTAATATATGTACCTATTTTAAATCAGCCTGTTTAATACTGTTTAATACTCCCATTCCAACAATAGTTGCAATTGGGATAAAAAGTCAAAAAAGAGGGCAAAAATGTTCTTGCATTTAAGATTGTTAATAAAGTATGTACATTGATTGATCTGTTATAAAATGAACTTGTTGAGTAATTATATACTGTATACAGGGTTATTTTCGCTCTGTGTTATTTTCGCCCTTCTTCACTTGCAAACGGTTTCGTCCTGTCTTAAATTCGCCCTGACATAGTTGTGTTTAAAGAGAGATAATATGAGACATCGGAATTCGCCTAGCCTTTAATTTGTCTGCTGACAATGAGGACAAAAAGGGCAAAAATAAAACAGGGGCAAATATTTCCCTGTATGCAGTAGTTACTAGGTACACCTGTTCCTGTCATATTTCCAAATGATATCCTGGCTGTATATGAATATCACATTTAATTAGAATTACGATAATTGTTTATAGTTCTCTTAACATTCAATCAACTTCATGGAAATACATGTAGTATAATTGTGACCTTGTCGACTGAGATGATGAATATGGCAAACCATTTTCATTTCATTGATATCATTTGGAACTTTCATCCTTGCTCTGGGTATGTTTTTCATCTAATTGAAATTTGTTAAATTTTGCGATACCACAGGGGAAAGTATATAAATGAGGAATAAATTGCAGGTGGCTCTGTGAATACATTTTATAGATTATATTAAGGAAACAATATTTTGTGTAAACCAATATAAACCAATTAACTCTTTTAAAATGTTGTGACAAAAAAAATATAGCCTAGTAATTTTTCCTCTTTCTTTTTTTGTTATCTTAATTTGCCATGTTCACAAAACCTTAATTATTATGTTGGCAACATCAGTGTAAAACATAGTCACTATGACTGCATGGAAATAAGTTTCTTTTTCTCTGAATTACTTAAGCTGTTTTTATGCAAAAATATGTAAAAACTCAAACTTAACATACACCAACATTTATATGCCATTACCATGAGTGAAAACAACAATCTTACATGATAAATTTGCCTCTGACATGTATTGATCAGAATGTTTTAGGAGATAATTAAGGAGAGGTGAGGGATTAAACCATGGCTGTTTTTCAGTTGAAACTTATAATCTCATGCAGTCACAACACAAACATATTCTGGTCAAGCAGGTTAACCATTTTTATCGATAACATCAAATTATATCGGTACAGTGTACATGTATGCATGATGATGATATTGATTTTGTATGCTGATAATATGACATATCTTAAAAATAATGAAATGATATGATTGTAGCAGTACGTAAGAATGTGAGAAGCATCAGCACTGAGTAGCCCTGCCTATAATATATAGGGAGTAAAAAACATACACCACAAGACCCAAGACCCTGGTCAGTTTGATCAATAGTTCAGTTACTCCCATTCAAACAAAATCATGTTTTCTTCCTTTTCCTTGTTCAATGAAGATATTTCTTTCTATCAATAGGAACTCATGTGAAGCAAAAAGGAAGGTTGGGAGAAGGGGTGGCATTCAAAAAAAATATATTTCACACGGCAAGTCATTGAAAACCTGGTACAAAAATCAAACACGTTGGCAATAATGTCACACAATGTCACATAATGCCCACATTCCAGGGTTCACTTGAGGGTGTTCTCAACATTGAAAAAGTACATAAAAATTGTAGGACAACTATGTGTTATAAACATCAGTGCTTTGTTTGAATATATTTAACTCGTTATCACTGTTATGGGGAAGAGACAAAAGGATTGGTGGCGAATAAATAATTTATTACATTTCTTAATGTGTGATAAAAATGCTATAGTCGTATATCCCCAGTAAAAACAGGCTTTAATAAATACGTGACCAACTTATATTTTTTCTAAACAATGTACGAGTTATTGCGCCTGGTACACCGAACCCGACGTAAAGCGTAGCATCACAACACACCCGCAAAAAGTAAACAAAATTGGAAAAAGTGTGCTTATAGGGAAAATCATGAACAAACCTTATCTTCCATGGCTTTCCTATGTAAGTTTAAGTCTTTCGCAATTATTTACTGCACACATCCCCAGTGGAAAAGAAGAGATTTTTTGAAAGCATGACACTCGCTCACACTTTGCTAAGAATCAAATGTAATGGCGGTCGCCGTCTGTCAAGCGAAGCGAGTCGGTGCGTGTGACGTCACTCTAATCTTTTGTGCCTTATTTACAGTGCTTTTGGAATCAGAAATGGAACAATGGGTAAGGGTCTTTTAAAATGGAAAGAAGCAACAGATAAACAACCAAATAAACATCAACAACTTACAAGGGCATGTTTAAAGACACCTATTCATGTTCCGTTTTGACCTTTGAAAGCAAACCTTACCTGTGGTCGGAACAAAATCTCCTAATGTATGGATATGCATGCAATCACAAAACCCCATCTATCAGATATGTGTTCCCTCGTGCAAGCCTGGCCGTACATTTAACTCTGTGCGAACATTTTTGGTCGCATGTCCCGATATAAATAAATTATTCTCTTCTAGCGCCCGACATTCATGAGTGATAAAGTATATGGCCCACAGATTATAACTCGTCGCTACAACCTAATCTTAACTAGTGGCTTCTTGTTTTTGCGATGCTTCTTTAAAACGACAGAACGCACCAGTAATCTGTGTCTTTCATCTAATGCCAAAAATTATCATTTCAGTTGTCTCATTAAAATGCGTATTTTTGTTTCGTCAGCTAACTATGATAGGTTAAATGCGTTTAACAATTTGACCGTTATCCGTATACCTGAGTTTATTTATAACAATTCAACCCTTTGTTTGAGGAGCAATTGTCAGTGATAGTAAAGTTAATTTGGCAGCGTTTCAAGATATATACACACACGTGCTTTTTCCTGTTAGCGATATTATAATGGTTATATTTTGAAATGTTATTTTTTAACTTCCGCTTTACAAAAATCCTGTCAAATTTGTTGTTTAGCATACGTGGCAATGCTTTCAATAAGACCAGGGTTTTTTGCTTTGATAATAATGGGATGGTTGCGTTGTAAAGGATACTAGCAACGAGGAAGGGTAGAATAAAATAGACAATAGACGCTTTGATGAGGAAGGATAACATTGGCAAAGAGGGAAAGGTTTGCTGAAAAAACTAGGCCAGTTAACACGGACGTTTTTGATACAACGAATGGAATGTACATGTACGTCCTGATAGCAATGTGGTGTTTGAAGAGTCAAATACAACTCTGAAATAGTGCAAATAAGCAAACGGGGTTCGTGGCAGAATCAGCATTTGGCCAAATGCTTTAAGCTTCAAAGCTGTAGTTTTCATGTCATACGCAATCCTTATACAGGTTTATATGCATCTTGTTTTCCTTGTAAACTATATGTATACAACGACTATCCTGTGGTCAAACTTGAAAAGGAACTCTTGTCCTATCGACCATCAAAACTTCAGTGCACCTTGTTTAATGTCAATTAATAGAAATCGATTCGTAAATTCGTTCGATGATATTACCTTCACATCAATGAGACGCCGCATCATTATCGTTTTGATAACAGATAATGTGATTATAAAGATGCAAAATTTATATTTGACTGGAACACATAGATTGAGGTTACACAGTCAAAAACAATCGAGTAGCTTTGAGAGATCGATGAATCGAAATCTAACCGTCAGCTAGAAATGATTACCCATACGTTTTTACCAATCTTTATATAAGAGCAATGATCTGTTTGTTTTGATCTAAGAAAATCTGAACGCTTTGACCAGGACAGTCTAAATGTGTCTTGATTTTTCTTCATGAACATATAACAAAGAACCCCCAACGTAGAACAACAAGTCCCGAAAACAACTATTATTTATAATATATATATATATATATATATATATATATATATATATATATATATATATATATATATATATATATTATATTATATTTATATAAATTTAGTGATTAAGGGAGTTACTGGGAAACACAAAGTTGGCTTTACAATTATTTCGGTCTCTAAAAAGAATTTCAAAAAGTTTGTTTGTCGTTAACTTTAAATGTAAATGTAGTAAACATTTCACTAAATATCACGTAAATTGAAATAAATAATCTTAACATGTAACGTAACTCTGGGATTGATTTTGATTTTAGCATTGATATATTAACACATTCAGCCTTTCATTGTAAAAAAAAAAAAAAAAGAAACCAACCAACTTTACTTTCCTTTGTAATCGTTGTTACACGTGTACATCTATGTGATATTTCTTATTTTATTCTTCTCTCCACATACATTATTCATTTCGTTGTAAATAGATAATTTGAAATTAAGAAAAAAAAGAACCTTTCATTATGGTGGGTTTTTTTTAACATGTATGTAACAGAGATGTTCGGTTTGCATAATTATCAGACAGGTGCTCGGTGTTCATGGGGAGATGAATCACAGAGATACCGGTTTAGTCTGGTTTTGGATAATTTTTGCCTGTAGCTGATTAAAAAAAATTGATACCGTTTAAAATCACTTCCGGTTTATGATCGCTGAGCACTGTTTAATTAAAGCTTAATGATTCTCTTCGACAAGACGTCAATCAGTTTAAAGTGAATCATAGAAACATAGTCTTGAAATTCTGATATAAAAATATTTGTGAACATTAAAAAAACCAAAACAACGACAATAACAAAATGCCTTTACTAGAGCCTATTTTAATTTGGTCCCATTTCTTTGCAATTATGTGAAACAGTTTCATAATTGTGGAATTATACGTATTGAGGACATTTGAAAAAATAATAAACTTTTTTTATTTTTATAGACAAGTTTGCGATATATATAGATATCGTTAGATTTTTCTTACTATATTTATGAAATCGATTTGATGATAATATATATACAATGTAAGTATAGTCTGAAAAACAAATATCACCATCCAACAAACTTTTGACGGGAGATAGATCTGATATTTAATGAAGTAACATCATATAGTTGATATCAAATTCAGCAACGTAGTACCCATAGCAAAGTTGCCTTAAAGGCATAGTTTCCAAAGCATAGTTGTTTTCCGCTTGATATCCTATATTGTCGAGATAACAGCAATGTTAAGTCATATTTAAGGTTCTGTGATATTTATAATGGCAGTACCATAATAGAGTACCGGCGTCTCTCTAAAAATAACCACGCTAATTAATATTGCAGAGTTTCTGACCGTAGAGGAAATAGCCGAAATTAAGGTTGCGATACATTGATACACTTACTAGAGGAAATGAATGCGAATAATCTAAAGATCATTAGACACGTGTTAAGAAGAATTCCTTCTTCCCTTAAACACAATGGCAGATCGCATAGTTTCATTAAATTTATTCACCGTATATTTTTGGGGAACATGTTTTTTAAGACAGAGAATGTGTAAACAGTAAAGCTATACAGCTATTGACTGGGGTTAAGGTGGTATGGGACACTTGTCAACATTAATGTGGATAAAAGTACATAATATTCAAAATACTTTCACCAGTTTAGAATTTTCAAATTTTACAATATTTGAACAAAAATATGTTTTAAAAGTTTCTGCACAGGTAAAAATTATAAAAGCCCCTTCGGGATTCGAACTTATGACTAACAGATTCGTAGTTAACGCTCTAACCTATTTCGCTACATTGTCAGGTAACAAATTTGGGAAAGAAAAAAAATATAAAATCATACTTGATTTTATTGTGGTTTTTATTTCGATAAGAAATACGTCACAATATGGATGTGTCCCATGCCACCTTAAAGGAACGTGATTATTTTGACCTATTTAAAAAAAAAATGCCTGCGGCCCTCGTTGCCCATCACATCCAGCCAAGATGACTTAACAGTATGGTGTTTAGTATATTGCAATCATTTTCAGCAAGTTTCCACTATGAATATTTATGAACACTTTAATAAATCTTTGTAAAAGGCCATTGCGACCCGTCTCGTTCAAGTTTGAACTATTGGTCTCTTAATAAAACAGCCAATATTAACACTTGATTGAAACAGAAATCTGTATGATATACGTTCTGGAATGACAAAGTACAACGCAGTACTTATGCGGAATAAAATGTTACTTTTTCCCATAACAAATAAATACAAAAATCTGTATTATCTTATAAAGTTACCTATCACAATGTTGTTGTTTAAATGCGTAAAGCAAAGGAATAAGCGAAAGCAGCAGGTTCTAATCTGCAAACTCTAGCGTTCGAAACCAGATGGCGGCTCTTACAATTCTGTACATTTCTAAGATTTTAAAAAATGGATTTTATTTTCATATGCTATACAATTTTTTTTAAAATGGTGATTGTATTTTTAATTTGGTGTACTTTTATCCACATGAATATCTAAAGGTGTCATATATCATGGACATATCTCTAAGCACCCTAGAGCACTGTGAAAAATGTACAGCGCTGGGCAATAAAGATAAAAAAAAAAAAAAAAAAAGCCTAAGTTTTTTAATCTTGGTTTATAATCTTGAACAATATATCGTTTAATAATACAATATGTTTACCGATTTAGTACTCATCTTTAGGTTTGTATACACTCATTTTCATGAATTTAGTTATATATGAAACTGGAACATAAATAAAACAAAGAACTGAGAAATGTAAATATTAGAATCAATATTAATTTTTTCATATCTGACTATGATTGATTCCCATATTTAAGCATACAGGTGAACATATTGTGAAGTAGCGTATTCAACAAAATAAATTGATATACTAGACTAAGTATCATTATCCACTGAGTATTTTCTCAAATCTTTAATTCCTAAGAAATCTGATTGTGTGTCATATTGCCATGAAAATGCCTCATCCCGATCCAACTAGGGTTGAACAACTCGGCCGCGCATTGATATAAGCACTCCTTTTACTTTTTAGAAATGCTTTCAAATGCATTGTTTAGCTCTTAATTTCAACGTTTATTCAAATACCGATGATAAGCAATGTTTAGATCGTTCATTGGTTGCCTGTTTTATACTTTGGACGTTCGCAATCCGTCGATATCTCAAGATCGATCGAAACGACAGCAAGAACTCAACGGAAATACACGGACTGACCTCCGAAGACTTTCAAGTAGTTGCAGTAACCATGGTAACTTCTAATATAAGTTCTTTCTTTTTATTGTGCTGATGGACAATAATGATGAGTTTAGCATATTACTTCCTTTTATTGTTTCAAAGAAAGATGTAAATATAAAAAAAAAGTAAATGGCTCTATTAGATGTGTCATACGTGCTACATTCATTTGTTAACCTCATACCCGCGAAAGATCAATCCAAATAATACATTTCACCGTTTAAGTGAGTAAGATCCAGGGCAATGGGTATCTTTAATATCTCAATTCATCTAATTTTCATATGCATTTCACCCAATTTTGTCTTGAAATCATATATTTGTGAAAGCGTATTACCACGAATTGCTCTTAAAGTGTGTCAAGGTCAAATCATGGTTTATGGGTGGTTATAAATGATGTATGCATTAGCAATCGATCATGTTTTCTTCATTTAACTGTTATTTTAACTATCGAATTCATTTTTCATGGTATTCATATTCAGTGTTTCTACAAAGCTAAAGATAATCATATTACATATTTTGCAGAGATCATTCTTGGCAACAACAGTATCAGCTACTAAAAACAAGATAAAACTGGAATAACAAACTCTTAGAAAATCAGTAAAAAAAACACAAGCAATATTGATCAGAATTTTTATCAGAATTTTTATTGACATTTTAATATTAAAGCACGAACCTTTGATGTATCGTCAGCAATATTCTAGCAATAAGCAGTCTATGTTGCCCTACACTAAATGACTAGGCATTCTCGGATAACGGCGTGAACTTGATCCACTTTCCTCAGATTTACCACAACTTTTTGTATGTTTATCACTTTGCTATTGCTTTAGAAAATTTTGAATTATTTTCAGTCGTTTCCAAGGTGAGAGAATTCTCTCTACGAACGAAATGAACTTGTTCAAGGTTTCTACTTGTAGGGATCAAATACCTTTATATATCTACATTTTCTGTAACTACTACTAAACAGTCTACCAAACAATCGATTCGGTCAAATTTTATATATACACTTACATCAATTATTATTATAAGGGTTCTACATTAGTACGTCTCATGAATTAGTTGCTGTATAATTGTAATGAATATATGACTCATAAATTCTTTCATGTTAAAACAACATAACACTATTCATATACATGTAATTATCCTCTTTGTATACCTTTCCTACTATAACAACAGCTGTATTCATCCTGACCATTTGTCAACCGTCTGCATCTCGATCAAAGGATTCATATTTTATATAAATGATGTTTTCCTGCTTTGTCCCCCAAAAATCCAACAAAAAACAAATGAACTGAAACGTGAAAGCGGCAGAGTTAAATGATCTGTACACAGAGTGGCAAATATTGACTGATCGAAAAACGATACATTATGATTAGATTATGCACTTGGTCGTACTTCTGTTACATATCATTAACGAAAAAACGTTGAAATAAGCCTAACCTCGGGCGTCTGTCTAAGATATTCTTCCTACTCTCAACTTACACATCACTCATGCATGACGGAGCCCCGCATGAACGCGCATGTACCTAATTTAATAGAAAAAAAACAGTCGTTATTTTGTAAGTGACCACGCGATCTACATGAACCGAGTTTCGGCAATCAGTGTATGGCGACTAATCAAATCAACTCTTTGGTCTTTAGAGTGTGTTAGCACGCAGACAGGAAAACGGCCAAAGCTCCTTAAGGCTAGTCATTAAATGTAGAGTGCTTCCCTATTCTAGGTTAGTTGTAAAAAAATAAACAGTAGTTTAAATCGACCAAATGATATCAGGTTTTTAAAACACGTTTATCGTAAGCTCTCACAAGCTACCAAGAAACAACTGTGACGATATACAGGTAAACAGATACCTGATGGTACACGAGTGTGAGCTTGTGTGTGGGTTTACAAAGGCATAGAATGTGTTTTAAATCAATAACATTGTGGGCTATGCTGTATGTTTGTTTTGAATTATACTCAAACATACGCACAGCTGTAGCTATTAAAATCTGTCATAAGAATTGTGAGAGTCGGATTGTACCTAGATTCCGTAATCCTTTTGTTTCCGGTGTTTGTATATGTATTTTATATCTATACTGGTGTGGATTCTAAGTGACACACGCTCCCTTTATAATAAATATAAATCAAAATGATAGGGTTTTAAAAATAAATTATACCGTTTTCAGTTTACATTGGGCAAGATCAGTGATATAGTTGTCTTGCGCAAAGTATGGTTAAAATCTTCTAACAAAGAAATAGCAGGGATTAACTTTCAAGAAAATGGATGATGCCAACATATTAAAATTGAAACGCAATTCTGTAAGCTCCAAATGCTAACTTAATCTGAATAATGTAAATAAATGTTCCTAGTCAAGTAGACAAGGAAATTACGGAGAATCGAACAACATCAACTATTAATCGAACATCAAATGGATACACTGTAATTTGAAACATAAAATGCATATTGAATTCGACACATCTAAAACTGCATTTACATAAAACATTTATTTGATATTCAATAATGCAGTAGGCGTAAGTAGTTCCCACATGTCTAATACGTGTGTTGCGCCTGATTGCCAGAAGACAAAGGCTGTGGGTAGCCGAGCGTCGATCTGTTCCCAGTACGATAGGATCCTAATGCTGTACCATTGTCTGCTGTTACTCGACTAACCTTTAACATTGAATCAGATTGTCTTCTGCAATATTCACAATATGTAGACATTCAACAATTAACTGTCAGAACTGTTTTATTGTTGACGCTGTGAAATAAACACGACCATTTACATTTCAAGATGTTTCCATCATATTCATACATATTTGTAGACATCTCCCGTAAAACATTTATCATAATTGATACCTTTATCCCATACATCAAATCCAAAGATCATTAATAGAAACAATAAATATGTATTAATTCATATACATATACTGTTCCATTTTTATTTGCTATAGACTATCCTCATCAATTTTAAAATATCCTATCATTGACAAACATATGAGGGTATTTTTGGTGTAGCTAGCAGTAACAGACAGTGAGGGATATGTGATTAATTGATTGCTGGATTTGTTTTACTAGTTAGTAATAATGAATGATTTACATCTCTTGCATAATATGTATTGAAAATATATCATTAAGCTTATAAATTTGGTGAGCATGTTTTATTTTATTGGAAGTGATTTCTTTAAAACATATTCTGTTAAATACTAGTACTTATAGTTTATATGTATTGCTGATAATGCTGTATCATATGTTTTGAAAACTCAAATGATTCTGTACTGTTACTTAATCTCGATTACCGGTACGAATATTTTCAGCTTATTAATGAAAACATCCAAGTGTCAGTCTAGTTCAATTTGAGTTTGCAAATAAATGTATATAAAATATTACAATTATGCATTATGTTTGCATCTTGTGCATGGTATCGTTTAAGAAAAACTGTCTTTGTTGTACTCCCTCCTGAGTCATGATTCAATGAGTTTAATCCATTTGCCTTCGTAGGAACATATGTGCATAATGCTTAAATTAATGACCCTCAAATGAACAATTTATCAGTTCATAAATAACAATGCATATTCAAATGCTGTACATGTAATAAAATATGTACCTTGTATATTCTTTTATTTCAGAGTTTGATTATGCGGGAATAATTTCGTTATTGATCAAAACTTAGGAACACTAAGGACAAAGAGTAAATGGACTGACATCAGATATTTGATCAATATCAAAAAAGATTTGGAATTCACTGATCGACAAAAGCAATTATTTATGTTCCTTACGTATATAATCCACTGCCGCTGGTTATGTAATTTGTCTGCACTGCTAGTTACCTACATACCTGCATAACCACTAAAGAGGGATTGTTTTGTTTAATTAACAATCATAATTGATTTAAAGAATAATAACTTGCCAACATCGACGAAAATATCCATCAAATTGTGTCATGGATCTTTGATCAACATATTATGTAACATCTAGTAAAGTTTATCATTTCTAATTAAATAGGATGCATTTATTTTACAAGACGTTAATTTTGACAGGTATTCAATTATTTACACCTTATGTAAGAGTTATTGTAATTCATCATCATGATTAGGAGCTCCACAGAGTGAGAAGCATGATGTAGTTGCACAGGAAAACACACTCCTGTCATAAGAACCATGGCTGTACGAAGCACACCAAGGAGAGGGTTTGATGATTAAACTGGGGCAGTCGGACGCTTCTTGTGTCTATTTGGTGGGATACTAAGATAAATACACACATGACAGACAGATTCAACGTCAAACTACAGCATATACACACGTAATTATCTTGATTTACCAAATAATTTTATTTTCAAGACCTAACTTATATAAAAATATTTGTAAGCAATATCTGTTCAAATGTTTTGTTGTTCTACAAGTTTTATGTATCAACAATATTGACGTCAAGTAAGAAAAAAAATGATTTGTGTTGTCATGGTCTATTGCGCAATCAAAACCATATATATTGAGTTCAATGATATCCAGAGATCTGACCCAAAGAATGAGATTGCAAACGTGCCAAATGTTGTTTCCTTTTGATTTCTCTCATCACTATATGGCAGGTTGGATTCATTTGCAATTTGATTCAACAACGAAGTTCTCACATACAGAGATTTATGAGAGATAAATGACGATACCATGTAGGTTAAGATCGACCAAAAACCAATGTTTTGGTCAAAACGGGATCGATGGGAAACTCAATTAGAGATTTGACAAACACTGGGCAAAGATCGTTGGAGTTTAGATATTGGATATTAAGACGGACTATGATATAAAAAGATTCGACAGACGTACATCGGGCAATAACAATGGGAGTTAAGCTGAGCTTAACCAGTGATCGATTTGAAAACGCCATTCTGTTTAATTTTCTTAATTCACATGAAAAACATATAGATATTACTATTAAAAAATCATGGGGGAAATATGTATCATACGCATGATTTTAATACTGAAAAGTTTAATGTGTATCCAATTTTTGAATGGTTGTGAGTTGTTGTTTTATAATCTTATATAGTAAGTAAAACGTATTGTTTTTAATTTAATGTAGTTTTCTAAAATATAAACAGTTATGACATTATAATAAATTGGTCATCACAGAAAGACATTGAAATACACAGCTAAAAATACAAAATTGGGACATTTCAGTGAAAATAACATGAACATAGTCGAAAGATTATTTTTAAAAGATTTGGAGGAACAATATGATAAAAACCGCGGAATGTTGATTATGTTAAGTCATTGTTAATAAAAGTGTTGAAAAATGTTAGAGGATGTTTATGTTGACAAAAATATATGAAAACGATTAATATGTAGAATTAACTTGGAAGCATGGTAGTTTGAAAATATAGATGAATTGCAAAAAATGGTCAATGAGTTGATAAGGTTTGAAATGGAAGAGTTTTAACAAAAAAGATGTGGAAAATGATGATATTAAATAATTGTAGAAAATTCATGGTGTTTAAAAATTGTGGAAGAATGAGAATGTAGATACATGTAAATTGTAAAAAGATGATAACGATGATGATGATAGAGGAGGTGGTGGTGTAAAAAGGAGAAGAATGACTTACGACTTTTTTACACTTTATACAACCATCATCCACGATAAATTAAAGTCCCGTCTTTTTGACATCATTGATAACCGCTATTTTAATAAAAATGGATCACAAATTGTCTTACCTTGTCATCGGTCATTTGCAAAACTATTTTGTTAAAGACTATTCGGATTGTGCACACAAGTATTCTGAAGATGACATTAAAAAGATGCTTGAGTTTCTGATAGACAACATCTATCTAGTTTTTGGAAATCAGGTCTTCCAACAATCTGTTGGAATTCCCATGGGTACCAATTGTGCCCCATTGTTAGCAGACCTATTTTTGTATTCCTACGAGGCAGAATTTATTAAAAAACTTGTACGTGAAAAAATAAATCACTCGCTGTGGCATCTCAACATTCAGGTATATCGATGACGTATTATCAATTAACAATTGTTACTTCCATACTTACGTCCATTCGATATATCCCAGTGAACTTGAAATAAAAGATACCACAGAATCTGCATCATCTTTTTCATATTTGGATATTTTACTGGAAATGAACATTGATGGTAACCTAACAACGAAACTATATGATAAACGTGATGACTTCAATTTTTCTCTAGTCAACTTTCCTTACCTATGTGGCAATATACTTTCACCACCTGCATATGGTGTTTTTTTCTCTCAGTTAATTCGATACGCAAGGGCATGCTCTTCGTATGAACAGTTTCTAAGGCGGGACAAGCTACTGACAAACGAGTTGATAAAACAGGACCATGAACAGTTTCGTTTGAAGTCATCTTTTCGTACTTTCTTTGGTCGATACAACGACCTTGTCAGCAAATACAATCTTCCACTGGGTCGCATGCTGAATGACTTTTTTTCATACTAATTGTTAGACCATACTTAATCACCTGATTGTCTACGGACTTTTCCGTTTTTTTTCGATTATGACAAAGAGCACACGACCGGTCAGCAGAGGATGCTCACTCCTCCATGGCACCTGATCCTACCTCTATTTTTTAAGAGGTCCGTATTTGCTCTGCTCCTATTTTATAATTTTCCTTTGGACTTTTGAATTTAAACACTGTTCGTTATCACCACATGTCATGATGTTACTGTAAAACAATGTGGAAGGTTGATATGGTTAAAAGTGTTCTGAAAATGTTTTGAATAGACCATAGGAATTTATTTCATACCTGTTATTTTCACGACTTTCGTTAGGGACGGTACCAATAGATATTGGACTTTTTATTTTGCATCAATTTTAATTGTGTTTAACTCAACGTCACTTATCTGTGTTTGGATAATACAAAAGGGTTAAGTCAATTGGAGCAGAGATAGTGTAGAAATTGAAATTCATCAGCTCAGGAAAAAAACATACGTAAAAGAGGAAGTGGATAACATTTTACTGATGTCTTTTTATATATGTAAGACATCATGTTGTGTAGCACAGTCATATACTTGTATCATGTTATTATGCGTTTATAAGTTAACAAAAGAAAACAGGATGGTATATACATTGTTATCTTATTTCCCGCATGTATTCAATTTCCTGTTGTTGAACGCAGACAGAGATCTGCTTACTCTGTTACATTGAATGCAAATTTCGTGCGGAAGATAAGACACACTTGTTCAATAAAATAAACCAACAGTTGCGTGATGTAAGTTTTATTTTTCCCCACAGCAAGGTGCACTAAAATAAATCTCTCTAGATAATTGAATCAATTATTGATTTATTTGCTAATTTTACAAAATACCCAAACATAATCAATACACTCAATTTTCATTACATAAGCAAGAACAGTTTGCCTCAGAAACATGCTAAAGTTGCCCAGACGATTAGCTTTCTCCTCATTACTAGACTTGTTTTTATCGCATTTAATGTAAAAATGCTTATAAACACTTTCGGAGAAAAACAATTCCATCACTATTATGACAAAAGCAAATATATTGAGTAGATCATTTCCATGTAAATTGAGTTTTATCGCTTTGACATTAAGTATCATTAACCGAAAGATGAAGGCCAGTTCACGGCGATCAAGTTTTCTCCCTATGATATAAGGTTACTAAGAACTTATTTTACTAAAAGAAGGACAAATGGTATTTCATTAAACATTATCAATAATGTAAAATACTTTTCATTTGAAACTTCATCTTATTCAAATACTGTAAAGATCATTTGCCAATCCGAATTTCATCTTATCCAAGGTCCTGTGAAGGTCATCTGCCAATCAAAATTAGCTTGTCGATTAATAAGAATGCATATGCTTAATTAACAAATGACAAATACCATTTCATTATTGCCTTATAATAAACCAATTTACTAGCAAAAGTTCCAAATCACATTACACTTTATCGTAGTCCCGTGAAGATTTGAGGTGGTCAATCTATTTTCTATTAATATTATTTGAACAATTAATATCATATTTCCATAGAAGTGTTTGAATTTCTAAAACAATCATGTCAATTTAAAAACAAAATAAAAATCATGTTTTACAATATGGAAAATCAAATTTAATATGCAGTTACTGAATCTATTATTAATTAAATTTCCCAATTGGACAGATATCCCATTTGCATTCAAAAAACAAGAACAGGAGAATCAGAAAGCGCACTTTTATCTCCTTGATTGATTTATCTTTGCTTTATCGTAACTAAATCGAATGGCATCATGTCATTACATTATAATAAAAAAAACATTTGCACTCAATTTTTTTTACTCAAATTTTGTGAGAACATTTATAAAATGTAAAAATAAATTTTGTTTGTCTAGACTTGCCAAGCCAGTTTATTTCCAGGTTCTTTGGTATAATGGCATATGAAATGTTAGACCTTTGACAGAAACAAGTTCAAACTACTGTTGGCATGTGAACAAAGGTAAACAGTGCAACTTTTCTCTATTCTTTCTTCTGATATTGAGCATTCGTACATGTATATCCGGAAAAACAAGGAAGATCCTTGCATCTGAGGACGTTAGCAATCAGCCACACACATCCATATTTAAAACTGTAGAGGAAATTATCTCTTTATGTGTTTTAAGGGTCTAGTCATCAGCGATGACTTACCTAAGTATTATTTTATTTGGCAAGTTGATGATTTACCTTCAAACCCCTCAATGTGCTGCTTGTTATTTATTGAATTACACTGACTAATTCTGTTAATCAGATATATTTAAGATATAAAACCAACAATGATTCAATCAAAATAACAGGAGATTCACAGCGAATCATTTAGATACATGTATGTCAGGAACACAGTTTCTTGCGATACTATGTTGCAAGCAATTTGTATCCCATTTGAGTTTATTCAAAACGTATCAATAGCTTATCAATCTTAATTCAGTTTCAGCCCCCAGTGTGCTATCTCATTTTTGTCATGAGTTTGGTTATCAGACGTTTAAAAAAAACATTGAGATAGCTATTTATGACTCACATTTTACCTTCTGGGCTTTTGTAGATAAGAAACGTAACGGAAATCATTTTCTTCCTATGCGATAAAAAAATTTCCATTATCATCAATTGCATTGTTGTATATTTAAGTGTGAATTTTACACCGACGAATAGATGAAAAATGTTTTTGAACAATAAAAAAAAATCATATTGAATATGCACATAACACATTTTTTTCTGAGAAATATGTTTTCAAAAGTTAAAAAACTCAAGTGATAACAAATAGAATAATTTTTTTATATATATTTGCCTCAATGATGTAATACCATTCGTGTCGCTGGATGTTTATGGAGATTTTTATATTTTGTCTTCCAAAAAAAAACCTCAGGAAGGCGTTTTGAATCTGCTTTTTCAATTAAAGGAGGATGGATGGTCAACACATTAACCATCATATCTACGTTAAAGGATGACTGCACTTAACGCCGTATTTATTTTGGGTCCTTTTTCGGTCACTATTGTTACGTTTATTCCTAGCTCAATTTTACTGCAACTCATTTATTATATAGTTTGGTCAATTTACAATAGCAATTTGTTGTCACAATAATTTTAAACTGCACTGCAATAAAATAATCTGTTGTTTTCTTACCCTTATTGCTCTGCAAATATCTTGAATTTAGACTTGTCTGCCCTTGATTAAAGATAAGACTCATACATATGCATGGAGGGTTGATCTAATATTGTAATGAGTGGTCTAAAATTAAAATTGAACATCCTCTCTCTCTCTCTCTCTCTCTCTCTCTCTCTCTCTCTCTCTCTCTCTGCATGTTGCCCTTTTCAATAGATTTCAAAACAAAATATGCATCATATAATATCGGCTAGTATAAATAGCTATTGATGCTCGTAGACAAGAAGCTGATGTTAACAATTTACGTGTTCGAAAAGAATTAACAAGTACATGTAGCTTATTAATAATCAGTAACGCACAGAACCTATAATCTCTTACAGATATCTCAGAGAAATGAAAAAACATCAATCGATTGGAATGAATTGAATGGGTACGGACAAATAATATCGCCTAGCAGAATGCGTGCTACCTGTCACGTGACGGGAGTCTTGTATTTATAAAGTTGCCTGGGGTTAGAAATCACGTGGCGAATTATAATATTCAACAGGTCAAAGTATACTGTTTACAACAGAGAAGCCAAACGCAGGAAGAAACACTTTTTTGTCTGTTTAACCACGAGCGGATGTTTGGCTATTGATCTCCTTTTAACATAAGCTTATATATATAAATATACAACTATCATGAAAAGGAGAACAATAGACAAACATGCGCTGACTATGTACTAAGTCTGTAAAAAAAGTGGGCGTCCTCATTATCCTATGGAGATTCAAGAAAATGTAATCACCCCTACCTACAAACGACTTCGTTCTTTGTAAATGTGAACTTTATATTAATGTAATTACATAAACACAGACATTGGCAATTCCTACAATTAAAAGAAATATGCTTATTTTTAACTTTTATTTTGTCGCAATTTTTAAATGTCCTTAAGTGCAGTCATCTTTGAAGGTATGATTTGTTTAGCTTTATCTAATATCATTTAGTAAAGAAATAAAATTGAAATAGATAAAACATTAACGGACATATTCTTATCATAATCAAATTTTTTCTAAGTCTTCAAATTAAAGAATTTTCGGTAATGATATTTAGCAGGACACGAAGTTTTAATCATGATACAGGTATCAATTTTGGCTAGAGGTTAAAAACAAATTGTTTAATAAAGTCACCTGTATTGTAAATAATTTGATATGACGTCATAACAATGGATCTTCGTATTATGTACATTATCCACTGCGATGATTTTATTCTAGAGTGACTTCATTATATAAATTTCCTTATATTGAACAATGTTTGTAGTTGTGGATATAGACAATAAAAAGGCTAACATTTTCTTAAAATAATAAAATAAATTTATTGTAACGAAGCATTAAACTCTAAAGTTTAGTCAGATAAGATGCATTTGCGTTTAAGGAAAAACGGTGAGATGTTTAGTCTAGACTGTCATTTCAATCACAAATGGAAAATTTGGTTAAAGATACGGGAATGCTTTGAATTGTCAGGCATTGAAATTTTTTAAGATTGCAAACTGTCCATCAGAAAATGTAAATATTCTCATCTTCCTAAGAAATGTACTAAATATGTTTTACTTTTCGCATGATTCTAGCTGGAACACATGAAAGATGCTTCTTACTAAATCATAGCCATATAAGAGGGGAAATTCAATACATGACGTGGTGATAACGAACAGTGTTCAAATTCAAAAGTCCAAAGGAAAATTACAAAACAGGAGCAGAGCAAACAAGGACCTCCTAAAATAATAGAGGTATGATCAGGTGCCATGGAGGAGTGAGCATCCTCTACTGACCGGTTACACCCGCCGTGTGCTCTTTGTCGTAATCGGGAAAAACAGAAAAGTCCGTAGACAATTAGGTGATTAATTATGGTCTAACAATTAGTATGCAAAACGACATAATGCGCAATGCGTAATGACATATCAAACATATCATTAATAATATATACAGCATCCTTACCTCATTTGTCTAAAAGCCTATAAGGAGGGTTTAACAAGTCGTAAACAGAAACTTCCATAGTCTATTAGTCTATGAATGTAATTGATTTGTCAGATAAGACATGTTATATTCCAAAAAATAAACATCCGACAGCTCTTAAAATAAAAATCATATTCCATCACAAATCACGGAATATTCAAGTAAATATATAAAGTCATATCGAATTCATTTATTTAATGATGAACAATAAAAGATACATTATTATTATTCAAATTTCTAAAATAAAATATAAAACAAACATAAAAAAACAAAAAAAGAAGTTGAATTCCCTAATGTCGGTGTAATGTTGATAAGCAAAGAAACAGTTTGAAGTGAAATTAACGCTTCTGAATCCCCACAAGTTGAGTTTAGATAACCCTAGTTATTACTAAGATATATTTTGTAACAATCAGTGCATGTTAAAGTATATGTTTAAAAGTTAATTGATTTCACACTTAATCTCTCGTACAATTATCATGTTTCTAATCTTCAAAAGACACAGCAGACGTTTAAACAATTATAATCAAAATATTTCATTACACGCAACTAAATTATGACATACATTTAAATTGGCTCCTTTTACCGTTAAGGTATATATATTTTTTAAAAACTATAACATAACACAAAACGCTGTATTCATTGTCGACACAATGAATGCGAGGCCACCATTTACCTCACGTTGCACATAACGTGATCAATCTTCTTGAAGCTATAAATAGCTTTGTTTATTAAAGCTGAGGGAAGTGCGTGACCGATAGTTCAACATAAAATCTCCCGAAAAGATCAATGACTCAGTAAATAGATCAATGGTACACCAAATTTGTCTTCAATATGAGGTAAATACTCTCTACATGCATATATGTGACGTTGTCTCGGGGGTTATAGTAAATATCTGTCAACAACTGTCCTGGCATGGTGACGAAACAGGCTGGCAAAGCTGTTACAAGTGGATGTGTATCAACATAGCTGTATACAGACAATTCAGTATTAAAACATCGTGCGCTTTTCTCGTCCTATACTTAATTTAAACATAGGATTGTTGCGCATTTATGCATACATGTGACAATAAAAGAATGTAATAAAATATCTAATTAGGCATTATCATATTACTCCATGATATGAGATATTATGACTGAGAGCACCTTTACGACATTTACACAGCAAACAGGATATGTGTATATATTATTCTTGCCAGTACACGTTTCTCGAGATTTAGCTGTAGTATGTTCAAATTTGCTTTTGGCTTTGTGAAATATCCCTTCAAAATTTCTTTTATTTTGAATGTATTTGATTAACCGTAAAAATATGTACTACTTCTGTCAAACATATGATTGATTGTTTAATACTCTTTATTTTATCCACTAATAAAATATCAGTTTGATAAGATGAATTCTTATCTTGATAGTTATATTATTTGGGGGTTTTTTTGTGTTTTGGTTTTTTTTTGACAATCATAAACACAGTGGATTCGATATTATTATCAACAACTTAAATCGCAAATTTAAATGCTGAAGTTTCACCTGAGTGCCATAAACTGGGACATGGTAAAGGAATAAACACTGGTATAGAACGAAAACCAGTAAAACGTGGCCAATGATATCAAGTTACAACTCTTATACCTTTCTATGGTTCTTTTAATTTTTTCGGTAATAATGCTGTATAAGACATCAAGTTTAAATCCACTGTTTTGTATGATTAACGTAAGAAATATTTTTTACAATGCTTTGAATGCTTAATATATATTGCATAGAACACAATGAATTAAATGTAACATGAAACATTGAATGAATTGATAGTAATACCATTATATGAATAGTGCCTCTTTTGGAGGGTTACAGTTGAAATTGACACCCCGAAAAAACCGCTTCGCGTTGGTTGACAATGGTTTTCCCTGGTGTCAATTTCAACTATTGCCCTCCAAATCAGGCACTATTTATTTTATAATACCGAATGTCTTAATTTTAAAGAAAACTTTACTGCTTTTAAATTTTTAAATAATTAATCAATAAATAAACTTGAATTCTACGGCGAACCGTACGCGCATAATTTACGCGCATGTAATAATTCATTGAGTTAGCCGTTGCCAAGTGTGTTGCTAACGCTGAGGGTTATAGAACGGATTATAAACTGCGTCTAAACCATTCAAATTTCAGTATTTAACAAGAAAGTATAATAAATGCTACTATCTCCCATTTAGACACAAGAGTCTCTGTGAAGGAGTCAATGTGTTCTAAATGAAAAAATGACAATAACAAACCGTCAACCATCTCAAAAAAATGTGACACTTCATAAATCCAATGTTGCAGAATAAGCTCCACATACATTATTTTGCATGACAACTTTTCTCGACATTGGAGGTTATTCTGCTACATCCAAGATAACTCGTAGTTTTTTCCTTAATTTTACTAGAAATAAATTGTGAGGCATTATGTCTTTGATTAATGTTCTCTTTAAAAGCCGATTTTTTGTTTGCTGTAATTAACTGATCGAAGTTTTGGTATAATTATGTTTTCAAGGCAAAATTAAACGTGTTCTTTCCTCAAAACATTTAAAGGAATATTCCCAAGATTCAATAACAGTTTATTAATCATATTTTCAAGATTTTAAGATAATATATATATGCTAAAGGGGCATTGTCACGATTTTTATCAAATTTTATTTTCTAAACTTTGTTTCTAGAACAAAGAATTGTGAGCTCTGTATCTTGCTTTTAACTCAACGAATAACACTCACTGGTTGAGAAATGCCTTACTGAAGCATCGTGGACATTAAAATAGAAAAAATAAATTTTGACCAAAATCGTGACCATGGACCTTTAGCCATATCATGTATCTGATAATCTAGAATTAAATAAGTGCTTATAGTTTATCGATAATATGTAAAGTCACACTCAAACAAGATTTGTTCAGCTACGTTCAAGGTCACCCTGTATATTTCTCATTTCAGTGTTGCAGAAACCCTACATTTGCATCCATCAAGGTGGATCATACGATTATAATAGTGTATCAAAATGGTGAACAGGTACCAGCACTTTATCATGAAGGAAGCTTATTCGATAAAAATCAAAATTTACCAAATCATTTTCTTTCAAAACAAACTCTCTCAGCGCAAAAGCATGCTTTCAAAATTATGTGCTTAAAAGCATGTTTACCACACCGAAAACAGTTTTAAACGGAAGAAACAGCAACATTAACGGTAGAGAAATTTAAGTTGCTTTAAAACTAATTATCTATCTATTGATTATTCCGAGATTTTGCACCTGATATTGTGTAAGGGATTTCTTTCGTTTAATATCTGTATCATTACTTGTTATCGTAATGGTACCAGGTTTACTTTGGCAGCAAATTTATTTTTATGAATACTACTAATCCATAGATCCTCTTATAATAAGTATTTGGGGGGATATTACAAAGATTTATTGAGAATATTAAAGGCTTTAATTACCTAAAATGTCTATTTCTCCTTTATACTTGATTTATATAGTTAACTACTTTTCAGAGAATGCTTTTATTGATGAAGAAACTCGAAGTACAATTCACAGAGTAAATTTCTTTGCACATATTCCAACAAAACTTGCAACTCACAAATACATTGCTTGTCTTATTACGTCGAACAGTAGAAGCAGTGTGAATAGCGTACGATTTGAAAGAATGTAGAATTCGTCTGAAAAAAAAATTCCCACACATACTTTCTTGTTTGTTTTGGTTCTATTCTTTTCTTTTTTACAAAAAGAAGGTAAAATAAATTGGAAGCAAATTCAAATATAAATGCCCTAATGTAACAATACATAACAATTCTTCCTTGATAAACAGTAAAGGTATTTTTATGTTCATAAATTTTATTTATTGCAAAATTGTTGCATAAAATGATGATCGTTTAGTGATAAGTGAACGGAAATTATAAAAATAATGATATGCTAAATAAGCACTCAGATATTTTTAACATAAACAAATACTGTATTTTTGTTGACCACCTGTTTAATATTCATCTACAACCTGACACACTTTTGACACTTAAACGTATTAAATTTGTGTTCATTTCCTGATAAAGTATTGCTATATTTTTACATCTTTCTATTAAATGATAAATTGTTTCCTGTTGTTCCAAAGATAATTTATTATTATTCAACCAAGGCCAATGTAAAAAAAAAAAAAAATACTCATATAAGCTTACTTTCTCTATAAACACAATAGAACTTTTCTTGAAGTAAATAAAATTTCTTCCAGCTTCTATTCTCTCATCTCTAAAATCCCCATTTTGACTTTCCCTTTTGGAATGCACAACTAATTTTAAACTTATGCTTGTCACGATGCATTCTTAGCTTAGGGAAAGTAAATTAAAATTGTTGAAATGAATAGCCGGATCCCTTTTTCAAAATGGCGATAATTAAGAGGGTGAAAACAAGGCTGGTTTTATTAAAATCTTCAGAAGAACCAATTCTTCAGAAATGCCTGTTTTAAAAAAGAATTTGCCTGAAATCTTTTATTTGTAATGCTTTTCAAACATTGGTTCAAAGTCAATTATCTTTCCACCATAGGGTTCATCTACCAGTTTTCACATTAGTATATATCAAATAAATTTATTAGAAAATTTCTTCATTAATATCCATTATTACAATTAGTGAAATAAATATGAAGAAATCCTGGTGTGTAATAGATTCATTAAATAGAATTATGACCCTAACAGCAATAATTGGGTCAAAAACAGTGCTCAGCTACACATAAGAATATATGGCGAAAGATGTTATAATTTTTATTTTAAAAATACAGTTATCTTGATATAGTGTTTAGTCAAGGTTGGTCAAGGTAAAATGTCAATTGTGAAAAAAGAGCCAAATGAAAGTCAACTTTCTTGCAGAAACTAATGCACAGACAACAATATTCTACATTAGAAAGTTGATTCAGATAATGTAATTATTCAGATTATAACGAGAAAATGTGGGTCAGATATTCAAGCCATGGGCTTTGGTTGTAAGAAAATGGTCAGAAATGACGATTTAAAAATTCTGGAACAACCTTCATTATCTTAATAATAGATTTATAAAAAAAAAATGAAACTTTGAATCTCTGTTTATCAAACAATAATTAAGTTCGCCATTGTAATAATGTATAAATGAAGGTATTTCCGTCTTACATTCTCACATCAAATCTATAAGGTATCAGAGGCTTACATATGCTAAGTAGATAAATAGACCAAGGTACGTATATATATTATATGTATGCATTAGCTTATTAGTGATGTAGATAACGTTACAAAGTCCGTGATCTTTTAAAGTCATATGATCAATGGTCTCTTAGTGGAACGAATAACCGCCACTGAACCAAACTATATATGCATAAGTTTACCGTAAGTCACAAAAATAAATTGAACCTTTTTAAAAACACTTTCTGTTGTGAACAAGAAGAACGATTAAATAGGAACAGCTCTCCTCTCCAATCAATATCAATTTACAGGAAATGACTTCTTTTTCAAATAGTGATATAACATTTCATGAATAGATTAAAAACTTAATATTTAGGTTCATCAGCATGGAAACATTTTTTGAAAATCAACGTAATGCATTTTTACCAAGGACAACTCTCTATCTTTTTGTTCAGTATGCGAACGTTGATAACAGACAAAGAAAAGACAATGGAATCCATAATTTTGATAGGTGTTTAAGATATCAAATCTATAAAGCCCCAGATTCAATGAGTCTGGAAGCATAACAGATATGTATGGGTTCAGTATACTTAGATATAATTTTCATGTTTAAGTATCAGTATGTAAAAGTGGAATGAACGACCTTTTTCTCCTGTTCTCGAAGAGTTACCCCCTTATAATCTTTAAAACTCAATTTTTATGAATTCATCAGGTAAAAAAAAATTATCAATAGTTCTTTTCTATTCCTGATGACATTGGGTGCACGGCGGGTGTAACCGGTCGGCAGAGGATGCTTACTCCTCCATGGAATCTGATCCTACCTCTAGTTTTTTGTAGAGGTCCGTGTTTGTTCTGCTCCTGTTTTGTAATTTTCCTTTGGACTTTTGAATTTGAACACTGTTCGTTATCACCACATGCCATTCTTAATATTTACTTTTTCATTTTTTCATCTTGCTTGTCTCAATTGACTTTAATGCAATCTTCATTAATTAATTTCTGCTTAGGTTGTGACAGTTTTTGAAAATTTCTTAAATCCTTTTCTACTCTAAAACGTTTCGAATAAATTAGAGTATTTAATACATGATTCATATTTAAGGTTTAAAAATTAGGTCCTTACATGAATTGGATATCTTAAAACATTGAATTGGTTGGGAATTTGTTAATAGCATAGTAATTCAACCAAAAAGAATTATATTTCAACAAGTTATTCACATTTGTCGAACTTTTATTGCTTGCATATTGTTCCTGAAAAAACATGAAATTATTGTTGTAAAATTAAAACTTAATGTAAATGTATCCTAAGAGATTGATTTTTAATTCACAAAAATGTATAGTTATCGATACAATAATTAGGTTAATTAATTTATAGATGGTGTTTTTTTTTTCCAATGCATCGTACTAGTAAACAGTGAAACAAAGTCCTCTGTTAATTAATTTTGTGCACAGATTAGTGAGTGTTTCTATAGTAATTAAGCATTCCTTACATCATCATGGTAGTGACTTTCTAGATCCGTACATTTTCATATAATAAAACTCAAAATAGTTTGCTTATTCAATGGTTCTGTGTCTTATAAGATCTGTGGCGACATTATATAATAAAACTGTCAAAGATTACTGTGAAATCATTTAAATTCGTGGGGGCCATTTTCGTGGATTAAATAGTATAGGTTCATGTGGACGTAATTGCGTGCATTCTCTGATACCTACAAAAGGAAATATGACTTCATAACCCTTATTTATGTATTCCTGGAGGATTTTAATTCGTAGATGAGAGGTACCCACGAATTCCACGAAAATTGAGCCACCACGAAATCTAATGATTCCACAGTACTTATTATCATAGGTACAATAAAACAGTGACACATAAGCAGAAAAGACGGGACAAAGAAAAGAGGTCATATTGTTTGTTTTATTTTACTGGCTATAACAGTATCGATGGCTATAGTAAGTGCACTCATCACATAAATTCACATTCATATCTGATGATTGATAAAGCATAGCTGATTGTAGATGTATTGCCGTCTTTATGTGCTACCATGCTCAGCAGAAAACGTTTTACATCAAACTGCATTGCTATAGAAAATGTTATACTCTTTAGATGAAAACCCTGTGCATGGGCATAGTTCTTGATGATCGGTGTATCACATAAAACCGTGGTCAAAATGGTTTTGAAAGCAGTGAAACTTTAAAGAATACAAAAATTACACATTTTACTGACATATTCTATATTGTACAAGGAAATATATATGATACATGATAAATGATTAAATCAAGTTTGAGAACAAAATAAATAAAACTTGAATCATTCAAATCAATGCATATTAGTACACTACAATTGATTTACGGATATTTTATTTACTCTTTTTCCATTTATATCTCACTCGTTTAATGTGTTAAACGTAAAATATTGATACCTTTTTTAAGTACACCAATTGCACACATAGATGTTATCAGACCGCTATGCTTTGATGAATATTGATGGAATAAACCAACTGTAAATCAAAAGTGCTGCAATATAACACTGAATAGCATGTGTTATCTAATTACTTGTTCTATGTTATGCTGTACAGGAAATGTTTCGTCAAAAATATAGAGTATCCCATTCCAAACTAGCATTTAATTCCACAAATCCACTCTTGGCAAATTGCCATATTTTCCTTTTACAGGGCCCCTTGGTTTTAAGTATTTTAATACAACTTGAAGGTTAACTCACAACGGCAACCACCTGTCGATGAAAAACGGATGTGTTCTCATATCAACTGATCACTTCTGAAAGGCATACTACGAAATTACGATAAAGTCAGGAAAAAGTGAAACATTACGTATTCCTGTATTTGAAAATTTTAAAAGTTCGCTTAAGAATTGTCAAGTTTTTGTCAAACCATACAAAATTTTAAGATTGTGAATTGTACAACTAGGATTTCAAGATAAGAGATGTAACATTTGTAAGGATAAGGGTATGATTTTAATAACTGAAATCCATGGATTCATCGACATCTTTGGAAAAACTTGATTTAAATAATGTGCTAGCAAAATATAAATTACTGCGTTTCCAAAAATCGTCAAAAAATCATTAAAGGTCACGACATATAACTAATGGACTTTTTGATATTAATATGATAAACAAAAATCTATATTTTAAAAAAATGCTTATTATCTGTTAGGCTAACCTGCAAATGATATTTGAAATATTAATGTGAATTGTCTTTTAATTGCCAATATTGAAGTTGATACTCTCAAAGTAATTGGTAAATATTGCAAAATGTTGGAAGTTGATCTTTCTTTCATAAGGATAACAATCAATTTTTTAAATGTTTTAGCAGAAATGGGTTTCATTAAATATTCATATTTTAAAAGTGTGATTAAGTTTTTAGAGATAATATTTAAAAAAATTATGCACTCATACTTTAATGCCGTTTAACTATGGTTGTGATTTGCTTATAAGAAAAAAAAACCTCACATATTTATTGGTAACTTTCTACCATATAATGTCAACAGATTACCATTATTTCAATTTTCCCACGTTAGTTTTAATCAATAGAACTTATATTTCAGCATACTATATGAGGAACTTTCAATGCTTGGATTCATTAGAATTTGTTTTAAATGATCAATTTTATGCAATGTTTATATTACAGGTACTATACTCAACGGACAAAATCATAATTTCATTCAAATCTGAACAAGAGGATAACATACAAAACGAAACAGATATCGGAGATTTAGTCTCATTTCTTTGTGAGACGTAATTAACGATGTTTTTGGTATACATGCTTTTCTTTTTTAAATTAAATGATTACAGCATATCTAGTTTCACTAATGTATAAAAATGCATCCTTCTCCTTACTTAATTAAAAAAAAAACATTTTGTATACATGTTTGTCAAATTAATAACTATATGTTCGTGTGTTAACCAAAATATACATTAATCATGTGTATTTTTCCGGTGTCCTCTCTATTCACTTTTCTATAGTTGGTATATGGATTCAAGAATTTCACTTTCAGTTGAACCTAGTCAAAACCCCATCTATTTTTGGTTTTGTAATTACTGAGAAAAATTGGAATTTAGTAATTCAACTGAAGGTTATTTTTAAAAGTATGCAGACTGCGTTTAGGTTTGGAATTATATATGAAACGTGCAAATCCTAAAACATCATTGTAATATGATTCAGCATCTTATATTTTTGGAAGTTTTATTTGTTAATAAAGATATAATATGAATCAAACCGACATATGCGCGTCAAATAAACGCGCATATCTTCATACCAGTGAATTTAAACCAACTTTTATCGTTCATCAATAATGAATGCGATTGCCTGACGCACAAAAAGCTTGTTTACGATTCTGCCAAGTTAATATACATCATTTAAAAGGATATTCTTGTCTTTCAGTGCATTATATAATCGAGAATCGATGCTCATTCTAACGTTGTCATGACAACTTGCATTATGGTGCAATCTCTGTAGCAATGTGTTTCCCTTTGCCTTGCCCTAAAATCAATTATTTTTATCTGGAATGTCACCCTCAAGAATATAAACTTTTGCTCGACAAAACAAAAGCTGAATATAAGTTACTGTGTTAGATAATTAAGTTTTAATAGTTTGAATTTGAAAAAGGTTTGTTCTGGCTTACATTACCGACAACAGTACAGATCTAGAATTTAGGAACATTAAACCAACTTGATTTAATATTTGTACAGATATTGCTAAAATTCATTTTATTTCTACCTACATTATGAATTCTACGTGATCACACACACATTGGTGCCGGTAATTAACTATCTTATAGAAAAAGACCATACAATCATAACTCAGAGGGGAATTCAACAAGGCAAGATCATGCCGGTGAACCTGGGGTATTTGATAACACTAGGTTTCACAAGAAGCAGGATTAATAAACAGACGGAAACGATGTAATTGCCTTTGTATGCTATGTAACCGTAAAAATGATAATTGCATCATGCGATTGCACTCACTCTCTGCGTAAGCGCATGACAAGGAAACTTCCACTTGTACCTGCAATATTTATACAGCGGAAATACAATGTAGACACAAGGATGCTAACGACGTCATGTGCAGTACATTTATAACCTACATGTAGTTCATATGTAAATTGAGCCACAATTTATAAATGTGAATTTAGATTTAAAAAAAGAAATTATTTACGCTGCACTCAGTTGAAATCAACTCAATTACAATTCAATCTTTTTTTTATTTGTAGGAAATTAATGGAAGAAATGATATAAAACTGTACAAACAAAACACAAAATGACTCTTTCCATACCCGGACAATTGAATGTTTAAGTTTACAAAATTCAGTCGCCAAAATGTTCCATTATTAAAGATATGACAAATAAAAACATACTCAATACTAAGGGCAAAAACATTCAAAATATGTTTTATCAAATTACAGATACAAACTATCTTAATTTCTTTTTTGAAATTGCATGTTTTCAAGATTAGTGTGGTATAATTAAACAAAAGTTGACATTATCATATTTTTCATAACAACAACCTATTGTTTCCTTATCATCAAAGATAGACAACATTGTGATTAGTATAACCGAATAGCCTATAGATTTAAGGTTCACTATTGACATACTATAGAATAAATATAACTTCAACCTATTCTTTAAACAGATTGGTTAGCTGACAAAGTTCATATATAAACTTTTGATGACAAAATGATTATATCCAAAATATTCCAAAGAATGATTATTGAATGATAAGATATCAAAAATACATCAAACGAAAATTGTAAAATGCGCACAACACTGTCAATAATAGATCTACCTTTTTTTCATTCATTAAGCAAATATTATTAATTTAAAATAATACCTAAATCATCCCAAAGGAAGGTTTTCAATTGAAATATTTCTTTAGACACCAGTTAAAAATCACGATTCTACAACATTGTGACAAATTGGGACAGTTTTAATTTCATTCAAGATTTTGTTATTGCTTACCATAATCTATTCTGCATTGATGGGGTGTTTGGAGTGCGTTGTTTGATAACTGTTTCATCTCGAAAATATGGAATAGTACATCGTATACATAAAACACTTGTTTACATATGTAAATTATCACTGTGAAGTTCAAACAGAAAGTAAGTGGGTAGAACAAACAATCTAAATATTTTGTTTTAAATTTATTTCATATTACAGAGCTTCTTGCAGGCATAATTTCACATTTTTGTGATAGGAGTAAAACATCATCCCTTTTGGGAAAGAAGTCTGCGAAATTTCCATAATACGTTGCATTCTAAGTTAAAAATTGAATCATCGTTTATAAGCTATTATAAGTTATTAAGCAAAAATACCCGACATTCATCAGTTGTTTACTAAACAAACAATAAAGCGTAGTTTTGTCCCAGATTTAGTTCGTCCTTTATCGCGGTTGAATTGTTTGTTTCTGTATTTTTTTTATAATTTGGCGAAATATTTATTAATAAATGCATGGACATCGTCTATCGTAATCTTGATAAGACATTCGACAGCGAAATAAAAAACGTTTAACACAAGAGAGATAGTATGCACAGTTGTAACAGTCTTCTAGTTGCAATGGAAAGGAAGCAGACACATGCAGATTGTAAATACAAACATTAACCTACCTTTGGAGTGAGATAGAGGGCACAAACTGGGGGGGGGGGGGGGGGGGTTGCATAGAAATATATACCAAACAATTTATTTGAATAATGTTGCTTACAAAAATGTACGAATAATGAAAGCTTGTATTTATTAATACCATCATACATTCACCATAACTCATTTGTACCAGCAAGGGATCAAGAGGCGTGGAGGTTAATTGTACATAAAGGAGAACAGACGTATTTAGAAGAAAACAAGGGCTCGCTTTTTAAAAATTAACTCTAAAGCAAGTTTTAATAGATAATTTACAACTCTATACGTACTCTAACCACATCACATCCAGTCTAAATCTGATAATGAAACGGCAGACATTCTTCTTGTGAGTATAAAGCCTTTGGCGAAAAAAAAATTGTAATTTTGACACATAAGCAGGCAAATATAGAGATATTTTAAAATTCGTCATACTATGACATCGAAGGCTCTAGAGGGGTCTAAATCTATTCACCCCGTTTAAAAGAAAAAATAACAGTTTCCTTTTCTGGAATAAAACAAACAAATCAATTACATTCTGAGAAAAGGCCGTATTTTTGGTTAATCAGATAGTAACATTTTCAGAAAATTAATGGCGGTAAAATTTGTAATTATGAGGCGTAAGCAAGCCAATATAGAGAAGTTTCCAGAGTCATGACATACCATGACATCGAAGACTCGTGAGGGGCCAAAATCTATTTACTTCGTTATAAAGAATCTTGATGTGTATAATGTTATATATTTACATATCTTTACAAAGTTTTTGTCCGGAATGAAACATACAAATAAAATCATTTAATTAAAAAATAAATGACACGTGTCGTGAAATCGTGAAATGGGCATGTTTGCGTCACGTATTGCATTGCAGCGGGTTTTAATACACAAGCTAAACTACTCGAAAAATGAAATTTATTTCAAACTGTAAGGGTTTGCATAAACATTGACCCTGAAAAAATTTTAAATCGTCAAATGATTTTAATTGAACAATAATTATACAATAATGTATTTATTTGTAAAACATGAAGTATTCATTTACGCACTTTATCAACTCAGATGAGATCTAAGGTGTCTATTTTTAACACTTCATAAGGGGAACAAATATACACGACGAAAGATATAAAAACAATATACCGTTATGACTTATCCAATGTTCTCACTATAGTGGTTGTTTTTCGTATCTTTTTAAAATAAAAACCTATTTTGATAGCACATGTAAAAGTAACGGCGTTTTGACGATAATATCTAAAATTTATTGTGACGTCATCGTCACTGCATACTCAAGTCATTTATGATAGATGTATATTTTGATCACCAAAAATATCTGCTGAAAAAAATATATATATACAATAGTTAAATCAAATTAAAAAAGAATCTATGTTGTCTTTAAAAGAAACTTTCACATTGTGGTGTAAGTATAAAATGATACTATCTTTAAAGGCATAAGAAAATATCTTTCGCTGAAAATGGCTAAATTCCGGATATGAACAAATGCTTTGGTAAGCAATGTAGCCCATGGGTCTTGTGTGTTTTTATCTTATGTTCAATATCGTTCAAAAATTGGTAATCAATATTATTTTCATAACATTCTCTTGCGAGGGTAAAATTAATAGCAGCGAAAATATTTTTCTGTAAAACAAACACAAGTGACATTTATTGCCTATATTAGTGGTGAAATTTGATATTCCAATGATGTTTACAAAAATATGTGTGAAAGAATTTTAATAGTAATATTACATAAGATTGTCATGTTTTATATGTGGTTAAAAATGAACAGACATTGTGCGTCCTTTTAATTCACCTTATAGTTTTTAGTCAATCTAAGATGAATTCCCGTTTTTCACCTGTTAAATATTTATGAAGGCTAAGGTTAATTCACGACTCCGGTGATTAAATTTACCAGTGGTGTACTTTTCGGAGTTTAAAACACATCAATATTTGCCTGTATGTGCCCTCGGGAGACGTTTTATTGCTAAATGTAGTGGAACAACTCGATGTCTGGAGTTTAAACAGTAATTTCGGAAAGAAATTGGCAAAGCGAAATCGACAATTTTTCTGACAGACATTTGTTATTATCAGCAGTTTAAAGAACACAAAATTTCTTCACTAATATAACAAATGTGAATATTCCGGGGCGCTTAAAATGTTAAAGGAGAGTTGTGTCAGTTTACCTTCTGTGGGATATTTAAGCACGCATCAATGTCGTTGTTTTAATTGTAAATATTTAGTTTTCTTATTCATGTTTCTGTCTTATCATTGACATATTCCGATGTTTATCTTTACATATCTTCAGATCCTTTTATCGACATTGGAAATTATCTTATAACATATCTAACAAGGGTTTTTATAGTGCGAAACTTTTTTTCTTTTTTCATAAAGGAGGAAGAGAGATATCAGGTTGATTATCCTAGATGCTATTAAACAGTAAATATTCTATAAAAATTATCAGATTTATCTTTTCAGAGCGTTTTGATTGCTATGCACAACTATATTATTCTTAAAAGAATAAAGGTATATAAAGACCCAGTCTTTAACGCTAATCTTTTTCATACTTATTGTTAGACCATAATTAATTACATAGTTGTCTACGAATTTTTTCCGTTTTCCTGATTACGAAAAAGAGCACACGGCGGGTGTGACCGGTCAGCAGAGGATGATCACTCCTCCATGGCACCTGATCCTACCTCTAATTTTATAGGGGTCCGTGTTTGCTCTGCTCCTGTTTTGTATTTTTCCTTTGGACTTTTGATTTTGAACACTGTTCGTTATCACCCACATGTCATTTCTAATTGATTTTAAAGTATTTTCTGTAGAACACATTATATTTTGAAAAAAATTAAGTTCTTTACATCAGACAATTCTTAAAATAACATCCATGTGCCTTTTAGTGTTAAAGGATTCCTCATTAATCAAGCTTTTTTGTTTTCAGACATTTGATAAATACAAGCGGTATCAACGAACTATTTTTGTATCCTGTTACGGTTGAATATGGGTTTAGATACTCAGTTACTATAAATTGCAAACCAACAATACAATTTCAGAACTCTGATTTATTTAATTTTTTTTTTTAATTATGTGAAAACTCTCATGCTCTCATGTATAATATACATGTTTGTGAAACAGAAAATTTTAAAAGGAAATCTCTTTTTGTCAAACCGTGTGAATCATTAGGTAACTTTATTAAAAGCACAGACATAACCTTTGCACAATATAAGCAATCCATGGTGTAGTTAAACAAGACTGAGCCAACTTGGCAAAGTTAAATATCTATATCTAGTGTAACTAGGACGTTAGTCGGAATAAAAACACAAGCGTAATGTTTAAAACAAAGAGCCAAACAGGAAGAACCGACAGCCTTATTATTATTTTTTATTTCCTCCATTTGTTCTATATGTTAACACATTCGGTTTGTTTGTTTTTTTTTGGGGGGGGGGGGGGTTCTGGTTATGTGCACTACATTATTAAACTGTTATTCATTATGGTAAATACACCTAATGATACACTGATATGCGTGATGTTTAAGAATCTTAAGCATGTATATCTTCGCTGAACCGATACCTTTACAACTTTAATAACATACTCAAATATCTTGTAAAACATATTTTTTATTCGTTCATAGATAACATTCCAATTGAGCATATTGTTAAGGTAAGATATCTTGTAGTTTGCTACGTTTTCCAGTGGATTGGGAAATTTCTGTAGGTTCTGTGTACACACACGATAACAGACAGCTTGGTGAATTGATCGCGAGACCCGTTACAACACGCAACCACAGAAGTAGGTCAAGCCCCTCTATAAAATGGCGGCGTATATCGACACAGAATACAGAGTGATTTAAAGCAAATATCGTTCTTGGTTACAGCCTGTTATGATTCGTCACGATTGGATGAACCTTTGATTAGTATACATTTGTACAGTAAACGTATTTTGACAACTTATAAAGTATAACAAGGTTGTTTTGTCTAAACAGTATTAAACAAGTCCTTATTCTCCTTACTTAATCTTTTTGTGCTTGGCAATAAAACGTTCTCTTTTTCAGAGTTATAGTTCGTTTCAGAATTCCATTGAATTAGTTTTTAGCACTGATGCCCTATTAATAAATTAAATGTTTGGGGTATTCTGAAATATCATTCAGTGAAAGTTAATCAATTCCACGTCAATCAATTGCAATCTCTTTATAACCATGCTTAGTACAGAGTGACACGATAAAAATATGGTTATAATACGTGTACTACAGGCTTTTCCAAAAGCTTAAACCGCAAAACCAGTTTCTGGAGGTCATCTAACCATGTTATATTTGATTGATCCGTTTTTAAAGTTTCTTTGATTTTTGAATACAATAAGAAAGTTTACACTTTTATTCAAATTTCGATTAGTTTTATATTAATTAAATATTGGTTTTTTTAATATAATTTAGTACTAGATGATTCATTATTGAACAATCTCAAACGCCCATTTCATTATAATTTTTATAATTTTTTAAAAATTATTAATATAGTCTTTGTCTGTGCATACGTTGAATTATTCTGCATTTTCCCAAAATAATGTACTTTAGAATAATGTGATTTGCAGCATTATCAAATGATATTCTAATCAGACAAAAATGTTGATTGCATGAAATATGTATTGGACAAATTAAAGGGGGAGCAAAGATATATAGAGGAGAAAAGGAAGAATCGGAGGGAGCAGGTTAATAAATCTACAAAATATTTTATAGGAAGATGCTTAAAATACAATGCTTTACATTATGTCCCAGACCATTTAAAATTAGATAAGTAATGCCGATCATTTGATGTAGAGATTTTTGATTCAAAAAAGCATAGGATAAATATACATTGCCGACAAAAATAAAATATTATATAACATTTTAACAAAGGTAACGGCAAAATGTCTACGGAAATACAAGTTGAAGTGGATTAGTCCAGTATTTTACGCGAGTTAAATTTTTCCTATTGTAGATTCATATAAATTGCAGAGACTCGATGTCGAACGTTAAGTTTTTGGTAAAAAATACTTTTACTATCAATTAATTAATATTAATTGTCTTCTCACCTTATCGTGTTAAATTTTATATTTAAAATAAATATAAACACCAATTAATAACCCGAAATATTATTAAATGGTAATTCATTTTAATAAAGTTGGATTTTACTTAATCACCAAAAACATTTTGAATACATCAAACTTAAAAAGAACAAGGAAGCATGTGCTTTAAAATTATATGAGTTTGTAAATTTATGGTTGAGGGGACCATAAGAGACACTGCAAATTTTGATGATTTCAGAGTACTTATAACTTTGCATGGTACTTTGTCTCAAAATAAATGCATATCATATGTTGCAAGGTCATTTCTAAGTGTTGGCGAGGCATTGTAAGTATCTTTATAACGCATGTTCAGAATTATTTTTCTCAAAACGAATTAATTAAAATAAGTAAGAAAAGGTTTCTCAGTGTACCTATGTATCAAATGGAATAAATATGATAACTAATTGACTAATCAAAAGTTTCTAAATATGTGGATTACTTTGAGAAAATATATTTGTGAGTTTGGTGCAGCTTTACATCCCCTCTATAATGTTTAATACATTACCAACTCCTTTTAAACTTCTTTCAAAATGTAGTTAAACATTAATTTGGTACGCATGAATTCATGTCTTGTTTTGAATAAATATTTTTCCACCCAATTCTTCAAAATCTGTAAAAGAAGATGTACATTAAGTACGGGCTAGTGTAGTATGTTGAAGTGTCAAAATAAAACAATCGGTAAGAAAGGTTTTAAATATTTTAATTATCTTGGTTATTTAAACAATAAAATGCTTCATAAGTGATTCATGCGGGCTATGACGGTAGCGACATTTCAGGATTTTTTTCTGCAATATTCGCTTCATTCATAGCCCGCTTGAATTATCAAAGAAAGCATCTTATTGTTTATACTTTTAACAAGTTATTGATTTAATCATAAAAAGTAGGTAAGACAACTAAATAATTGTTAATGTACATTCATTTGGGACTTTAAATAACAGAAATAACCAAGTCGTCTTATATAGGAAGTTGTGAGTCTGACATAAGCATGATTGTTTGTGTAGTCCGTAATTTTTCTTAGGCTGCTGAAGGTTTCGACCGATCGATAAACTGGTTAGAACTAGATAGTGTAGATTTTAGCATTCTATAAATCTAAGAATCACAATCGGGTTTTTCTTAGAAATAGAAGAGAATGTACTCGACAGATGTAAATATAACATTTTAAATATGAAGAAAGTCAACAACATAACAGTTGAACACTGGTGTTTAATCAAACAAAGGAAAAAATATCCTTTATAATAGAAATCTCTACTTAATGTACATTAAATTTCTACTGACATAACATTTTATTAAAGGACATACATGATATATATACACAAAAATGTTTTAATTGTAACTACAACTGCTGATCAAAATATGACTTCACACTCATGCGTCTTTTATTTCATTTTTTTAAATGAAAATTATCGAGTATCATTTTCGAAAAAAAATTTTTTTTAAATTGTGCAATGATGATCTCTAAAAATACTAAGATATCAACGATCTCAAGAACACATATTATAGTTAAAAATTATGAAATGAATTCTTAGCTTGGATGACATGTGGTGATTACGAACAGTGCTCAAAATCAAAAGTCAAAAGGAAACATTTATATTTTTTATTTTTTTATGCCACTTGCATTCAGCCTGACTACGAAAACCCGAAGCTTTTGGGAATTTGTCAAATATAACGTTCACAGTATTCCTTTGAATTCAGCAACAATTGTAGTATTTGTGATCGTTTTGTTTTTTCACATTCACTGTTAATAAGAATTGATATGAAATCCATTTCCCATAGCTGGCAGTCGCACACTTTGATTAGTTGTCAATAAAACAAATCAAAGTGTAATTACGGTCATGTCAATATCTTTCTTGCAACATTTGAAAATGATGTATAACCTAAATTAAGATTGCATCCGGAATATATATAGGAATTTATCATAAAATTGCATCAATTATATAGTGATTTTCTGCAAGGTACCTAGACACGAAGCTGTAACAGTATGAAGGAGTCGTACACCTAAGGCAAACGCTGTAGGAAAAAATATAATTTTTAACTTCCAGTTTAACAAAACATCAATATTGTTGAAAAAAACCCACGTATGTATATTTGATTACAATTTTGATGTCATTCCTTTTTAATAACGTATGATTTATGACTCGGCAAAAGAAATTATCTAGGTTTTTGCGTTTACTTATTTCAGATTATTTTCAAAACAAATAAACTGAATGGAGGAAATTTTTAACACCACGAGACGAACATATAATTGTTTTCTTTTCAATTTCTGATTGTTTCCTTTTTTTCTTATCTTTTTGACTCACTAGCTTGGATATAAGAAAACAATGTTTGCTAGACCACTGAGCAGGTTTCATGATTTTGATTTACAGTCAATATCATCGGTATTGGTTTTAATGAAAGTCTATATTGTATGCACAAACAAAATATAAACCCATAATATACGAGATCATCTTGGCTTTAACTAATAGGGAATCAATGTTGAGTAATACTGAATTCTGTGCATATGCAATTATGTTAACAAAACATATTATACAAATATTGACTGGTGTTGAGGGCAACATTAATTATATTAGCCTCCAAGGGACGAAATATTGCCCGACGCGAAGCGGAGGGCAATATTTTCGTCCCAAGGGGGCTAATATAATCAATGTTGCCCGAAAACACAGTCAACATTTGTTTTGTTATATGAAGAAACAAACCAAAATTTAAGAAAGGGTTTGAAAACAGATCGCCGTAATTTTCTCAGCTAAACATAGAATTCACGAATTCAATTTTGTGCAAAGCTCATTTCTAAAATATCGTCGGCATCAAACGGTCAGTGGTGATATTCCACCGCCCGTAGGAATTAAGTTACAGATGTTCTACGTGATTTTACTTCACAGTAATTCGCAATTTCTTATATCCGTTATGATAGCAAACCGTCGCATTGCGCTTCCGTTGTTTACTTGCCTTGACTGATTGCCTATTATGACGTCACCTTGTTTTGGAGTCGCGAAGAGTTATTTACGTCACCGTTTACGAATCAACAAATCAGAAGCGATTAATTGAAATAGATGGAATATTCTCTAGATATTATTCCTAGCCAGTCAATATTAAAAAAATATTGACCGGTCAACATTTTTCGGACGAGCTAATATTACATTTATTGACTATTCGTCTATATAGAGTTATATAGTGAGAAGTTATTTAAATAAGTTACTAAGACTATTGTCTAAAAAAGTCGATGATTACATTTATTTGGTTATATCACCCGTAAAATAATTACTTGAGAATACATTGTGTACTCGTTCTATTGGGAAAAACTATAGATAAATTATTTTTATGTAAAATACTTATAATTTATCGTGAAATTGCAAAGTTTTATAATTCGAAATATCACAGAAGTCAAAAGATAATATGAGATTTCCTAGGATACAATTCCATACGAGATCAAATGTATTAATTACTGTAAAAGTTATTAAGAAAATACATTCTTTATATTGGAAATAAAGCTTCCTCAACTTATTCGTTATGCAAGAGCATGTTTTACATACAAACAATTTCTTAAACGATGCAAGCTACTAACAAACAAGTTGTTGGAACAAGAACCTCGATTAAAATCGTCTTTACGCAAGTTCTATAGTCGATAAAATGACCTTGTCAGCAAGTACAATGTTTCATTAAGACACATGCTGACTGACGTTTTTCATACTTGTAAGACCATTATTAATACACCGGACCGACTACAGTTTCTTCTGTTTTTGATAATGAAGACAAGGAGCACACGGCGGGTGCGACCGGTTGGCAGGGAATGCTTACTCCTCCTAGGCACCTGTTCCCACATCCATCTTTTTTTTTTAGGTCCGTGTTTACTCTGCTTTGAATTTGTATTTCGCTATATGGGATGTTGAGACGGTTGACAGTTTGTTATTGTAATTTTTCGTTTTTGAAAATTACTCAGGATGTTGATTTTAAAATACAAACAGTTTATTTCTCAAGAGGAAACAAGTATGCCACAAGAGACTTTATTTTTCAAAATTGAACGTGTTGACACTTAATACGATGGTGGTTGTAAACTCTTTTCTCTTTAATCATTTTATGACTGACTTGTGTATGAATTAATTTAAAACTGTTTCTTCAACTACAAAAAAGTATTTTTTTTGCAATTAATCAAAGTATTTTATAAAATTACATTTACATTAATAGCTGTCAAATATTTGTTTGACTTAAATGAATTAAATACAAATGCTTTTAAAGAAATGTACGATTGATATGACATCTAAACAATAAATCTGGACGTTATCATTCAAGTATCTTGAAAGAAATTATTCTAAAAGTTTACTATGTTCAGTCATGGAAAAAAAGAACACATTAATTAAGCATTTTTTTAAATCCAGAAAGGTCACTCGTGTACAGTGAATAAATCCGCTACTGACTTTCAACTTTTTCATAGTTTATCATGCGAAAACATGGTTAGATAAGTGGATACACGTTATTTGCAAAGATTAGATTTTTATCGTTATGCTAGAAAGAATATTATAAGTATTTATCTAATGTTACAGATGGTATAATTTTTCATTAATAACATCATAAAACTGTCAATAGCCAAACAATAAATATATCCGTTTGTACTTGATAAATTAGACTCGATTTTTTCTTTTTGATAATTTTGGAAATATTTAATTTGGTTATTGAAAGAGTAAAAATGTTCAATTATCTTTTCAATATAATTTTTAAAATTTACATTTGTGGGATATTAAACCAAAAAAAAAATAGTTGCAAAATCTGGGTGTTGATGTGGGCTTATTTTTTTAATTTAAACTTGTAAGTAAAGGTAAATAATCTTTAAGTAAGAATAAAACATCCGAAACTTTGGCAAGAAAGATAAAGAAAATCAGCTTAGAACGTAGAGAAAGAAATAAAGAATTTAAGATCGAAAAATCCCAGTAAGATCACAGACAAGATCACAGTTTTCTATCATGTCTAAATTCAACCTTGCTAAAAAGCAGGTTAGTATCTTAACTTGAGTAGACATTGTGTGATTTTGGTATTCCTGGGCCATAAAAATATGATTTTTATATCAAGACTTTATTTAAATAAAATCTCTGGCGTAATTGATATCTCAAGTAATGACAATGTCGAGATCTTGTCTTAAATTACCTTTATCAGACCCTTTAATTATGATGAGGATATTTTGAAATCATTAAATGAATAAAATTGATAAATGGGTTTACAATTTACTATTGTTGCACTAGAAGCTGATTAAAAGTATTTTGGAGTGGGTTTTTTATCACTTGTGCCAAAGTGTTAGGGGTTCTTAAACATAGTTTAAGGAAAAGTTGGTAACCTATTTTTTTTCGGGGGGGGGGGGGGTGAGACAAATGACACTGACACACCTGTTTTTATACCAGTTTCCATTTTTTGTTTCGTCATTGATATCTAGAAATGAATTCATAATTTACTTTAAATTTTTTTCATTTTTTTAAATTTCTAATTTTTGATTTATCTCCTGTTGAGTTTACATCAAGAAAAACACATTTTCTTTAGTATTTTTTGAAGCTGCTGCCCGACGGTTTATGAAAGTTCTAAAATCTTTGACCTGGGTCATAATCATTTTCAAAAGATCCCTTTCTTATTGAACCTTTTTTACACTTCGGGATATCCTCGACCGAACAGCTGAGATAGATTGACAAAGCATGATACAATTCATAGACAAGCACCAAGAAATAAAAAAAGCCTTTCAAAGAATCGAATGAAATTATTTGAGAGTCTCAAGGGCATAAACTCCAATTTGAATACAAACTATCTTGTTAGCAACGCCAGATCAAATCATGCAAATGAAGTTATCAAAGACGCAGAATCCAAAAGAGTAAGAGAACCAAACACAAGTTAATCGTTGATTATTCTCTGGAATTAGATAGATGGTAAACCAGATTGATTGTGTCTAATCATATCTCTTTTGATTTAGGTGGTGGAAGCAATATTTACAAAGCCGAAATGAGCCATAAAAGGCGTTAGGGATCTGTCCTCAGGAGAGAGAAAGAAAATCAACTCAATAAAGCTGCCGTTTAACCAAATCTGTCAAGTTATGTCGTAATCGTCTCTGTTATTTAGCTTACCTGAACCTGAACTGAGCTTTTCTGATCATCTGTTGTACGTTCGTCCGTATGTCTGTCTGTAAACTTTTCACTTCTTTTATAGAACCACTGAGCCAAATTTAACCAGTCTTGATACAAAGCATCCTTATGGGAAGGAAATTCTAAATTGTTGAAATAAAGGGTGAAACTCTTTTTAAAAGGAATGTAAATAATACAAAACAGTGCAAATAGGCAAATAGGCTATATGTCTTTAAAAATCTTCTTCTCAAGAACCCCTGCATCAGAACTGCCAATATTTATATTAAACCTTGTATACAAATTAAAGATTCTAATTTGTTAAAACCATGACTCCCAGACCAATATTAGGGCCCCTTTGATGGGTTCAAAGATTAACAAAGATATATAAAGGTAAAATGTTTTGAAATCTTCTTTTCAAGAACGACATAATAAGGCTGTGATGTTACTGTGCAAGGATTCTCAGATGGTAAAGAATCTAAATTGTTGAAACCGTGACCCAAGGACTAATACTTGGACCCCAAGAGGGTTTCTTGTTTTCATCTATTTCACATTGCAGATCAGCCCATTAACAATATCCAACTATCTCGGGCCAAGATAGTTAGTAATAAAGTAATATCTATAAATCAGTAGACATGTATTATAACAATAAAGCATATCTGCAAATTTCACAATATTAATACTAAACATTTGTATTGTTGAAATATTTACAAGTACATCAATATTGTATCTTATATTGTTTTTCAAATATTAAACCAATGCATTATATGTCTCTGTTTTGTTTTGAGATCTACAATACATTTTATATTTAAATATCTTGTAAGAAAGACACAATAGTATTCAAAAATGGTATATTTGCATTTCGTTCAAAGTAAACCAAAAATAACATGTTTCCACTGTATATCAAATCCTATAACTAAGCTTAAAGTTGACCATATCATCTTAACATGTTCACACTCAAAAATTAAATGTTTTACATCTTCAATTTCGCTACACATATTACAAGAAGCAGAAGACCTATATTTGCGTTTAAAAAGAAAGCTGTTACAGCACATTTTATTGTTCATGAATTTGAAATTAAATTCACAGATTCGTATGTCAAATATATCTTTTACTTTTTTTTGTAAATGTCATTCCAATATTTTTTTTACCACCGAAAACAGTCTTTCAAACAATGCCTGATGACAGGGAGGCTTAAATGTTTTGTACAACAGATATCCGTGGAAAAATTTACATTTTTTGTCTTCAGTACAATGTAAACCATTAATAAAAAGAAAATCGCCATGGTATACTTTTTGTATATATTGACAACATTTCATATAAAATCTTAGTGCTTTTTTAAATATTGCATTTCTAACTATTCTATATTCACACATCCAGTTTGCTTTTTGTTTTTGAGTAGATGACAATTCTTGAAGTGTTTTGAATTGGCCATCAGCATTAAACAGGTCTTTTGCCGCTTTGAATCCATTTTTTATGACAAGTTGTTTCACTATCAAATTTAAACAATTTATCATTCCAATTTGGTTATTTAGCGAAATTTATATCAGATAGTTGAGTCATGTCAAAGTTTTTTTTTTTTACAATCGTTGAAACTACAAAATACTTCTTTATAAAAAAAAAATTGGGAGTTTATAAATGATTTTAAAATTAGAGCTTTTAGTCTCATAATACATAATTGATATTTACATTTAAACCTCTTAAATAACTATAGACTATTTTGTTAATTATGCATGTTTTGTCAATCAAGATTCTACACCATGCAGCTTTTAAGGCCTTAAACTTCGATTCAATATCAACAACTCTTTTACCGCCACCTTCTTGTCTTCCAATCAACAACTCTTTGACCGCCACCTTCTTGTCTATACCACCATTTTCTTGTCTTCCAATCACAGTATCTCTTTTTATTCTCTCTCTTTTATTCCGAATAAAATTAAATATGCTACTCTTTAGTTGTCTAATATATTCAGGGTCAGGCATAGGTAACACAGAACACACATCAATTAATTTAGATATAGATAGTGAATTAACAATGCATGCGTTTCCAAACATAGTTAATTTTCTATTTTTCCTAAGACTCAAAAAGGTTTTCTTCCATATTTTGAAAAGAGTGTAACCATTTATGTTCATAGCGTTGATTTTTTTTAAGTCCAATGTAAATACCCAAACATTCAACAGCATCATTGGTAACATCGATGCCGCCTATATTATTGTATCTGTCTTGTTGACTACCCAGTAGTATACATTGCGTTTTGTTTATATCTAATTTTGATCCAGCATGTTTACAGAACTCTTTGACAGCCTTTATTGCAACATTTAAAGAAGAAGTATTTTTTAAGATCAAAGTGACATCGTCTGCATGTTGAATAGTTTTTATATCGTCTATCATGCTTGATACATCAATTCTTTTTATTCCCGAATTGTGTTTTAATTTAAAAGCCAATATTTCCGCAACAAAAAGATATAAAAGAGCTGAGATATGACATCCTTGTCTTATACCTTTTATAGGCACCTGATCCTGCCTCAGATGTTTTCCAGAGGTCCGTGATTGCTCTGCTTTGGACTATTGATGGAATACCGAATTGTCCACGGATTTTTTTTTTCGTTTTTTCCGATCATGATATTTTTCCCAAATTACGACAATTTCCCCGATAGTGACATTTTTCCGATATGACATTGGGCGCACGGCGGGTGTGACCGGTCGGCAGAGGATGCTTACTCCTCCATGGCACCTGATCCTACCTCATTTTTTTTAAGAGGTCCGTGTTTGCTCTGCTTCTGTTTTGTAATTTTCCTTTGGACTTTTGAATTTGAACACTGTTAGTTATCACCACATGTCATCAATATCTGCGCTATGTATGTTTTCTACATCATCTTTCCTTTCCTCCGTCAATTTTATTCTGTGTTTTACATTGTTCTTGGATTATCTTGCGTAGTTGATGGAATAATCACGAAATTTAATTTTGAAGGTCTCCCATTTTGACATTGGATCTAATGAGTCCTTTATATTTTTGAATAAACCAAGAGGGTTTCAAAGATTAAAATAAAAAAAAAATAAAGGGAAAATGTTTAAAATCTTCTTTTCAACATTACTACAATGCTACATTTCTTTACATAACTATGCATGTTCCTCAGATAGTGTAGATTATAAATTGTTGAAACCGTTACCAAAAGACAAAGAACAACAGGGGCTTATATAACACATATAACATGGAAATATATATGGAAAATGTTTCAAAATCTTCTTCTCAAGAACTACAGTGCTTCAATTTACTATGCAAGCAAAATCAGATGGTGTAGATTCTAAATTGTTAAAAATATGACCCCCGGACTAATACTGGGACACCAAGATTGGTTCAAAGTTAAACATAGAAGTACAGAAGGGGAATGTTTTAAAATATTCTAAATAACCAATGCACTTGAACTGCCAATGTTTACATTAAAGCTTGTATATAAACTGAAGATATTAAATTGTTAAAACTGTGACCCCACAGCAATACTGGGCCCCAAGAGGAGTTCAAAGTTTAATAAAGCAATATATATAGATAGGGAAAATAACTAAAATTCTTTTTTTTCAAACTGAAGCTACTATGCTACAATACGTGAGAATACTATGCAATTATCTAAACTGTTAATCACCCGGATTAATATTAGGGCCCAAGAAAGGTTCCAAATTCAATATAGAAATATATTGGGAAAACGTTTAAAATCTTTTTCTTAAGAATTACAATGCTAAGTTATTTTGCTATGTAAGCATCCTCAGATCTTCATATCCTAATATCAAGTTCAAAGTGACCTAATCTTTCACTCTTAATTAATATTTATAGCTCAATTTTCAAATTTTGTTATCTTTAACAAGTCGAGGCATAGGAATAAGATCATTTAGTTAAAGCATCTTAGATCTTGGGATATGATGTCCAAAAAAGTAGGCTTCTGTTTTGAATATGTTTTACAATATTTTTAGAATTTCATATTTAAACGAAATAGAAAGATACAAGAATTGCTGATTAGTTGGGCGATTAGTCCAACTGTTGCACTACAGTCGAAAATAAATCTGAAAAATATCATTTTCAATTAAGTGTATGCTCCATCTTTGTTTGAATTCACCAACTTATAACGAGAATTGTCAGCTTATCATCACCATCTAGAACCAGGGGCTTAACGGATAAAAGAATAGTGCAAACACACATTCTTAAGAATTGTACATGTTCATGTTAATAAAAATATAAAAGGTGCATGTTCATTTTTAATGCTGAGAATTAAAAATGATACCTCTTATTTTCCTTAATTATAAGAAAATTAGTTTTTGAGTAACAGGCGATATTCAGAGTACATAATCCTTTGATGCAAAAACAAGATCCCGGTCATATTTTTATTATTAATTTTAAAAATAAACAAGATATCTGTGAGTCAATCCTCACTAGCAATACCACCTCTCTGAAGTGAACATATATAAGCAAAGTCAACATTTACCGAGACCGATTACTTGTGTTAAAATTTCAGGCACCTGCGATTAATAGTTGCCGAGAAATCTTTGACGAAAATTTGTTTAAAAATTAAGGCTAAAAATAAACAATGTCGTCATTTAACAGATTGACGTCTGGTTGGTACAAAAATGAATCCCAATATGACTTGCCTAAACAAAGGGTGTGTTAAAATTCTAAGCACCTGCGATGAATAGTTGCCGAGAAATCTTTGACGAAACTTTATTTGAAAATTTATGCTAAAAATAAACATTGTCGAAATTTAACAGGAAGTTGACGTTCGATTGGTACAAAAATGGATCCCACCATATGGCATGCCTAAACAAAGAGTGCAGGCATGGGGTAATCGTAATCGAGTAATTGTAATCGATTGTAATGATTACTCTTTTTCAAGTAATCGACAGTATTCTGTAATTGAAGATATTTTCAATTACTTGTAATCGTAATTTAATCGATTACAGTCAAAAAGTTCACTGTAGTTATAATTACTTTTTCGATTACTTTCAATTAGTCTTTACATAAACATTTTGTGATGCACATATTGTATGGAAAAAATACTCTTCAAATGTTATTTATGATATAATTCATAGAATAAAATTGTTTATATTCATTTTTTATGATTTTTTCTACTTTCAATTAAAATATAAATATTGATTCACATGTCATTGAGTATACATTATCTGATAATCAGTTCACTTCGTGTTTCACACTTCCTATAACTAGGGTTATATTTTGTGTCTATTTTGCCAGAGAAAGAAACAAAAGGGTGTGTAAGTGTCAATAAGTGTGTTTGTCCTTGTCAGGTAAGGCATCCACAAAGCAGTTTATGAGGTGTGACCATCCTAATCATGTTTAGATAACAATTAAAATAGCCCCAACAAGGATCTATTAAATAAGAACAATTGCAAGCTCCATACACAATTCATTCAAATCATGAAGCAAGGTTCCCTCAAAGTTCTTTACATATTGCTGATGATATTCTAATTATAACATTTTAATCAAATTCCAATTCTCGAGAAATTATCAATAACAACAGAAGTAATTATGATGGCTAAAGGTGCAAGGTCAAGATTTCATCCAAACTCGTTAACTTCCAAGAAAAAAACCTTGTTTACATAATTCAAAGCTCTCTACATAATTGCTTATAATTTGACATTTGAATAAGCAGTACAAATTATAAAAATCTTATTAAGATTGAAATGTGAAGTCTCAAATTTTCATATCATTCATAATGAATCGATTAATAATCGGTTACACAAAATTCCCTTATGTAATCGATTATTAATCGATTACATTTTTTAGTAGTCGTGCCCATGCCTGAAAGAGTGTATTAAAATTTTAAGCACATGCAATGAACAGTTGCTGAGAAAAATGCGACAGAAATTTTGCGGAAAATGGCATTTGTGGTAGTAAATTTACTTTCCTGTTGTAATTTTTATTGTTTAATTCCAGAAGGTAAAGCGGTTGTCTTTACTTTATATGGAATTGGATAGGTGCGTGGCTTAATCAAAATTTCAGCAAACAAAATGTATAGCGTGAGAAAGACGGTTTATGGTAGAAAGTCAGCTGTGTCGGCCTCTGTAATGGAAAAGAAAATAGGCTACATTAATGTTGAGGAAACACTTTTGGCTAATTTATCGAAACAATCAATGTATTTTTAATGCATGTGCTTATGCTGCTTTTTAACGTTTCTGTAGTTTAACATCAGCCTTTAGATGCGTGCTTTGTTATCTCTCACATATCAGATAAAAGAGGACAGATAATTACTCTCATAGTTTTAAGCAGGATTCTTCTTAACATAAAGTGGATTTGGTCATGTTAAAACTTTGGTTTTTACTGGGGGTTTACTGGTACGGGTTTCCTTAAAAAACAATTTGTTATTTTCAAAAATATAAATTAAACTACTAAATCAGATTATGTTATCAAAGGGTGAGAAACCGCCAACAAATTGTGGGGTATGCTTTTTTTATTTGCTTTAAAAATCAAAATCTGGGCTACGCAGTTTAAGAGCAGCGGGTACAACAGTTTATGCAAGTTTTGTTGCTCTGTAGTCAATGGAAATCAGGTGTCTGAAAATGGTGGTTGCAATAAAGCTCTAGATAGATTGTGACTTATAGTTGATAAAAATCAAATAACTTGTTATATAATTGTAACTATAATAAATGTTGTTGTAATGTTTTACTTTATTATTGTTGTGATTAAATAGAAATACAAAAAATACAAAAAAGTATTTATTTTAATTTTAACTAACTAAATGAATTACGAAAAGAAAATGTTGTGGGAACTTTTTTAGTTTTTAACGTTTAAATGGCTTTCTATTCTCGTTTGCTTAAAGGATGACTGCACTTAAGGACATTTGAAAATTGCGACAAAATATATTCTAAAAATGGGCATATTTCTTTTAATTGTAGGAATTGCCAATGTCTTTACTGCAACTTTATGTAATTATATTAATATGACATTCATATTTACAAAGAACGAAGTCGCTTTCATAAGTCGGGGTCATTACATTTTCTTGAATCTCCATAGGATAATTAGGACGCCCACTTTTTTACAGACTTAATACATTGTCAGTGCATATTTGTCTATTGTTCTTTAAATGGTAGTTGTATATATATATATATATATATATATATATATATATATATATATATATATAAGCTTATGTTAAAAAGAGATTAATAGACAAACATGCGCTCATGGTTTAACCGACAAAAAACTGTTTCTTCTTGCGTTCGCGTTTTCTGTTGTAAACAGTATACTTTGACCAGTTGAATATTATAATTCACCACATGACTTCTAGCCCCAGGTACTTTTGTGAATTCAAGACTCCCGACTTGCGACGTGTTAGGTAGCAAGCATTCTGCTAGGCGAAATCATTTGTCCATACCTATTTCAATTCATTACAATCCAGTAATAGTTTCTTAATTTTTCTCTGAGATATCTTTAAGAGATTATCTCTTCTGTGCGTTACTGATGATAAATAATCAACTTTAATTCTTTTCGAACACGTTCATTGTTGACTTCAGCTACTGGTATGCGATCATCAATGGCTACTTATACTGGCTGATATTATATGTTATATATTTTGTTTTGAAACCTTTCAAAAATGGCAACATGCAGAGAGAGAGAGAGAGAGAGAGAGAGAGAGAGAGAGAGAGAGAGAGAGAGAGAGAAAATGTTTAATTTTAGTACATCTTTTCTAATTTTAGACCACTCATTACAATATTAGAACCCTCTTTTCATATTTATGGGTCTTTTCTTCAATCAAGGGCAGACAAGTCTAAATTCAAGATATTTGCAGAGCAGTAAAGGTAAGAAAACAACGGCTTATTTTATTGCATTGCAGTTTAAAACCATTATGACAACAAATTTCTGTTGGAAATTGACCTAACTCTCTAACAAATGACTTGAAGTAAAATTGATCGAGGAATAAACGTAACAATAGTGACCGAAAAAGGACCCAAAATACGACGTTACGTGCAGTCATCCGTTAGTATAAATATGTTTGGTTTTAAACAGTTGCGTTGTATTAATCACGTACTTGAAATGTGGAAAAATGACTAGTCATCTTTGAACAATGTAAAGGAAAGAGAATAACCTGTGAAATATTGGTTAGTTCAAGTAATATTATAATTCACATTTATTTATAACGTTTGATCGTGTTTATATTCTCATGTTCGGTGACAATCAACACATTATCAATAAAAATACAACCTATTTAGAATTGTGCTGTAGTTTTTTGTTTCTATATTCATTATTGTTGACATTTGATGTTTGAGGGTTTTTTTTATATTTTGTTGGTACTTCGTTCCTTTATGCTACATTTTAAAGATGTTTTAAGCGGAGTCCATCTATGAGGTGTAGCTTTCGGTCAGTACTGTAGGGTTCTCGAAACAAATGTTCAGATCCTGAGGTATGTGAAACAGACTATAGATTTCTCACATAAATACACTCTACATGCGCTTAGTCACGTCCGCCTGATAATACAGGATTTGATAATCTGGTCGATCGATAACAATGTTAGCAGACGAAATTTCTTACTACGTATCCCAAAGCAATGAGCAATTAGGTTTTTATACGGCCTTGTTTTAACACTATTTGGTTTTGAAAGATCTGTAGATATTAGTATATTACCAGATTAAAGTGATTACAATGCTTTATCAAATCTGTCTTGACATTGTGGAATAGTTTACGGGTGATTATAAATGATTTGATGTCGAACTAGAACCTTTATTGTTTAACAGACGTAATTGTTTGTGGTAATATTTTGCTGTGTTTTGGAATATACCAATCGTCTTTGTGACAAAATGTTCATTGTGAATATAAAGAAACAGCTGTATATCAAGTCTTTATTGTTTAGAGATCTTCACTATTATTCACCTGGGTTCTTTTATATTCCATACAACAGAACACGCTGTCGATTATATTAATTGTTTATTTCCATTTTAATAACTATGCGTTTTTCATCGTGTCAACAATGATCTTAAAAATACATGTGTAATACTATACGATAGATAAAGATTTACTTATAAAGGTAATTTGTCAAAGGGAACGTTAATGTCGGTATATCTAATGTCAAGGACTTGATTTACATATGCTAAGCGAGTGAATTTTTATAAAAGCATTATATTTCTAATAAACAATTGTTTATATGAATAAGCTAGAGCTGGTTTAAGGACTGTCAAATAAATGCATGTAAATAAAAAACAAAGTTTAAAGTACTGTTTGTCTAAGATACCCAAACAAGTTGTAAAACAATAAATAGTTATTTTTCAAACATCCTTTGATTTATGAATAAAAGAACAAATAAAAACTTCAACTTCTGTTTAATATCATATATTAGATCTTTTTAGCTTGACCAAAAAAAAAGTCAAAATCAATCATAAGTAGTTTAAATTAGTAAACCGATCTTTTGCTGTTAAATTAAATGTGCGACAAAATGTAGTAAGTATACAATTCACGTTAAAAACAATATTGATTCAGTAAGAGTATACTTTCAAAAGTCTATTAACTTTGTTTGCTGTTGATTTTTCCAATGATTACCGAATTCAATAATGACTAAACAAAACAATATAATCATTGCAATATTAAATACTTTCATTTAATATTGATATAAAATAAAAAAGATGATTATATAGAAAACTCAAGAGAGTATGATCGTTTAGATTAAAAGCATGTGGTATTTTAATTAGAAATGTCAAGATGTACAACGACTTCTTAAACTTAATTTAAAATTCAATTATAGCTATCAAAACTTTAGATTGCGATTCATTTCTTCTTTAAATTTGTTTGTAATGAATAGTCTCTGTCAGCGCATTCCATAAAGTTGGTGTTATATACGCTTATCCAAATTTTATCATTCAGAGGAATGCTCTATACTTTTGCTCTTTCGTAATTTGTATTATCATAATCTGTCTTTATTGTCTGTACCTGCAAACGTACATGACAACAAATAATCATATGCCATAGTGATGATTTTATGTTAAATTGAATACGAAACGCTTTAAATTACGAATTTTGAACATGCAAACAATGGTTTTGGACTTGTCAAATATAATCTTGGACTTAAGTGGAATGTGAATATGATTGTTTTTATAGAATATTGTAAAATGAACAAAACATGAACAATATAATTATATTCCTATGTACAGATTATTATTTGTGTCGATTAGCAGAGTTAAAACTAAAAGAGTGATTTCAGAGTTGTAGTATCCATTTTAGCCGAATTTTTTAGGAATACCGAAAACGTTTTTTTCTATTTTTAACACAGTACTATAAATCTTATTTCTGGATTCGTCCATACCACAAGGTCATGGTTTGAAATAATCCATACAAACTATGGTAACTTATCTAAAAGTTTTAATTTTACATTCTATTTAAAATTTGTTCTTGAAAGGAAGATATTTTGAAAACACTACGATTTCACCAATTCCATTTTATCTTCCTTTGGAAGGGAACCTGGCTCTTCCTATGAACAAACTTGAAATCCCACTACTTAAGGATTCTTTGTCCTGATCTTGATTGAAATTTTTCTAAACAGACTTACGCCGAAAAAAAATATGATCCATAAAACGTACTTGATCTGCATATGAAATGATTAGAAAAAAAATAAAGACGATCAAGTTCAGTAATTAAGTAGATATATCTCTAAATCAACTTTCGAATGAAATGGATAACACTTCAGAATATATGTCATCTATAGGATGATGTAAAGATACATTGATTGTTCATTTGAACTGGCTTTCGGTGTCAATTTCTGAACATGCCCAAAATCCTTACAACGATTCCATATATAAATATAATTGATCTGAAATGTTAAACTGTGAAAAAAAATTAAAAGACAACTTTAGAGATTCATTAAAATAGTACCAAATATGAAGTTCATGATCGATTTATGTAATTGTTATTTTTACTACATAAACACCAATTCTTCAGTGTAATATTTTTTATGGATTGTCTATATTTAAAAATAATGCATATTATGAAGCAAACCGTTTCTCTTTGTTTATGGATTGGTACCGAAAAAGGGAGAATAAACTTTTTGCCAAAGCGAAAAGGAATAAGAAAATATCTAATTTATACATGTGTTAAAAAAAGCAACAAGCATTTCAAAAACTAAACTATAGGTATTCGATTCAAAGTTGTATCTGTATACATCATAGGAAAATGAATATGAAATAAATACAAATATTAATTCATACAAAAAAAGTTGTTCTCACGTTCTTCAAGGACATAGCAAAATATAAAAAAAATATACAAAAAAAGAATACCAAAATACTTCTTTAATGTTTTTCAAAGATTATTTTGGTGGAAAAAAAGGAAAAGATGGTATTGTAGTGGTTGCGCCACGATAAAATTAGGAAGGAACGTCTAAACATATCTAAAATTAAACGATACATATATTAAAAGCTAAAATGTATTTTTAGATATCTAAGAAGTGCTAACATTTTAAATTCAAAAACTTTTCGTAAGTTTGTCAAAAATATAAGAACATAAATATTTTAGATGGTATCTTGCGTTAAAAAGCGTGTGCTGTTACATCGCACTTTGAAAAATTACGCTCTTTGAAAAAAATTCAAAGTGGGTTAATTTTTGGACCTAGTCAAAGCACATTGAATAATTTGTTTTAAAGTGCATTGATATCGTCGATATTAACGTACTTTTTTTGAAGAAAAAAAATTGTTCAGGGTTTAAGCAAAATACTTAAAACTTTTATATACAATAATGACTATTATAACCTTGTTTATCTCAATGTGATACATTCAAAAGATACCTTGATAAACAGTTTCTCGATTAAAGATTTTTCTCTTAATAACTCGTCAGATTTGTATCATACACTGCATTGCTTAAAAAATGTATTTCGTCGTTTTACCTTGTTAATATGTAAGCAGCAAATTTTCTCTTTTAAAGGGATGTTTAATTTGGTAAAAATCAAAAAACAAAGGGCAATGCCAGAACCAAATATGTTCAATGTACAACATATTTCAAATGGCTTAAGTGCTTATGAACAAACATGATGAGAGAAAACTATTTACGTTAGTTATGTATATCAAACATAAGGTGATCTTTTAGAATATCACTTCAAGAAAAAATTAGACTAATGCTGTTTTTAGTCGATAATATTTAAATGTTTGTGCAATGCAACTCTAATATTTTTGCTATGTGATTGTGAAGTGAGATATTGATTAGTGTTTACAAATCATCGTACTATCAACTCATTAAAAATCGAATCCAAGAATTTGTCATTTATACATTTCTTATCAAAGTGCGTTAAGTGTTTCATATTAAAAATTGTTGATGTACCTTCATTACACACTTTGGAAAAAAAATTTAAGTGTGTTAGCTTGGTTCCAAATTTAACTCATTGAAAAAAAATTTTCAAAGTAGGTTGAATGGATCCCATATTTAACGTACTTTTGGTTTTTTCCAAGTGCGTTGCCACATTGGGAAATACAGTTTCCATATTTGCAATTAAAAACCTAATTAATAAGACATAGTGAAAGAAATAAGTTTTATGTACTGGTTTTGTTTTAACTATGACGACGTAAAGTGAATATAACTATTTAACAAGAATTTATCCCTTAACAAACATTTTACATACAGATTTTTGGATTCTTTATATTCAACTTTCATAACATATGAATTTACAGACTGACATTGATACTTGCATGAAAAAAATATAATTGTTACCATGTTAAAAAACACGGAATTGTTCTACTTTTTATTTGACATTTAAATGACATTTCAAACTGTTTAAAAATTCATTCTTCAACATCACACCACAATTAGTTTTTAAAGATGCATTCATAAAATGCACTATACACTCAAATATTTTTAACAGAAAGTGCATACAATAGATTCTGCTGAAAAAGAATTTTAAATTGTAACCAATGCAGTTCTGCTTCTAAAAAGAGTTTAAAATTTGTGTTTTAAGCCAAAATTATGAAACTCCATTCTTGCCAACTCCATTCTTGGATAAAGATGTTTATGCTGTTCTTTGTTTATCTAATTAAAATTGTACATAGTGTAAGAAGTTGTACACAGAGTAAAAAGTTGTATAAAGTGTAATCACTACAGTTATAATTAAGCAATAATTTAGGTTTATGATAAATGGTCTAATTTTGTACAAAAATTTATATTTTTGATGGATGAATATCTAGCGTATGACAGCTTTCGCACAGCCTTTCATTTGCATTGTGAGGTCATCTTTTTGCTTGATTGACACCATGGTGTTATGGTTTCAACTGCAGATATTCAGCGAAATTTGTCGAAAATAGCTAGTTCGAGGCGTAAAATTGATATTATTTGTAGAGAAAAACATTAATGTCTTGAAGTATAAACAATATTTGGGCTCGGGTTGAAAAAGTGAAGAGGGTTCAGCAAGCCTAGCCCTCTGTCACGTTTTCTTACCCCAGCCTAAATACATGTATAGCTTACTACAAGCTATGGTGTAAATATTGGCATTTCTGGTTCAGTGGTTCTTGAGAAGAAGATTTTTTAAGACATCCACCCTATTTTCACTGTTTCAAAATTATCTTCCTTTTGAAAAAGGTTGCTCCCTTTATTCTAATAATTTAGAATCCCCTTTCCATATAAGGAAGATTTTTACCGAGTTTGGTTTAATTTGGCTCAGTGGGTCTAGAGAAGCTAAACATGGAAAATCGTGATAATTTATTCAAACTGTCACTTTTATAGAGGACTTGTGTTTAGACGTTAAATAAATCTTAAAATAAATTAAAAAGAAATGATTAAATGAAAAAATAAACAGTTATTACAGGTATACACTGTTTTCTCTCACAGTCAGTTTGAATATATAATTGTGTGGTATTTCTTTTTTGGCGGTTTATTTGTTTTAAATACTTTATCTAATAAAGCTTAGACTTATTAACAAATGATGTTTTTTTATTCAATAAAATATTAAATGTTTGAATATAAAATATCCAATTGACCCTCTATACATGTTTGAAAAGTTAAATTTAGCAATTATTATGCATTTGTCAACAACAACTAAAAACATAGGGTCCTTTGTTATTTCCAACCAAACAAGTTTTTCCAATTCCACATATCTTTACACACAGCTCTTCTTCTTAAGGAGATTAATTTAGTTTAATGATGGCCACGACCTTCAAGCCCTCTTAAGCCAATAAGTACACATGATGCAAACGAATTTGGGTAGGAATCTCTGGTAGTAAGAATATTTTTTATATGAATTCCTATAGTTTCTTAGCAAATAATATCAAAGCTGAATACATGTACCTCAAAACCAGCATTGTCCACTATATTTCTTTTTCATCGCCCATTCTTTTTATCTCCCCAAGTCAAGGGTTCCGATGAGGATGAGGAAGATGAATACAACTATTCTCTATATAACTTCAAAACAGTTTGAATTATGACAATGTTTAGGCCTGATATGTATGAACAACTTGCATCATCACTGTTAAATTCATCCAAATTATGCAGATATTTTAAGTCAGGAGAAACATTATTTTTATCATGCAGTTATGCAGATCAATAGAAGATGTAACAAATTAAGCAACAAAATAAAAATGCAGAAACTAAGACACCACATACAATCACATTCCATCTTGAAATTTTAGGTGTACAGTGTACATTCAAGGGTTCCCTGCTATATATTGGGTATCATAAGTGTCCCTTGGGATGCCCAGAAATATGTTTTTTTAGGATTCCATTCGTCGTTTGGGTCATTGGGTATTAAGTACATGTAAAATGTTTTACATTGCAGCAATTGAGGTGTGAACAGCTTAAGATTTATGAGATGAACAAAAAATTAATATTACCAAATGGATGCGTAAAACTGATAAAAAAAAAGAATGTATCAAAATTAAATAATTTCTTTTGTCCTTGCTTTTCTTTTAAAAACAAGTGCTTGGTAATCAATATTTTTACGTTTAAGTTCATTATCACAATATTTTGATGGATTAATTTAAATAGAGAACTTGGTGACACCTTACAATTGCCCTTGAATTCCAGTGAGACGCCTGGTGTATCAATGGTTATTAATTTCTATCATTGGGGTATCCTTGGGGTTCCTTGGGGTTCTTATGGGTATCCTTGGGGTTCCCTAGGGTATCAAGAGATGGCCCTTGAATTCCAAAGGGACCCTTGGGGTATCAATAGTTGTTAATTTCTATCAATGAGGTATCCTTGTGGTTCCTTGGGGTATCAAGGGATGACCCATCGACTCCAATGAGAACCTTGGGGTTTCAATGTTATTAATTTCTATCATTTGGGTATCCTTGGGGTTTCTTGGGATTCTTACGGGTAACCTTTGGGGATCTTTAAGTATCCTTGGGGTTTCTTTTAGTATCAAGGGATGACCCTTGGAATCCAATGAGACCCCTAGGGTATTAATTGTTATTTCTATCATTGGGGTATTCTTGGGGCACTTACGGATATCCTTGGGGTTCCTTGGGATATCCCTTGGATACCGAGGGACAACCTTCAGGAATTCCATTGAATTCCCTTGGTATCAAGGTTATTAATTTGTTTCCTTGTGGTATTTGTGGAGTTCCATGGGATACCTAGTGGTGATTCTGGGTTCCATTGAGTCCCCAGAGGTATCAAGATTTATAAATTTATATTATTAGGGTATCGTAGGGTTCGTTTTGGGTATCCGTGGGGTTTCATGGGGTACCTAGGGGTGCCTCTGGGATACCAATGAGTCCCCAGGGGTATCATGAGTTATAATTTTTTTTATAAATTTGTATTATAAGTGTATCATTGGGGTTTCTTGGGGGTATCCTTGGGGTTCGTTTGGGTATCCTTGTGGTTCCTTGGGGTTCCATGGGGTTAAAAGACGCACCCCTATATATGTATTTCAAGACAATAACCATGCATTTTATATTTATGACCCTTATTATGTGACGTTTTATATATTTTAACTGCTTAAATATGTCTGAGTATTTTAATAATACAATCAAGATCACCATTTTTGCCATTGTCAAATACAAAATAGTCATTATCCGACAAATCTTGGAAAGTGGGTACACAAAAGAAACACATAAGAAGATAAGATCCCTGGAACAAACCAGGAGGTAAAAAAGTTTTTTATTTGATCATTTGATGCCTTTTAGCAGTAACTTTTATATGTAGAACAGAAAAAAATCCCTAGGGCAGAAGTTTAAAAAAAAATGTGAAAAATACATCTCAAGCAAAATCCCATAGGGTCCTATGTTAAAAATTATCAAACTTTGGAATGATCCCCTAAACAAACGATGTGGTAAATGTCTGATTTTTTTGTTTTAAAATTAAAATTATATCAGTAGAAATTCATGTAAAAAAAAATTCTAAGGCAGAAAAAATAGATCCGGCCTCGTTTAATAAACAACAGTTCTTAAACATAAATATTTATTGATTAATTCACCTTTACTTCCGTAACATGTATTAACAAAGTTTATTAAAACAAGTGATTATCTTCTGAAATTGTATTGTACCATATACACGATGTAATTTGCTCATCTCCATCTTTAATCAGATTAAGAAACCTCTCTTGAAAGAGAATTTTCTAAACTTTTTCTTAAATTATATGAATAATCCGTACCATTCCTCTATTTTACTAAGATGTTTATTTTCAGAATTGATTCTAAAAGCTCTTTGCATTTCATATCATCCCTAATTAGTCCTCCCATTCGTGTACCTTTAAGAGCTGGAACAAAATTTAAAAAAAAGCAATTATCTAAGACTCCCAGGGATGTACTCTTGCACAATCTTACATTTCTTTACTCCATGCACTTAACAACACTATTTTATTTATCTAAACATTACGAAAAAGCCGGTACAATTGTTGTACATACGGGGACGTGTTTTCTTTTTTTCGAATCAAACTTTGTTCAGATAACAAATATAGAGTGATTCATAATTTCAAACTGAAGTGATATCCAAGCAGACAAAAAAAAAGCAAGCTTTGCATACAATAACGATTGTAATAGCCTTGTTTGTTGAAAAAAAAACTCATATGAAAACAAGAGGTCTCAGACAACAAGGATAATTGACAATTGTGCTGCCTGTAGGAGATCGTCTAAAAAACGTTACATCAGTATGCATGAGGCGTAATAATATATACCATAAATAATGACAATAGGTCAACGTATTGAAAATGTACAGAACAAAATAAGCTAAGCAATTGTATTTTTACATTTAGAACTAAATTCTATTGCGTCTGGCAGTGCCGTCAGCTTTATAATTACCCAAATTTTAGCGATAGGCCATGTATCCCCTTTTCGAGGATAATCAAAAGAATAATATATTATCGAATCATGCAAACTTCACGAAATCAAACCAAATAATATATATTTCATTGGATTTAATTGCATAACTTCAAACAACGTGATAGGCTAAAAATAAATTTTACATTCTTTAACATCTTAGACTTTAATGTTCCATACAAAATAGTATTGAGGGCATAGAAGACGTCTTTCGGTGTCCATCAAACAATATGTTTATATTATGTCCTGGTGCCAATCAGGGATTGTTTGAAAACGTACCGGTTTAGGGATCAAAACAAAACATGCAGTCCTTACTAATGTGGTTGTAATATAAACAGACAATATTATTTTATATTCGATATGAATTAATCAACAGTGTATTTGGCTACTGTTTAAACTTTTTGATATGACATAATAGTGTTCTAAAACGTTTACAGTAGTAAGGACCAGGCGGTATTTTTCACCAGAATTATTCTGAGGTATGGGAAGTTTATTTTACATGCTTTTTTAATTGAAACTTTAATAATAATGTTTTTATAAAACTATACTTACAAGAAGTATGAAATAACTTATTCAGATTTTATTTCAAAGGCCTGTTCAATCAAATTAACATTAGAAGATGATTAAGAAAATTTAGCTTCAGTTGGATTGAACCCATTGGGGTTTTTTTTTTTTATTGAACCACTTTCTTCTCCGTTACCTTTTCTTATCAATTATCAGAGGGGTCTTAAAATTTGCACGTTGAATTTTATCTTTATGCACTTTTGCCAACTGAAACTCTTCCTCAAACTTTCTCCTATTTTAAAACTACAATACCCTAAAACAAAATATACAAAATATAAATATGTCAAAGAAGCTGTTTTATAAGTTTTGAACATAGAGTTTTTGTGATTTAGCTCTATAACTTTATGGCACATTTTGCAGAATACAAAAGTAAGAAGTAGATAAATAGCAGTAAGCATTTATCTGTCAGAAGCTGGCATTTGGCAGCTGACATATTATTGCCGCGTATATTGAACCCCACTGAATATTCTTTTTTAAGGTCACCTGAACCGAAGATTTAAGTGAGCTTTTCTGATCACCTTTTGTTCGCTGTACGTCCGTTTGTCTGTGAACGTTTCACATTTCTGACTTCTTTTCTAGAACCACTAAGCCAAATTTAAACTTGTTACAAAACATCGTTATTTAAAGGGGAAAGGGGATTCTAAATTAAAAAAATAAAGGGTTAAATCCTTTTCAAAGGGGAGATAATCATAAAACAGTGAACATATAAGATGTATGTCTTAAAAAATCTTTTTCTCAATACCCCTGCACCAGAAATGCCAGTATTTACATTAAAGCTTTATATATAGAGAAAATTCTTAATGTCAAAACCGTGGTCCCGGGACCAATACTAGGGTCCCAGAAGGGGTTCATAGTTCAACATTAATTTGTATAGGGAATCTTTTTTAAATTTTCTTCTTAAGAATTGCTATGCTAAAATGTGTAATATTACTAGACAATCATCCTCAGATAGTTTAGATTGTAATTTGTTCAAACCATAACCCCTAGGTCAATACTGATGCCCCAGGAGGGGCTCAATATTCATTAATAAAATATAATGGGAAATGTCTTAAAATATCTTCTTCCTAAGAAATGCAATGCCACAATTAGTGATTTTACTGTGCAAGCATCCGCAGAGAGGGTAGATTGTAAACCGCTAAAAATAGGGCCCGAGGAGGTGTTCAAAGTTCATTATAGAATATATAGGGAAAATGTTTGAAATCTTCTTCTCAAGAATTACAACTCAACAATATGTGATATTACTGTGTATGCATCGCCAAAGAGTGTAAAGAAGTACAGGTTTTTTTTCAATATATACCAAGAAAACAAAGGTTGTTTAAAATTCTTGAAAAAAAGCATACTGCATCTTGAACAAGTGTGTGCAAATAGTACTTAGTAATTCACTTTTATTCTCTTTTCAAGAAGGGAAAAATGACTTCGACAATCTTATTTTTAAAATGTAGTTAAAATGATGACAAATGACACATACCCTCGAAGTTTTTCGAGCAGAAAGATGTGTCCACAGTCATCACCTACAACGAAATTAAGATATGTTTTAAGCAGAGGATGCTCACTCCTCCATGGCACCTAATCCTACCTCAATATTTTAAAGGTCCTTGTTTGATCTGCTCCTGTTTTGTAATTCATGAATTAACACCCTCGATGAAAACCAATTTAAAAAGAGTTATCTTTCTGACTGAAACTGAAAACCGACGTATCCACGAAATTACATCCCCACGGACAAGCAAAAAACCCACAATCAACGAAAATTGGCATCCTCTAATTTAAATGATTCCACAGTATATCAATACGCTTGTCATTACAATTAATTTTAATACATCTTATTGTTATATATAATCATGAGGCAACTTTGTCTCAATTTGTGTAATATTTAAATATTCAGTTATTTATTCCGAAAAAAAAAATGTCTGTTTGAAACTTACACAAACTAGATTTTTTTTTTTTTACTTTTGAATTTGAACACTGTTCGTCATCACCACATGTCATTATGTGATATTGCATAGGGAAGCTATAATGTGAATATCATTGTTGGCGATGGCTGCAGACACAGTTTTCTATTTGAAAAACTACTAAAATATTGGTATGATAGTTTTAAGAATCACTCCCAAACAGGGCAAAATATGACAGAAAGTGTACTTTCTTCTTCTAGATTGTTGAGATTGATCGGTTGATGCATCTTAGAACTTAAGATATGATGTTCTAAATGAAAAGTAAGTTTCAATGAAATTCTTTTTATATATTGTTATTTTTTTGTCAAATCGGAGAGTTTTACAATTTTTTAGAAGAGTTTCATGTCTAAAAATTTAGAAAGTGATACAAAAACTGTTTTTCAGGTGAGCGTGTGGGCCATGGGCCTCTTCTTCAAATTCTGTTAATTATCAGACTAAAACTTTTATTCTACCACCAGCTTCATCCAGATATGAATTATCCTTTGTTTTAAACAAATATCAATTGTAAAGTTTCTCAAAACCTTTAAGGGGGATGTGCGGCCATCTTTTACATTTGGGGTTAAAAAAGAAAACATATCTTGAACCGGTTTGTTTCTGCCCAAAACTGATTAAAATTGTTGTCAAAAGATAAAAAAAAAAAAAAAGCAATAATTATGAGGTTCTACGTGTTGTTTTGTATGTAAATTACGCATACAAGAGCAGAACAATGCCTTTTTTAATCGCTTAGAACTGCGAAGCTACAGACTTAGGTTCAAGATTTAAAAATCTGAAAAAATATGAAAGGAGGTCATTGGTGTCCACTCTACAACCATTTGTCGAGAAAAAGGTCTAAACTTTCTTATTTGAGTTGTAGTTTTGTCTCAAAAGAGGGTACCCTAATCTTAAAATTGGTCTCAAAAACCATCAATTCGCACGAGATAATTTTGTCTTTGTCTTTGGGAGTACATTAAAGTTATATTTTTATTGAAAAATATATGTATCTTTTTAATTTAGGACAATTTATTTTTTTGGACCCCTACCCTTCTTATAAAAAGAATTAAATTTGATTTATACTTATAAAACTGAAGAAAAAAACCCTAGGAACTGGTAGAGTGATGTCCGTCTCATTCAACACAGATTGTTTTGTATTTTTTTTTCTAAGAAAATATAACGTGAATGTTCTTACATAGACACAGGAGTTCTAAGTATAGACTGGATTGTTCTTGTTCTAAAAATATATCACATGCCGACTAATAAAAATAGGGTACCCTCTTTTGGGGCAAAACTACTACAATAATGTGCAAGACTCAACCTCTTTCTCGACAAAAGGTTTAAGAGGTGACACCACTGAACCCCTTTCTTACTTTTTCAGATTTTTAAACCTTCAAAATAAGTCTGTAGCTGCGCAGTTCTAAAGCTGTTATTAGTGATAGAAAAGACATCATTCTGTTCTTGTATGCGTAATTTGCATACGAAACAACTCTTAGAACCTCATATATATTGCATTTTCGTCTTTAGACAACAGTTTTGGCCAGTTTTTAGCAAAAACAAGCCAGTTCAAGAAAAGTTTACATTTCTAATCTCAAATGTACAAGATAGCTGCACATCTCCTTTAAATTGAGTTCCTGTTTGGGTACAAGCACAAGCTAGAGTTGGTTTGTTTTTTGATTTGTTTTTTGGGGGCTTTTTTCGGGGGATCTTTTTTGTTTTTATTTTATTTTATTTTTTTTTTTTTAATTATTTGGGATTTGGTTTCAGCTGAGCCAAAGACTAAAGTAAGTTTTCTGAAAAAAAAAAAGGAACAAACAAACATTTTCCGATGTCTACTTTGTTGTATTTGTAGTCCACACATTTTCGACTTCTCCAGAACCAAATTCGGTGCAAAGCATCCCTTGGTAAAGGATTTTATGATTTGCTCAAATAAAGGGCCATAATTTCTTCAAAATTGAGATAACTAAGAAAGATTAAAAATACTGTGAGGCATTTTCTACTCTTTTTCTTAATAGAACCAAAATTATATAATATAATATATATAAAAGATATCTTCACTTTTTTATTAGTTTATTGATTACATGGAAAATGTATGTTTGTTCTAACCGTGAACCCCAGGCCCAGGAAGGGGCCCTTTTTGTGTTCAAATTTTTGTTATAGAAATAAATCGAGATCATTTTAAAGACTATCCTTCCGAAGAACATAAAGGTTGTACGGTGGCTTCCATAGGGCATATGCTTGAGCCATGAATTTTATTTCATGGCTACAAAAAAGTCGTTCCTACGAAATAAATTCGTATCCACGAAACAAATTTCGTTCCCAGTAATTCTGTATATTCAAATGAAATGACAATTGAAGGGATTTGTCGAATAATACGTCAAATATTTCATCTTTAATAATTAATAATTCCCTCGAAATAAACATTGCATTTATAGAGGCAACACATTTTTTAAAACAAAAATAGAACCTTTAATCTACATTTATTGATTGCAAAGAATTTAACTTTAGACAATAGCAAAATAAACATGAAACAGTTGTGTTCATGATTTCACTTACATTTTACAGCCTTGTCTGTACCTAACTCTTTATATAGCCCTTTTTTCTTATTTCATTGGGATGTATTTAGTTTTACGTGTCATTTCAAATATAGATTTGAATAAATTGAAAGGATTTATGTCATGTTTTTTAACAAACTTTTTATTCCTATCTGAAATTCTAGAAGTAATAAATAAAAGTAAATAATAATAAATCATAATGAACGAATAACATGCAGGTTTATAGAAACAGTTAACTTATCTATTGACCATTTAAACTGATGAAATATATTAAAGTAGTATATAACACGTGTTACTTGTAGTACTTCTTAAATCCATTCAATTCTCATTTCGTTAGAACAAATAGAATTCGTGGGAACGAAATTTATTTTTTGGGAACGACTTTTACTTCGTGGGAACAAATTTTATTTCGTGGCACCGAATTTCATTTTGTAGCCATGACTTTTATTTCGTGGGAACGAATTTTCATATCGTGGCAACGAATTTTATATCGTGGGAACAAATTTTAATTAAAATTAATTAGACAAGAAATACAATTTTCAGAAATGTTTGACAATAATGAAGTTACCATTTATACAGCAGACATTTTTAATATATGAAAACATTATCTGTAACAAATTGAACTTTGAAACTACAGACAATTTAAGAAATAATGTAGACAAGTTGAACTGCAAAAATACGATAAAGTATAGATTTTCCAATTGAAATAAGTTGCTCTTATCACAATCATTATAGTAAAGGAATATTTACGTAAACAATAAAATGCTTTCTTGGTGATTCATGCGGGTATGAAGGTAGCGACATTGCAGAAAAAAAGGATTGCCCGCCTTAATATATACGATTTTTTTTCTGCAAGGATCGCTACCTTCATAGCACGCTTGATTTTATTCTTTATAATGACATCTTTTGAAAAAAAAAAGTGAATAAATAATAAAGAGTAAGTAAAAGTTACTAAATTTTTGTTAATGTACATCAGTAGATAGAAAATATTAACTGGGTGGTTCTTTGATTATTCATTCAAAATAATGCTACACAATACCGGTAGGTTAATTATACTCAAAGTGAAACAAACCTATTGCCTATTGGATAATATGACCAATGACGTTGAAGATTTTAAAGCGCGCAACAATGGAACTTTAGACCAATAATATTTAAGACTATATTCTGTATTGTTTTCAACATTATTTATTTTATTGTATAAAACATATACAAATGGAAAACAAGTTCGAACAACTTACGAGTTATTTTCCTAAATATTAAACCGATGGACTCTTATAAAAGTCAACTGCCATGATAGTTATTTACCTACAAGATTCTGGTTTTGTTGTTTGTTTTGTTTTTTGTTTTTTGTTTTTTGTTTTTTTGTTTTTTTGGGGGGGGGGTATATTTATTTATTTGATTTTTAAAGTTTTTTATTTTTTTTTTGGAGGGGGGTGTCGGGGTGGGGAGAGGATTTGGGTGAGGGGTTTTGGTTTTGGTGGTTCTTTTTTTAATTTTATAGCATCACTTCTTCAACGCCACTGCACATGATCGAAGTAAAATAAACTACATATACTAGTATTTCTAAATTGTGTTCTAGTAGTTTTAGATTAACCCATAATTTTGTGTCTTTCTTTCTCTTGCAATCTTTTTATGTGATTCAATATCTCTTTTTTTTTTCTTTCTCTCTTACGTAATATGTCTTCACCATAGTTGTTAAACCAAAAATAGAATCACGTCGGGAATAAATAAATCAGACCACAATTGATTTCAAATGTTTAATTTCATAAACCTTTTTTATACCGCAACATTTCAATTTTGATTGTCTTTTATCAATTACATTTTTACTTGCCAACTTTTAATAGAAATGTTCACCATGATACTTTGATTTAGTTTTCCATTTTCAAATCAGTATAAGATTATAAACTAATTAAAAGAGTAAAAATGGGCAAAGTAAGTAAATAAAATGTAAGGAAGTATGCAAGTTGGCAGAAATTTGGTAAGTAAGCAGGAGGAAAGTGAGGGGAAAAGGAAGGAATGACTTATCATTATAGCACGGTGAATTCAAACGCCCGGACATTGGGCCTGTGTCGCACTCTCCTCAAGAACATTATTAAGTATAGGCTAGTAATACATTTTTTTTTTTACATAAAATAACGCACGTGTGTTGAATTTAGGAACTTTGAAGTTTGTTTAGAAAAATTAATAAAAGAAAATAATCCCATCCAAATTTGACAAAGTTAGTATTCTTGGAGTTTACCTAACACTGGTAAATAATTTTGTATATTAATTTTTTTTCGATGAAAATCTGTTTTAATTCATCCATTTATATAGGTTAATTTATTTTAGTTCAATTGAGACATATAGGAATACTTTACGATCTCCGATCCTCAGCAATGTTCGATATATATTTTTAAAATTATCTGTAGATTTTGTTATATGAATTTATTAGAATTTTATACATATATGTAATTAATGTCTATCTTCTGCAAGCATATTTAAACAACTCTGGGAACTCCGAGAATCATCATTAACCTATACATTTTTTTAAAATTTGATTTTAGTGTTTTTGTGTGCTCAGATTCAATTGTTTTTTAATATCATAAACTTTTTTATCGTTTATTAGTTTATTATTCTTGCTAGGTACAATTTCTTATTCAAATATATACATTCATTGTATTTGATGGTTAAATCACTTGTTTAGATAGGATTTAACATCATCACAGGAATATATCATACTTACCGGGTTTTTAGCCATTTTCAGGAAGTAACAACACGGTTGTCTCTCTTGTCGCAACGAAAAAAGGACAAAATGGGACTGGTAGATCTTGTCTACAGAGGAGTTTTCAGGCGGTCCTCGACATTCGCCATAGCTATTCTTGGCGGGGCCATTGTCTTTGAAACATACTTTAACGAAATGTGTGATAACTGGTTGGCAGAACATAATGCAGGCGTAAGTATTTGACCTTGTTTTCGGAAGTTCGAATTTCCTCTTGGAAAATTAAATCAGGATTTTTTAGAACTAAACTTAAATCTATTTACTAAGATATAATTCATAAATCTTTTGTTTCAGTGTGATAAACTTACACACATAATTATATTG